>JAVJGI010000001.1:103043625-103133908 GCA_035590275.1 Ibycter americanus | reverse complement strand
TGCTGGTCCCTGCGCGGGTGATGCTGCCTGCGGGGCTCGGGCAGCGGAGGGGCTGCGCTGCCTGCCCGGCGCTGCCTTCGCTGCCTTAAATCCCCGGGTAATCAAGGCCTGACACACAATTGCAGGCAGCTTAGGGAAGGTGCCTCGCTTGTCACTACAAGGCAGTTCATTGTCACCCTGTCAGGCTGGGCAGGGACTGCTGTCCTCTGTCCAAATCCTCCCCCGGTGCCGCAGCAGAAAAGCTCATCCTGCTTGGGCAAACAGCAAGCTCACGGGCTTTGTTTTATTGAAACCATCAGGCTTGGCTAAAATCTCTGGTCTCAGAGCAAAGCCAGTGACTTCATCCTTGGAGCTGCCTCTACATAACCTTTGCTTTCACAGATCTATTAGGAAGCTCCCTGGGAGGGAAAGCCCAGCTGCCAAATAAATCACACCTTCCCGGCAGAGAGGTGTGAGATGCTCAACAGGAACCTGAGCTGCCTGGAAGGGGAGAGACAGGGGATCTTCTGCGGAGATTTTTTTTAAGCTTGTCGAGGTGTCAGCAGGGCCAGATCCTCGGTTGGAGCCGGTTGATGTAAACGCACCAGTTCCTGTGGATCTTGTTGCTCTGTCCCCAGTGAGCATTTGGCCAGAGCCTGCATGTGTGGTAGGTAGGAAGGAGCGTGTAGTCAACTGTGGGACTTTTTATTTTTCTTTCTAATTAAAAGCAGATATATATTTTTAAAACATTTGCAGTGGGAAACTATAATTTAGTTTTAGAATTTCCCATTTAATAATCCCCTAATGCCTGTGAAAAGCTTTGAGTTGCAATTCATGATCTGAATCTTTATAGGCAATTAGCTGGAGAAGGACCTGGAGAAACACAGGTATAGATTTGCGGAGCTTGGGGTAGGATGATGTAGGGAAGAGAAAACCTACAGACTGAGGAACTTTGCCACAAGGCAGGGTGGAGAAAAGCCTCTGTTATCTCACTTCCTTAAAGATGCTTGAGCATCAGTGTTACATTATCCAGGGGACTTGTCAGCAACCCATAATTCAGACTTGGTTGGACCAGAAGCCAGATTTCCACGTGTGTATCTTTGTAGTGCGCATCTTGTATCCTCTGTGTTTCATCTGCTGGATCTAACAGAGCTGACCCTGAAAAAAGGGACCTGAGAGGCCCCTCCAAGCCCTGCCTTTGTGGTCCAGCCTCAGCAAGGGCAGAATTGGCCGTGAGGGTGATGCCATCCCCCACGAGGTATGGTTCAGGGGTCTCTTTTTCTGGAGGACAGGGCTGGGCGTTAAATCCTGGTTGCTGTGGCTGCAAAAGAGCAAGGGCTTGGCTGGAATTACAGGGGTTTTACATCAGTCTTCTGAGGCGAGACTGGGGGAAGAAAAATGAGATGTGGAACTTGTCTTATTTGTGCATCATTCAAGACTATTTCAGGAGGGGTTTGGACAGTGGGATGAGACTTTCAGCCTTGGGACCTCTATTTAAACTAGACCAGGTTTTTAACATAAGAATGTAGATGCTGTTAGATCGGGTTTCTGGTCCAGGTTTTTTCCTTGAAGACTTGCAATCTCCAGCTAATTCAGAAGAATACAGAAAAAAGAAATAATCTGATTCCATGAATTATTGGGTTTTATATCTCTCACCCCAGATCCAGTGAAAACTTTACTGCTTTTGTATCAAAAAGGAGAACAGCTTCTGGCTCCCACAATCTTCACTGGCTCATAGGTTTCACCTTCATGGACTGTCAGCCCTAAAACCTGGTTTTTTATCCTTTGGGCTTTTTCCATGTCTGGTTTTGCCCACTTCTGTGAGCCCTTTCTGCTGCCACAACAGAAAATGAACTGGAGTCTTGTGTTTAATCCTTCAAGGAAAGGTATTTCAGTCTACCTAGCTGTGATCCAAAAGTACTTATAGTGCCCAAAGACTGCAAATGAGAGGCGAAGTGGGAAGAAGGGGTTATCTATGCTGTTGAACACAGGTAAAACTAGTAGGTGGTTGGGCAGGTCAACATAATGTTTGCCTTGACATTAGAGATTTGATGCTGAAGCTACAACCATCTCCAGTGACTTTGTGTGCAACTCCTGTCAGGGGTGGGAGGTTGGGATGCCCCCAGCACTGCAGCAGATGCTTGCTGATTAATGGCACCCAGGTGAAATCAAGACTACCTGAGATGGTCCATATGCTCTTCATCAACCTGCAGCTGTTTTGCAATGAATGTCTCACAGCAACAGTAGGAGCAACATGGATGTACAGCTGAAATGGTGACTGGTCCTGCTGTTCCTAGGTCTTCCTTGCAAGTCTGCTGTACAAAGCTTCCCGTTTCTGTGCTGCAGCCATGCTGTCAAAGTATAAGTAATCACTTTCATACTTACTGAGCTTCATGGTCACCAAGGTGTAATATCTGATGGGCAACAGATGTCTGCTTTCTTGCAGGGTTTACAGGATTGTGTTATTGCTGTTATTTGCTCTGGCTCCATGCTGCCAGGGGGTGGAGGAGGGGCAGGTACTAACGCTGCCTGCTATATGAATTGCACCTACAGTCTTCCTTCTGCTTTTGGGGGGGTCTATTTTACGTGTTTGAATAATACCCAGTGCTCACAGATCCAGCATACCTCCTCAGAAATGAAATCATGCTTCCCGCAGTGGAAATTTCTGGCTTATTCAGATAGCCTTTATCCAAACACAGCGGCGTTCAGCTAAGGGAGACTTGTTGTGCTCCCTCCAATGTCCCTGTGCCTGCACAGTGCTACAGAAGATAAAACAACCTGTGAGTAAGATGAGGACCGTGTCTTCTGAGGAAGCCTCTCATGAATATGACATGCTTTAGCTTTGCATTAGCTGTCTGTGCTTGGGGACCAAGCAGGGAGTCGTGCCTCCCATGGTGTTCAGCAGTAGTTCACGCGCGGAGTTAGCTGGTTTGATGGAGAGAGTGAGATGGTGCCTCTGACTCTGCTCCAGTGCTGCTGCATCCTTTTTGCTTTTGAAAAAGTGCTGTGCAGCCTTAAACTTCCACTTCGATACCCTCCAGGAAGCGTGGTTTAATGCCTTATCTGAAGGACATGATATGAGTCATTAAAAACATTTTTTAGAAGTCTGGAGGTGACCTATGGGGCTCCAGGAGACTGATTCCCGTGTAGCAGCAAGCAGCCAGTTTGCACCCATCACCTCTGAGCTGCTGAGCCCCTTGAAACAGTGGCTCTGCCCTCTGCGGAGAGGACTTGGCTAATCCTGAGCTGTTTTGGTGAGCTCCCGGTGGAGCTGCTGGGAAGTGAGCTATGGGGACAGTCATGGCTCCGACAGCCTAAATTCATCCAGGCCCTGAGCCAAATGTTTCCTGCTGGCTGCTCTTCAGCAGCCCCCAGCCAGTGCTTTAAGCTCTTTGCCCTGTGCTTCAGAAGGGTTGAACTCTGCTCTGTGATGTCCCTCTGTGCATGGGAAGCATTTGGGCTGTCTACAGCAGGACCCATGATCTGCAGACAGGGCAGCTAGAGAAAGGCTGGAGACCCATGGCCCGGCCTCCCTCGCCCCAGGCAGGTCACAGACCTGGTCCACTGGTGCAGATGGCCATCTGAGTGCTCTTTGCATTGGTGTCACCAAGGCACATCCAGGTGTCCCCAGCAGAGGTGATCTGCAGGCAGCTTGGTCCCTCGATGTGTAAGTTCCTGCTGGGATCACAGCTACCAGACCAGCTTTAAAAACTCCTCTGCCCTTCTCTGTGGGTGCTGTGACACCTGGGAGCTGGGCACCCATCGGTGGCTCAGCTGGTGGCTCCCCATCTCCCCCTTGCAGTGCCCAGACCCACACCTGGAAGTCTCTGTCCCCTCCCCAGCCCTACCACCCACAGCGTTATCAGCTTGGCCCTGATGCAAGGGATCAGTCAACGGTCCCTGCTACTTTGCTACATGGTGAGCCATAAACAGTTTATTTCAGCAGGAATTTGGGCTTTAAAACCTCCAGGAGACTGGGGCTATCATAAAAGATGTATCCCCCTTGATGAGTGCATGATTCGGTCATTAGAGCTGGAGGATGGAAAAAAGAAATGCCAGCTCAGGGATGTAATTTGGCTCCATGGAGATACCTAAGCCTTGTCTGTGCTAATACTTGTAGTAATAGGTATTAAATTGGCTCATGTAGACATGGCCCTGAAGGGCAAGAAAACAACTTCACATCTTCTTTTTAACCTCTCTCTTTTCAAGTCAACCTTTTTTCAGACTTCAGGCGCAGTGTGTCTTTACTGCTGTTTATGTTATGCTGTTGCCTGGAGGTCCTCGCTCTCATGGCAGCCTGCTGTGCCAAGAGCTGTGTGAACGTTCAGGGAGGGAGACCCACAGGGAAGAGTTTAAAATTTATGCAGACACAACAGGAAAAGGAAGCATTTCTCCATTTTACAAAGCAAGGGGCTGGCTCAGGGTTGCAGGGGATTAAATTCAGATGGGACGTGGCTGTGATCCCCGGTGCTCCCCTCTGAGGAGAGCTCTGTTTGGTGGTGGGCATGAGAAGTGGCCCCAAACCACTTAGTAATGTGACCAATGCCTACATCTACCTCCCTGCCAGTACTAGGGTACTTCAACATACCTGGTGATAAAATGCCCAACTTAATCCACCTGTTGTTTTGGAGTAGCATCCCAGGGCAGAAAGAAAAGGCTTGCCTGTGTGATGAACTTGCCTCTCCTGAAGCAAAATCTGGTGTTTTGCTAGAAAAACCTCCAACAGCTTTTCCA
Source organism: Ibycter americanus (assembly GCA_035590275.1). Lineage (NCBI taxonomy): Eukaryota > Metazoa > Chordata > Aves > Falconiformes > Falconidae > Ibycter > Ibycter americanus. The sequence goes on along the minus strand of JAVJGI010000001.1, from coordinate 103,129,195 downwards.
ATCTGGTGCATTCATCTCTGCTGCAGTCTGTTCCGGGAGAGGCATCCACAGCTTCTGCCTGACAGGTGGGTCTCATCCTGCTACAAAGCAGCGATGCTCGGGCTTCATTAGTTTTTGAGATGAAAAGGCTCTTATGCAGTCTGTCTGAATAACAAGTTACCATGTCACAAACTCTTGTCATCATCCAAGTTAGTCTTTGAAAAGCCAAACACTTTGCCCATGGTCTTTGTAGGTGAAACAAAGTGGCATCCTTCTACAATCCCTGGAAGGAAAGCCTCTGTGAGCTGCTGAGGTGCTGCTCAAGTGGCATCTCAGATGAGAGCTTTCTTGCAAGCCTGGCTCCCCAGTGGTTTGGGATCTGTGCATCTGATCAAGCTCTCTGCAGCATCAGATTAATACTGTCAAACATAATGAAGGGAGGAAAAATATCACTCAGTCAATAGGGGTGAGCTGGATCAAGCTGAGTCCAATTCAGAAGATGAGCGTGCTTGTCTCGTGGTGGTATTTTTGCATTTTGTGCCACTTAAAAAAGCACTATTCAAATCCTGTTTCTTCCACAGTTCTCTCTTAGCAGGAAAAATGGGCCCCAGCTCCTTTGGTTGCATCCAGGGCTGAATGTGCATCCATGTTACAAAGGCATTTGCATCTGGAGTCCCGTCGTGCCCAGATTAGGAGGTCTCCAAAGCATGAAAGTCTCTCGGCCCCTCTTCTAGGTTGGGCCCATTTCCAAGGTAAATGCAAGTATTTGCAGACAAGCTGTGGAAATGAATGCCTTACCACTCTGGGGAAGAGGAGAGAGAGGTCTGGAGAAATATTATTACAAATTCCTGGCTTGAATGACTGTTCTTGTCTTTTCTAGTGGCTGTACTCCTAGCAGGACAGCACTGAGTGATTTCAGTGGTGCGTTAACAGCGAGACTAGTATGTCAGCTATTCTTCCCAGCAGGACTTTATTCTGAAGGATCTTTTCTTTTAATTGCTGCCCTTCCATTTTTTGGTGACAGCTTCTGGAGAGGACAATGGACTGGGGGTGGCCCAAGGTTTCCCAGTCTCTACTGTATGCCAGCTGGAAAGAAAACTTGCCCACCTGGCCTGCCCCTGCCTAACAAGGCGGCTGGGGAAGGGCTGTTTGCTCCGTGTTGGGACAGCAGAGCTCTCCTGATGGCTCAGAGCGAGGATGAAGAACCCCAGAAAAGGTGCAATCATAGACTATGCTTCATTAGCACAACAACCAAGTACCCTTTTATCACCTTTACCTAGGTTACTGGATGTCCTTTTAAATAAAGGAGACAAAAAGTCCCACAAGCTCTTCCAAAATGCCATTAAGCCTGCACATGAGAAACCTGGAGCAAGGTCCTCGTAGTTTTTCTCCTAAGAGCTCAGAGGCAGTGTAGAAAGTCACTTAGAAATACCAAGGGGAAGGCGAAGAGAGAGAAGGTGTTGGTTTGGTACCGGTCAAGGCTCGGATCAACTCCTGCCCAGGTCAGATCAACGTGTGTGCTCTGAACTTGGGGGCACCCCCAGGAGCTGAACTCCAGGTCCTCAGGAGGTTGTAAGGCATTGGGTCTGCAGACCTGGGGCTGCTAACGCGGTGTGCCAGCCCTTCAGGTGGCGGACATGGCCTTGCCTTCACTGAAGCTGTGTGATCTGGCGGGGTTTAAGGCACAAAGTGCTCTGGTGAGCTCTGGTTGTATGTCTGGTCGTTACAGCGCTCCTTGCTGGGTGACCCCGACCTGTTCTGCTCAGCAGATGTGGGCTGAAGTCCAGCGAGCAGAGCAGCTCTGATGACCGAGCAGGAGCCTACCTTGCCTGAAGGCCAGGGATGGTGTGCCTGCAGGGCACACAGGCTTCCAGTTTTCTCCCCACCATCTCTGGTGTCTGGGCTAAACACCAGCCCTGGTGGGTAACCGGGGTCACGTAACCCCCTGGTGACTTTGCTTGGTCCTTTCCGTGGGATGGCAAAGTGCTACCCCCACCTCCGGCGCTGTGCCGGGCAGCTGCTGCCTCTGCGCTGCTCTGGGCATCCATCACCTGCAGGGCTCTGATGGAGGTTGTCCCGAAAACCAGAATATAGAGTCCTAAATAGCTTACGAGATAGTTTGGAAATTATTGCTTTTTTTTTTTTTTTAATCCTTTAGCTCAGGATGCTTGGGTCTGAATTTTCTAAAGTCAATCCCCTTTTCAACCCCCATGTGGAGCCAGCTCTCGTAGAGACATGGGCAAGTGGACCCTTTGCTCCCTAAATCTGCAAGACAAATCTTTAAGAGCAATGAACAGGCCATATGTATTGCCTTCCTATCCCTTAGCCCCCCATGACTTGGAGATCACTACATAATCTTGGATAAGCCTTTGTTTGAAAGGTTTTTCTCGCACTTTACCCCTTCAAAAAAAAAAAATTAAAGAATTGTTCACTAGGATTTTTGGCAACTGTTAAATGTTTTTAGGTTATCATGAGAGATCTTGGAAATCGCTCCAACAGCAATAGGTTTGGTCGCATCTTCTGCAACAAATTCTGAATAAATAATCTCTGCTGTTGGCGCATATGGCATATCAAAGCGATTTGGCCCGGTCTGTGAAATATATTCTGTACTAATCTCCCCCTTACCTGTAAACTAGGTGAAAAAGCATGCATAAGCACACAAACTATTTGATGTTATTCCTCCAAATCAAAAAAGCTGTCTCCATGGTCCTATTATCTCCTCTTATTAAGTATGTTTTCATGCTGTGCTTTTTTTTTTTTGTGCCCACAGTCAATAACAATTTAAATGATACTCTTTGATGACCTTTGTTCACATCATTTATTTCCATCTCTTTATCTGATTTTGCCAACAGGACCTAATTTGAAAGAGGCTGCAGTTCAGCGGCAGGAGGGATTTAAACACTGTTAAGACTGACATTTTCCCTCATCTCACATCCCGTGGGGTACCTGATTGCAAATTTATAATACACCAGAGGTCTTGCCATCAGAAGATACAGACTTACAGTAACAGCAACTAATTTAAAAAAGATCTCCAGCGCATCAGTGTCTGGGGCTGGTTTACACAGACTAATTAATCCTTATTTGACCTGAATTAACTCTTAATCTGTGTGAAATGAAAGAGCTTTACTGGGATACAGAAAATTTTAAAAGATGGAAAATCCTTTCAGAATAGGAGCTTTCTGCAGCTGAGTGACTTGTGGATTAAAATACTTGTTGGTTGCTGCTGTGGAAAATTAGCCATTTTATTTCTGCTGTTCCTACCCCCCCTGCTACTAACCAGAAAACACAGGAGAGGGGCAGAATATTTTTTTTGCCACCAGCAATTGCTGTCCCTTGGTAAGCAATGTAGAGCAAAACAGTCATCCCTGCTGTTTCCTGCTGGTATCTTGGGTTTATCAAAGGAATCTGCAGGATGGCACAAGGGAGGAAGTTCATTTTGGAGCAGATCTTCCCCTTGGTGTCCCCAGATTGCACAGTCTCCAGGTGAGAGGTGGCTTCTCTGCTTCTTGGGAGCAGTTGCCTTAGCAAGGACTAGGTAAATACAGAAGAACCACAGTGGACGCTCCCTACATAGCCCACTCAAAAGTGGGGAGGTGTCCCCACCCCGTATCTTTGTGACAGGGGGACTTGTGCAGTTGGAAAAAACCAAACTTTCAGGCTCAAAAGTTGCTCTGTCACATTTGATAAAGGACAAGCTCAATGAGATGTCCTCTCGTGCCTCAGAGGACCCTGCTGGAGTGCTGGATGAGCAAATGGCTTGTACGAGATGATCTCCAGAACATGGAGGGGTGAGGACACCCCTGGCCACAGCACACCCTGACGCAGGGGCTAAGTGGGATGTGCTGGGATGGAAGCGGGGTTTGGAGACCGGAGCTGGAGCCAGGATAAGTTAAGGCCACCCTGAATGTGAGCGAACTTTCTCTGTGGAGCGCTGGGGGGGATCTTGTTCAGCATTCATGGACTTGAGGGCTAGCTGGGATGTTGGGAAGCTGTGGGAAAAATGAATGGCTGGAGAAGGTTGAACCTGCACATGTAACCTGGTGTTTTGGTTTGATTTTGTGGCATGCCGTGCCGAGCGCTCCTGCTTGGGGAGACAGAGCTCCCTCAGAGCTCATCCCTGCTTTGCTCTTGTCTGTATTGCACTGTGCAAAGACGGTCAAGAGATGCTTGCCGGAGAACAGAAGACTGTCTGTACTGTGGTGATGAACCCGTTGGGCCAGGTGAGACATCTCTCTCAATGCCAGGAAAGCAGCAACTTACCTTTGTTCTTGGCACGCACTTTGTTTTTGTTTGGGTTTTTTTTCTTCTTTTTTCCCCAGCCTTACTTACCTATTATTTACTTTCTTTGAGACTCCAGCCAAGATAAGACCACTACACCTTATCTAAACACCTGAACCAAAGGGCAGGATCCTTATCTCCAGCCCCTGAGGTGTGGACCTGTCCAAGGTCACCCAAGATAGCTGAGGCAGCAGCATGGAGTGAGCCCCAGCCCCGCGGATAGCGGGACCTTCCCTGCCATCCCAGTAATGTCACTGTGAATGCCATCATTATTGCATTAAATGTCCACTGCCCCAGCCGCGGCAGAGAGGCGTTCCAAAAGATGCTAGCACATTGCGCAGAATAAATGTCACCCTCTCAAATCGGCCAGCTGTCGAAGGCTTGAGGTAACCACTTAAAGGTTACCCAGTGCTGCTTGTATCTCTATTTTCAATTACCCCCACTTGTTGGCTTTGAAGTCTTTAGTATGGAAAATAAATCATAGCTCAATGTGCCGTTCCATCATTCAGTAATGCCTGACGTGACAGCCGCAGAAGATCACAAGATTATAGTGATAAGGGTCTAGTTTTAAAATGTTTACCATTTCCCAGTTGGATCTTTGACCTCGGACTGCATTAATGTTGTGCCATTTTTAGGTCTAATGCCAATCTCTGCCTTGCAACATATCATCATTTTAATGCCTGATTTATACTCTGAATTATGGTAATTTATTGTAATAGTGTGATTTGACCTTTTCAGTATTTCCTATTTTTATTGGCTAGATTTTTCGTCCCTTTCCCCAGAGGTTAGTGGGACTTTGGGGGTAGCGGAGGAGGCGAGCAAGCCTATCAAAGCACGTAATGCTGAAAAGGGCAAAATGCAAGAGCATCCTGCTAATTCAGGGACTGGGGAACGTATGGAAATTTAAAGGTGATGCTTGTGACAAACGTCATGCCAAGAACACAGATGACATGTTGGTGGCCTTAGAGATGACAGGGTATCTTCAGGAATGGCTGGAGCGATGTCCGTGAACCTCCATGTGGAAGCAGGGCTCTGGAAAGGCTTGTGGTGCCTTCTCGGTGCCAGCCTGTGCCTTGCCAGCGTGGAGGTTGCCATCACAATTTGAAACTGGTAATGGTCCCAGCACAGTGAAACACCCTTGAGAGCAGATGGGTCTGTTTTTAGAGGAAAGCAGCTTTGGGAATTAGAATGTGCCCTGACAAGGCAGCAGAAATGTAAAAGGCCAAGATGGAGAGTGAAAATATAATCCTAATTGTTTCTCTTTTTATTGCCCTCTGCCCAGAAATGCTACTTCTTTAAGGTAGGATTTGCAGCCATACAATGAGAAAAGAAAGTGATAGCTTACTATTAAAAAAAAGAAAAAAAAAGGAAAGAGAAAGAAAACCCAGAAACACTAAAATAATCCCCTACAACAAAAAGCTTTGATAAAAGCAAAGCTGAGCCTGAAGGCGATGCTGCTTCTTCACCCTGTTCTTCAGTATTGAGTTTGTTCCAGAGATCCCAGCCTTTCTATTTTGGAGTGGGTTGGTTGTTTTTTGTTTGGGGTTTTTTGTTTGTTTTTTTAAGGACTGCCCTTTGGCAATCCCTTTGAAATAAATATTTGTGCCTGGCTCTGGAAAGGAACAGCAAAAGCAAGCAGTCAGCTCTTCTAATGGCCACATTGCCTTCCTGGGAGCAGCACCTTCAGACTTTGCCATCGGAGTGGGAAAGCGCTGCAGAGCTGGGCTGGGACTCGAACCCTCCAAGAGGCATTTTGGAACTTTTGCTAATAAGGGCTCAGACAAACATGGATCTAATCCTACCCAGAGGGGTGGCGGTTGCTGTTACAAAGCTTTGATGGGGAGCAAGTACAGAAAAACAAAGAGGCAAAGCAGGTGCTGAGAATCTCTTGCCCTGAAAATGATGGGAAGGTGTTACTGAAGGTACCACAAGCAGAATAGGTTGGAAACACAATGGGACTGGACTCGTCTCCTTGGGTTTGTACAGCATCATTAGTATCTGGTACCTCCCTTGGGCACTTTTGCCCCATCAGTCACAAATTATAGAAGCATGAATTTTGTCCAAACCCAGAAGCAAAGCTAATAAATGTGCCTGGAGAAGGCATGATGCCACCTTGGTCCTGTAAATGTGCAGACGGAGGCAGTGCGATAGCCAGGACTGCAGCCAGTGCATGGAGCATGCCTGTACTGCTGCCTGCTGTGGTGCGGCACTACTGACCCCCAGGCAGCAGATGCAGGCCAATGTGATGGATTAACAGTGACATTAAGGGAGACCATAAAATATATATTGTGCATATATGAAATTGTATTTTCAGGTGATTTGTTTTCTCTTGAGCCACCCAACTCATCTCCACGAAAGAGTTAATTTGTGGTGTTTACCCAAAGTGACCGGTCCAGGGCAGGAGATGGGGTGTAGTTTCCAGTAAAAGGTCTCCTTCAGCTTCGGCTGGTGGACACGCAGTTCTTCTTGCTCTGTGTCTGCACCAGGTGTTTTATAATAGGCAAACATCCATCCTTTCCGATTCATCCCAAAGGCCATTTCCATTTCCCATTGCTTGGGCTGACCAGAAACAACAAAGCTTCCCAGTGCTGAGCTTCAGTAAAATACTCTATCTCATACGAGATGACTTACTCCTAGTGCCTGTGGGTGCTTTGTACCTCATGTTTTTTGTTTCATTGTCTCTAATGGGATTGTACTTCCAGAGACCGAATTTGTCCCACGACTTTCCCTAGCAAGCTCGTACTTGACAGTTACACAGCGCCTGGGCTTTAGCTGATACTTTCCAGCAAGTCTTGCCCCAAGTTACGTCGGTAGGAGTTTAGTGCCTCTGAGACTTCTGCCCCTCTGCCAAATCTGGTTAAAATTGCCTGCAGCTCATCTCTCGTAACGAGCGCTGCTAACTATGGGCTGTTCCCTTAGCACACCCGTGTGCATTTGTCCTTCTACCAGAGAAAACCAAGTCAAAAGCAGTCTTAATTCTGGCCACACTGAAGCCACTGAAGAAGCTGGATTTTATCTGACCCCATCGAGAAAGACTATACCTGCCCTATAGAGTGTATTTTGGATTTGTGCTGCATAACAGCATGTCTCAGAGAGTAAAGGCAGCCAAGCAGGGCTGGTGGAACTCGGGATCCCAGTGATTTTCACTCATTACCTGGATGATTTGAGACAAGTTTCCTTCATTTTGATGTTTGTTTGCCTTAACTGTAACCAGGCCAGCCACGGCCACCCGGGATTTGATAAGGTCACTTGTGTTTCCACAGGTCCCATGGGGTCCTGATTAGGGACTTTATGAGTAATTTGCTGGTTAAAAAAAAAAAAGGCAACTGGGAGTTTCCAATATAGACAGCTGTTCTGTAGATCTTTATCACTGTCCTCATAGCTGGCCAGGCCATATCTAAAGGATGACTAATTAAAATACAGTAGATGTATACTGTAATTGTGGGCTGACAAAATCATCGCCTGTTGGAAGGGAAGATGAACTGGAGGTGGGTATTCCTGAGTTGCCAGCTTTCTAAGCAGCCTTTAAAAAAACTTAAATGAAGTGTGATTTTATTGTACATTTTCATTATGTTCAGCCAATTTTACAGTGATACAGCCAGACGTGTACACGCGTTAGATGCCTGCTTTGTACATATGATCACCTTCATTAGTTTGATGTGCAAATGGTTACTTAGAAATACTAATATCTGCAGTGAGTGGTTTCAAACAGCTACACACACAGCGTATAGCTCTGAACATACTGTGTACACTGGGACCTTTGAAAACGGCTCCTTTAAAGTTTCCACTTGCATCCTGTTACTGAACTGGGATTTTGCACAAATATTTTAAAATAATTGTTTTAACATTTTCATGCTTGCTTTTAAAATAGATCATCCTCTGTGATCACAGACAATGGAGACGATTGTTCAGTGGTTTCTTACTCTAATCGAGTCAATTTGCTTTGCTGGGATTTCCCTCTCCCCTGTATTCAGCGCTTAGAGTGGTAGGACCAAACAGAGTGAAGCGGATCTAATTAACTTCTCTCAAGGGTATTGACTGTCTGCAAAGGAAGAGGAAAGCAATGAGGAATACATTATGAGAGCCTGTTCATTGCCAACTCACACACAGTAGCACATCTTCCTCTTGCAAACCCAGGGTTTACATAAATTTCCTTATTTGATTGTATTTCCTGTTGCATAAAGGCACCAGAGGCTGCGTGAGCTCCTATGGTTTCTGAAGACAGAAAGTCAAAAGGAAATAAAGCAAAAGTGCTTTGTATAAACAGTGGAAATTAGAAATTCATAATTAGCCTTCGTTCATTAAGAGGATGAAAAGTGAAATGTGAAGTAGGTTGGTGTATTATCTTCTCTCATTTGAGGCGTACTCATGTGCAGATACAGAAAATGAGCCTGACTGAAGATCAGATGCTCCCTTCATCTCCCTTGAACACCTACAGAAATAGCAAGAACTTCGTGTTCAGGCAAGGAAAGCCCAAGGTTTGGAAAATCATGCAAACACAAGAAGCTGGGCAGGGAGCTCCCACAGCGACGCTGCTGATGGGAGTGGGTGCAGGGAGGGTGGGCTGGCTGCCAGGGAGCCACTCAGCTGGAGGTGGGGACATGGGGACAGGGGGCAGGCTCCCGTGATTCCATCCGCTTGGCTTTGAGTGTTACTAAAGACCAAAAGTTCGTATTAGCGTAACTTAAAAAATAACAGCCCAACGGCTGCGTGCCTGGGTTTCCCCAGTGGGAAGTGGGGAGTGAGTAACGACATGTGGATGCTCAAGGGTTTACCCCATGGCTGTTGACCTACAGCATCTCACAATGAACTGCTCTCTAGAAACTGATGTCAGTTGGACACAGGATAGATAGTGCCATGGTGCTAAGAACATCACTGGACAGATGGATGGCACCTGTGGCGAGGCATGCAGCATACTTGTGAGGTGGCAACAGCATCCATCTCTAAGAGAGTGTTTGCCAGAGAATTTCTTGTGAGCATGGCCACAAAGGTGCTTTGTCACCTGGGGCTACTAAGAATCCACCTTTGTCTATAATTGAAAAGTCATTGTCACCCATTGACGCCAACTGAAAAGGACTTTCCTGGTAGCCTTGGAATTCTCATGGGAATGTTTGCCTGCAGGACGTCGTTTCCTCCAGCTTTGGGTCACCTCTGCTTTGGCAGCATGGACCTCTCATGGCAGGGAGGAATGGAGGGAAGCTGAATTATGATGACTTTTTACTCTACAAAGTACAAAGGAGCCTTTACACCTCTCTCCTCTAAAGCATTAAGCAGTTAGTAAGTCTTTCTCCCCATCGTACTAAGATGACGTAAATGACGATGGTGTGCCAGGCTGGCCAAGGTAGCCTGCGAGCATCTGGGAGCTATTTTCAGGTGTCAGAAGTTAACAAGGTGCTGGCTCTTCTGCTAAATTGAAATCCTTTCTGAACATCCCTGCTTCTGACACAATCTGTTGATTGTCATCTTTATGATACCATCTGCAAATAAATACGTAATAGCATCTTGCCAAAATGTATTGCCGTTCAAATTGCACCCGTAATCTGTATGTCTAACGCAATCTCAGTGTTTCCTAACGAATACATTTCCCTACCAATTTCTGCAGGGCTAGAGCCCTGGTCTTACGATTTATTCAGCAGTAGGGGTGCAGACGCGTGTGCGCCTTTCGGAGGGGGAGAGGATCAGGGGTGGGGAAGGAAGGAGGAAGGGACATTGTCAGCACCTGCATCAGCACAACATCAAATCAGATTACAAGAGACATTAAAGGTATAACCTGAGCAGAATCACTCTTTTCTGGACGCAGCTGTGAGCAGCATCAACGCTCTCAAAATATTTTGCTGGTGCAGCATAACCTGTTAAACAACAGGATGTTTTACAAGCCTTTAAACTCCTTTGTGTCTTAACACCTTTCAGGACGGCCAGGCTGGGTACGAGCGAGCTTTAGCTGTTCCATTGCTATACGCGTTATACCAAGCTCGCGTGGGCTGCTGGTGCCTCCAGTCCGCTCTGCTCCGTTGGGTCACGTCCTGCTCTGCAGCCCCATCGGGCTGTTGCAAAGATAAATAATGGCTGTTTGCTTGGGTAGTAGAAAAGCAGGAATCACTCACGCTGGGATATAGAGAGGAGTGATGAATTGAGGCGGCTGCCTGGTGTTAGCGCAGCAGAGCATTTCACTGGAGGGTGCTTCAGTAAGGTGATTGAAGGCAGCCGCCCTGCCCTGTGCCAGCTCTCCTGGCTCCAGCGGCTGGGGCTGGAAGCCCTTGGCACCAACTGCCTCCCAGAGCCGACAGCCTTGGGCACCTCTACCAACACCATTGCATGGGAAACCACTCAGAACAAGAGTTTTCTCAAGGGACAAAGGTAAATAGCAACAGATCATCCCTCATTACCTTTCCTAAACAAATGCAAAACATACTTGCTATCAGCAAAGTGTTTTATGGTTCCCACCTCCCTCTTACTTGCGTGATAGCTTTTGCAGCTTAGCCTGCACAGCCAGCTGTGGGGGACAGCCCTGTGAGCCGTGACCATAAAGGCTGAGTTGTGACCCTGGGAGGATGCAGCAGACGCAGTGACTGGTGCTGGGTGGAAGGACAGGGATATAATGATGGGCAAGCACGAAGCAGCTGCTGTGTGCCCTTCTTCTCTACTGGGGTAAAGGGATTCCTGTGCATTTGTAAGAGCAGCTGCTCACACCTGTGTGTGTTTACACCCTACTCTGCCTCCCTCCATGTGAGTGGTGCTAAATTAATCTAAGATACCTATAGCAGCAACAGTTATTAAATGCAATAATTACCTGTATGCTGAAGAATGCCCTATTTACATTCAAATATATTCAGTTCAATATGTTGTGCCACTGCACTTAATAAATAAAGAGGTGGTTTATAGGCCAGGGCTGTGCTTTTATCAGCTTTCCACTGTGGTCATCAATTAAATCGTTAAATAATGAATGGATTGGCTCAGCTCTATTAAATAATAATCTTCAGTCCCATACATTCTGTAATTTCTGCCGCGTGTTCTCCTCTCTTTACAGGCATCAGAACTGGGTGAGGTGCTGAGTAAAGCTGGAATCTGCTCCATGGCAGAGCAGGGGCTTGGCATTTCCATGTGGCAGCACACAGAGCTGCAGCCCCACTCTTCAGACTCTGTTTTAATAACAGTTTTGCCCCCAGGAACTCTTCAGATGCCTTTTTGCCCTATAGGAACTTAAATCCTAACACCAGAAAAAGCACACTTGGTGAATCAGATTTCTTCCTTTGTTGCCACTAATGCAATGAGGTTTTGGGAGACCAGCACAGCGTGGGGATTTGTTGTGAATGTCTTATAAGATGCTTGGCCTTTCCTTGCCTCAGCTGCCCCTTTGTGTGAAGCAAGGTGAGCAGGACTTCATGGAAGGGTTATAAGGAGAAATCAATGTTTCCAAGATACTGCTGCAGGGGTACCACTGCACTTGGCTGGAAGGAGCTATGTGGCACCAAGGCTAACAAATTAAATCTGTGTCCAGGGCTGCTCCGGGGCACAAAAGCTCACATGCCAGGGCCCACGTGTGTGTCTGCAGCTTGCGAAATGGGGTGGTAGATGCAGGGTGCCTGGTGGGAACAAGTCCTGTGACCTGCCATCTCCAGGGTGTGCCAAGGCACCAGAAGCACGGCGGGTGCTAAGGTTGCGTCAGGCACCATCAAGCAGCTTCACCACAGACACAGGCTGAACCTGTCTGGGCACTCAGGGACATTCCCATCCCCACCCACTACTGTGAAAGGGCCCCAGGGGCACAGACTGATGGAAATTTGGGTACCAAACTCCCTTTGGTCCCTCAGGCTCACCCAGCTTCACAGCTACAATCAGACAGGCATCCTTTTGGCTTTGTCCATTATCAGTACAAGATGGATGCAGCCAAACCTGCCTGGGAGGATATTAGTGCACCAAAGGTACATTTTAGAGAGCAAAACATTACGTTTTAGGACAACAGTCCTCCTCAGGAATCCTGTCATCTCCTGCTGGGTGAGTGAGAGCAATACCTGGCGCTTGCTGGGCTGGCTTACTTGGACATCGCACTATTGCTATCATCCTTCAGTGCTTTGTAAAGCACTTGGGGATGACTTGGCAGGGGGAAAGGTGTTTCTTAAAATGGAAGTCTCCTGATCCTACGCCTTAGAAAAGCTTTGCTAATTAAATTGTAGTCACCAACAGAGAGGGTATTTTTCCTGGCAGTTAAATGGCTGGAGGATCTGAGGGCCCCAGGCAAAGCCGAAGGTATTCGATCCAGCAAGATGTTAACTGCCAGGAAATATCCCAACAAGACAGTGTTATTGCTGTAATATGTTTAATAAAACATTCTGGTTTTTCTCTGGCACTGGGAAGGCATGGAGACAACATACAACTGTTTCCACATCTAATTCAGCTCAGCAGGCAAGGAGAGCAGGAGGTGCAGGGCACTGTACCCCTTAGTCCGACAGGTCAGGCACGCTGCATAAACCAGTGCATTCCCATCCGCAGCAGCAGGGAGGCAGGCAGAGGAAACCAGTGTTTACTCGGTCTCTTAACACCTGTAAGTCCATGAGATGCCAAAACTAGGATGCACTTGAGCAGAAAAGGCTCTGCTCTTGCAACTGGTGTTATTTCTTGCATTTTGCTATCTACCCGCTGCTTCTGCTGTGATAGTACCAGGGTGTTTTGTTGTTGCTAAATATACAGCAAGCAAAAAAGTACTCTGCAATCCACCGTGCATTAATGCAGTGAAACGGGCTGGGACTATAATCTGTTTTGTAATGGGGAAACTGAGCCAGGGCTTAAGGAACTGGGCTATGACCACACAGCAAGTGAGTGCCCTGAATTAGCTCAGCCTTGCAAAGAAACTCTGCCACTTTGTGGGGAAAGAGGACTGTGGGGTTCAGCTGGATTCACGCGTTTCCCAAATACCCTCTATAACCCTCAGACTTCCCTGTTTCCCCTAAGAAAACAAAGTTAAAAAACCCAGTTTATTTCTCCAAGCTCTGCTCCCCGGCTCTCTCCAGCGTGCAGACCCCCCAGAAGAGGAGCCTGGGTCTCACACACCATACGGAGTGGAGCGCAGCCCGGATCTCTCCCTGTATCCCACACCTTGCAGGCTGGAACCAAACCGGCATTGCCCTTTCCCTGTATCCCACACCTTGCAGGCTGGAGCCAAACTGGCATTGCCCTGGGACTGCTTCAGACAATAGCAGCGCTCATGCGAGACTGGGCTTTATCAACCCACATCATGCCAGAATTAATGGCTCCCTTAATAAAAGCGAGTGAGATCATCACTCTTGGCTTAATTTTTCCTTTTTATTGCCTTTTACATGTACAAGTAATGATCAGCTGCTTAAATACCTCTAAAGCCAACACTTACGGACATGTTCAAATCTCTCACTCTCTAATGAATGGCAGTGTCATTTCAGAGGGAGTTTTAGCACATTCCTGGACCAAAAGGCTCCAGGAGAGGCTCCTCGTAGGACTGGCTCCAGCCTTGTATCCCATCCTTCAAGACCCCTGAAACAGGGCAATTCCCATTAAAACAGCGAGATGCCCCAGTCCTGCAGCTGAGTGCTCAGGCCAGCGCTCACGTGCAGGTCTGCAGAAGGCGGCACAGGTCTCCATGCCCATCTATGCGGTCCATGTTAAAACAGGACCTTCACAATGTTCCAGGCACAGCTTGAGAGATTCCTTGGATTTCCAAATAATGTTTCAAGAGAAGTCAGATTAGGGACCAAAGGCTTTGTTTCCCCTTGTTTCCCAGGATTTCTAGACACCATGGACTCTACTCTTGCCCACTCCATTCCATAATGAGCATCAGAATCAGCTTCAAATATTACTGAGATGTTACTTAGATATACAAGAACCCAAGTGCAAATGAGGCTCAATGTGATTTTGATTCCTAAATGCCTGTATCACTTAAACCAATGGATTTTAGGCTCACTTCTCAAAACCATATCTTTCCTTCAGGTATCGCTCTTGTGCAGAAAAAGAGTTCCCGGTGCCCAGCTGGGTTTCTACTGAACTGACCAGCAAAATTAGAGTTTAACGGGAGAGAAAAGATTTATTCCCGCACTTGGCCCCTCTATTTTTCGTAAAATATATGCCGTGTACAGGATGTGCAGACCCTGAACCTGCTGTTCTCAGGTGACCTCCAGCTCACGGCTCCATCCCAACGCCCGGAGGAGGCAGCGAGAGCTGCTGCAGGAATCCCCAGAGTGAGCGCTGCTCCGAGCGAGCGCCGAGAAGCGCTGAAAGGTTTAAGGCATTATTGTCAGTGCATTGACTTCTTCCTCCTGCTGTATGAAAAATTGATTTACCGTAGCTGTAAAGAATTTGCAATGTACTTACATACGTGTAATTGGTTAGAGTACTCGCTGAGAGAGAGCAGCCTGCCTCGCGCTGCTCTGCCACGTGCCCGCGTTTGCAGCGGCGGGTGCAGGGGAGGAGATGGCTCCGGTAGGGCTGAGGTGGAAGAGTCTGCCCATTGCTGTGCGGCAGCACAGATGCAAAAATTAATAGTTTACCTTTTTCCACCTACTAGTAATCTGCAATGTGCATGAATTGTAATTAAGCTCATTTAGAGCAGGGCGTTGTATGCAAAACACTAATATCAGCAATACAGTCATCTTGATTAGCTGCATTTGTCAAAATAATGATATGGGGGAAAAGCGTGTCTCGCACAGCTTGAGGTGTGAATGAGCAGTGCAGAGGTGAGATGCTCTTTTGAGGTGGAAGTCCAGGACATAGCACTTCTCCAGACCTCTGGAGAAGGCCTGGAAACCTTCTAGTAGTGTCAATGAAGCCCATCTTCCTGGGAGCCCTTACAGAAAATCTCACTTGGGTTAATGAGGTTAATGAGACCATTGGCTGGCATAGCATTAGTGTTGGTGTGGGATGCTCTGGGAATGCCTAGGGGTGCAAGCAAGGTCCAGGTCAGCCAAGGGCTAGGACCTGAGGCTACAGAGCCAAAGCTCATCCTGCCTGGAGGGCAGGTAACACCAAAAAAAGTGGGTGCTGAACATTTGTGCCATCTTAAAGCACCCTGCAGAGCTTTTCTGCTGGAGGGGGAGCTGCTTGACTCCAGCCCCATTGGGTCAGCTACACCAGCTTGTGGTTAAACCTCCTGTGTTCAGGTGATGGGGCCTTTAGCAGAAATCAAGGGCAGGCTTCAAACCAGGGGGAGCTAATTAGTTGTTGATTGCCCGGGCTCTGCAGGCAGGGATGGAGGAGAAAACTGAGACCAGAAGCTTGGAGTTCACTGTGTTGGTAGGAAAAGCAAGGAAAGGAATGATTTTCAGTGAACATCTACCAGGTGGCTACTTACAACGGTGAGTACCTTGAGTTGTTTGTGTATTATTTGTGGAATGGCTTGCCTAGGGAAGTGGTAGGTGCCCTATCCCTGGAAATACTCAAGGTTAGGCTGGACGGGGCTCGGAGCAAGTGTATCTAGTTGAAGATGTCCCTGGTCGTGGCAGGGGAGTTGGACTAGGTGGCCTTTAAAGGTCCTTTCCAACCCAAACCATTCTATACTTCTTTGGGAGGGTAAACAAGGGGCTGAAATGTCCCCTTCCTTCCTTCCGTCCTCCCTTCCCATGAAATCCCTGCACCTCAGACAGCTTCTGCTGTTCATACCACGCCACTCCTGGTCTCCAAGTTGTGCCAAACCTCTGTAACATGCCCGAGCTCACCGAGCTGCCCTGGTGCAGGCAGAGGTTTCACCTCTCGGCTTCCACAACTCACCGCACAAAAAGCACCGGGGGGCTGCCGGCTCGGGGGGCTGCGGGCTCGGGGGGCTGCTGGTGCGAGGGCTGCCCGCATCTGCACTGCTAGGCTGATGCATCCCAGCTGGGTCACTGCACAACGCCAAGTCGCTCTGTGCATGCAGGGGCTGTGGGGTTGGGATTTTGGGACATCTGGCAGCCCAGGCTGTGCAACATCTGGAAAACCAAGAGTTTGCCACCCAAAGTGGGACTCAGCAGGTCTGGGATTTGACTCCTTGTCTGCGACCTTTCAGGGCGAGGGCTGGGAGGGAGTAATCTTTCCCTCGTCTGCTTTTGTAATTGCGTTGGTGTGTTTGCTGGGACTGTGCCGGCTGAAGTGCTGACAATTTGGGAAGGCTGCATTCTTCTAGGAGGAAAAACTGGGAAAGTAGTTACATCTGTGAAGTCTCCAGCCTATCTCGGCTGCCAGAAGTGCTAAGTAACAAAACCAAAATGCCCTCTGGTTTCAGAGGCCGTGGGCTTCGCCGTCTTGAAAATGGTTCTCTTCCCACCGAGACTTGTGCGACAACCTCTGTGCAAATGGGAAAAGCCA
Organism: Ibycter americanus; assembly: GCA_035590275.1. Taxonomy (NCBI): domain Eukaryota; kingdom Metazoa; phylum Chordata; class Aves; order Falconiformes; family Falconidae; genus Ibycter; species Ibycter americanus. The sequence goes on along the minus strand of JAVJGI010000001.1, from coordinate 103,112,635 downwards.
GGGTGTGAGGCAGGCTCTTGCTGGCACTTGTGTTTATTTTGTTGTGAAAGACCACATAAGGTGTTGGCTGAGAGAGAGGAACCGGGTGACTGGGGAGTTTTTGCGGATGTGGAGATGCTGTGCTCTGCAGGAGCCCCCGGGGCAGCCCGGCCAGTGCCTGGCAGTCAGGGGCATCTGAGCTCTGGTTTCCAGCAGTGACGCGGATATTCCACATATTTAGCCTGTAATCCAGTGAGGTTCCCTTCACACCGCCTCACTCCCCACCCCTCCCTTTCTTTGTCAGTCGGTGGATGCCCCGACCCTTGTTAGTGAACAGGAGACCTCTAGGGCTATTTATTATTTAATGCTGTGTTTCTTGGTTTTCTTTTTTCCTGTTTATCTTTCTGCCATTTAGTGCCCCGTGTTGAAGAAGTCCTTGATGTGTTGTCAAATCCCTCCATGAGATATTTGATTGAAATGTGTATCACCTGCCTGAGTAAACCTGTCTGACAGGGAAAGCCTGTCTTGCTCTGCAAAGAAATACAACAGCTGCCTTCTTCCACTCTCTACCTTTCCAGCAGAACTCAAACAAATTGCTTAATTTCAAGCAAATTTGATAATAAGGTTGACGTGTCAAAAGTGATTACATTCCAGAGCTTCATAGCACTTCATTTATTTAAGTAGAGAGATCATGTTTGGGGTTTGGTTTTTTTTTCTTCCAATTTCCCCAAAAAGGACAAAAGCATTTGCTCCTTGCTGGCTGCCAGGATGTCCAGGAGCAAGGCTGCAGTTGATCTCCTCACAGACCTTCTCAGGGGACTGTCTGTCCCCTGTGTCAGGTCAGGACCAGCTTCAGCAGGTCCAGGATGCAGAGAAACTTCCACAAAAAGCATCACCTGCACCCCATTTTTTTTTCTCTGAGCATAAGCATTGAGGTGCTGTTCTGCAAATGACCTTTGCAACCCGCCTGCGTGCCTTTAAGTTGCTTTAACCACGTGTGAAGCAGTGGTATTAATAATAATACTGTTCACACCAGAGTCTCCTGGGCAGCTGAATGACAGTATGAATGTGGATTAATATTCCTTAGCCACAAGGGACTAGGAAGGAGCTGATGGAAGCATAGCTTGTGAAATTAATAATCACCACCCACTTGGAGGAAAAGGAATTGGATTATAGGGACTCCAAAATTAATAGTATCCTGGGCAGGCAGCGGCTATTGAAATATTCATTGGGTTCAGCTAACCTAAGACAGTGAGAAGCAGGCGAGGTGTGATGCATTATGTAGCCACAGGCCATGCTGAACCGCCTGTCCTGGCCGTGGGGCTGGTACCTGGGAGCTGCCTCCTTTCTGTGCACCGGCAGAGTGGCACTAATTGGGCAGTGGGACGTGGTTATTGATGGAAACGGGTATATCTGCTGATGAGTGCTGCCAGGCGTTTTTATGCGCAGCATAAATAAAGCAGCAAGGGATGCTCTTGGGCTGAAGCGTGGGAAAACTGAGGAAGAGGGAGTCAGGGGGTTCTCATGCAAAGGGTTTTCAGCAGGATGCCTGCCCACGTTCTGGGGACTGCCTGTGCAGAAACATCTTGATTTGAGCATTCCTGTACTGCTGTGCGAGGCTCCGGCTGCCCTAGGGTATCACTGCTGCAGGACAGGGCAGGAGCCTGCATGTGTGAACAGGCTCCTCCACTCCCCAGAGCCATGTCCTGCCTGTGTCAGCAGGAGAAACCAACTGACCTCGCTCCAAGCATGTGAAGTTGGTGAGAAGAACAGTGAACCCAATGGTGTGTCTCAAAGGGTGTCCCCAAAAGTGGCCGTGGGCTCCCAGGACCTGCTAAATCCTGCAGCGCTGGAGACCTGGGGGAGGGCAACTTCCAACAAGCCCTTTGCAGGGGGTGGGCAGTGCCTGCTGCTGACTGGGAGGGAGCTGGGTGCAGTTTAACGGGATGAATGGCCTCCAAAAAAGCTCCTTTCATGAGTGCTGCTGACAGCCAGGCCCTGCACATGCCTCCTAAACCCACTGGCATCAGACACATGCACCCCTGAGGTGTGCTGTGAGCAAGGGAAGGGGCACCGTGCATCCCAGATGTGGCCCTGGGCACAAATACATAAATGCATCTTGCGAATCAAGCTTGGCATCATTATCAATCATGGTCTGGGAAAACTGCCTTCACCAGTAAAGAAAAATCATGGTCCTTCAGCTCTGCTGATGCCTCTGCAGGAAGACTTATGCTGGGCACGGGAGAGCTCAGAGCCGAGTGTGCCACCGAGTGCCCCTGCCCGCTGCCTCCCCAGGGGCTTTGGGGAGGCTGCAGAGCAGGAACCAAAGTACAGCAGCATTTTTTCCTCCCTTTAATGCCCAATCTGCCTCCTTTGGCCTCAACAGCCAGGGTGTAACAAGTGGGGACAAAGGAAGCAGAGCGCTGGCAGAGCTGCCCTGCAGAGCAAATACAGTGCGTTGGGTCTTTGTGGAGCTGCCTCCCTCACAGATGGAAATGCCTTCTCCTAATGGAGCCCGAGATGGAGAGAATGTTTCCATCCAAATAAATGTTCCTCTTCCTTGCCCCCAGAATCCTAACTTCTGGAACTTTTTCACCAATGTGTGAGCAGCAAGTTCCAGGGAGAGGGACCTGAGCTCCCTTTAAAAGGCAGATCTCTGGCAAACCTGCATCTGGTGTGAAGATGCCATTCTTAGCTCTGAGGAGGCTCAGCAGGTTGTGTTGATTTGGGAGGCAGCCGTCTGTAAAACACCACGTGTGCACGCATGCGGGCAGGCCCGGTGATGTGCTGCCTGCGGGGTGCAGCATGGCCTCCATCCGTCCTCTGCTCCATCCATCCCCCATTCCACCCCTCCCTCCCGACACTCGGACGAGGGCGATAGCAGCTCCCATGGACTCTGCTGCCAGGAAAATGAGATGTATCTCTGCTCCTCAGAGGCTGATGGAACTCCCTGAGAAGCAGCTGTGGGCCAGATGCCACCAAACGTCATGGAGGCACCAAGCTTGAACACGGAAAGTGTATACAGGGCTGCGAAACCACCACTGAATTAAATTGGTTGTGCTGTTGAAGAGGGAGGCATTGCCACTAGGAGAATGTGTCAAAGTCCTGCAAGTTCCTGTAAGATGTGCAGTGAGCTTGTTGTGCTGCCTGCATGCTGAATTACTCCTTGAGTGGGTATTTGAAAGGGTAGGTCACTACAGGGGATCATTATTTAATCAGTTTGAATTAAAGATTCCCCAGAAATACAATATTGTGCATTTTAAAAAAAATATCCTAACTGTAAGTGTGTTTTCCACAGCTCTGCTTTCCTTCAAGAAAACTAGTTGATTTTTATTTCATTCTGCCTCAGGGTAGCCAAAGCATCTCAGTTAAAAACCTGACCTCAAGGTGTCCAGGGGTCTGCCCATCCTCCTTTCCCAGTGGAGTCTGCCCATCCTCCTTTCCCAGTGGGGGGAACTCCTGCTGGTGGCAGATCCAGAAAGGCTGCCATTGCCATTGCATGTGTAGGAGCTGGTCTGAACTTCAGTGGGTTTGCAAAACACATGTCCCGTTCATCCACCTGGATGTGAAGCCCAGACAAGGTTGCCAGTGTAGGGCTCTCGCTGGCCACAAGCTGGCCAGTGGGTTTGTTTTGTTGTGTTTATAGTGGGGAAGGAAACTCTGGATGCGACCCAAAGCACATTTAAAATCAGCAGGAGCCTTTCTAGCTAAGCAAGGTGTGCGTGCTGCTGCTGCTGGAGGCATCTCGGGAGGCAGTGTGAAACATCTCAGTGGGAAGTGTCCATCAAGCTCCTGCTGAGAGCTTTGGTGACCAGAGTCCTAAGGGACTTGGAGTGGTGTCCAGTGGGGGCCTGTTCCTGTTTTTTTGCATTGGTGGCTTTAAAAAAAAGCATCCTGATGAGATTTATGAGGCTGGTTTAAAACAGAGAAGTTGCCTTGCCAACAAGACACATGCCTGCTACATAAAAAATATGATGATGAAGGGATAAGATGACAGCTTTGTATCCATAATGCTTTCATCCCAAGGTGCCTTTATGCAACTGCTAAATATTTAATTTCTTTTAACTTCCAGCCTTGGATATTTTTAGCAGGTGAAGATGCAAAAAGCCCTCTGCCCCATCTGAGTGGGGTGGGAGCCCGTCAGCACGGGGCAGACACAAACCACAGCCAACACGGCCGTCTGTTCCCCAGCTCCTCTAACACTTTCCCCTCCTATGACGCCGTCCAGCTGAAAAGTGTTTTGTGGATTTAGGGTCTGGTTTAAACTCCAAGTTTACCTTTGTAGCTGTCTTTGATTAGGAGTTGAACTTGATCTAGAGAAAATATTCCGTGGCTCCTTTTAACTAGAAGAGCTGTGATTTCCTTGGGGTAGGATTTGGGCTGTTTTCCAGAGCAGTGTGACTGAAGCTGTGCAGGTCCTGGGTGTGGGGAGATCATCAGCATCGGGGGCAGAGACACAGCCTGTCCTCTTGTCCTCTCCTGAACGGGTGGATGGCCCAAGCAGGGGAACTGGGAGACTCGTCTGTTGCCCCTGTCCAATTTTCCGCCCTGTAAGCCCTGTCCCAGAGAGCACATGCGTGACTTGACCTATATACTGCAGCTGGTGGGAAAGGTTCATCCATTTGAATTTTGCTGGAAGCGGAGAAGGAGAGCCTTTCTTTTTCTCTGGCTTCCCTTCTTTCAAGCTTTTGCAAAAGGGAGTTAAAATGTCAAACTAGAAAGTGCTGTTGATGTGGCAGGTATATTTTCTTCTTCAAAAGTGGAAATTCTCCTCAAACTTCCTTCTTCAGCTTGAATACTGCAAGTAATAATATTTTGCTTTTGTTTTTTGCTGGTGGACCAAAGGCTGGGGCTGAGGTTGGCAAAGAGACCCTGTGATGTGGGATCCTCTGCCAGGGCTGTCCTCCAGCCCCTGTAGTGCTGGGGAGGAACAGGCCACATGGCATGTGAGTCCTCCTGTCCAATGTGACATGTCTCTGTTGGGTGAGGGGGGGTCACGTCCTGAGAGTACCCACTCTCCCCCAGGCACTTACAGGTGATCAATGGTGGACTCTGATGTGACTAAACATACTATGGATACTCGAAATAAATCCCACAGTTGGAGTGATATTGTGGATGTCTCAGACCTCTCCGAAGGAGCCCAGCCACCCCTTGCCCTCCTTGGGTGCACCACTGAAACATCAGCGCTTCTCCAGTCCCTTCAGCTGCACACCCCGAAACCACAAAGCCCTGAACAAAAGTACTTAAATACTTCTGGCTCTTGAGGTTTAATTGCAATTCTAGATAGCCAAAATAATTCCCGGCTGCCTGTTGTGCCTGAGGGTGTTGTCTTGCCCCAAACCAACAGCAGCTTGGGGTTTGTCCCCTCCAGCACAGGCTTCCTGCACTGGGGCTGCTCCGCGCCAGGCTACGGTGATGGGCGTCCAGCCCATGTGGTTTGGGGCTGGATGTGCAGAAGGTCCCTAAAACATATATACGTGGTATCCTAAACACAGCCAGGGTGTTGCGTTCAGCAAGGCATGGGGATGCCTGAGGGACAGGCAGGCTTCTGCTGTCTCAGACCTGATGCTTTTTCAGAGCCGTCTTGAACAGAAATGAGAATGATTGTGTGGTTGAAGTGGACGTTGTAGTTTATGAAGCTTTAAGTGAAGCTGGAGGCATGAACCGTGACACCCTGTGCTGCTGCAGCAGGGAAATGTGAAGGCAAGGTGGTGAATTTTGGTTTCTGAGGGCACGAGCATGCAAGGTAACAATAATAATAATAATAAAAAAAACAGCTCCAAAAAAACCCAAACCATATGTGACCCAGAGGAGCCGGCTGCGCTTCCCCAGAGCACAGCTGTGGGGGTCAGTGCTTAAGCTAGCCGGGAGCCAAACCTCACAGGGAAACGATCTCTTGCTCTGTGCCCTCCCTTCCCTGTCCCCCTCCTGCCCCCAGCAAATCCCTCTGATTTTTAAGGTGCAGGTAACTGCAATTAGAAGGCAAATTTCTGATCCTCCTTCTCACCCACACCCAAAGTTTAGTGATTTTTGGCTTCTGTTCCCTTTAGCAGAGAAATTGCTCCCGATGGCCCAAGGCTGTGGGAGGTGATGGAAAGGCTGCTGCTGACCCATCAGGGTCCCATCAGGAGCTGCCCACCGCCTTAGGGCTGCCCTAACCAAGATGTGAAAGTGTCTGTTGGAAATGAGGATTTAACCCTTTATCCAAACCAAAACTATGGGGAGAGGTGGTGTGAGAGAAGAAGAGGAGGCACCCAAAAGGTCCGGGACTCTCCTCCTCCTTAATGAAAGGCCTGTGTAGCATCATTGATTATTCACTCTGAATCGGAATGAAGTCAGTTTCCCCATGCTATGTGCCTCCTGCTGCCTGGCTAGGGCATCGTGCCACAGACACTAGCATTGACTTTGCCCATCTGCTTGGGTGTCCCACTGTCCCCATCCCTGTTCCCAGTGCTCACAGCTCAGCACAGACCTCACAGCTCAGCTGCAGTCATAGCCCATCTGGCAGGGATGGGTGCAATGGTTGCATTGCTGCTATAGCAAATCTGGCCCCATGCAGCACAAGGAGAGAGCTGGAAAATCAGGGGAGCTGGCAGCAGTGAGAGCAACGCTGTGAGTGGTGCCTGGGCACGCAGGAGCAAGGTGGGCTGCACAAGTGACTTGAGCCTTCCTCCCGGGATGGAGGGCCCTGGGTTAACGGAGCTGGAGTGGGATGGCTGTGCTGCAGTCCCACACCTGCAGCCTCTCTGGCCCTCTCCAAGGGGGAATGCTGCCTTGTAAGTGATGTCCGATGCCCAGGCGAGAGGCTGGCGAGGAGCCGACAGCTCCTCTCTCTTGGGAGGCCAGAGTGTGGTGCCCTGTGAGCCTGCTTGTGACACTTGGCCAAATTTTGGTGAAGTTTGAAGAAAATTGAGCCACCTTCTTCAGCATTTGAAAGGATGTGTAAGGAGAGACTTTTTTTGCAGGAGCAACAGTTCTGGCTTGTACAGCTTCTCAAGTTGTGATTTCTGACTCTTGCTGTTCCCTAAAGGAAAATCTCTGGGTGAAACCCTCTGCAACCAGCCAGAAAAGAGCGTTCAGCTCTGACGTGTCTTGTCAATGTGAGCTTGTAACTAAATCTTTAATATACTTACTAGGTTAGTATGTGTAGATGAAAAGAAATTCTGTCAGGTGTCTAAAACACTTCTACAAACGGCCTTGAAGAGCAGCATGCCAGGGAGTGTTGCCCCCCATCCCACCTCTCCTTTGGGGATGATGCTGGTACCTCTGCTTCACCACGTGCCTAAGAATTGCAGGAACCTTGGCCATAGCAAAACCAGTTTTAAATCACTTAAAACTGTAAAACAAAGCCAAGAGCCAAGCCAAAAGTCAGAAAGGCAAAACTTATACAACTAATTAACACCGAATATATCCTCGTTATGCTAGGGACTGTGGGTTAAGGACTTGCTCATGACCATCCTGTGCTCCATCCTGTGCTCCACCAGCCAGCCTGGGCTCTGGCTGCCCGGGGCAGTGACACTGCGGGACAGGCACACAGGACTCGGTTCATTTCACACTTACGCTTTAGAAAGCAGATTTGGGACCACGGTGTCCCACCAGGAAAAGGGTAATGGCCATGGGGTGCTTCAAAAGGGCATGGTAAGGGCATGTAGTTGCCCAAGGACAGCAAAATTGATGAGTCCTAGAGCTCGGCAGGGCACTGTGGGTGCTTGTGGTGCAAAATCAGAGCTTAAGCTCAGCCGTGATGTACGCCGAGTGCCACACAATGTCAGCCTGCTTAGTGCATCGTAAAAACCCCTTTTTTTCTGTAATCCTTTCTGAGTTTCTTTCTGCTGCATTTTGCATAGCTGCTGTGTGCATCTCTGACGCAAACCCGTGCCGACCCTGCGGGCAAGGACCAGCTCCTACCTCCAGCCACGTGCGCTGGGGCTGGCCCGCTGGCTTTGACATCCCTGAGCTGACCATCCTGGCCAAGGACCTGCCCTTCATCCTTAGGGGCTCTTCCAGCTAGCATGTGAATGGTTAAGCAGCTCGAACTGCCTGCTCAGGAAAGCACTTTGTTTGCCCTGAAGGGGGGTGAGAAAAAAAATCTGGAAAAAAGGACCTCTGGGAGACCTTGTAAGATTAAGCCAACATACCAAGCTGCTGAACAATGGTTGACATAGCAGGGCTCCACTCCCCGTCCCTCCCCCGGCTCCTATAGATCACAAACATATGCTCCGTGCATGCAGGCTCGCAGTCTTTTATTTCACTATGTTTCAGTTCCCGTCTATCGTCTCTTTTTATTCCGCATGTGACACAGAAGTTAATTTGAGAAAAAGGATAAAGTGTCACATTCTCTTGAGAAACGAACATGTAAATGGCCTGGAAGCAACATCATTTTTCTCTCTCTTTTTCTTCTTTTTTTTTTCCTTCCTTACCACGAAAGCAGCAGTAAATCTGCTCTCCTGATCTGCCGCTTCAATAGCTGCCTCCCTGGTGTCAGGGAGGATGGATGGGCCGGTGGTGGAGCAAAGCTTGGGGCAGGGGGTTGGGAGTTGTCCCACTCCCATCCTGACACGCTGGCACGGCTGAGAGGTGCTGGGGCTGGGACGCGGTGCCCAGGCAGGCTGGTGCCTGGTCCGGCACAGCCCCGCTCGCCAGTGCCGGGGGATGCACTGGACCCAGCTGGCTGGAAGCTCCCACTGCCGGTCCATCTGGGATGGGCAGTGGGAGCATGTCCGTGCCCATCCCGGAACAACAGATGTGTCGGTGGGTGCAGATGCACCAACATGAGCAGAGGGACACAGCTTTGGCTTTCGGCAGTCCTCAGCTTTTGGGCTCGTTGAGGATGTGGCACGTGACGGTACACTTACCGCAAAGGGTTTATTGTGGGTGTCCTTTGCATGTGCCTCCTACCAGCAAGAATAACAGTGAAGACAAAAAAATGAAGGATTTTTATTGATTACTTTGGAAGGCGGGTTGCATTTTGCAGTGACTTTTGGAAACGGAGGGTACAGCCACACATCAGAGGCTCCAATTATGCAGAGAAAAATACACAGCTCTAAAAAATAACCTTCCCTTAGAAAGACTTCAGCACTATAACAAAATATTAATGTTTAAAGATATTCCTTCTTAATATTTCAGGAAGCAATTGGAAGTCCCACAGTATAGTTCATTCTACTTTTAAAATGGAAATATTTAACTTGGAGCAACAGGGCTCACATTGGCTCCAAGATAAACTTTCCTTGGCAGTTGCAGCTCGTGTATAATGCTAAAAGCAGCTCCATCTTTGGGGTGGCATATATATATATATATATTTTTTTTTTTTTTTAGCTCATCTTGGAGAGCCAAGCTCCGAATTAGACGGGGGGCTTGAGCAGCTGCTCTTTTGCCGAGTCCAGAAGCTCATCTGCGCTGGGGAGGGGGAGGATGGCTGTCTGGAGCAGCAGGCAGGATCCATGCAGAAGGTCGGGCTAATTAAATCTGGAGAAGTCACCAGAGAGCCCGGTGTTTCTGCATATTATATCTTCAAAGCTTTCCCTCCTGCGGGGTGTGATAAGGAGAGGGTCATCTTGACACTTTCATCTTCTCCTGAAAGGGCGAGTGTTGAGCTAAATAAAGAAATAAATACATGTTGATTACATGGGGAGGGAGGGACAGAAATATCTGCCTGTTCAAACAGCTAATGTGTCTCCCAGGACTCCATGTGCTCCTTCTGCTTATTAATAGTGGGATTTTTTTATTATTATTATTATTATTACTTTAATCTGCCAATTAAGTGCTCTATCGTGTGAACTCCTGTTTTCACGCGTACCCACTGGCCTCTGACGTGAGCCGGCCTCCACCGGCACTTGCACGTCTCCCCACCTGCTGCAGAAACTGGAAGTGGAAAAGAATGTGCAGGGTGTTTGTCTTCTCCTGTTGTCCAAGGTGTGCTGAAGAAAGTGCTGGAGCAGGCTGTCCCCGCTCACGAGCATCTCCGTTTCAGTGTCACGGCTTGTGAGTGTCGCTGTTCTGTGCTCAGCTCCAGCAAGCAACAAGTTTCTTTAACTGGGAGCACTTAGCGTGCCTGAAAAGTACAACTTGCAGTGCATGAAACTGCAGATTGGAAGATTTATAGGAGAAAAACTTACCAGGCTGCCCAGGGATCCCTCAGTGCCGTGTCCATGCAAGAGAGCTTGGGTGCAGGCTCAGCACCCTGAGGCAGCTCCCAGAACGCTGTCCCCTGCTGTGGCAGCACGAGGCTGGTGGCATCCCTAAAGCTCCAGAAAACTAGACGGAAGTTTCTGGTGGTGGTGTTCGTTTTTTTTTTTCTTGCAGATCCTCTAGTGACTATATTTTTTTCTAAGAGCTGCAGTTGGCAATGGAGATTTTGAAGTGGACCCTGAGGGTGAAGGCTCATCTTTGGAGAGGATGTCCTGGCGGGGTGGGTAGGGTGGTGGCTGGGGAATGGCAAAGCGGGGACTCCAGAGGGGTGGATTTTGCATTTATGCACACTGGAATTAACCCCCCCTGAAGCCCGTGGATTGCTGTTCGCTCTTTGATGGCCTGAGGAACAAAATGTAGTTGCTCCTGTTATTTACCATAGTAAAAGAAAAAAAGAAGACACAGTGGTCTGCGGGCTAAAACGTGGTATGAGCAGATCGTTCCCAACACTTTGCTGGACCCCAAATCTTCTCAAAGAGATGAATTTGCCTTTTTTAGGGCTAATACAGCATATAAGCCTTCAGCCTGAGGGGATCGCGCCAGGTGGTTACTCGGTGAGGCTCCATGAGGAGTCGCAGCAAGGCAGAAGGTGGTTTCTTCAGCTCCTCCACTGCCTCCTCGGTGGAGACGCAGACCTGCGGACCCGCGCAAGGGCTGCTCACAGGCTGCCGGGCAGCTGCGAGTCCCAGCAAAATGACTAAATTCCTCTTTTTCAGCTCAGACATATAAACTTGGGAGTGGAAAATGAGGATACGTCTGGGGAAAGCCAGGCACGCAGAAGCCACCGTCAGCTTTCTGTGCTGCTCCAGGTGGGTACGGCAGCAGTGGCCGCGGCTTTGCCGGTACACCCGGCTGGGGTGGGTGCCCCGGGGGGCGGCGTGGGAGCATTGCTGCAGGCCTGCCCGCTCCTTAGCCGTCTCCCAAGGCACCTACAACTGCCCACTGCAGGACGTGGTGTGAGGCTAGATGATAATTACAGAATGAAATGTCAGCCTCATTCTCAGGAGCATCATTGCCCATTAGCTAATTAGGCATTAGCCATTCCAGTGCTGCTGTTAGTTGCTTTTTAAAAAGCCACTGGATATGAGGAGAGAGAAACACTTTTGAAATTGCACTTATGATAGTAGGTTTGAAAGAGCAGGGAGTCCTCTGATGCTTTCAGCATGTTAGAAAGCAATAACTGATTCACAAATACCTCTTTTTTTTCCCAGCTCAGAGATGAGGAAAAGAGGAAATATGCGCACATTTCTGAACGTATCCAGTAGAAAATGACATGATTTCATATGGGCAAGGATGTGAACTCACAGTGACTCGGGGTCTTATTCAGTTGTGGTAATGGGACCAGTGAAAAGTTTGGCAGGGATGCTGTGCTTGACTGAGATCCACATTTCAACTTCAGCTTTTGTATTTGGGTGTGGGAAAGTCTGCTTTCTGGGGATAACTTTCAGTTTTAACTTAAAAACCTGAACCTGTGAAGTCTGAAATGGCTTTTGGCCATTGCTCTAAACCTTCTCCCAACACTCTTGGGATCACGGTTTGCCCGGGGCTGCTCCTGCCTATGTGGCAGCTTGGCAGGACCCCATCCCGGCAGGGGCGAGCCTTTGCTTTTGGTAGCTTCACAGTAAAACTCTGTGTTTCCACTTCCCTCCGAGTGGCCCGAGCATGACAGTTCACAGGAGACTTTGTGGTTTCCTGCCTGTCTTGTACTGCACGGAAACCTCTGCGGGCTCACTCTGAAAGTCCCTAAAAGGAAAACTAGCAAAGATGGATGGGAGTGGAGAGCTCTGGGGAGGGCAGGTTTTGGCTGGGTTTCAGTCCCAGGCTGCAGACTAGCTAACCTATTCCCATCAACCTCAGATGCCTCTGAGTGAGAGCTACCTGTGACTGCTCTCGCTGATTTTCTGCTTCAAACATCAGCTGCTGAAGCTCGTAACCTCTGAAGGATGCTGCCGTATCCTCGTCCTCTCCATTCACAGTAAGAACATATGGCAGGAGGGAGATTCTCCTTCAAGTGTATAGAGCAGAGAATAGATGTGGTGGAAGGTGGCTTTTCTCACAACAGAATGGGGAAAAGGAGCAGATCCATATTTATATGATCTGTCATCTATATGTAAACCTGGGGAATAAAGAGCAATTTTATGTACATTAGATAAGGGAGCCATGTTCTCCTTTTAAATGAAGCAAAGATTAAATTGGTCCCAATAGGATGACTCTTAATTCCTTCCATTTATATATTCTTGTTTTATTATGCTTGTGTGGTAGCAGCACTTTGTAAGGAAGACTGAACAGATAATGTAATCAAAGAAGGTCCATAGGAGTGATTTGCCTGAGTTATCAATATTTCTAATGCTACTTCCTGGGTTATTTTCTTTATATTTCTCCATCACTTCTTGGCATTTCAGCTCTGTGTTCAACAGGAGACTGGGAGAAGCCTCTGCTCCTCTGCCTGCCAACCTAATGGCAAACGAACACCCTCCTGGCTGCCTCCTGACAGCCCCATTCACTCCAATCTCGGCACATTACATTTCCATTCAGTGTATCTTTGTACCTCTCAGCCTGCAATTAAGAAGGAAATATGGCCCAGGCACCCTCTCCACGTTACAGCAGGGAGAAGGCTTTTTTATGGTAGGCAGTAAAAGCATTGCAGCAACCAGGTTTGCCAGTGATGCTGAGCGCTGAGGAAACCGGCGAGCTGCTCAGAGCTCTCTGATGCTCAAAATCCAGAATGTCCCACACCGTCTGCTACTAGATAGTCCTGGTCCCAAGGTGCGGGCAAGCTCCAGCTGCCCTTGGGCCACTATGTAGCAATGTGTGGGGCATTTATGCATGTGTGGGGCAGCGGAGAGTCAAAAATGGAAAGCCCTGGAGAAACATATCCAGCTGAAGTCAAGGTTCGAGCCTGGAAATTAAGGGAGATGCTCTGTGAGTGGGATGTGTGCTGGCTTGGTGGTCATGTGAGGCTTGTCCAGCTCCTTCGGCATGCAACAGCCAAGGTTTTGGAGGGAGAAATGAAGGATGCGAGTCCTCGTTCCCAGCTTGCTGGCTACGATTGCTTTGTTTTGAAAATGATGTATTTAAAAATAGGTGGTGTCTGGGACTACTGTTGAGATGGAATTCACAGTAATTGAAGAAGATAACGCATGGAAAAAGGTCTGCAGTAGGTATTAGAAGAGTGCTGTACGCCTGCACAGTGCAAAGGTACTCCAGAATGGACACAAAGAAGGGGCAGGGGGGAGAACTGGCTGTAAATAGGGATGTCAGTGTGGCTGTACCACCCTGGGAGAGCAGGGCAGGGAGGTGATGTGAAGCACGCGTTGGTGAGCAATGCGTTAGTGCCACATAAATTCCCAGGACAGAACTGCACCGTGTGGAAACAGCTCCTGGGGCTGGGGGTTGTTCCCAGCAGACGGCGAGGTCAGAAGGAAAAGGGCAAGGCGGCGGTGCGTCAGCTCCCGGGCGCGTCAGAAAGCCCGGCAGCGGTGGCGGCGGCACGGCCACGGTCATTGCTCAGGGACCCTGGAGTGAGCCGGCGTGAAGATTGAATTACGGCACGGCCGTGTCCCTGTCCCCGTCCCCACCGGCAGTGGCTCGCGCCGCTGGGCCAAGGCGATGTCAGGCTGTTCTGCACGAGGTTTCTGTACCTGGGCACTAACTACGAGGTTCAGCTTTTGCAGCAAAAGCCCAACTGAGCAGCTGCCGGGTTTTGAGTTCAGACACCAGCTTCCCTTCTCCTTTGCCACTGAAGCCCAGGGCATTTGGTTTTTTGGTGGGTGAAAATCTCTGGTTTCTTCACAGACGGGCTTTCCTGATCTAGATATGACATGGAAGAGGGGTGAAACCTCCTATTCCCTGTGGATTTGTCCATGGGTGCTGCAGAGGGGTGAAACCCACGGGCAGCACCGATGCGGGCGCCAGTGATGGGTTTAAGCACCAGGTGAGGCTGACTCTGCCCCAGCCTGGTCCCACGGCTTCCAGGCATGAAACACAGAGCCAGGAAAATTCCCTCTGCTCTGAAGGAAATTCAGAACAACATACAAGGGGCAATTTTATGTTTGCCTGGTTTAGCTCCCGCAATGTTCCTGCTGTTGTGCTAGGAGAAGCCTTTGACCCTGCGTGTTGTGGTGCTAATCGAGGCGGGCTGTGTTCCACTTGTCCGTACAGAGGCGCTTACCCTCTCTGCGCAGCAGTAAATTTTACTGAGACTGTGCCTATATGTGTGTGTGTGTGTGTTAAATACTTCCCTCAACAAATGTGCACATGGGGGTGTATATATACAGTTTAATAGTTATCACTCTATACTTAATAGGATTACAGAGATCTGCAGACAAATGAACATATTGCTGCATAGCCTTATCATCGGCTGATAAGTAAAAGCCTAAAGATTGTTGAGACAATTATGTTTTGATATTCATCTTAATACTTGTTCAGGAGACGAAATGAATAAATCGCTTTTCCCTGCCACAGCCTGAGCCGAGAGGGAGGCGCGAGCACGGGTCCGCCGGCGCCCGCAGCTCGGATCCAGCCCTTTGCTGGCTGCCTGCTGGGTACAGCACCCGCGCCCGCGCTGCAGGGTCAGGCTGGAGCCTTCCTCATCTCCCCAGATTCTGCAAGATGGACACAACCCAAGTACGGCCCCACCGAGCTTCTTGCAACAGCAGCTCTCAGAGGTCTTCCCAAGCTGTTGTCGTCACCCCGATTTCTATGAGGAAGCTGGGGCACTAGGCAGGATTGCGGCTTGCTGGTCCCTGACCAACTCATGGAGAAGCGGGGTCAAAACCTGTCTCCCTCAAGTTGTAAGTTTATAGCTCCATGCCTTGGTTCAAGTTGCCCCCTCCATGCTCCCTTGCTCCATCCTGCCCCAAGGCTGAGCTCAGCCTCTGCTCCTCCCAGCCCCCGTGCGTGCGTGACGTGATGGTGACAGGAGCACCCACCACAGCCAAAACCCCACCCTGGCATGTAGCCCCAACCCAGCGGTGATGCAGCTGAGGGCAAGCTCTCGGGCACGACCCGAGCCATTCCAGTGCTTCATGGCACAAAGGCAGCAAATTTCACCTTCCCTTCCCTGGATCTGCTTCTTTCCCTCCTGGATCCCAGGTAGGCAGCTCTGGGTCTCAGGGCACTGGGTCTCAGAGTATCTTCTGCAGAGCCTGAAGGGACTGACCAGTTCAATATTGGTCGTCAGCCTGCACCAACGCTCCCCCATGGCCTTGCTGCTGGCTGTGGCAACCACAAAAAAAGGGCTTTTTTGTAGCTCCTCTGTCAGTATGGAGCTGGGGGATGGGGAGTTGGAGCACATGGAAGAGCCTTGCTCAGAGGGAATATTCCCACCCTCTGGTGTCCTGTGCTTTTTGGCCAAATTCTTGTGTTAATCTGGAAAAGCTTTCTAGAGATATTGAAAACAGCTGCCCCTCTAATTAGAGTTGGGAATGTTTGTATTACCAAAAGTGTCAAATTGCTTCATTACAACAAAAACAGGAGACACTTTGATCCAGAAAATTAGATGACTTCAGCTTTGTATGAAGTTGGAGCTCTCCTTAGCATTTCAGAAAGAAAGCAAAGGAAAATAAAGTGGGAGATGCTCTCAGCTATTACGCGTGGGCAGGCGTTCAGGAGTGAGTTGTGCAGTGTTAGTCAGCGTGGTGCTTCAGACCGTGAGTGAAGGTCTCAGGTTATGCCAAGCAGTATGGCTAAAGTGGAAAATTTACGACCGAGTAAATTGTAAAACAATAGCGTGCATTGGAAACAACATCAACGTTTTTCAAAAATAATTGATTTTGTCATAAGTCCTTCTCTGTATACGTGAAACGCCATTGAAATCTCTCCAATTTTCTTTGAGCAATTTCAGTTTAATCCAAACCTGTGTTTTTCTAGTGGGAAGCGTTTCAGGACTACGTGATGGTTTAAAGCATCTTCCCCTGATGGAGCCTGCAGCCCAGACCATGCCTGGCTCTGGTGGACCCATCTCCATGAGGAGAAGGAGTTTATTGCGTGTTGTTATGGAGCTCGGGCCAGGATTTGCAGCTCGGGTTGGGCTGGGGATCTGCACGGATCCTGCCTTTTAGAGGGGAACATCCCCCAAAGCCAAGAGGTGATCGCAGCCGGTCAGGGGCGTTGCTTGCAGAAGGGCTGCCCGTGGGAGCAGAGTTGGGCTCAGCTGTGCTCTCTCCATGTGCGCAAGCCACCTTGAGCTTGAATCTCTAATCTCTTCTTATCTCTGCATCCTTATTTCAGACAGGCTTTTCCTCCTAACGGGGAGTAAAGAAAGCAGGGGGATCTGCTTGCCATTACCTGCATTGAAATAGCACTGGAGGGTTGTCATCTCTAAATCCCACCAGGCAGATGCTTTTGTAACATCTTAAACCTAACCAATGAACCCAGAATCAACCTCCCTAATAGAAAAGGGAGATAAAAGATTCATCCTTTCACATACTTTAACAGTAGGAGAGCAGTGATATTTCAAAGGCAAGACAGACATCCTGGAGGTGAAGGCAAAGGACGCGTGGGAAGCACAGAAAGGATGCAGACTTTAAAGGTGAATAGGGGGGCATCTGTGCTCAGCACTGTGAACGCTTCGGTCGCAAGATGAGACCTCTTGATTCCACACTGAAGTGGAATTGCACATTTCTGGCTCTTATTTACTCTGCAAACAGAAAGTAAAAACTCCAGCCCCGCTCGCTTCCAGGGAGAGCGGCTGCTACTGCCACGACGCGCTGCTGCGGCGAGGGGCTCTGGGTGTCCGGGCAGGCTGGCCCGTGCACGCCCTGCTCTTACCCACCTGCACAGGGCAGCTTCAGGTGGGCTCAACAGCTGTGCACGGGCAAGTGTTTTCATAAAAGGAGCAGTCACTGATTTACCAGGGGCTGAGATGGCTTTAGCCTCCAACAGCTCCGAGTGCAGCCGTATAGCGCGGCACTGCGTGGGTTGGGGCTGGCCAGGTAAAACAAGCCCCAGCCTTTAAAAAGCAATCCCATGGTCAGAAAGTTTGGGAATGTCGTGTAAATATAGCAAATGTGGCTCCCTCCATCCTGAGAAACCCCCCTCCCCCTGCCGTGTGTGCGTATACCTGTGTTTATATGGAAATGACACGTAAATCAGCAAAACCACTGAGAAGCAGCTAGGGTGGTTGTGAAAAGTGATATTTTTCTCCTAGGAAATTTGCTTGGGTTTCCTCTCTCTTTTGTTTTTTTTTGTTCCCATCAACTCGTGAGGTGTCTTACCCAGCTCTGCATAGGAGCTTTCTGGAGAAGTGGAGAAGCGGTTCATGTACTACCACAGGCTTCAGTGGAAGCAAGGATGGCTCTCAATTCCCTCCAAGCCAAACAAAACAGCATAGAAAGGACAGTGAGTTCATTTCTATAAGGCACTAGAGAAGGTACTCGCTAGGTGTAGAAGACTTTTTTTAATTTTAGTTTTAGTTGTAAAGGGGGTAAGGCAGAGCGGGCAGTGAGCACAGTGAGTCTGGCAAGGGCAGGCAGTGGAAGCCACATGGAAAAGGGGGTGAGGTACAAGGTGATGTCCTGGGACATGAGTTCAGTGTTACTTCAGTGCCTGAGAGTTTTATTTTTAAAAAGTCTAAAAAAAATCATTTTTAGCATGTTGCACAGGGGACAGTCCTTCCACTCAGCAATCTTTCTGAAGGCGTGGGCATGGAGTCACCAACCGAGGCAGGACCAAAGTCCTGCTGAAGGAGGTACTGCTGCACCTCGCGCACCGCTGAGCTGAAGCGGCTGTCACACAACACCTTGGGTACAAAATATTGACACAACTTTATCCGATTATGGTTTGAACCTGTGGGACAAATATCTGTCGACGGCTGTTAAACGTGATGGCATTATCTGTGTCCCTGGAGGTGTGGAGCTGTGGATCACCAGATGTGGAGAGACTATGCAGGGAATCTGTCCATATGGGCTTGCCCTGGATTTACAGTCTTTTTTTAGATGCTTGCTCTCAGTTAGTGTCCAAAACTGGATATTATATGGACTTTGGGTCCTCCCCATTGTGCTGAAGGCAGGAGGGAACGGCACATGCAACAGCCACCTCCTCATCCCACCCCTTAGCAAGGCAGTCTGGGTGAGGACAGAGCAAAAATAGCCCCGATCAGAGCAAAAATAGCCGCGATTAGAGCAAGGCAGAAGGTAAATCGTCCAGCCCTTGAGGGCAGCTGCAGGAGCTTAGGTAAGCAGAATGCCTGGCGCGGGGCGGAGGCGGGCATCCTCTGCCATAAGCGCAGGGGGAGTTTTAATGGCGAAGGGGGCTGAGCCCTCCTGCTCCCCTCTGGAAAAGGTGTTTCATGTGACAACTGGGCCAGTTCCCATTGTGCAGAGCTGCCACCGCGGCGCAGGGGCAGAGGCACCTCCTGTAAGAGTGCTGATTTCTCGGCTTGGCCTCTCGCCGTGCCGGTTACAGCCACGTTTTGGCTTGGCCGGTGGCAACGTGCGACGCAGCCGCCCGCAATGTGGGGAGGTCAGCAAGTGGCGGTGCCCCACCAGGGCATGGCCGAGGACATCTCCCGCCTCATGGCACTTCTGAGCTCGTCCTGCTCCTTCAGAAGAGGGAAAGGCAAAGACAGCATTGCCAGTAGGGAATTCCCACCGCATTACTAGGGAGCAAGAGCGTTTGTGCTGGAGCCCAGCAGAGGGGAGCCGATGGGCTGGGGGCAGCCCAGCCTTTCGCTCTGCGCTGTTGGTCCCACTTCGGTAAGCGGTGCCTGAAGCCTGAGGAAGCAGAACTCCGCTCTTCCATGAGCACGATTTCCCAGGGAGATGACATGCATTACTAAGGAACAAACTGATGTGCGAGTTGGCTGGTTTTCTTTTTTCTTTTTTTTTTTTTTAAAGCAATGCATCTAGTTCTGTAGGAGAGGCAATTTAAAAAAAATAGCTATTGAAGGTTTTTAATTCAAGTACAAATGTGCCTTCAGCTGGGGCAAGTGATTGCCTCTTCCTTAAGGGAATAAGCTGTCTTATAAAGCACTATTCACTGCTATAATGGCCTGCTCCCTTTGGGGCAAAACACTCCATTTTAACTAAAAGGGTTTTGTATATAAACAAGACTTAATGCATCCCAACCAGAAATGCCCCTTCTCCCTGCTACATCAGCTCGTGCTTCCAGGACCCCGACCTGCAGCCCGGCGGTGGATAACAGCGGGTCCCTGGCACGCTCTGCGCGGGTTCAAAATCGGGATGCAGGGATGCTGGAGGGGCCAGGCCTGGGCATGCTCCAAGGCACACAAAGGCAGGGAAATACCAACACCAGCACGCTCGGCCAAATTAAAACTGGGATGACTGAAAGGCAGTGGAATTGAATCCCCTCCCTCTCTCCCGGCAGGGGGGCGAGAGCTGCTACCTCTGCACAAAAAGGCAGAATAACAGACAATTAATTAGCAGCAGGACTGGTTGCATGGAAAAGACACACCGTGCCACCGTTGATTTGCATGTAAATATCCTGTGGGTAGGGAGGATGCGAGGGGGGCTGGCATGGAACGATGGCTGGGAGGGTTTAACCTTGGATATCGCAAAAGCCATTGCTTCTGCTTATTTTGACACATGTGTGGGTCAGCCAGACCATGGAAGAGAATAATTAGGGAGGGAAAGGAATGCAAACTCTTATTATTGAAGATACCTGGGGGCTAACGGCATGAATACATTTGTTATAATTGACCCGTGGCCCAGTGATGATAATTCCTCTGTAGAGATAGCCACTTAATCTATTCCGTGTGCCAACATGGATGTGGGAAATAATTGCAACCTTGGCTCAATCTCGTTCCCACTCTTCTGGAGAATAGCTAATTTATGACAGAAAATAATGACTAATGTTAGAATAAACAATATTATGACTCAAGTGACTTATGAGTGCTGCAGATATGATGCACATTTAATAGGACATGACTTATCCAGACATGTAATTCTTTTTCTGAGCAGAGTAAAGTAAGTGTGGCAGAAATGCCAGAAACAGCTTTGCAATTGGAATATGCAATTTAAAATAAGTAAAGATTACTCCCAGGTAGTTTATTGCTTTAACTACATCAAGGCAGGTCCCTGTAGCAGACTGCATAATGACTCTCATTTCATTTTTGGTTTGTGTCAAATATCTTCAGTTAGTTTTGCTTTATTGGCTTCATGCAATTTATTGCAGCACTAGAATGTGATTGTAATGCAACTAGTATTTTAGTTTTATCTTCCACTGGTAATTTTTCTTCTTTATGGAGCCTATACTGTCCGCATTAATAAAAGCCATAGAAATTATACAGCGTGGAACCATGTTTTAGTAAGTGCCAGTTCACTATAGAAAAACCAAGCTAGAATCGCCGTTCTCTGGTCCGAAGGAAGACAGACCACCACCGGCTGGCGCAGGGTACCGGGATGCTCTGTGGCACCTCCCACGTATGATGCTACTGGTTTTAAAGATTACTGAAACGCTCACGTTTGTCAGAAGGGAGCATGGAGTGAATTCCTCTCACTACATAGCAGCTGTTTCTGCAATATGTCAATGGCTCAAAGGCTCAAAACTGTCAGGCTGAGCCCAGTCTTGAGGGGGTTTTATGGTAAGTTGGGGCCACAGTGCCTGAGCAGGAACAGCCCTGGTGCAAGGAGACCCAAAATGCAGAATGAGTGCTCTGGTTTTGTTAACCTCAGTGTGCCTAGTGACGCCTCTGCCGCTGTGGAACCCGGGGAGTCAGCGGTCACAACAGCAAGGGGGTCTCAAAGGCAGGAGTTTTATGGAAGGTGCCTCATGCGAGGCAGGCAGGGACCCTGCGCTTGGAGCCTTGCAGCCCCGGCGCTCAGCAACCAGCCCTCCTACTGCGGTATTTAAACCCGAAGGTGTCCTGACTTCTTTAATCTCCCTAGTTCTTCTTTAAAACCTCCTACCTTACCAAGGAGTAAGAACAAATGAACGCATTAACACAGAAAAACATGTGAGGTGCTCGGATACGTAGAGCGAGACATCTCCCAGCAGCTACATCTGCAGATAATACGAGATCTGTCATTAGCACGAGCGGTGCTCTGGCTCCTCGGCAGACGTGCCTCCCTGCCCAGCTCGGTTTGCTGTGGCCACAGTGGCAAGGGTGCCCCGGGGGGGCTCGGCCAGCTGCAGCCCACATGGTACTTCCCGGGACCCCAGCTCGCCCCCCCCCGATTTTTTTTTTGGTAGTAAAATATAGTAAAAAAGGCCAACAAAGATGAGTGAAAAGGTTTTATGTGTATCTTAGGGAGCCCAAGGTGCCTCCTCCACAAGGGACACAGAGCCCGATGGCTGAGGTTTGTAGAAGAAACATTTCTAGGAACCAAACTTCCCAACCCCACTGACTCTGAATGGGAACTGGGTACCTAATTCTCTTCGGCTCTCTTAAATTTGCAGGCAAAAAAATACCCAGTGTATACAGGGGGTGGGGTTTTGAAAGACTGATTGTGCTTGCTGTGAAATGAATTTCCTTTAAAGCTGCATTTACTGCACTCCATGGCCCCCATTAATCAGAAAGTTATATCTGGCCTTCACATTATGGTGAAAGAAGTATGTGAAATATTCCTAAGCTGCAAAATTACTCAGGACTGGTGGTTTGGTTTGTTGGTTTTGGGGTTTTTTTTCCTTTGCATTTGATTTCAGCGTGGAAAATAAGTCACTTTTTGTTAATGTCTGTCTAAGGCCCAGTGGTGAACCTGGCTCGGCGCGCGGGGAACCCCGCTCCCGTCTGGTCCAGCGCATCCTTCGGGCAGCCTCCGCCACCTCCTCGATATCCAGCGGGGGAATAATTCATGGTCCCTTTCTGGGGGGAGTGGGTGTGGGGCTGAAGTATGTCTCGGAGAAGTGTGGGAGAGCTTGTCAAGGTGGGGTTATCCCTACAGAAGGGATTTTACAGACTTTGCTTGTCCCAGAAGCTCTTTTGTAGGAATTGGGACTTGGTTTGACTCTCAAACTCTTGGCTATAATGAGGCCTCAAAGCTTAAAAAAATTAAAATCTGCAAGGCGGCTGAAATAACATCTATTTTCTCACTCGGCTGGATTCAACGTAATAATTTTTCTGAGACTGAAGCTATGAACCTAGCCAAAAAAAAAAAGGAGAGGCGACTTTTCTTTTTTTTACACAAACCAGTAACCTACACTTCACAGGAGTAGGAAAATGCTTTCCATTAGAACATGTCTGTTGGAGATGCTCAGTGTAGGCTTTGGGGGCCAGGCTTGTTTCTTCGGTGAATATATGTTCACAGCAAGGTCTGATCTCGGCGGGGCCCGTAATGGCAACAACAATACAGACTATAAATAATACATGCCTCTAAAAACACGCGGCTGCTCTGTGCTGCCCCTGAGGCCTGCCCACAGCCTGGTCACGGCTGGCCAGTATATTTTAAAGTGGTTAAATCCTGTATACACAAACATAATGTTAACCGCCGTTTCATGGGAAGGGTGAAAAAAAAATGTGTGGAAACGCTCTGCTGAACAACTTCACCTTTGTGAGCGCATTCCCATGGCTAAGGGGGCTCCTGCAGCATTCCACGGGGGTTTAAGTTGCTTCTGAGTAGGGACAAGTTTCCACTCTAAGGTATCCATATCCCGCTATAGTGCAGTGACAGGGCATCCATCAGTGTGCCTAACCCCACTTCACCTTTCTTCCAGTAAAGAAATTATTTTGATAAAATTACTGTGGGTAAATAAGAATTCACTTTTGTAAAGCCTTTTTTTTTTGATGATGCTAAATGAGTTCCCGGAGGGTGTATAAACTTTCTAACAAGGATGACCATTTGCAGAACAAAGAGGCAATTTTTTTCTCATTTCAGTGTTTTCTGACATTTTCCCCCTGGGGGAATAAATGGGGCCATTATTCTACCAGCTTCCCTGGCATTTGCAGAGCCTGCGTGGGGATGCTCGGGTGCCTCCCGTCTTCAGGCTTTGCTCAAAGCCTGGGTGCTTTGCGGTGACACCCAGCTGGTCTGAGGTGGCTTCTGAGCACACCCGCCACTAATTTGGGAGCATCTTCCCAAATTCCTGAGCCACGGAGCTGAAGCTGCCACACTGGGAAGGTGTTTAGGTATCTCGTTCCTATCGCCTTCACAGGGAGCTGGGGGCTAAATGCCACCCAAAAGGTGCCAAGGCAGGAGGAGCCCGATGGGGCTTTTCCTGGGGGCGGACCCGGCACCTGCAGGTGGGTGACAAGCAAAATTCACAGAGGAAGGTTTATGTTATGGATCACTCCAGGAAAAAACCTTCTGACTTTTAGACTGATGATGCCAATCTACCTGTCACCGTCCAAACCCAGCAATGCCTGTCCTGATGAATTATTCCCACCCGCCGATGGGAAGTGTGGATAAGGAACTCCAGGAGGAAAGAGGGCACGTGTGTCCCCGGGCTGGCATTTGTAGGGAGGCAGCCACAGCCCGTGGTCCCCACCCATGCAGCAGTTGCCAACGTAAGTCCCACCCCAGCTGCAGCTCTGTCACGTTGCATAAATCTCCTCTGGTGTGCTCATGGTTTCTGTTTGGTCTCAGAACAGCAGAGATTAGGAAGGCAGACGGAGGGGGTTGGAAAGGAAACAGTGAATAAGAATAATGTTTTGGGGAATACTTGCTATGGAGAGAAAGTTTAAAAAAAAATTTCCTTTTCAATATCATCTGCTGTACAAGTGCTTCTAGGGAGGCTAAAATCTCACTGCAGACAGGTTATAATCCTTATCAATACAGTAAATGGAACTATCAAACTGGAAAAGATCACATGGCAGTTAAGATAAAGGTTTGACTTGTCCCAGCACCAGGCTTATCAGGGTTTAGCAGTAAGTGAGTTTTGTTGCTTAGACTGCATTTAAAAAGTTCATTGATTTGCAGCTAATACCAAGTTGTCATAGTTTCATGAGTAAGAGCTTGTGGTTTGCAGAATCAAAGCCTTTTCCTAAATCAATAAGAACAGATTCAGTGAGATTGCTTGAGCCCACTGAGGCAGACAGAGAGAGGCAACCAGCAAATTCACCCACGCCGCGACGTGAGAGAACAAACATCCCGCGGCCCCGGATCCCCTCGATGTCTGAGCTAAAGGTTTCGCGTGAAAGCCTGAAGCTCAGCCCGCAGCAGATGGGCTGCTGAAAGGGTAACGTCAGTGACCGTCAGGCTGCCTAGTGTAAACCTCGTTATGAAGTAATTAGCTGATTGATTGGGTCTTTGGTGTGCTGGGATGCTGTATTTCCTGCATTGCTCCAGTCGATACCGTTGGAATTTCACACCACTGGATGCAGCAGCGCATGTGTACGGCTGCAGGACGGCTGGAACCGGCGATGTCCACCAGGATCCCACCACAGCTCCCTGGGCCAACAGCTCCTCCCTGGGCACCCGGAGGAGGCTTCCGACTCAGAGAAAGGAGCCTCTCAGCCAGCAGGTTCCTCCTGCTTTTCCTGCACCTTCATCATCTATTGCACAGACGAGCTCAGGGCTCTAAGCTCGGCAGCCGGCTCTCCATCGTGCCCGTGGGCTAGCTCCAGGTGTGCCCCAAGGACCCTGCTCCTTCCCACCAGCACCACCCAGCTTGCACCGCTGCCGCCCTGGCAAACCAAGCCACCCCTGCTCCTCCACCTGGGGCTGCCCATCTGCTCGCCTGGCTCCCAACCGGTGACGTCTTCTGCCTATCGTTAGCCCAATTCCTTGAGAAAACAGGCCTGGAGATGCCACACGCTGTGTCTATCTGCCTCAAAAACCGCTGGCCAATTCCAACTAAATTTGACAGCGAGATGGGGACGCTCACGCACGTTAGTTTCTTGCATCATGAAAACAAGAAGAGCGGCAGAGGAGAGAGGTGGCATTGACGTTCTCAGCGAGGGAAAGGCTGCCAACTTCCACTTTTATTAAACTTCAAAGAGTCCCCACAGGAAAAGGTGAGGGGTCACCAAGCTCCATGTGTTTTATGGTTCATGTAACAGCTTATTTCTAAATGAAACGGTGCAGAATGCTAGAAAACGATACTCTGGTATTTGATGTCTCTACTTAAAGCCATCCGTAAGCACAAAAATACAATACACGCACAAAGGAGATCTGAGTGAGGAAGACCAGGGAAGCTGGCACATGCAGCTAGCTCTCCCACTTGGCAGACTCCAGTGAGGAGGGCTGATGTCTCTGTGACACGGTCTAAATATATTTAAATGTGAATTTTATGTCTGCGGTAAAAGTTATTACAAGATGAGCCTATTAGAAGTTCTCATGTATTAATTACCTAAGGCGTTAGAAGCTTATAGACAGGAAAATGCAAAGTAAACCAGGCTTAAGCTTCAGAAAGGGCAAAAGATGGTCTGAATCAGCTTCAAGCATAGCTGTCGAGAGAGGAGGTTTTTCCAAGAGGGATTAAAAGTGTTGGATAGCAGAGCTTCCTGCCAAGCTTTTGTGTTCAGCATCCTCTGGCTAGAGCTGGTACCCTGACCCGCTCCCCTTGAGCCTCCTGCTGGGCTGGGTGCTAGTTCCCTGCTATCTGCGGGTCTTGTCTGAAGACATAGTGTCTCTTGCTGCCCTGTAATATCAAAATAAGACCTTGATTTCAGCAAGTAACTTGAGCACATGCTTAATTTGAAGCACGTGGTCGATTCCGTTTCCTGCTCTGCAAAGCCTGTTGACATAAGCTTACAATCAAGCAACGGCATAAATCTCTGTCGAATCTTTCCAGTTATCAGTGCACGTGCTAATCTCCGTTAAGTCAAGGGAGCGTAAGCGTGTGCTTGATGTGGTAGTCCTGATGCTAAGCATATGCTTAAGTGCTTTGCTGAATTGGAAGCCTTGAACACTAGGGTTGCTATGAGGCTGTAAATAGTATCACGTTCATCCTGAGCACAGAGCAAAATAAGGATTATAAATCTAGGAGGGAACACAACTGTACTAAGCTTCATGGCACAGAGTCTCTCCTTGCCTGAAACTAAATGGCAAACGAATCACAATCCTTTTGAGATCAAGACAGTCCCAAGATTTGCATGTTTATGGTTGTGTTTAAAAGTGTCATCGTATATGGACAGAAAAGCACTTGCTCTTTGGAGACCGAAGCCATAAAGGGAGCAAGTCTAAGCACAAGGCATTCTGACCTGTCTCCCAGTCTGATTCCTAGAAGACAGGCAAACTTCTAAGATTCCCGTCTTGACCCTGACACAACACAGAATGATGGGTTTCCTGTCTTTTGCAAGAGACTTTATTCTGGGATATCATTTCTGCATGATAAAACTCCCTTACGCTTCCTTTCTGCTCTGTTTTTCCTACCCCTCTCCCCGAGCCGCCCTCTCCTTCTACCTCCCCTCTGAGCGAGACGGCTCCAACATCTCCGACGAAGTATTTTAAGAATCCCTCCCTGCACGGCTTTCTATTTTGAGTGCTGGTACAACAAGTTGCAGTTGAATCCCCTTAGCCCAGCAAAACCGGGCACTGCATGTCGCACATAGAGGGATGATTCTTTCCTCGACTTCTCTCCCTCCCCTGAGGGGCAGCGGAGCGACAAAGGCGCCTGGTCCCCGCGCCCGCGCTCCCTGCCAGCTCCACAATGCTCTCTCTTGTGGCTCGGGCTGCTGATCCTCCTCCTCCTCTATCTGGATTTATAATATTTTCAGCAGCTCTGCGGCGACGGGGCCAGCTCTCCAGCTCCTGGCTGTGGCCAGCCCAAGGTGCATCTGGCAGCGAGGCTCTCTGTGCTGTGATGTATTTCTTTGGCAACGGGTATCATCATTTTTTGGCTTCTTCCATGGTCCGCTGGGTCAGCTTTCACTGCCAAAGCCGTTATGGTAGATAACTTGAAACCTGCCTGCAAGTTCAGTGGGTTAGTCTGGAGCTTGCCTTTTGACCACGACATAAATCATCCATCAGGGGAAATTAGCCAGCATCTGGATCAGCACGGTGCTGGGACTTGCACGCTGCTGGGAGAAGGAAATTCCTTCAAATATTGCTTAGCACAACTCCGGCCTCATCTCCTCTTGCAGTTTATTTGCACTGTGACATCTTCCAATGCTTTTTCTTAGTTTCAGTGCCTGCAGTCATGTTATTCCTTGACTGTATCAGCTATTGTAGAGGAAAGCCCACTGCCAGCTCTCACAGTTGCAGAGAAATTTTAACCCGTCACTGGACTGCACCCTAATGGCTTGGAAAAAACCCACAAAATCTCATCAACCTCATCCAAACCTTGGTGCCTGCAAGAGAAAAATGTTGGAAGCGACGAGGAAGGTGACCTCAGTCGTGTTTTTCCAGCGCTGGCGAGACGACTTCATGGTGATCTCCAAACCAGGGAATAAATTCCCGTTCCAGCCCAAGCCCTGAATGACACAGGCAGCCCTCTTCTGGGCATGTGGTTGGGAAGCCCTTGGCACATCTGAGCCCAGCTCTCACCTGGAGTTTCTGAGAGCAGCTGAAGGATGACCCATTATTGATGGTACCCGTCGAAGCTGGCAAAGCCACAGGACCCTTTGATGAAGCCGATGGTGATGTGTGGTCAGCGCTGCCTTCTGGTCTAAACCAGCCAAAAAAAGGGCCCTCTTAGAAGTCACCACAGGGGCTGTGCAGGCCAGTCCCATGAAGCCATGGTGCCTGGGGCTGACACCCAACATCTGAAGAAGACCGGGTTAAACAGCCGGTGCTCACGGCCAAGGCTGCAGCACATCCAAACGCCCTCTGTTCCCCAGCGAACTGCTCCATTTCGCCTCGCCAGACAAGTGTATTCCCAGTGAACAAAGCCAGTCAGCCCGTATTTAGAGCATTTTTTGTGTCTGAAAATAGCAAAATCAATTCTGAAGCTAGCCCAAAGGCTTCCTGACTGTGCCAACGTCTCCCAGACTCCTTTAGGGGCAATATCCCTCAGCAGCTCTCCCTCCCCACTCTTCCTCTTTTTCATAAAAGAGCATTTTCCTCATGGCAGTGGAAAGAATGTAACCCATAGATTTACAGTCACAAGGGGAAAAAAAATACACTTTCCCTTACCAAAACAACTGCCTATATACCCAGTGCCTTTGCAGCAGTGTTTCCACCTCTGCAGGAGCCACGGTGCTTCTGCGCTAAATGCTCTGCTGACGTGCAGCCTGAGGACGCCGGGGGGGCTGGCACTGTCCTGTGCCGGCAGCGGTGCCAGGGTGCGCCCGGCACCCCTCAGCAAGGTTTGGGATGTGCTGGGGGCAGGAGGGAGCACTCAGGCTCTGCTGGGTTTCACTGAGTTTGCATTTTCCCAGTCTGACCCAGAAACCCGGCATCAGAGCAATGGGGAGGGTTTGCCAGCTATGAAAGCAAAACTTGGGAAAATCTGTGTCTTTTTTCTAAAGCTCCTTGGTTGGCCCAATGAATTGTTTGCAAGAGATAGAACTTGATGAAGAGGCAATATTTTCCCAGCATAGCGCTTGACTCCAAAAAGCAGAAGGTGCAATAGATTTTGTTTATGTGCATGTCCATTGCTTTTTATTTATATGCACGGTGCTTCGAACTAATCGCGCATCGCCAGGCATCACAAAAGAGCTGCTTTCTCCTGCATTTCCCATCGGTTTGGATACGTCTGTAGCACAGAATGCGGGAAGGGCTCGCTGCTCATGGCATGGCCAAGAGCTCGGAGTGCTAACAGCAGGTCTGTCCCATGAAGAAAGCCAGAGGCGAGAGCTGCATGACAATTAATAATAGGAAATCAGCTGTACCATGGCCGAGACCCGCTTTATGGCAAGCAAGCAGCACCGAAGTTTTACATTTTAAATTCCCAGACTGCAAATGGGGGAGAGGGGGAAACCTTGGGGACCGCTGCTGCCGCAGGAGGGGGTTGCACAGGACTGGGGAAGGAAGGAGAAAGCCCACGCTGGGCAAGTGGGGCATGTTGGGGGTGTCCTGGGACATCTTTGTCGCTCCTGCACAGGGTCAGCCAGCAGAAAGTTGTGATGGTAACAGATGAAAGGGCCTCTCGCTTGCAGAGCTTAACACTGGATCCTCTGTGTGTAAGTGTACGTGTGTTTGGGTGAGTATGTATATCCCTAGATATCTCCGAGAATCCCCCTTAAACCCTTATGCTGATCTGAGAATCACAGTGTTCTTAGAGCGATTTTCCCAGTGCCAGCGAGCGGAGGATTTGTCCCAGACAGCACCAACCGCTACCGATTTCCTTCTAACTAAATTTTAAAGCACGTCACAGGCTGTCGGAGTGGAGCGGGTCTGGCAGCCACACCTCGTGCTGCGAAGCCGCTCAATAACGTCGTGGCACTAAGCGAGCGTTGCCCGTCGCGCCGTGCCACGGCATCCTCTCCGCGTCCTCTCCACACGCAGGCACCAGCCGCAGCACACGGGGAGGTGGCAGGCGCCCATTCAGAAAGAGCAGCTTCACTGAGGGGGGAGAAAAAGATTTACTGACAAATAATTGTCATTTGCTAACCTTGTCATGGCAATCTTTATTTTTTTTTCTTTTTTCCGGAGGCACTCTGAATGTTGAATGCCAGCATCTGTTACAGACCGGAAAACAAGTAAACAGTGATATTCCTGGTGGCTTTGAAAGAGCATTTAACGCTTAGCTTTCTACACTTGCCTTTACTAGGAAAATCACTTCAGGATGTGCTTAGCATGCGTATGATGATGAGTGTCTGGGAAAAACCAAAATGTAGAAGGCAGCCCCTTGCTACAGACAGGTTGAAAAAAAATCCACAAGTCCTCCTGCCAGATGTTGACATTTTGATTTGCATAAAGGTAAACTTTTGAGTCTACGGCGTGTTTAATTTTCTAAAACATCCCCGAGAAATAGGGCATGTTCACAGATAATGAGTTTGCATCATAAGCAGTTTTCATCAGACCTGTATCCTGGCAAACTGGCTCAGAGCATCTTTACTTCTGCTGCCTCTGAGCATCTCCCCATGCCCGTGCAAGGAGGGACGACAGCCAAGGGGGTGACCAGGAGGTAACAGAGGGGCAGCTGCAAGTCAGGGAGAGTACTGAGACATTTCTCCAGGGCTTGTGGAGGAACTTGCAACTGCCATCTGACATGGGAGCAGCAGCAGGAACAGCCCCAGCACCCTCCATCCCAAATCTGCCCTCCCACCCTTCATCCTCCGCAGAAAATTCCAGCTGGCTTTGCCCTTCAGATAAAACCTTGTACTTAAAACCCCATGACAAAGCTACCAGACCTGTGAGGGCATCCTTGGGAAGACAAATAAGGACGTACTTGTTTGTACGGGACGGCTGGGGGAACCAAGGCCCAGACAAATCATCCCCCCACCGGGGAAAGCGGCCAAGCCCAGAGCAGACAGCACAGGTCCACCTCCCCATGCCCCAGCTGGGGACACTCATTGCCGGGTCTCCTCTCTCAGCTAAAACAAGCTGTAGCAAGCTGCCAAAAATGAGGGAGAAAATAAGTTCCTAAGACAGGCAGATAACTCTTTCCAAGCCACCTGTAAATCCACGGAGAGGAAATGCTGTAGGTGATGGTGTTTTGGGGATCTCTCTGTACTGCAGCGCTCAACTCACTCTAGGATATAAACTATGTCCAGAGCCAAGAAGTCCTGCTGTATTTTACTAGACTTTGGGTTTCTGTCTCTGGAGAGGCCAGGAGAGCTTGATTTCTTTTGAGTGTGGGCCCACAGATATAATGAGGCTCTGGCATGTCGAGCTGTCGGGGGGCTGAGGACCCAAATAGCAGGGACACATCACAAGTGCCACACGAAGGGCAGGAGTTGTCCCCCTTGACCTGCTGGCTCCACTCTGGCTCACACAGCCCAGCACAGCCGTAGGGATGCTGGTCTTCACGCTCCCAGCCCGGGTCAGGAGCAACCCATCTGCTCCCAGGCAGAAATGAGCTCGTTATTCATAAATACACTTTATTTCTATTGGGAGAGCATCTAAAACCAGCAGCCGAGGGACAACCAGACTCTCCTGTGTCTGAGGCAGTGAGATAGCCAAGCTCCCTGACCCAGCTCTTGTGGACAGCAGAGCCCATCCTTCAGCCTAGCCTTCTAACAGGGCTGGTTCCGAGCGTGGGTGCTGGTAGGGGGGTGTGGACACATGCCCAGTGGCACAGGGCTCCTGGCACCCCAGGGAGCTCCTTGCTGCTGGACCCAGCACGGCCTTACAAAGCTCGCCAAGAGCTGAAGGGAGGACGCGACTGAAATGCAAAACGCTATCATCGCCGTATTAGCCTCAGCTGAAATGCGCTACGTAAGTGCAAATTGCTGTTATAAATCATAAACATCAAAAGGCCATAAGTGCCTAATAATGGCCTAAGTGGCTAATTTGTTTTATGTGCTACTGGAAGAAGCACCGTAAAGATATGGAACAAAAAAATTCCCCCATTGTGGTTTGGCCTCTGATACCAAGAAAGGCTGGAAGGGGGTGGGGGTGAAATGCTGCTCTAGTACATACACAGGAGCATCTCATATCAAAGCCTGTAATTAAAAACACAGCAGAAACCCGGCAAGAGCCCACTCGCCATGGAAGGCAAACACGGCCGGTGCTGGGGATGCGTGGGTCGGAGCTGGTGCGTGGGGCAGCTGCTGGTGAGCAGCACAGAGACCTGCGGCACTGCCTCCAACGGGGAGCAAGACACTTGTGAAAAGAGATGAGGCGGTGGCATGGCAAACGGAGCTGGTGGGCTCTGCTTCTGTCCCTGGCCGGGTGCGATGCCCACTGCGGTCCCCTGCTCAAGGCTGTGCTTGAGCCACACACCTGGCAGGGTGTGAAACAGCAGCCGAGCAGGGCTGAGGGGCACCTCCAGCCTGCCCTGGCTTCTCCGCACCTCCCTTTCAAAGCGGCAGGCTCCTTTTCCCACCTGAGCAACAACTGTGTGCCCTCCATCCAGCTTTTAATTGCTTTGGGCCTTCTGGGGTTACGCAGTGCTTTAAAGGCTCTTTCTGGCTGGCTGGCTCTGCTTGTGAAATTAGCCTTGGAGAATCATAAATACCCTAATCCAGCCCTTCTGTGCCCTGCAGATATGTTCCTCATGCAATTCTTATGTTCTTCAGGTCAGAGCTGCCTTTCTGCTCCGCTTGGCCTGGGATAAGCTGGGTTTGTTTCACCGCACGACGTAGCTGATGCAGTTCTGATGGTGGAGCAGGGGAGGCTGCTGCATGGAACCGCTCAGTGTGGTGCTGAGCCCTGCGTGGACCAAGCCCTGTTTTAGGATGCAGCACATTCAATTTATCTCCTATTTGTCCGGAGACCTGGCCACAGCCCAGTGCATCCCAGTGGGTCCCCTTCAGTGCACTGGCTTGGTTGAAACCCCTCAGCACCCAAGCACCCCTCAACAGGCACCTCGTAGCCACCTGCATCACATTTGTTAGGGGTGAGCAAAATCAGACGTTAACGTTAACCTACCTGAGCACTCCCATCTCTTTTTGCCTTGATGGATTCCACTCTCTGTAGATATTTTGGCTTTAATTTACAGTAAACCAGTGGTGTCCCTCTGTAAGTACCACGGAATAATTCCCCCAGGTGTATTTAGTGGATGCTGGTGGAGGAACGTGATCAGAATAACTCGTGCTGCAATGCCGCAGCGAAGATGTGTGATGGCAGGAGAGAAACATGAGGCCACGGTAAGGACCAGGAGCAGGATACTCAGGGTCCCTCAGCATGCTCTTGTATCCCAGATGGATCATGTGGGGACTGTTCCCAGCACAAGGAATTAATTCAGTAATATTTCAACACAGGTACAAATGATTTAGACTATAAATGGTGCTGCTTTCATGTAATACATTGCCCTGCACAAAACCCTTGAGGGAATGGTCCAGGGAATAGTCCTAATTGGCCTGTTCCTCTTCTGATATCTGTCACAACGCGGAGGAAAAAAATGTCTTTGTCCTGAAATCGCACGCCAATAATCAACATTTTAAAAAAGAATTTATTTGATGCTTATCATTTCCATAACACCTGTTCAGTGTGCTTTACAAACAGAAACCAAAGGCTGTGGCTGACCCCTGCACGCCCTGCAAGAGGGGCAGTGTTTTATTTGTGAGCTTGGTGGGGGGGCAGGAAAAAACAAATCCAGCTTTTCCAGCTGTGGGTGACAGTAAAGGGCACAGCAGCACACTGGCAAAAACACCTCTCTGAGCTTTGGAAGTGACTGAACGGGCAGAGCTGGACTCGGCGGCTTTCGTGGTGGCAGCACAGAGTGACTGGACACCGAGCTGTCCTCCCCCCCGGCAGGAGAGCCGTGCTGCCACTGTCTCACAGCTCGGCCTGCAAGCAGATGTAATCTTGGAAAAGGAATGGAAAATGTTTTTTCCTCCACTAACTCACTCAACAGAGGGGAAAACCAGGAGGTGCAATGTGGGTTCAGCTTGCTGAGTGCTCTCCTGCACCAGCTCTGGTGGTCCTCAGCCCCAGTCTGAGCCAGTTTAAGGCATTAATCAAAAGAAATTACTCACTTCTTAGTTTCTGGGCTGGTTTTTTTGCTCTTGTAGCAAAATAAGTCAGGCTGCAGAAGGGGTCTGTTGACCAGAGAACAAGCGTGAAGTGAGCAGGAGGAGATGGAGACAGTGACGGATGGAGAAGATGGAACCTTGCTTGTGGATGAAGCAAGTATCTCCTTTCTGAGCAGAGGAAACCAAGATATTTTCTGACATTTGCATGTGATGCAGTACAGGTGTCTGAGCAAGGACAAGACTGTTTGGGAAAGATGTTGAGAGACGTCCCCTGCTCCTGGGGAATGCCAGCCCTGGCTGCAATTCAGTTCATTTGGCTGCTCACCGCCTCCCTGCAATAAAGCAGCTCCTTTTAGCTCTCTACAAAACCAAACCTACAGGCAGGTAATCTGTCCCCTGCAAAACGTGCTGCTCCATCACTAGCTGCAGCTCAGCATCACTGGTAGCTTGCCAGCATGCTCTGGCCTCAAGCCACGGGATGGCCTGGGGCAAGGGCAGCTCACGAGCCCCACGGACACTCCAAGGCAGCGGTGTTGTTTCCCACTCCTTGGAGCACTTCGGTGTGCAAAGTGAATTCTTCTCTGCACAATCTCAGCTCCCAAAACCTTTACACCGTTAGTTGATGTTATTTTAATTTTATTATACTACTAACTGTAAGTAATAAAACACAAATAATGTACTTTATTACTGCTTTTAAGCAGTAATAGCTAACTATTGATCTATTTATTAAATCGGAGTGTAGGTGCGGTGTGCTGACAGCAGGAACAAGGCAAGGGTCAGTCCACGGACCTAAGAGAAGTGGTTCTTCCTCCTCTGCGCTGGGAGCATCTTTCTTACGGTTAGTGCCCAGCTGCGAGGCGCTCAGGGGACTCCTCTCTGAGCTGGCTCAGACTTCCAGCAGCCTTGCTGGCAGCCTTGCAGGGCTGGAGGGGACTCCGGCCACCCCTGAACGTCTGCACCAGCTCTCACCAGGGCACAGACACTCCTGGGTTTGGGTTTTAGTGAGGCCGGAGGTGTCCTGCTGTGGGGGTGCCAGTGCTTTCTGCTCATCTTGCTTCTGCCAGCCATCTGCACTGGTGCTATGCGATGAAACACCAAAAAATGAGCTTGTGTTTCCAAAAATTGGCAGTGACCTGCTGTAGGGCTGTTTATAAGGTCTTTATCAAGGTGTACATATTCAACTCTATAGACCTGAAAGCTCTGTAGCGTTGAACATAAAAAGCTGACTCTATATTTGATGAAAGTTGCACATAAAGAAATGCAACAGAGTAAAAATGACTAGCTGTGTGGTGCCAAGCAGGGCATTTGCCTGCAGTGAAGTGGAGGCAGTGGGTGCTGACGGGGAGCCAGCCCCCTCCAGCTATGCTGCAAGAGGAGCCCGGCTGAGCTGCAGGCACCGAGGGCAGCAAAGACCCTGCATGAAATCCCTTCCTTCCGCTGGCTATCACAGTGGGGCAAACAAACCGGCCCTGCTGTTGCCCACTCTTCCCTTTCCTCTCTTTGTGCTCTTCTGTGCCTCTTCTCTGGGTGATAGTTGCCCTTCTCCTCTCCCCAGACTTCTCCACCTGTGGCGGTGCTGGCTGCCCTTGCCTCCCTGGGCTCCTGCTCCCGCTGCTGCTCTCTCCCTGCTCCCCACTGCCCACACCCCGGTGACATTTGCTTCTTCAGTTATTTACTTTTAGACTAGTAAGTACCATGAAACCACCATCCAACCTGCCCAGCCCTTTGAGCAGTCACAGGAATAAGCTGTCACTAATAAAATTTCATATCAAATGAGATTACCCTTCTCCCCCATTAGGCACACTTCTCGTCTAGGGATAGTGGCAACGCAGGGACACAGCAATTGCTTCAACCAACGCCTACGTCAGGAACTGGCTTCTGAGGATGATAGTTAATTTTCAGGCTGTAGCTGATACTGGTGCTTTGAATTCGAAGTATTGAATGGCATGATTTGGCTCTGGGTTCTGCTGGACTGATGACAGCCATCTGCCTGTTTCACATGCAATTGCCTACAAACAGCTGTACCTCCCGTTTGCCACGGGCTGCTGTTGTTTATGAGCGCTGTCCCTGGCAGGTGTGACAGCCCCTCTTGTTCTGGTGACCTCTGAGGAACCGTGATGGACACATCTGGGTGGGTCTACCCTGCTGAGTGGTTTTGTGCCCTCGTTTGCTTATCAGCGTGGGTCCCCCGATCATCTGCGCTCTGCATGTTAGTTCTCCTGCCTTGGCTCTCCTCTGGAGATCCAAACTCCTTCACTAGAGACAAACCTGTGTGCAATTCAGAGGGTAGTTTGCTCCAGGGAGCAGCACTGTTAGGCAGCACAGGCAGGGCTGTACCAGGACAGGTTCTTCCCGCACCGCTGGGCCCTCCTGCAAGAGGCCAGCAGGCAACAAATTCATCCAGTGTCGTGCCAGATGCTGTGGCACTAACCTCCCCTTACCTTAGGAAGTGAAAACCATGCAGGAAAAATTGCTTTAAAGCCACAAAGACACTCCATAGGGCTGAGGGAGGATCCAATGCACGTGCTGTGCAGCATGGCTTGGTAGCACCCAGGACGACCGGTTTTGCACAGAGCTGCTGTTTGCATGTTTTGACCAGAGAGCCAGGGACTGCTCCTTGGGGTAGATGGAAGCTCCTTTGCTGGCAAAAGGCTTGGAGGATCTAATTTCAAGTCCTTTCCGCTTCTGCCAGACTTCGTCACTGCTGAAGACAGGCGGAGGTGGATTTTCACACTCGCATTGTGGAGCTGCGACACTCCCGGCTTTCTCAGAGAGGTAAGAAACGTTCAGTGCCCCGTTAGCTGCTGCAGAAGATGCGCAGCGTCTGGCCGAGGGGAGCTGATGCCTGGGGGGTACAAGAAGGGCCCATGCTGCACCTTCCCCTTGCTGCTCCTGCTTTACTCTCTGCATCTCCCACCAGCACGCTCACAGGCAGGATCCCGAGCATTTAGCACACCCCATGGGGCAATCCTGGCACGGGCCTGTTCATTTGGATCGCGCAGTGATGGATTTGGAGTTCAGACTTTTGTACGTTTTACAAATGATCCAGACCAAAGTTGCTAATGGCATCGGAGCTGTCAGAAGAAATGGCTTATCTGCCTGGGCTTTCTGTTTGGACAGGGCATAGATCTGTTTTTCTTTCTCCAACTAATGGGTGAAAATCAGAATTTTCATCATCTGTGAACTGTAAGAGGAAAATAGACATAGTGACCGTGGCCCAAAGCCGTGCCCCTGCAGGCAGCAGCCCCAGCCAGCTCCATCAGCCGGGCTAAGCGGCTGGAACCTCGGCACTGCTTGGCTGAGTGACCTCCGGCGACGAGCCTGGTGAGCGGCAGGAGCTGTTCAAGGCATGGCATCTTTCCCTCGGAGTCATATTTTTTTTTTTTTTTTTTTTTTAGCCATGGATTCAGCACAGGGCCGGAGGGTCACTTTGCATTAGTGATCAATGGACGGATCCCACCCGACTCTTGATGACTCTCCTTAATTGCTGGGTGTGGCTCATCCCCCCCCATCCGTCGGCCTCCTGGCTGAACTCCAGCTGAGTACATTATCCTGCTTACCTTGAAAAAGGAAAATAATCCCATGGATTTGCTCTTGCCTTCCTGGTGATTACGGTGTTAGGTGTTAGGCTGTGAACTGGCTGAAGGGTTCCTGTTGTATCTGGAGTTCAAGGGGTATGGATATTTTAGCAGCAGGCTGACAGCTCCTGCCTCCCGCTGCAAGCTGACCCATGGAAGATGCTGCCGTAGCACCTCTCGTGGCCTTTGCTATGGGTCAGGCAAAAATCAGGCAAAAATTGCAAAATCAGAACTTTGCTCCTCAAACAGCCCCTCGTAGTCTCGGGGGAAGCTCACAAGGACCCTGTCCTCCCAGCCATGCCGGTGGAAACCAGCCCGGTGCTGAGCAGTGGGAATATCCCATCTTCACCGGCCACAAGACACTTGGTGCATCAGCTCTTTGCTGCCGTGGGAAAGAAGGGTTAAAAATGTGGGAGCAGGGAAGGGAAAGGTCAAATATGTAAAGCCACTTTCATGTACTTAGGAGAAAAGTGGTAACAGGAGAGCTGTTAAAGAATTTTATAGCTGGCACCTAACAACACTGGTGTTAAGAATCATGAAACAGTTTAATAGCAAGTGGAGGTGTACATTAGTTAATTAGAGGCATGCTAACAGTGCAGCCAATTGAGAGATATTATTTTAGTATTTTTTCCAGAGGGCATATCAAGCCTATTCACGAATTAATAAACAGATTGTAAAGTCTAAGCAAGCATATTAGGGAAGTGTGTGTGTATATACTGGGGCTATATACTGGGGCTACGCACACTTGTTCGTTTGTTACCATTGCATTGGAAATATGTTACTTGTTTTCCATATAGACCTCAGTGGAAGAATTACAGCATATTGGGTTCTTCCAAAGACTCTAATTAAGATCTTCAGAGTTGATGTGTGTTTACTGAAAAAATACAGCATAAATGAGACCTAAACCACCAGCATTCAAATTAACCCACGAACACAAAGGCATCCAACATGAAATGGCTGTCCTCTCGGAGCCTGCCTTTGGTACACGTTGAGAGAAATGAATCACAGTATTCACTCAATATATTTGACCTCCTGAGTTAAGTTCTCATTGAAAAGGCATTTTAAGAACTATTAAAAGCTGTCTACAGTTAAGTACGTACCTTTGGCCTCTCTTTCAGATCTCTTAGCTGCTGTTAAAGGCAGTTACATCGTGAGTAAGTGTCCTCTTCTCAGCTCACACAAAACCAGGAGGTGGTCAGTAGTAGAGCAGACAGCAGCCGTTAGGCGAGGCAGGGACCATCCCAGCTGTAAGATGAAGTTTCCCCATAACGGGAGCTAGCGGGAAGCAAGTGGATTTGCTCTGACGGCATGAGGACAGCGCTAGCCTTCTAAGCCTACACTTCATTAAGCATTTTCCTAACCTGATTTGGTTTTGCCCCTAACACTGGTGTGATTCCTTTTTTAAACCCACTCGTGCACCTACCTGAATTCACAGTTGCCACTTTGCTTTCTGCGGGAAGACAAGCTGTCCAACTTAATCCATTACTGAGCTCTGCATTACAAAAACCACATGGTGTTTCATGCCTCATTAGCAGGCAGGGAGCTTCCAGGCTGGAGTCGCTGCATGTCTCCAGCTCTCCTGACTTCCTTCCTCGACTCCGCTTTCCTATTTTACATTTTAATAGCAACAGCGAGGACAAATTATGGCAAAAATGTCTGCCCTTAGTGAGTATCTTAGTGCACTTGGTTTCGCCCAGCAAGCCTGGGCTTGCACCCCTGCCCGGCGCTCCCGTCTCTGCCAAGCCGTGCTCCCTGCTCAGCCAGGGCGCTCCTCCATCCCGGAGAGCTCGTTCCCGGCACAAACCCGTCCGCTCCTCACACCACAGTCCCGCCCAGGCTGGAGGGAAAGAGCAAATGGATTGCAACCCAGAGGAGAGACAAGACGGATGGCAGCCTGTGTCTCTTTCGCTTGGCTCAGGGCAGCCTCGCAAACAAGGCAAGTAATGAAGATAATGATGAATGAAGGATGCAAAACTGAAAATACTTCTATTGATCTTCCAGCAAAGGCCGTGTTCTTGACATTTAAAATAGAGAGATTGTTTTAATGTAGTGGCCCTCGCTGGGCTACAGTTAAGCAATTTAGCTCATAGAGATTCACAAAGACTCTTTCTGCAGCCTCAGCCTGAGCAGTTTCAATGCCAAGCGCCTGCTGGGCAAGCGCTCTCGGAGAGGTACTGCCCAGGGCCACCCACGAGCGCGGCCTGCTCGCCACCCCACGAGGCCAGCGGTGCTGAGCTAACGACAGGAGGGATTTCTCTGTGCATCACCGAGAGATGATCCAGTGATCCAGAGGGGAAGGAGATCATCGCCCTACCTGGAGCTTCCCAAAGCTTCCCGTCCAGGGACACATGGACATAACCTCTGACCACGCACCCAAGCAGACTTTTACTCCGTAACTGTGGCCTTTCAGAAGAGCTTCAAAGGGCCAGAGCCCGGAGCCTTGCCGGGCTCTGGGGTGGGAAGGGAAGGTGGGCTGAGCTCAGCGCAGAGCTCTGCCCGCGCAGCTGAGGAGCCTGATGCCCCCCTGGCGACGCACGGGTGGACGCGGCTTCTGGCCTTTGGCTTTGTGAGAGACACAGAGAAGCCTGGGGTTTGGTTACAACGTGTTGGGATTACTTTAATAACTGCAATTTTTCTTTTAGAAGAGAAGTATTTTATTACTTTCAACCTAAAACCTGGAACTAATTATACATGTGTGGTCCGATTAACCATTAATTTACCTCCATTAACTGCTGACACGTACTTACGCGTTTACTTTGTATCACACACACTTGTGTTCCCAGAGTCTAAGCCTAAGAAGTTTGTCAAGAGACTATGAATTACAGCGATATAAAGATGTTAACAGTTACCTATCTTAGCAACAGCCTCCAGAAGCCCTGGAAAAGAATGCATCACAAAAATGAAAATTGTTTTTATGCACAGTAACTGAGGTCTTTTTTTTTTTTTTTTTTCCTAAATAATAAAATCTCCAATTAATTCAAGAAGCTCTGATCTTCCCACCACTTCCCACTGGAGGACTGATCAGGGTAAAACCCATTTGCTTTTCAAAGGCAGCAGGACCGGCGTCTGGAGATCTGGGAGAACCCACTCCTGGAACATTTCTTCACCCTACAGGTTTCCAGTCCTGTATGTATAAGCACAGCACTATTGCCTTAAGGCCTTTTTTCATGAAGCTGTGCAGGGAATAACTTCTCAATACCATGTCCCATTTGATTAAGCCTCCATCTGGGCACACCAAGTGAGCGGGTCTTAGCCCCGGCTGCTCGACGCCAGGACGCTGGCTCCAGGTCTCTCCCCGGCTTTGTGCCTGTTCAGCCCTATGGACATCAGGAGACAGGCTCGTAGCTGACGCTAGAGAAGCGCCTCAGTTCTTCCCTCTGCAAACACAAACAGTACTTGCCTGTCTTTGGAGATGATACTGGTGCTCTTGCATAAAATTTGCTTTGCAAATGCCACCTGCGCTGCCCCGGCTGGGTGTGCTCCCCATTCCTGCTGACCTGCCTCTGCTCCACAGGCACGGCTCTGCAGAGCGTCAGCCTGACCCTGATCTTTCTCTGAACGTGGCACTTGGGGACATGGTTTAGTGGTGGACTTGGCAGGGCAGGGTTTATGGTTGGACTCAATTGTAAAGGTGCTTTCCAACCTAAATGATCCTATGATCCTATATGCACAGGCAGTGCTATATAAACATCTGTAACGATGCTCCTGGACAAGAGAAGGTTATTTTGTAACTACAATGAAGGAAAGATTTAACCAGAAAATAAAGAAAATAGCATGTACAGACAGGAATAGAAATGAGAACAGAAGGGTAGAACACCCCATGTGAAATTCTGGGATTCCTGTTCTGCCGAAGGTCAGCTGAGGTTATCGCAATGCTCCCTGCCAGCCAGAAATCAGGTGAAGTACAGCCTCCTCCACAAATCTGTGCCTTAAAATACATACACCTCAGCTATTTATGTATGAGTCTGGTATCCACCTGCCTATAAGTTTTGCCTGACAGCTCGTTTAGCAACATATGGCGTAATATTAAAATGTGCTCCTTCATTTGAACATACCTTTGGGTAACTCTCAGTGTCACTTGGTTGCTTACTGATGTTGCTATAGTGTGCAGTGGAGCATGTGAAAAAATAAACTGGTTCTTGATGTTACTTCCAAAGCTGGTGATGCCGTACCAGCTAGGACTGGTCCTCGCTGCCATACCAGT
Organism: Ibycter americanus; assembly: GCA_035590275.1. Lineage (NCBI taxonomy): Eukaryota > Metazoa > Chordata > Aves > Falconiformes > Falconidae > Ibycter > Ibycter americanus. The sequence continues at coordinate 103,071,384 of JAVJGI010000001.1, read as the reverse complement.
TTCATGCTGATGCAGCTCAGCTAAACTAAACTGAATTGCTCCACTGGCTTTACATTGACTTATACTAGCATGAAAGGGGTACAAAGGAGGGAAAATCAAGTCCACTTCAAGAAAAAACCAGAACAGGTATTTCTTTAGGACATGAACTGTTCATAATCCAACAGATATCTTCCATCCCCTGCATGGATTTTTTCTTGTGAGAACTAACATGCAGTTAATTTCTGAATTGCCTGACCTCAAGCAATTCAGATATTACAATCTAAAAAGTCACAATTCAATTCATAAATCAATAGTGATCAAAATATTTGATCTATGTATTACATTTCCCTTACATGAATGTGACCTCATGGAGCACCCAGCATGAAGGGACAAAGTACTCGCTGGAGGAGAGGTACGCGACGTCCCTGCGGCGCGGCAGAGCACGCCTCCTCCGGCAGTGTACTGAAAGCTGCCAGTGGTAAACCAGCGGTGTCGTTATCCTGGTTTTTTGAGAACAAAGGAAGGAAGATGGGGACTGTGGGTGACAGCACTCAACCCCTGCCTGGCAGAAACGGAGAGGTTGGCAGGGAAGCCAACAGTGACAAGAGAACTCAGAAGATGGAGCTGAAACGCGTGCAGCGAGCAAAGGCTTCGAGGAGCCCCTGTTCTGTGATTCAGGGCAGAGCACAATCACGCTGTACCAGATTTGCAGACAGCACCGTGACAATAAAGACATCTCATGAGGCACCTTCATCCTGTAATGAGTTTCCAAACCAGCCCAATTTCCCCAGGAATTTTGGGCAAACAAAGATGATGTCCACCCCCAAGAAAAAAATCAATAAAGATGAGGGGGGTTTTGCTAGAAATTTAAAGAGAGAAACGTGACCCCTCTTCCAGCTGTCAGGGCTGATATTATTGCGTGTAGTAGCAGCTTGTACGCAGCATCTCTTTACAATGGTAGTGGGGAAGCTGGAATGTTGTTATATCAGACTATCAAGTTGTTATGTTGGATTACATATAATGCTATCACAAATGACAGAATGCTTGCCTCCCATCAAAAATTTAAAGAGCAATAGACCTCTTTTCAGCTGTCATTGCTGATAACATTTTATGCACAAGTTTATTCAAGCTCAAATAGAGATGCAGCCTGTCAATAAAGAAGCCCTGGCAGATTAGGCATCGAGTATATTAAAGCTAACGGTACTAATGTGACTACGCAGCCTAATCTGACATTTTAAAACTGCGACAAAACGAACCCTTTAAGTTCTCACCAATCGTCTCACCACGGCGTGTTCGCTGCTGGATTTTATGGAGTGGAAAACAGAGTACATGTACGAGAAATGAAACAAGCTGAAAACTATAGAAAGGTCGACACAGGCTTGCTCCCCAGGAAACGGAGCGGATGTCTTCCCTTCTTCTCGCTCTTATCTTGCCTGCTCTGCTCCTCTCTTCCAGGAAAGTGGGTAGGGCAACAAATAATGGCCCTAAATTGCCGCAGAGGTGACACAGATTACACATTAGAAAAAGCTCTCCGAGGGCAGGAAGGGTTCAGCACTGGAAGAGATTGCTGGAGAGGGCGAAACACCTCTGTCATTACAGCTCTTTAAGAAGGGGTTAGGAAAACATCTGCCGGGAATGAGGAGGGGTGGCTGGTTTTGCTTTGGAGACCCAACACTATTTTCTGCCATTCACTTTCTTGTTCTCAATAACAGCTACTGCTTTCTACTGCCAGCAGAAAGGGTATGTGAGTGCTTGTGCGTTGGGAAATGGTTTGGGCCAAGAACAGTCTGTTGAGAACAATAACAACTTGTGGTTTTACAATGGATGGCCTGGTTACACTCCCCTTTCCCCCTTCCTACTCTCATAAGAGGGCTCAGGGGCTGTTGCTGCTCTTTTGAGGAATGCAAAGTCAGGAGAAAGTCTTTCCCAGGTCCGGGAAAATGAAGCATCTGAAAATCCGGATCTGGCCTTAGTCTCTGGCAAATATTCCCACGGACAACCCGATCTTCAGGAAAGACAAGTCTGTTACTTGCACGCTCTACATTACAACTGCAAGAGGACAGCCTCCACCATTTTGGTAACTGTAGCTAGTTATTTTCCTTAAAACCCAAATCCATATGCAATGCCTTCCTGGGGGAGGGAAGGGGAAGGCGAACGGCTGGGAGCCGGCGGGGACTCACCGATTCACCGCTGCAGTGACCCACAGCGAAACGTGCCGTGCGGGCTTGTGAGAGCGGCCGGCGGGGACTGCGGGCAGCAAGCACCGGCACCAGCGCAGGGGAGAACTGCTCCGAGTGTTGATGGAAAGGTTGGCCACACAGATACCCATGGGCTGTAAGGTATCCCCAGGCAGCACCCTTCCTTTAGTCACAGCAGAGACACACAGCAAGGCGTGAGCTTGCTTACCGGCATCGGAAAGAGAAGGGAGGGCACTTGCAAGGTGATGCCCGCAAATGAACGTTGCTGCGGTGGGGTGTGTGTAGCATCCTCAAAAGCACTGGACTGTTGGAAGCGAACGCTTCATCCACACAAGTGAAGGATCACCGCAAGCACGGATCCCTGAAGATGTGCCTCCCTGCACCAGAGGGGAAAAAAAATGCTTGACAAAATTAACATAATCCTTAGAAAGATTAAAGGCAGCTCAATGACAGTAATTGAAAGAGAGAAAAAATGCTTCGCCTGGCTAAGCAAAAGCTTGAGCAAGAAATAAGGACAAAAGAAGGGCTAAATACTCTCTTTAAGGGTACCTGAGAGATTTAACCATGTGGAGTCTTCAGTCCCCCTTTAAAACTTATGGCTGTGTACATCTCACTGCGGTGCTTGCACCAAAACCTGGCAGCGGGGCCAAGGGCCACGGACCCAGTACCTGTTGCTGTTATCTGCGCTGCCTCCAGAGAAGGCTGTTTCAAAACCTGGGGATTCCGAGTGTAAAGGATAAGTCCCCAACTTATTTGTGCTGAAAAAATCGTGGTGTTTTCAACAGTAACTATCACTATGGTGGAATGAGGTGTTTGGTTTCTGTAATGACTCTCTCTGCACATTTCTCTGGTTATTCTCCGTCTGTATTCTAGGGAAAAAAATACTTTGAAAAATAATGACAATGTCTCTCAGAAAATAATGAGTTCCTTCCAGTTAGCTGTTGAATTGTTTACTGCCATAGCTGAATAATAACAGCACATCAAAGACGACTGCTGTAATTAAAAGATTTGTGAACATAGGTTAACAAATTAGTGCATCATAATGTGTAATTGTCTAATTAGGACAAAAATGCTAGTTCCACGTAGAAGACCAACAAGAAGAAATTATAAGGGAGAAAATAAGATAGACAGCAGCATTGATACTACAGAACATTGGCAAAGATGTTACCCGTAACTTTATGTTGTATCGATAAGTCCCCAGGGGTACTAGCATTTTTGTGGATTAATTCACAGGCAAATTAATTCTGCCATATAAATTCCGTGAGCTGGTTGAGGACTCCCCTGAAAAGACTTTAAATTTGTCATTAAATGTATTTTTCATTCCTTTAGCACCCAGCAGACCTGAGAGCAGCAGACACCATTGCTGTGCACATCCGTGCGAGCTCAGAAACCAGGTGTAATGGAAGGGGAAGTATGATGCTCCCAGTTTTACTGGTGGGCTGTGAGGCAGAGTGGGAGAAATCCTGCTATTAGGTCAAACTAAAGGCAAAAGTCCTGCTGAGTTCAGTGGGTTGAGAATTTCATTCAGAGAGATGAAGGCCAGTGTTTCCCTACACTGAGGGACAGATGGCAGAAAGAGTTTGGCTTTGATTCAAGCGCCAGGGGAAACTCCCATGGTTTCCAGAGAGTTCAGTGCATAGATGCTGAGCTCTCCAGACAACCCAGCTCTCATATCAGCACAGATATTACTGAGTGCTGAGCTCTCCTAAGGATCCGGCTTAACGCGAGCTAAACTTCTGGGAATCAGCACTCTGTGCAGGGTCTGGGTTCGAAAACAAACCCTGTGTTTCTCGGCCCTCCAAGCGCTTTGCTGATGGTCCGTTAGGGAACTTGGGGCAGAGCACAGAATCAGAGCCAGATGCTGAGCGCTCCTCTTCAGTGGTTTCACCCAAACCAGAGAAAGGGCCCCTGGACGATCCTTGACACACAGTGAAGAGCTCTACAGCCTGGTGTACACTCAGGGGAAGATCAAACAGGTCCAGATGGGGATATTCACACCACCACAGTGCTCCTCAGCCCAGACAGGGAGATGCAGAACTGCAGATCACTGAGCATGCAAAGAAACGTGCTCTTATCCAAGAGCAAATGCTTTCTAGTGGCTTGATAAAATGCATGAGGACAAAAAACCTGGAGTGGTAGCTGCCCCAAGTGGATCTCAGAAGCAACTTGAGCCTGAGAAAAGAAAAGGGAACAATAAAGCCTTGAGCCTGAGGGAAAAGAAAAGATGCACATGGTTAGAAAAGCAACTGTCATTCATCATCTTTATTCCCAGTAATGATGCTGCAAGCCTCCACTCTGTCTTCAGGAAAAAACACACAGCCAACTTTTGCATGAGTTAATAGTAGGGTTTGAACATGCAATCTTCTGCATTACACCTCTTCTACCTAATGTACCAGATGAGCTTCATTAGCTCATCGCTGTAGCCGGCTGCCTCCCTTTACTCTGACAGCTGCCAGAGAGAGAAACATGACAAACACTCCAGAGTGATTGACCTTGACTGAGCGAGCAGAACACTTCACCTCCTTGAGGTTCAGCTGTCTGGGTAACTCAGAAATCAGAGCACAGCTCAAACCCCTGTGAAACTTTTCTTCAAATGGGGCTATTCCTGGTCTTTCCTTTCTCTGCTCCAGGCTCTTGGAAGGAGCCAGGGCACCCTGTCACCTTTCTGCAGGACGGGGTTAAACAGCCTCACCTGCGAGCATGAGAAAGCCGAGCATCAGGATCTCTGCAGAGGGCCCTGCAGCTGCTCTTAGCATCTGTCAGAGCAGCAAAGATCCTTCATGTGTGTTTTCAAGGTAAGTTTGTCTTGAAGCCAGTAGTGTTTAGAAAATACACATGTTAATAATCAAGGATTTTAGAAGTGTTTTGTTTATGTCTCTTTGTATTTACATGTGTATATGTATGAGCTGTAGTATGTTTTGTTATGCTTCAAGAAATCCAATTCTAAACTGCTGGTAGGGTATTTTCCTTAAAGCTATTTCCAATGGAAAAACACACCTTGCTGAGAAAACAAGAGGATTTTTGTGAGTTTCCTCTTTCTACCAGTAAAGCCCGAATGGGACAAGGATGGGGGAACATGCAAATTTGTCAGAAGGCGTACAGCTTTGTGTTGTCTCAATAGGGCTTTTTTGTTCCCTCTTGATTTGGGAAATAGTTGTTAATCACTGCCTAATTTTAATTTTAAATAGGCCATATTCGTAGGACTCAATTCCATAAGAAAGAAAAACACAGCAATTGAACTTTGTGCAACAGTTTTGTGCAACAATTGAAACCATAGCAATAAACACAAACACATGAGTGTTTACAAGATCAGCGCCTTAAAAAAACCCTAATGAGCAATAAATTAATTAGAACTCTAATTATCTGACTAAACTCAGATCTGGTGGAGGAAGAAACCGAATGGTTGATGAGATTTCTTTTCTGCTGGTCAGCCTTATGCATGGAGCCTGGTGTCTTCCGTAATAAAGCTCAGTCTCTCTAGTGCTTAAGTTACTCACTGTTGGTTTTGCTGCTGCTCTGAGCTCGGCACCCTTCTGATGCATCCTCTGCCCACAGAGAGCGCAGGTAAGTGCTGGGGTCACAGACATTGCATCTGCCAAAGGGAATACTTGGCGTTGTTTACAGATACTTGAGTCATAATCCAGTGGCATAATGTTTGTTTATGTCCCACCTGATATGAAGGGTTACAGCCTTTGTGAATTGATTCCGGTGTGTTAGTAAACAAGGAAACTTACAAAATAAATTCATGAGAAAAAAAAAAATCTTCGTGCCATAGCTAACTGGGTTTTGTTGGGGTTTTTTATTTGGCCATGTGCTACCAATTAAAGGTGACATCTTCCATCTCTACCCCGCAGCTTTTAGAATGTTTCATGAAAATTCTCATGGAGAATATGGTGTATATATATCAGCACAAATCTGCTTCCCGTAAATTGAGCGACTGCTTAAACAGCGAAGGGATTGACAGAACAAGATTCAAACAAGTCTCTGTAAGCATACGCACAGCCTTAGAAAGGGGTTCTACTTAGTAAAAATCCTGTAATAAATTAGAGAAGCTGCAAACATATAAACACCATGATGCTTTTCTGCCTGTATCACTATGTGGTTTATATAACCTTTACTATAAGTGACAGGATCCCCAAATCCTTGAGCATACTTCCAAATAACCAGGTCGATGCTTGAAAATGTGGGCTGACTCTAACCACCCTTGATGAAGACATTAAAGTTATGCAAGTTTTATGAAAATGAGGGGAATATAAAGGAGACGGACCCTGTTATAAGTCCCTCCGTATAGGTATCGGGAAACCCAGGTGGAAAAAGAAATGTTAGAAATGATATTTCATTAGTTGTGCTGCTCAGGCTTCTGGGTTTTCTATATAGGTCAAAGCTTTTCATAATCTGGCAGTTGATTCTTAAATGTTTCTTTAGGCTGGGTCTGAAGGGGGTGGAGGGGGGAGTGCTTTCTGCCCAAGACCCTTCACAGTTCAGGGGCAACTCGGCACAGAAATCTCTGCCTCAAACGTGTGACCTGATTTCCAGAGGGTTTGTGAGCCCATATGTTTTGATGGGTGCTCGGTACTTTTGGTGCCTTTCAATTTCTAAATATGGACTTGGGAAGCCTAATTTTAACCACGCACTTTTGGAAAGTGTTGGCAATAGTTTAAAGAGACTGTCTAGACCAGCGCGCCTTGCTGCAGCAGATTGCTCAGAGTGATTTATATATTCCTGGTGCTCGCAGTCTCTGATGCCTTTTCAGTGTCTTACAGCTGTTGCATTTATGCAGCACTCTTTATCTTGACCTTAGCCCCTGGATTTCTCAGCTATTCTACTCTCTTAACATCTGGGCCTGAAAGGTCACTAATTTACCTTATGTTTCCCTGCTGTGGGTGCCATTGGGTTGAGTGGGTACATTTTGAAAAATAACACTCTGTTGGTGGGCTGCATTTGCGAAGGTCTTTCTCCCCTCGGCATCATTGTGTTACCTTCTCCCACTGCAGCAGCTCTAAGTCATCAAACATCTGCCCTCGAGAGCATTGGAGCGTACTTGTTGGATCCTTATGTGTTAAAGCAGCACACCAGGTATCCAGTGTGCTGATATTAAACTGCTTTTGCAGCTTGCCTGGAGAATAAGGAAGGGAGCTTTATTTGTACTAACACCCTTTTAATGCATCTCAAAAGACCATAATAAACATCTCCTAGACTGTAAAAGGAAAATATATATCTAGGGGTTGTGGTAAATTATGAAATACTGGCATACCTAATAAAAATTCTATCTCAATCGTTTAACATTTAGTGAAATGTTAGATGATGTGAAACCAGACCTGGCTTCACTTCAAGCCCAGGTCAGTAATGTCACTTGGGGAAATTATGAGAACTTCCATTAACTTTGTACTGGCAGATCTCCCAATCTATTTCACATCTATACATTTTTAGCACCCCATGAGCAATACAAAGTGTCATTTCTCACATCCGAGAGCCAGATGATATTGCAGAGCCTCTCTGCATACGGGAGGCTACTTCAGAAATTAACAGGTCAGATCTCTCATTGATTTTAATAAAGAGCTGTTTGTGGCAAATTTCTTGATTATAGAAACTGATGACTGCTTTGGGCTTCCTGTCAAAGCCAGCACAGCAGGACAGAGCTTTAAAGCGTGGGAAAAGAGTGCAAGAGTATTAAATCAAACAGATTTTAGGCATCTAGGACTGAATTCAGACTCAGTTTTGAAGTCGCTGAGACTCTGGTTCACCACACTAGCCCTGAACTGGGAGCCTCAGACAGAACCAAGATAGTTAAAAGGTTTTGGGAGGGGGACACTTGCAGAATTTTTAAGCTATTATCTCAGATACTCTCTTTTCCCTATTTTCCCCATTAAAAAACCCTTTTCCTCCTGCCCATTCCCCTTTCCAAACTCGCAGACAGACGACTTGTTTTGGAACTTGAACCAGTTTGTCTGGAAAGGACTTTCCATTAGAGCCTGAGAATTGGAGCAGACTTTAAAGTGGCTGGTAGTATTTTCAGAAAAGAGGTATTTGGCAAGTCTTTAATGTCATGCTTGCCTGGAACTGCTCTCATCTTTAATTAACTCAGTAAAAATCCTCTGGTTACTTCATTTTATTTGCTTAAACCACTACAGAAAAATAAATGCATACAAAAGCGATTAATAAATCCATAGAAATGTACTGTTGTTTACTGCGATGCAGCAGAGCGCCAAGTTCCCTGTACATAATTCAAGCCCCTGGCAACAAAGGCGTTTGTGAAAGTCCCCTGTTTTGACACAAACGTAAAGGTGGAGTATCCTCTGAGTGGAACACAGACTGTGGTTTTCTGCTCGTCTTCTCAAGGAAGCCTTAAGGTAGGTATTAATAATTTAAGTTCAAAGCAGTGTCCAGGATTTCTCAGGCTCCACACACATACAGCCTCCTGGGATGTATATAGTACAGAGCCTGACCCGTGACTGCTGCGCTGGGAATACAAGTCCCTGCAGCCCGAGGTGGGAAGCTGCAGCTGAGCTTTTAACTCTGAAGGCCCCAGTGCTCCAGCCAAGATGGTTACGGTCGCGCAAAGGATAACGACAGTGACCGTTTCATTACAGGCAGGTTTTCACCCCTAAGCCTCAATAAGCAAGTGATCCGTGACTACATCAATCGTATTTAAACGTGAGTGCTCGTGCTGATTGATGCCAAAGAATTGCTGAGGAAGACCCTCCCCGTGGCAGCAGCCCCTCCGCGGCCGCGGAGCAGAGCAGGGGCAGCGGTGGCATCTCCCAGCCCTGCCGTGTCGTTCTGGAGGCCCGTAACCCACAAAGAGGGAAATATTTCCTTAGTTCGCTAAACTGATGTTCTGGCATTTAGCTTTAAGTATCTTCTATTTCCCTCAGTATCTGACCTTTCCCTTTCTCATATGGCTATTGCTCTACTCTGCTAGCAAAAAAGCAACAAGCAGCCATTATCAGCCTCATCTCGCCGGTCCCGGCCATTAGCATTAATCATCTCCTCCTCTAGCCCTCCTTTCTCCTGGTCCAGCTCCCCTGCATCTTCTCTTAGCGATGAGCAGTCGGCACACGATGGGAGCCAACACGCGGTGAAATAAGCGATGATACAGCAACGCCGTGATAAAAGGCCAGTCATTTCCAGCTGCTGGTGTGACTGTGCTTCTCTCCGGCAGGATGCAAAAGAGCCGGGATTAAAACAGGAGGCCTAGTGCTGTAGATCATCTTGCTGTAATTTCCCCCAGGACTGATGTGACGACTGCAGCGAGATGCACTAGTGGTGGCACATTAGCACTGCCACAGGCTTCCATCTCGCAGAACATTTCTAATGCTGGCCATTTATCCAGCGGTGCATGCAAAGGCTGCGCGCTGCTGCTCCGTCGGCGAGGGGAGGCACGCCGAGGCCAGCCAGTGCTCGGGACTGGAAACGGCGGCAGTGCCGTGATGGAGTGGGCTTAGTGGTGCATGAAGAGTTCACTTAAAAATGGACAGAAAAAGGAGAGGGGGAGGAAAAGGGGAAGATAAAAGATGCTAAGCCGAAGGTAGTAGATAAGTAGTGTGATAAGACAGGGAAGGAAGTTGAATCTAAGTATAGAAAGGCATGTGCTGGGAATGTAAATGAGGGGCTGGACTGGGTGGAAAACCAACGGGGCTTTATCTGGAGATTAATAAAAGGGAGATTAAAACAAAAGTTCAAAGGTAAATGTGTGTCGTAGAAAAATAGGGAGCTGTAGGGAGAGAAGACAGCACTCTGGCGTACCAACTTTGCCCTCAGCAATGCAAATTTTCCATGTTGTCCTGGCCAAGAAAAGGAGAGGAGCAAAGATGGGGGGTTGTAACAGGGCTGGAAATGACAAAGAAGAATGGGTGTGAGATCAGCAATGGAAAACAGGCGGGGACAGCACTGTTGGAAAGCAAAGGCAATTTTGTCTTGTAACCGTGCGCTCACTCAAGCTTGACAGAGAAAGAGGAAAAATACATTCCTGTTATAAAAATTCATATGTACGTAAATCACGCAGCAAACTTCATGGTGCGTGGTTCAGTGTGCCCAGGCTCGGCTGCCAGCTTTCCTGCAGGCTCTTTGCTGAACTTGGGCTAATTATTTCTGCCTCTCTGTAAACCACGGGTGATGCCGCTTCGCTCCCAGCCTTCTCCTCTCTTCACTTTGGGAATGGTCATCTCTTGGGGCTATGTTGCTGCATCTGTAGGTAACATGCAAATAGTCCCTCTGTACTGGCAGCGTCAGGAAGGTCAGTGAAGATTGAAGATGCCAATGGTGTTTTGTGGAAGTCTGGCCTCAGTCCAGCGAAGCTAAGATGGCTTTTGTACTTTTAAAAGTAATTTTACCACTGTGTAACATGTCACAGATATGAAGCTTTCTTGGGAGGTGAGGTAATGAACTCATGTGGGAGCTAATGAAGGTCATCATGAGAGAGTAGTAAGAATAATGCCTGCTGCTGGGAGCCTTCTCACTGGGAGCCCTCAGACTTCAGCACTTTCCAGTCTAAATAAGATGTATACTTCCCTGACCTTGTCTTCTCCAATGTAAACGCAGAGCAGGATGTACTTAGAATTAAGATAAATAAGGCCTTACCCAAACAAAATACTAGTCTGCAGAAACAAATCTCCTCCAAGAAAGAGGGTGAGTGGAAGCAGAAACTGATGCTACTCTACTGGGAAAACCTTAAATGCTGTAAGGATGAGGGCAATATAATATCTGGTGTGGAGTACGGTGGTAGTAAATGCAACTTAAGGTGGAAGATGCTGTTGCAAAATCTTGTGAGTTTTCTAAGTTACGGAAGAAATAGCATTTAATTTCTCTAGCCAAACTTTATCTTTAAGGGTACTGTGGGTGATTTTCGCCCCCCAGATGTACAGTAGACTAGTGCAGCTAATCTTTGGGGGAATAGATGTAAAACCACAACATTCTGAAAAAAAAATTACTAGAAACCTGCATCAATGGACACAAAGTGGAAGAGCGAGGGAGGTTACTTCACTTGTGCTAATATTCCCAGTTCAGCTGCTTGCAGCTATAGTCCTTCTGTACCTGATGGCAGGGTGGTGGGTGCTCAGGTGAGAAGACCTGTTTGTGCTCTCTGCCAGCACAATAGGAGGAGGTCAATGTGCTTCTCCGAACTGTCCTGTGCAGCATGTCCCGGGGGTTGGGGCTGCTGGCACTGGGCTGGAGGAAGGATCACAGCTGAACCCCACGTTTGCAATGCAACATCCTAGTGAGGAAGCTGAGAGGCAGCTAGGAACCGGGGGAAGCAAGGGGAAATGATTTGTATTACAAATAACTACGTGAAAAGGGGTGGAGGAGCCTTGTCAAAATGTAAATGTGCAATTTGCATAATTGGACAGCCAAGATTAAACGAAGCACAGAGAAGGATAAGGATTACATGGAGGGACAGAGAAGGGAAATGAGAGCAGCACAGAGAGAAAACACTGCAGATAGATGTAAAATCTGAGATAAGCAAAAGGAGAAGTTGCAATACTTGAAGGAAGCCAGAGGAGAGGGAGGCTGAGAGGAGCAGCCGTGTGTGTTACTAATCCAGGGTGTATCTGAGCTAGCATAGGAAGCGTACAAATGAATTTTAAAAGGAGCTTGAAATCAAAGGGGAGTGTCAGCTGGGCATTAAACATCCCCTTTAGTGGTGACCTTGAGCACCCGGACCACCGCTACCTAACAACCAAACACAGCACTCCTGAACGGTTCCTTCAAATCTCATCCATAATTAATTTTGCCTTTGATGAATGGGTCATTCTCCACCAGGATATTTGTCAGCTGTCAAAATCACCCAAGTGGTGGCCTCTGACAGCCTTCTTGCTGTCTCCTGCCCTGGGGCAAGCATGGCAGTGGTGGCTGCTGACTGCTTCTGCTCAGCTTTTCCCAGGAGCTGTGCTTACTGTGGCTGGCTGAAGCCAGCGAGGTCCCTGGTGCTTACGCTGCTCAGTAGTGGCCAGCTTTGCAAGCGCCCAGTCATCCAATCTCCCCTGGGTGCCGAAATTCCTCAGGCCATGCCAGCTCAAGGGGACTTCCAGCACTCCGTGCAACCACCCTGCAGCCCTTCTCCTTACCGAGCTCCTAAAGCTCCCATGGACCTGCTTCCCTCTGGCTTGTTTGTACAGAGGAGGTGGTTGTGGCCAAGCCAAGTTTGGAGCCACGTTCAACACAAAGCCATATGTAGAGGCTTTGTACCTATGTAATACTCGTTTTTAAGACTTGTTTTGTGCTAATGCCTAAGGGCAGGAATTGCATTGTACTTGCTACTGTGCAAATGTAAAACATAAAGAGGGTTTGCTGCCCCGGAAAGCTTGCATCTGATGAGAATGAGAGAGGGGGAGTATATGCAGGCAGGGGAGCGTGGAGAACAAGGCAGGATGGGGCTGTGGTATGGCAGTCTGTTGGAGGTACCTACTCTTTCACTGCAGGGGGGGAGTCTCTGCTAGATTCTGGCAGCTGGAATGGTGAATCAGATGGTGCTTTTTTAACATGATGTAGAATATGAATACTGTTTTATTTTCCTTATTGCCAGAACAGAACTTGCTCAAGTGACTCTCAGCTCAGAGAAATGCAGGAGGGAGAAAAGACGGTGGTGGACACAAATGTTCAGAGATTTGTTTGCTTGCGCATTGTGCTGAAAATGCAAAGGAGTCTTTCTCTTAAATGCATCCCTGGTTGGCTTGTTCCCTAACACCCTACATTTGGATTCAGCAAAAATAAACCTGCTGCTTGACAGCTCCTTAAAGGGTGATGGGAGGAGAAGACGGGTGAGGGAACTACTTTTTTTTTTAAATTTTTTAAACCTTAAAAATATGGGGTACAAATCGGTACTGCTTTTACTAGAAGTGTAACAGCATCTTCACTGAGAGCTGTGAGTAAGTTCAACGAGTGAAACTTTCCAGGTGGGACATGGGGACAATTTGCCCTTACTTAATGTTGTCTCTGCAGTTACTTTCCCGTAGGTTAATGCAATGCTTCACCTGGGTGATTACAGCTTCTCATCGCTGGCGTTTCTGTCCCCAGACTTTTCCCCTGGGCCCCAGTAACTCAGCAAACCCCTCACATTTTAAGCCTTCAGGGATATCTCAGGAAATGCACTTTTTTGGCCCTCCCAGTGTACCTGAAGGGAGAAGCTGGGTGAAAGTTTAATACAGGAAAATGTGAGTCCAGCCACAGAAGCGAAATTAAGTGTTAACAAAAAACAACACCACAAAGCTTTACACGCTCAGATTGTAAAACTCTTCCTATCGCAGTTACTCAGGTCTCTTATTTTATGTAGTGTCACATTTGACTTATTCTCCAGCCATCACAGAATGCTTCAGACACAGCAGGAACCAAACTTTCAATAAAATAGTAATAATAAAAAAACTCACCCAATAACCACAGCTCAGACAGGCCTTCATCAACCACTAGTGAGAAGCAGAGCATGGGGGGGGGGGGGGGGGGGAAGGGGAGATTAGCGAAAGGGGAGACAAGGACAAAATGCAACCCTATCCAACTCAGGTATCCTTTAGGAACCACTTGGGTTTTTTGCCTTATTCCTTTTCTTTTTTTGTCTACAGGCAGGCTGTATGGCCGATTAAGTAAAGCAAGTGGAGAGCCTGAGGATGCAGATCTATAAATCTGAAACAGCAGGTATTCCTGAATTTTATGTCATTTTACTACTCAGGATTCTTCTATCATCTCACTCAATTTTGAAAGTACTGTCTTCTGCCACAGTTTAATTAATCTTGTACTCTCAGGGATTGTAATTTTGATTGTCTAAAATGTACAGTACTGTGCCTGGAAATGATTTTAGGGGTTGTTATGTTGCCACTGTCTTTTGATTTTACATTGTCATTGTTTATTACATAAATAAAAGTCCAGTCTTGGCCTTTCCTGAATTTTGCTCGCTCCAAGGTTGGCCATTTTCTCTGCAATGTCTTTGATTTATCTCCATTGCTATAGCACTCCTAAGCTCTGCAAAGGTCAGCTTGGCTCCTCAGGAGCATCCAGCTCTTCAGAGGAACAAAATTCCTGTACTGAAACACACTACAGGAGTATTGTGAGCTGCTGAGGCAATGGCAGTTGTCCCAGTGTCTTCCACATACTGACAAAATGGGGCATTCTACTATATCCTTACTAGCGCGGTTTCTTGGATTTTCTTCAAGACAAAACTGGGCAGAAGAATCTTCCCTGCTCTACGGAAAATGATAAATTCTTGGCACGGAATAAGCTCTTGTCACAGCTTTATTATTGTACAACCTTAGTCTAGCTATGCTACCAAAAATGGAGCCTCATTTTACACCTCACTATTGCAGAATCACTCCTGGAAAACCATAGCTCTTTACCTGGAAAGCAACGTCTGAAGTGTTTCTGAAAGAGCTTCCTGGTAAAATGCAACATCTGAAGCTGCCTGTGAGGGTTTGAATAATGAAAAGGAAAGAAATACAGAATAATTCAGGCTGTTTGACTCAATCCTCTTCATCTTTGTAATACGGACCTTCAGCACCTTTTGCAGCTCCACACTGTAGACTGGGATGCATGCAGTGCTCAAACCAGCTACTAACTCTCATTTGCATGATGAACACAGCACACCCTCCTCAAACTTGCAACTTACTCTGTGAATACAGAATTAAGTTTCTGAAACTCAACCTAGGCAAATTAATTTCATATCAATTTCAAAACCCAATGTTTAAAAAAAAAAGGATCCTCAGTAATTACAGAGAGAGATATTTCATACTCTCAAAACTGTGAAGTCCAAATTTTCTAAAAGCAAGGCAATAGCCAGCAAGATTACAGGGCTGATTTGTGAAAACTATGTTGAACAACTCATTGTGAAAGGATGTGATTCACATACTCTATGCTATTCTATAGACTTTAAAAACTATTTTTCAAAACGCTGAAGGCTAATGTCTTTTTTAGTTATTATTTAAAAGCTGAGATTACTGAACAGCTGCTTGTCTTCAGCTGCTGACACTAGAAATACTGTCGGACAACAGAGATTTGGGGTAAGAGTAGATCATCTCCTATTCTACAAAGCCAAGAAGTCACTGAAACTGGGTGCTTCTTTTTCAGTTAAAAATATCAGAAAGACTAAACTAAGCTGTTTAACAAAAGCAACAACTTACGATCATAAAGGGATCAAAATGAGACTGGATAAGAATTCACGTGGCTCCTGAGGTCACGGCAATAGAAGAAATACATTGGCCAGCCACAGTCTTTTGTCCTCAGCAACGTGTGCGCTGTGATGCTTCTGATGGTGATCACTGCAGTGAGGGGATCCAGCCTGCTGAACTGTAATGTCCTGGTCCTGCCCACAACTGTTCATACACTTAAAGTTTTGCCTCTGATTAATCAGATTTAAATGGGACTACTTATGGCAGGCAGTAAAGTTAAACAGATATACATTTTCTTTTACCATAACCTAGTCTTTATATGGTTGGTACTATATGCCCATGCAGCATGTAACAGCATATTAAATGCAATATTGGGTGGAGGAGGAGGTACGTTTTTGCCCTCCAGCTATGGCTCTGTGTACAAGCTGTACCGGAGGAGAACCACAAAGCCATTTAGCCCATTGGGCAGAGCCGTGATGCCTCCCCTTCTAGGCTGCAATTGATACCAGTGGCTTAGGGCAAGACGGAGTGCAGAGGGATGGGCAAACAGTCCCACAGTCATGGAAACGCTGTCCCTGAAGCTGAGATTTCTTGCGAAGCGCCTGGAGAGCAGCTCATAGCCTGTGGTGCAGAAAGGCCTGTGTAAGTGGCGTTGCCCAGCTGCTCTGTGTTAAACCCGAGACCTGAAGACAGTCGCATCCTCTCTTTTTTGAGCTGCACCCATGAATATTGCATCCATTGGAAATACCAAACCCAGTGACAATCATATGTCACGCTTCTGCCACTTGTATTTCTTTTTACATTAATGTGTTAATAATAAATAAAGGAATAAGACTTTCTGCTAAAATCCTAACATTTGTCCAGCAATGCTAAATTATGGTGGTAGTCTCTGGGCCTGGGAATTTGCTTAAAGAGGAGTTATCAGAGGAACCCCTGACTCTATTTTTCTGTTTTCGTTTATTTAGTTGTAAAGATGTCCCAGCACTCAGCTGCCAGAACACCATTAGTGTGACCCAAGTGAAAACAAAAGAAGAAAAGTCTTCATGGGAGTTCTGAGAAGCTGATAAAACATTGAGACTCCAAATGTTTAAACATGGAGACAAATGCACATATTAAATACCAACACAGGAAGAAAAGAAGTGAAATCACTGAAATCTAAGTGTGTGAAATTTGAAAAGCAGAAAGGAAAATGGAAAAATCAACACAAAGAGAAATGAAAAGAAAATTAAGGATAAACCAACAGCAAATAGAAAACAGTAAGAAAAAAAACCCCTTCCAACAATCAAAAAATTGGGATCTTGACAAGATAACGTTGTCAGGCTAGCGAGTCATGTTCTGATTTTACAGTTGGCTGAAATAATAAATCCTTATTAAGTTAAGATGTTCAGAAAAGGTATTTACTACTTGAAGTGTGTCTAGCATTTCCAGGCTGTGGTTTGGTGTGGCATTCCCAGAGAAATTCAGTGTGTGTAGTACCAGCCATCGGTTTGTAACGAAGCTGGCAGGACGGCGGCAGGGCTGGGACACAGCTCTGCAGCAGCTCTGCGAAAGGGACCTGCGAAAGCTGGCCCTTGGTCAACCCACTCTCGCCATTTTCTAAGGTGTGCTGTGAAAGACTACGTTGAGAAAGGATGAAAGAATGAGGAGCAGTATGAATGCAGGCTCCCGAGTATGTCTTAGGGCAATAGGCTTTCCTGGTATTACTGTGAGAGAGGTGAAGTGTCTTATCTGCCGTTACTGGCGGCAGCTGGGGCTGAAGGCAGCGTGCTTTGCACTACCACCCACACCGCAGAGAGGCTGCTCTTTGAAAGCGTCACTGGATCATTGCATACTTTTTTAAAAAAATAATCTATAGAAATAATCCAAATAAAGGCTAAAATATGGCCTCTCCCCCAGGACAGTGTTTGTTCGCTCAACGTATCACAAATAGGATGCAGCAGTCTCTGCAGGGCTGCCAAGGGGAAGGGGAAAGCCTTGGCTCTGCACAGTGCATCCCCACGGTGCTATAGCTGGCTTTTTTTTGATATCCCTATGGTACCATTTTTTCATTATCTGATAGTCCAAATCTGTTTGTTGTGACGTTACTGCTGCTATTATTTGTTTGGGCACAGGCTACAGAAGTAACGGTCACAAGCAAGACCCTCTGCTTGCACAGCACCCAGCAGTGAGAGCACAAAGGTTATGCCCACCTCAGCGCGGTCATGATCCCGGCCGTCTGCTGGTGAAGAGACCTGGCCAACCCTCAGAGCTGAAATTTGCTGTTTTCCATTATTAGCTCAACTGTGCCCTGGACAAGCGACAACCCTCCCTATCCTATTTTCCTCCCCTTCCCCCCTTCAATAATCTGTGGCAGTTATTTTTTAATTAGGAGGATTTTTCCTGAGAAATTACAAATAAATTTCAGTCTGGGAAAAAAAAAAATTAAAAAGATATAAATAATTATGTGTTTAAAAGCTGCACGGGGAAGTGGAAGAACTGTAATTATAGCAAGTAGCATGGAGAACAGGAGAAAATGTCAAATCAAGAGATTAAATTTTAAATGGCAAGAACACTCTGAGAGGAAAAGGAGAAGATGAAAATAAGGTGCATCAGATCAGTAAAATTGTAAAACAGTTTCTGTCTAACCAAAGTCTTCCTCCAATGGACCCTGATGCTGCTTATGTATTTAATTATTTGGTGGCTTGCCTTATTTGACAGTCGGCTACACTCCTGGAAGTTTTAAGGATGGAACGTCTTTGCCCAGAAAGAGGCAGGAAGAATACAAAGCAGTAACGACCAACTGGATACGCAGGAGAAAATGACTGGGGCAAAAAGCTGGAGCAATTATGGCTAGCGATGCTTAAAGGTGATGTTTCAAACTTGCCTTGGCGGTCTGGACACCTATTAACATTTCCATAACTTGTATCCAAATTCACTAGCCGACTTTGGGAACCTGAGTTCGCCGTAGCATTTGGTGCCCAAGGCAGCGTGTGCTCAGCCCACAGCATCCTTGGCTCATGGCTGCTGTTGTGAGCAGTATCGAGGAAAACAAGGAAATTAATTCCATACCCGTTTCCATGGACGGTGTGAGGGAAGAACAAATGACCGGAGTAATGTGCACACCACTATTCACAACACATGTCAGAACCAGAGCCAGAAAATGGATCACAAATCTCCTGATGTGGCTCTTGATCTGGATCTTACTGTGCTGCTACGAATGAAAGGCAAAGGGGATCTTGCATTTGAATTCGGGAGGAACGGACCCAGGCTTTTAATAAGGATTCTGTGAAAGAAGGGAGAGGTTGTTTGCTGGAAAGCTTGGAGCACTGTCAGCATGAGGTTCCTGCACGGTGCAGGGCTCCGTCCCAGAATTGGGAAGAGGGTGATCAGGACCAGATTTAAAGTCTGTTAAAATGGCGGGGATTTCTTCTCTGACTTCCCTGGGTTGGTCTTCGGTGTGCTAAAAGAATCGCTACATAAACAAGATGTGTATGGAGATCATGGAAATGATGAACAAAAGACAGGATATTATAGACCAGTTTCTCTACTAAAAGGCAGTGTCTGAACTCAGCCTTTTCTCATGAATGAATAATGAAGTGGCCATGTTTTATTAGCTTTACTTAAAATTGTCTACTAGTTGAACAACCTTTTGAGCCTTTTAACACTTCTGCAATTTGCTGCAGCAATGATTTCTTTTCTTTTTTGTTCTTTTCAAGATACAGTAGCTAATCTGATCTTCGTGTTTCAGTAATTGTCTCAGTTAATGTGTATGAGGAATAATTCCATTCTGTGAAATGAATACTAGGTGAATATTTAACTCATATGAGTTTGCTGCATGAAGAACTTCTGGGGTAGGCGCATGCATTAATTGCTAAGCTGCTGATTTATTAAGTAATTTTTTTTTTCTCTTAGCTTTGTTTACTCACTACCCATTTCTGTGGTCAGATTTGACAGTGGGGAACCTCAGAGTCAGGAGGAGCTCATCAGCTCACAAAGGGGCTTCATGCATATGGCAAGTCTTGTGCTGGTAAACCAACGTCGGACAGCAGCTTAACCGAAAGATACATCGTTCTGTCACCACCACAGCTTTGTGTGAGCCCAGCAGCTTCTTCTGCTAAAAAGAGTAGCACATTCACTAATGATACTGGTATGTTTCTTATTTAGCCCTTAGGGGCTTTATCCAAGCAGACCCAGTGCCTCACTGGGAACTTTGCCTGCGGTATGGCCATACTGCTCATTGCAGGCAGAAATTATTTCTAAAATAATGATGTTTTTAGTAAAACTCCGAGTTGACCAATGCTGACACAAATCACTTGCCTGCAATGGCATTTGTTCCGGCACTGTTGCAACCCTGACTCTTTGGGGCAGAGCAGAATTTAAAACAACCTGCAAAAACTGGTTAGAACTGTTATTTAAAGCCAGGCAGTGTTATGGTTTTATTGTTAATATCAGGGGGGAATGTTACTTGCAAGACTATGCTTTGATTTTTCTTCGTCTCCTGAAGCAACATGCTCACAGAAGAATTCACAGCCCTCTCAAATTACATATTACAACGATGACTTATTTCACAATCCATTTTGAGTATAGCAGAAAAGTGTATTTAATATTGCTGCTGTTGTTTCTATCTCTTTCTGTATAAAGTTAGTGCTTGATTTTATGTGTCATCCTCAGCTAGTATATATTTGCATAGCTCTGTTGACATCAGTCGTGCTATATTGATTTATACTGCTTATGTCTGCCTCATTATTATTTTTATTTTTTGTTCGAGAAGCTTGGTGTATTTTCAGATTCACAGAAGATAAAAAGGTATTGCCTTCTCAGAACAAAACGCATACAGTGGCTGCTGATGGGATATTTTAGATTGGGGCCAGCAAACAGGTAAGCGAGACATATCAGTGAGGTTCTGTAAATACTGGGGCTGCTTGTACACCATATGCAGAATATATTGGATGTGTAAGCTGGGATTTTTAAAGGCGCGTTAGGTTGCCAGCTATCACTAGTAGTTAGAAGGACTTGGTGTTCCACAAAACAAGGCTGCCAGTCGTGAATGTATTGTTTACAAAGAAACAAAATTGCTTTTCCAGATATGTCTGAAGTCTCCATCTCTCTAGACTAAAGCGTGAAGTGCTGAGGTCAGGAACAAGATGCAAGAGGGCACAGCTAGAAGGGGGAAGGGCTGGCCAAAAATGAAATAAACACCCAAGGGATGAGTGGCCAGGAAAATGTGTTCATTCCTCTCTGGAGAGGATATTCTAAGCACATGAAGGAGACAATGCTGCATCACTGTACAAGCAGCAGCCATACCGTGTCTTGCAGGACTGTGAGAAAATGTCTCCACGCCTTATCTCACCCATTTGCTCATTAGCAGGCCCTTGGGTCTGAGTGCAAGAAGAGGTGAAAAATGGCTGGAAATATACAACACAAATCACAGAGGGAGGGATTTTACTAGCGTTTACATCTACAGAATACACCAAACCTGCTGAGGATGATCAAAATCCTTTGCCCAAATCTCAGGGCGTTCCTGTAAAGAGAAGCTCTTCCTAAGCACTTTCACAGATCTACGATCATGTGTTCACTGTTGCAGAGATTATACTACAAGCAAGGTAACCCCACCTTATCTACGATCACCTTTCAGATGAAATGCCGATGTGTCAGTACCCTACCCAGCCTGGAAAGGACCATCCTCCGCCCAGGTCTCTTCACAGGTAAGCACGCTGGGCAGGGGGCTCCCCCAGTCCCCACCGTGCCGTACTCCACACAGGAACCTTTAAGCTACTTCCCAAGTTCAGTGCATGAAGTGTTAACGGGAGAGAAATTGCAGACTCCTCTCTCTGCTTTCAGGGGCTTTCCATCAATTTCCCTTCTCCCTTTTTCTTTTCTCTGCACTGCACTTCAGATGGAAGCATCTGGATCGAAGAGAATTATCTCTTAACAACAACTTGGGTTGTAGTATGTTTCAAAGACTCAGGTTTTATTAGTCACAGAAGACCTTGTAAAAGTTTGCTTGGGATCATTTTTAACAGCAACCAATAATCCTTCCCCCATCAGCCAATGAAAAACAGCCCGAGCCTCCCCCCAGCTCCTGCACAGATGTGTCTTACAGAAATAACGCTATTGTGGAGAAGCAAAAGTGACATTTTTGCCAAGGTGGAGGTTTCATCCACAGTAGCTTACACTAATACGGACCTAATTTCCTTCTGAAAGCTACCTGAACGCTAAGCATGCTTGATGCTCAGTTGGCGTAATACTGTTTGGAGTGGTCAATAATTGCATTTGACTTCACGTTGTACCTTGCTGGCCTCAGACTACGTAAGGCCAGAGGAGACCTAGTTACGTGGTGAGCCCAGACTCCGCTCCTGCATGTTCCATGACAGATGCCTGTTTTCATAAAAGCGTATTTTCATAAAAACGTATTAATACAATAAGTTAAAAAGCAAGCCCGGAAAATTCTCTCGCCCCTTCCATCTGCAGCAGCTGAAAAAACAGGTAGATTGTAAAGCAGCATTCCCTGCACTGTTAACTGCTTTAGTATCCAGTGTCATGTTCGGTCTGCTAAACCAAAAGTTACCTCCAGCAGTTTGTTAGCAATAAGGAAGGATAATATATGGGGGAAAAGAGGCAGAAGATGAGAAATTGATTCCAGGGATGTGGTGTCCCATAATTCTCATAAAACTAAAATGAAAGCTGAGCACATTCAACAGCTTTAAAAATCAAGACACTCCTGTAAGTGCCTAAGTGCAGAGGTAGGTACTTCAAGTCCCTGGGTATGGAGATACGGAGCAGTTAGCCCAATTCTGCTCTCTGCAGATTAACTTCAATAGAAAACTTTATTGTTTTCATCAGTAGAATTACACTGATAAATGTGAGTAAACTACAGGATGTGTCCTAATCCATTTCTGACAAATAAAGACATTGTAGCTGTCCTATTCTAGTTCCAACACAAAAATAGTGGAAAGGTATGAACTTCAGAAACGTAAACCTGAGCTGTCATTAAAAATCAATTTTCATGATAAATTTAATTCACATTTCATAGAGAGCTGTATAATATCAATAAAAACGCTTTAATAATTGCCATGCTGGCACAGTACAGTGTAAGACATAAAGAGCTATGAATTTTTTGTAATTTAGAGGAAGTGGAACTAAATACTGTTTTTTAAAAGAAACTGTTTCTCAGGGAGAAAAATGAATGTTGGAGGAGGATGTAATTTATTAGGAATTCCACTCCACCCCCGTTTACAAAGACTGCTCTGAAATTAAAACTTTGAGAGATCAGGTTTCTAATTTATTCATAGAGTTAAAGGCCAGAAGGAACCAGGATCAGGTAGTCTGACCTTCTGAATAACCCAGGCTATTAAATTTCCCAGTTCTTCCTATATCATAACCTGTGTCGGGCTAAAACATAATTTCTCTTAAACATTGATTTAAAATGCTGGGAAAACATTCTTGTGTTTCTTTCACGTGCTTTTTGGTGAAGGTGGGAGAGAAGGAAAAATTAAAATCAATTGGATTGCTGTGACATACCAGTAGAATCGGTACAGCACGCGATAGTGCAATCTGAACTGGGCATCACTGAGATGTAAACAGTTGGTCTTTTCTGGTAATAAAAGCTGACCAATTTTCAGGGCAGATACATATGCTACCTATTCAGCAATGTGTTTTTGTGAACTATTTTCAAGGGGACCAAAGGGTAGGTATATGCTTCAAAATCTCTTGGTCATATTTGAAAATCCCATTCTCAAACTGAAAAAATGGCTGAGCGCTAAATGCTGAACTTCCTGAAGTCAACAGTAGTTTTCTCATTTACACGTAACTGAGGTCAGAATTTCGTCCAAGAAGATCAGTTAACTTTTCGTGATGCTAACTGAAGAATTGTAATAGTATTTGCAGTTTGTGCTTTGCTTCCACAGCGGATATAATTCATTACCTTTTATTCCTCTTTTTTTTTTTTTTTCTCCACCAGCATGAATATATGAATATTCAAGATTCTTCAAAATCTAATGTAGTATCTAAATTTCATTAATGTACTACTTATTTGGTATTTTAGATATTAGATATTCAGTAAAACAGGATTGCATCAGCAAACTTTCCAGGATCCTCCATCCACAACGATGCAAACTCTGATATTGCCATTTATCACCAAGCTTTACATTTTCACAATCCATACAGCATTTGTTCTGTCCACATAAATTGGAATCATGTTTTCACATGAAGCTTCCTGAAACCCAGTGACACCTCCTTTACTCCCTGTATTTGGAAGGGCTGCCATTCACCACTGTTCACGCTGCTGGCTAAGGAATCTCAGGCAATTAGAAGCACAAGTTTAGTTAGCTTCCACTAGGTGTTTATTAATGAATCCCACGGAACTAGCAGGATCCAAAAACTCTTGAGTTTGTTTGGCCATACATGACAAACACACACAGCTTTATTGCTCGTGACTCCCCTGTCCTCCGTGGACCAAGTTTTCCCCTGGTGTAAATTAGCGTAGATCTACTGGAGTCAATAGATCTCAAGACTCTGAAGTTCTTATCTCCCTGCTGCTCTGATTTTTCTTTTTCCTCCTCATAAAATCACTCATATTTTCACTTCGTAGTTTTATTATCACCAAGTAGGAAAATGAGAAACACAGATAAATTGGTTTTCCGTAATTTCTGGGAAAACTTGCAGTTCTGCTGATGACACCCAGCTTCTTTTTTCAATTCTCAGATTTCCTGAACTCTAAGCTGTTTTTAAGAAATAGCTATCAATTACACAACGATTTCCAGCAGCTACAAAAATCCAAACTTCAACTTTTCTGGGCCAGCTCATCTACCAACACTTTTATGTACCCCATGATCTCCTGCTATTGATAAGGACGGGTATAGCATTGTTCTTAAACACAAGAGATTTGGAAGGCAGGCCCAGGTGTGTGCCTGCCTTGACCATTACTGTCAGGAGGATGCAGACTGAATCAGACTGGAGGTCCATCCAATCCAGTCTCCTGACTCCTGCTTTGTTTCAGAAATTGTTTCAGGTTCTGAGGCATTAAAATGTACATTTCCTCCAGCCATTTGGTAACCAATATTATGGTTATTCTGAAAGTTCTCATTATTCTTGACCTCAGGGCTGCCTTGCAGCAGTGAGTTCCACCAATTGGGTTAGTTCGTTCGCTTGTGAAAGGCATGATTTTCTCTTCTCTCTCTATATTCCCTTGATGTTGTTCTGGAATCTTGTCTTCTGCTGGGTTTCAACTAACTACTTTTAGCACTGCCTTTATCCTTATTCTTGAAGCATCCCCTTTTTTAAAGGTCATGGCTTTCTGTTTTTCATTGGTGGTTCACTTCAGGCGCTCCTTCTTCCTTAACTGTTTCTGTTTCAAACCGCCTTCTAGGAGCACACCTTTGAAAACAACCAGTTCAGCCCTTAGCTATGAAGCTAGTCAATCTTCTCTGATAAGTAATACAATTTGTATAAGCAATGCGATTTAGAGAAAATTGTTTTAGTTTCATGGAACTGTTTTAAATTCCTCTGCCATCCACACAATTGCCCTGGCTTCTATTTTGTATTAGAATTTTGGTTCTCATTATTTGCTATTCTTATAAACACACTGTTCGAGCAGGGTTGAAACAATAACAAAAAGGCTCTTTTCCCCATTTCTCTTGGTTTTTGCATTCCCAGATCATACTCCTTCTAAAACAAAAATAATTGTCTGCAAGATTTTGATTCTGGTACTTTAAACTACCCATCTCCTAAAAAGATGCTAACCCCAGAAAGATACATGTGCTATTGCTGGGCATCTTATGTGGACTAAAGTCTTGAAAATTCCATCTTTAAAGCTTAATGCTAAAACACAGTGCAAATTACTCTTGCTAGAAGCAAGGTTCTTGCCATTTCCTCTAGCAACGAATTACCTC
The DNA here is from genome assembly GCA_035590275.1 of Ibycter americanus. Classification (NCBI taxonomy): domain Eukaryota; kingdom Metazoa; phylum Chordata; class Aves; order Falconiformes; family Falconidae; genus Ibycter; species Ibycter americanus. Next base: position 103,046,250 of record JAVJGI010000001.1, on the reverse strand, counting down.
TTGATTTTTAAGTTATTTCCAAATACCCTTTTCAGATAGGTATGCCAGGGGCTAGTCCTAAGAAAACCCCTTTTAGTGTTTTTACAGTTGTAAATTTTATTTTGCTCCAATGCCTAACGGTGGTATGGAAATTGCAATTGTTGCTTTTGGTCTGTGTTAACCTTTCTCTCTTCATTATTTAGGAACAGAAAGCTTTTGTTATCTGTCTCAAATCAGAAGATTATAGGTCTGTTGGTACACATTCCAGAAGTACCCTTTCTGTGGGTGTTAATAACTAAGAGTATCCAGTTGAGTACACTAGTCATTAACCTCAAAAACAGTGACTCAGCAAGGTACCAGAGCATATTAGTGCCTGTAAGAAAAAAAAAAAGGCAAAAAAAAAAAAAAAAAAAGGCAAAAGAAAAAAGAGCTATTTTCTCACACCAGATGCCAGGCAAGATGTATTTCTAGAGGAAAAGCTAACAGGCAGCCTAAGAACAAATGTCTGTGGTATCCTTCCCGGTAAGATGACCTGAAATACTCAGCTGGAGGCAGGAACACACTGGAGAAAGAACTTCCTGAGAATGTCTGAGGTTTTGCGTGACAGTAAGGCCCACCTGCCCTCCCTCGCAAATCAGTTAAGGTTGGTGGAAACGCTCCTGCTGGATCAGACCCAGAAAAGGGGTAAGTCGCCTGTATTGCGCCCAAGAAGGTGACCGGTGATTTCTAATGCTTGATACAAATATTATGCAGAAGAAAAATGTTCTGCAGTGGAGGATGAGATAGATGGATGGGTTTTAATCTTATTTTTTCAGTAGACATGCAAATCTAGGGATTTGTTTCTACAAAGAATGTAAAATAAATCACGTATCATTTCCGTTTTCCACATACGTGCATTCAAGAAGAAAACAGACAGAGCAGACTTTCAGCCACGCAGTGAGTGTCTGCAGAAACGTATCTGACTACAGGTCTCTTAAGTCACTTTAATGGTGATGGATGTGCAGGAAACTATAATCAATTACATTGCCCTGAAAATTACATAGTTATTTTCCAAAAAACCCAACAGGTAACAGTTGTTTGATACAGTACAGCTTAATATTTCTCAGAAGACAGACCTTGTAATATTTGAGCTTGCCTGTACACACAAATTGTATCACTTCAACAATACTTGTACAGCTGCTTCTGTATAGTAAGATTATATAGATCTGGCAGGCAGCTATAAGTGAGACAGAAGAACCCGAAGCAAGATAGAGAAATGCATTTGTTAAACAGACAAAAAAAATAATATCTGAACACGGAGATCTAAGGTCAGATCTAGGAGGTGATGTTCTCTAGCTCAGTATTTGAGAATGCTTAAAAACTAACCATGCCCCTCTGCAACGAGCAGTGTGGCCCTTCTGTAAGGTACATGCTCTCACACTATCGGATTATCGACAGCTTTGTGCTTCCTCCTCTTCTGGTTCGCACCCATACACACCAGCTTAAAAGTCACTGCATGCCACCCAGGAGATGCGGCGTGGGGAGAGGTGGCGAAGATGTCATCTGCCTTCCAGATAGACAGGGTGTATCTGATTCCCAGTATTTCAATTCATCGCCTAACACTCATAGAAAATATATTAAGAGTATTACTTGATCAGTGGCCAATTTAGGGTATGGAGTAAACAACGTATTACACAGTCAAGCAGAGCATCACCCCTGGAGAGTCAGACCAGCTTAGAGGGAGCCTATTGGAAAAATACACACCGATGCTCTCAGCCTGCGTTCGCTCCCCTTGCTGCAGCCCTTCTTGGCACCTCAATGGAGAATGATTAGCAGCTACAGGAGGCAGCAAGAGGCAAGTTTGGTTCTCGTATAGATGGAGTATTAAATGACTTCCCTTTCTCTTTTTCCCCTCCCAGCCTTCCCCAGTACATTTCAAAGCGTGCAGTGGGCTGATCAGCTGGCAGACAGAGGGAAACCAGTGCTGTGCCTTCGGAACCCGTTCTCCATCCTGAGCGTTAGGGTGCCACAGGTTTGGTTCTCATCCCCACCTTGCTCCTCCTCCACCCTTCTTCCTTCCCAGCGCATTTCCCAATCCTCCCAGGTCTCTGCTCTTACTGCTTTCCCCCTAAAGCTAGATTGAGCAGCTTCACACCCTTCTCCTTCCATGCCCATTTCCTCAGCCGGTTCCCCAGGGCAGGTGATAGAAGCACCAGGTGAGACGGGTGGCCATAAGAACAGGCTGAAGAAGTAAATTTGTTAGTGCCAGGGCCCTTTTGGTCCCGAGGTGGCACGGGCAATATGCCATAACATGGCCCCCGCGCACAACTGCGGTAGGGAACCTGAAGAGAGGAGACGAGAAGGGTGAGGAAGGCCAATGGCCGATGCCCCACAGGAAGGGCAGGGTGAGGGGCAGGGTGAGGGGCAGGCGGCCAAGCCCCCTCTGTGGGAAGCCCTGGCCTGCTGTCCCTGCAGGCCCACCACCTGTGTGGTGGCAGCCATGTTGGGATGCCACCATGATGGTGGCCGTGGCCCCGCTTTCCTGGGGCGGAGGTGCGCGGGGTCCCCTCAGGGGTCCCCGGGAGGAAGGCGAGAGCCCACTGCGCCCGCGGGCAGGAGGCAGATCCGCACACGAGGCAGCGGCTGAGGCGGCAAGGGGCGCACCTC
>JAVJGI010000001.1:102884183-103041090 GCA_035590275.1 Ibycter americanus | reverse complement strand
AGCCCCCCGGGGGGCTTCCCGGGCGGTGCCACCCTCCGCCCGACCCAGCCTCGCCCCCCCTCCGTGTCTCCTCAACCCACCCACCCGAGACCGTGGAAGCGCTGTCAGCCCAGCCAGGGTCACCGTGGGGATGCGGCTGCCCAAGGGAAGCTCCGGCCCGTTTGTTTAAAAGGGCTTTGTTGTTTATAACTTCTGCTCCGGAGAAGTTTGCCGTGGCGAAAAGCAGATTTATTTGGGTTTACGTGCGCTGGAGTCACAACTGGAACGATTAGGAACTGTCAAAATAAATGCGGAGATGAAGCTGATTGTTTAACAAAAAAATCTGTGTAGCTCTTAAGCTGTTTAAATATTTAGCCGGGAATACTTAGCGGCATTTTCCGGGGGGTTTTGGGGGTTTTGTTTCTTTCTTTCCTCTGGATTTGGAGCCAGATTTTGACCTTGGTTACACCTGTATCCATCCAGACTGAATGCCTCCAAGAGAACTTGCTCTGGTGTGGCTGAAGGGAGGATTTGTTCACTCCAGCAAACCTCCACATGGTTGGTGTTCGGCTCATGGAAGCAGTAACGAGCAAACGCTGAGCTAATGACTGGATTTTACCACCATTTCTCACCTGGGGAACCCAGCCACAAGTGCCCTGCTCCAGGCAGGGAGGGCAGGAGTGCGAGGACGTGTTTGTCGGCGGGAGCGAGCTTTGCATGCTGCTGTTTGGGACCAGATTCTGCTCTTCCTCAAACAAAGCCCCCGGTTTGTGTCGTCAGGGGTTTTATGGGAATACGGGCTCCAGGATTTGGCTGTAGTCCTTTTTGGAGGGGAAGTGAAGTGCAAGTTTTATGGTCAGAACTTGGTGTAGGACGCTTTAGGAAACGTCTTTATTTTGTTTCACTTCTTACTTGTTTATTTTCCACTTGAAATGCAAATAATTGCTGTGCCCTTTTCTCTTTGCAAAGCCAAGAATGGCTACTACTTGCATCCTGTCGTAATCCTATATCACTAAAAAGGAGCGCAGAAACATTACCCAGTTCTGCCAGCTAATATCACATTCAGATAAAACAATAGCTCGCACACTGAGACTTGACATACTTTTAATGTTCATGTGATAGGTGGCACATTTTGACCTAACGATTTCATGCTGCGTTGAGAAATAATGTCACAAAATCGTTGTTAGGTGCTTTTTCCTGCAGCTCGGTACGTATGTTGAGAAACTTGTTTCTGAGGATCAGAGGGAGATGAAGGTGTCTCAGGCAGAAGCCCAACGTGGCAGGAATTACCACGTACGTTGCGTGTCGCAGCCTGAAGTTTTGATTGTGATTTTAGTGTTGGTGAGGAGGTTGCAAGTGGCTGGTGGAGTGAGATATCTCAGCCGTGGTGAGATGTTCAGGTGTTAACGTGTTTGAGTGGAGTGGAGAAGCCTTGGGGGCCATGGAGAGGTGCCCTGGTGTTTATACCTCTCGTGCTCTGGGTCTGCCCCCAGCTCGTTGGAGGCCCTGCAGGTTTCTCCCCAGGTTCCAGAGGACACTTGTGCCCGGCATGTGACAAGACTGCCCCAGCCCGGGCTTTGCACTTGAGTGTCACTCTTTTCTCAGGCTTGGCTCAGGTGAAAGCCTGCAGAGACAGCGTGTGTTTTGTCTGCTCAATGTGAAAACCGGGGAGGACCAAAGTGTGGAACGTACTCGCCGCTGGAAGGTGGAGACCCACGGTCCGGGCGGGTGGTGGCTCGCGCAGGGGGGGACAGCCACCGCGGTGGGACGAGGCTTACAGGGACACCTTCGCAGCAGTAGGTGTGTGACTTGGGTGGATGTGAGGTGTCACCCCAGCGTGTTCATATGAATGCTGTGCATAAAGTTGCGAAGAAATTTCCATCTAGCTTCGTTTCACCTGTCCTCTACTAAATGCTTTTTGTTGAGGTGACTGAAAAAGCCCAAACTGTGCAAAACGCCAGGTTGTGTGAGGCTCATAGGTGGCGAGGGGACACAGGTGCTGCACAAGAAGGGCATGTGTCCCAAGGCTGCTGCAGCTTCGGTAGGAGTCATCTGTGCTTGTTATGGTTATGTTGATAAAAGTTCCCATCCCTTGAAGCAAAACTGTCTTTTCGCCCAGCTCCCACCCTCGGAGCTGCTTTTGTGTCCAGGTGTCGGTAGCTTTCTCATGCTTCTCAAGTGTGAATTGTTTGGTGTAGAAATAGAGGCCGTCTGCCTCTAGTTACCTGTCTCTGGGTTTATGGCACGCCATACCTTGATCTCCCTGATGTTTGCGTGGGGAATAGAGGGGAAGAGGGAGCTGAACGAAGACAGTGGTTCTCATCGTTGATTTTTTTAATATTTCCCCCCCTCCCCTCGAAGTGACGGCCGAGCAAATCCAGTGTCATTGCAGCTGTGTCCAGACTGATCCTTGCCTCGCCTGGCTGGACTCTGGTGGAGCGATGTGCAGTGTGGTCCTGCCCCCTGGGGAGCATCCTGGAGCTTTGACCTTCAGAAACCACCACTTACTCTGTAGTTAAGCAGCTGAGATGTGCTTCTACAATTTGATCTGGTTCACCAGATCCTCCTGCAAGTGGCCTTGCTGGGACTAACAGCACATCGCTTCCCTGACCTCTCAGGTCTTCCAGCTGTAAAGAGAGGCGCGGGCACTCGGTGCCCGTGTTAGTGTCACTGGTGGCTTGTCAAGCTGCCCGCCTTCCCCAGCCTGGTGTAGCCTGTGCTGCGCTGCCGGCGCCTTCCTTACTGACAGTAATAGCATGAGGATCTCCAAAGCCAGGTGGGCGTTTTAGATGCCAGTTTGACAGCGAAAGGACGTTTCTCAAGACGTGCTAAATCAATCCGTTGGAGTGACTTTCTCCACGACGTGCTCTGGCAGTGCTGGCGAGAAGGTTTCTGCGGAGCGCTCTGGCGAGGCGAGATTTCACGAAGATGTTTGTCTCCCTCCTGTACCCCCTGGTGCGTAGGACTCCGGGCAGCAGACCGACGTGACATGGCTGTTGACGTGCCGTGGTGAAGATGGTTTGCTGTGATGAGAAATGAAATCTGACCTGAATGTTAAGATAGCTTAAAGCCTGGGAAGTACTTTATGTTTCCTGAGTCAGCTCTGACCATCCCTATGGAGTAAGCAGTTGGTTTCAGGTTTTCTGAACACTGAGTAATGTAATGAGGTTTTTTTTTGTGGATGTTTGTTTAGCTTCAACTCGGGCAGTTCATCTGACAAGCCTGAAATGGGACACAGATATTTATAAAGCACAGATAGAAGTGATGTGGGGCGGGAAGGGGAGGGGGGGACTTACATTTAAATGGGGATTCTTGTTTCATAGAACTGGCACAATTTCTCACCCTGCATTTGCTGAGCTAATTTCTGTTCAGCACGCCAGCATTAGTCTGTTTTGAGACCATGCTAAATTATTGCCAGGTAAAGCCCAATATAATTAATTACAAATGAGAAATGCTGACAAATATTTGTCAAGGAGCTGTTTAATGAGCTTCAAATTCTGTGTCAGATGATTCCATCCAGCTAGTGTAAATAATTTTTAAGCAATTGTTCCACTGTGTTTGTGTGATTTAGGCAGATGTTAGCTACGGCAGTTTTACATGTTGGACAGATAATACAAGACTAGATGGAGTAAAGCTTCACAGCTGATGTGGGCTTTAAAATAGAGACACTACTGTTAGCACCAGCAAACTGTGGAAGTAACAGGAAGGTTCTGAAGATACTGTGGTCTCAGTTGTGTGTCTGTGCGCGCTGACAGTGTAGCTCTGTGTATGCATCTGAATGCAGGAATTTGCTTTAATAACTGTTGTGTGATACCCATCGCTAGGCACGGCCCACTGAAAATAGAAATTGTTTGGCTGCGTGACAGCAGAAGCTTTGAGCTGGACACCAGAATGACTGGCTTGCAGCGTGGCTTTCCTCCCCAAATCACGCTCTTCTCACCAGCCTTTTAGCTGGCCTGATTAGCCTGTTTACTTACATTCTCTGAGATTTCAAGCAAGTTTGTTCTGCCTTGTCTCTATCCCTTCATATTTCAAAAGGAATTTGATCTTCCTGCCTTACCACAGCAGCATCATAACATCAGGTGTTTGCTCAGTGCTGTCAGCAAATCTTGGTAGTCCTTCTTGTGTTTATTGACTGCTTAGACGCTTAGGTGTTTGTCCTAGTCTCTGTTTGCACATGCAAGTCTGCAGATTTAGACCAGCAGAGAAAAGAAGGGAGTAACTAAATTAAGATGTCTGTGGATGGTGAGTGGCGTGAGGTTTTGTGTGACAGGGGGATATCATACGAAGCGATGCGCTTATTATTTTCACTGTGTATTTAGAGGAAACAGTAAATTGACCTGAGATCAAATTTCGAGATAACCTTGACAGAGCAACTGAATCTCTCGATGAAAACCCTCAGTCACCAGACCTGGAAAAACAGCAACCCGAACTGAAAGTGGGCCTGAAGAAAGAGGGATGCGTATTCCACAAAAGGAACCACTTGGGCAATTTTTGAAACCTCTGTTACTGTCATTTGGGCACCTGAATGCTTTTAAAATACTTTAAAATTACTTTTAAAAGCCTGATACCTTTCTGGGAGGTGGGGCACCCACAGCTCCCACTGACTTCGGTAGGAGAGCTGAAACTATCTCTTTGGGCAGATAACAGCCGAGGGTTGTGATTGTTGCATAAATATTCACTTAAACTCCTGAAGGGAATGGTGTAAGGAAGGTGGGGATCTTTGCCATTCCCATAGGTGGTAGCAGGAGGCACAATGGCCTCAAGTTGAAGAAGGGGAAGGGTTTAAACTATAAGGACAGGTCCTTTAGATAGATGTGATTCAGGTAGTCTCCACTGGCCCCACTCGTAAGATTAACATTAATGGGAATTATGACACATATCAGTAGGACAAAAGACACCCTTATCTTCCTTTTGGCATCTTTTTTTTTTTTTTTTTTCTTCTTTGTGCTATTTGGGTGAGAAAGTAAGCCCTTTCTCATTAAATATCTGGGGCCTCTGCTGGGATGAGGGAGTGTAAAGAAACAGATTTATAGAATAAGGGGAAAGGATCAGGAACTTGGAAGGAAGATGATCACTAGGGAAAGGCAAAAAAAAAATCAGCAGAAAGACATCAAGGGGCTGAGTAATTGAAAGATTGAGTTACAACGCTGAGATCAATAGAGAAATATCAGGGACTGCATGGGAACACTGAGAACTAGAGAGGGATGTTGTTACCGAAAGTAGAAGTTTCAGGAAAGATCCATTGCTGTGTACGTAAATGCTCCTTGGTGAGAGCCCTGCCGTCGGTACCGAGGGGGAATACTCAACTTAATGTGTCCCCACTTAAAAAGTCGTTAAACCTGGTAACTCTTCAGCTGGGAGAAAGGCAGGATCGTTCTTCCCTCGGTGTGATGCCCCCCTGTTTCCCCCCATCTCTGCTACTATTTTTTTTTTTTTTTTAAGGACTCTTTCTATCCGTTTGACTGGAAGACCCTACCACATTACACCGGGGGTCTGACCTGCAGCCTTGTAATTATCTGCAGCTAAATTAGAACTTTAATCTTTGTTCTGAGCAACAATAAGTTGAGTCAGATAGGTTTTAAAAATAGCCGAAGCTCAAGTTTAGTGAACTCTCAAATGCAATTAATAAAAAGGTAATGGAGTTAGGAAGTTGCGGGCTGAAACGTGGAAATGTTTAACTCTCAGTTTTCCTTTACTTGAACTGCAGGGCTTTGCTGAGGCAACGTCGCCTTGGTTCCACGAGGGAAAATTGCTTCCAACATTTCCCTGGGTTCTTGCACATCATCCTTGTGATTTATCCGTTCAGTGTCTCTGTTCTCGCTGAGGTTTGGCACGGTGTGTGCCACAAATTACCAGCTGTATGCGTTTTCTGTAGAGTCGGTTTGTTGTCATTTTGACTCTATGCCAAGTCATGGTGAAGACCACTTCAAAACATCATAGTCCTCTCAACTCCTTTGTAACTAACGAGAAATGGCTAATGCAGGTAGGGATTTGTTTTGCTGTAGCAGCAGAACAGGCAGTGGCAATTTATCACATCCCCAGCTCGGCTCTGCTGTACGATTTGCCTTTAAAGAGTGTGTTACCTTATTATCTTGAGATTCTCCTCTTTGTATCTTGGCAACACTGCTGCTGAAGTTCACATGCTCGTGCGGTGTAGAGAGAAGGTTTTAACCAAAGGGGTACATCTTCAGTTAGGTAAATATTATAGGCAGGAGTTTTGGTTCTGTCCTCCCCTGTGCAGGAGTGGTGGGATAAAAGTCAGCAAAAGAAGCGGATTATTCCTTGGCACTCCACATATTTTTCAGTTTGTGAGTCTTTGGCTATCAGGTTTAATTTGATCACGTTGCATGATATATGCTCCATGTGGATTTACTTTGGTGTGCGTCTTGGTCCTGCTGGTTTTAAAATCTCTTGAGACGGAGGCATGGGAGACATGCAGAGGTGTATTGATATCTGATGCGCCCAAGTTCCTGGCTGTCTGAACCTGAGATTGTGTAATGCTGGCTGATGCACATATTACTGATATGATTAACATCCCAAGTCCAAATGGGAATAGTTACTCCACAGCCACGCAGGAGATCAGTTTGGCGTTCTCTCCAGAAATGCTTGCCTTTTAATCTGTCTCACATGTGTTTGCCAGCTTCCCAAAGCGGAAGTTGCTTCTCCTCCAGAATCAGTGCTTTTATAAATCGCCTCTTTTTCTACTTTTTATTTGGTAGCAAAGAGGACTTACTGGCTTGGGAATAAAACCACCGCCAGTCTCTGTCTTCCTCATCCACAAGCTCGGGCTTGTCCTTTGCTGCATGAGCTCATCAAAACAAGCAAACATCTTCAACCTCTGAGACATGCCCTGCACTGAGCATCACTTGCATGAAGCCATCTGGGGCAGGTGTGTGGGTGCTGCAGGATGGCGGTGCGCACCTCGGTCGGAGGGGGAGGTAGAGGCAGGCACCAGGAGGTTCCAGGCTAGATTAACTTTTAGGTGGCTGATGGTCTGCAGAGGTACTCCTTGCATTGCGGAGTAATTGTAACAGCATTATATCAGACTTTAAAACGTGTTTTACACTCCTGTGCGGTCAAACAGTGGTCAGATCCAGAACCAAATTCATGAAAGTTTGGGAGGAGCTTTGCTTCGTAATAGGCTGACTATGAGAGGGGCAGTTTTTCGGAGGAGGGATGTAACAGTGATGATACCTGGTGCAGTGACCCCCTTAGCTGCTGGTGAGATCTACAAGCCACTGTCGCCTTTTTCCCTGCGTGCAGGTACAGGTTACCACGTCCCAGGCGACCCAGCCTCGGGGCTCAGGGTGACCCAGCCTGCAGGTTGCTCTGGAGCATCCTATACCTGCTGTTAACTCACCCTCCCCATGTCACAAAGGCGTTTTCATTTCTTTGCCCGTGAAGTGGAACCCATGAGACACAAGTGCTTGCCACCGACTTCTGCTGGACCACACGCAGGTGTGTCTCGGCATGGGGGAGCGGTGGCCATGGGTATGGAGCCCACGTGGTGCAACTTCTCCCTTCTGGCAAGCTTGGACAGCCCATGTTTTGCTGTTTGCACAGAATTTCCTGTTGCTGAGACTTAGATACAAGGTGATAATTGTTCAAGGCATTGATTTTTATTTATTTTCGCTCTGGAAATTGTAAGTGACCTGAGACCTTTCAGTCTGAGAATCTGCTTCATTTTTTTTTGAGACCTCTTCTTACACGGATGGTGGGGATGGAGGAGAGGCGGCCAAAGGGCCCGGCTTGTTGCCGTGAAATAGGGATGTCCGCCTGGGGGGTGTTGGCTCTGTTCTTCACCTGGCTCTTGACCACTTTTGTCACCTTCTCCTTGGCTTCCGCATGTCCAGGTGCTTAGCACCGTGCGTCTCTGGAGGGTGCCATGAGTGTCCTTCAAGGGTCCTCCAGAAACTGGCATCTGGTCCCCAGCTTCCAGAAGGCACAGGGGTAGGAGCTGGGAGGTGCCGCTGTCGCAAGAGCTGGGTAACACACGCTCTCCAGCTTGCTCCAGAGCTGCCCAGATGTGTTGAAGGGCTGGGTGGGATGTGACATCCATCAGAGCGGGCATGGATGGAGGGCTGAGGCAGCGAAAGTAGCTTTGACCTCCGAGGAGTCTGTGTGGTAAGAAGGCAAGCGAAGAAGTGCTGCTGTTGGGGACGATTTATGTTGCAACTCTGTTAGTGTTGTGGCTTTTAATGCACGTCAAGGGCGCTTTGACCTTTGAATGGAATCTTTTGGTGTGAAATTGTGTCTTTTCTCTTCTCTTTTCTTCCCTTAAAGAAAATTCAAAATAAATACTGAAAATCAAAACCGTCTGTTTTGAGGGGACCAAATTGCTTTTCTGAATTTTATGTGATTTGGATATTACTGAATGATTAAAAGTCCTAGTAATTTTTACTGGCTGGCTATTGTGCTTGTAGGCACTGACTCTTCTAGCATTACTCATTTTAACTATGGAAAAAAATAATAAAAATGCAATTAATGTGGCTCAACAGCTGAGTCTGCTGGACTTTAAAAAAAAGAAAAGAAAAAAAGTAAATTTTAATGAGTTCTGGGATCAGAAAGATACATCTGGTGGATGGATTTGCCAAGTTTTCAACCTCAGAATGTGTGTTGAAAAACTCAGTGAATTATGTAGCTACAAAAGTGGATCTTTGCATGTTTATAAGACCTCAGTGCAATCTCCTTATATTTGCCTAATGACAAACAGACATTCTCACAGAGACGCAGCCCAGAAGGACACACATGGGCTGAAGTGGCTCTGTAAGCTGATAGTATTTGTATCAGAATGCTGCTACTAGTGAAGGAATTTTAGAGGATCCGTTAAATATAGGGGGAAAAAATATCTTGGATGAAAGAACAGAAAAGGGAAAGGGGAGGGGTGGAGAGAGAGGAGAGGGAGCACTGAAACTTTAAATGTACATGATGTGTGGGCTAAGATACTGTGGCTCCACTGCTGAACCAGAAAATTTATAACAACTGTTTGTCATGTGTATGTATTTATAGCCATTCACATAATGAAGAAGTTTCATGAGGTTGTAATAACATATCAAGATGGATGTAATTAAAACAGAAGCAAATTGACACCTCTAGATTAAAGGCAAACTCTAAACTAATACACCTGTACGCTGTCACTTATGTATTAGTTGTCTGGGGCAGTCTGCCAGATATGCAAATAAAAAGGCATTGGCAAATTTCCTTGGATGTGCGGTTGTGAAAAACCCAACTATTTAATCTTTTACCTAGCCCTGTTCAGGTTTTTAGCAACGGTAGAATTTATTAATTTGGTGTCACTGATGGTTTGTGATGGGAACAGGCTGGATGATCCGGAGGGGTAGGAGAGGAGCAAGAAGAAATACAGAGCAGGTGACTGCTGGAGGATCATGTTCTTCATGGGGGGACCCTTCCCTTAGAAAAGAGGCGTCAACTGGACTATTTCAGATCTGTCCCAGCTCTCCCTAAACTGCAGGACTGAAGGGTCCTTGACATTGACTTTCTGTAGCGTTTGAGCTCGGTTAAAGGCTTTTGAAAGCTGCACTGTAACAACAAGTCTTGGTTCTGTTGTGCTGCGGGTGATGGAGGTTGCCGGTAAGGAAACTTCTCTTAAAATTTATACATTTCAGATATGCTGGCACAATTCAGATCTGATGTAAATCATTATTGAGTCTGTGAAATGGCTATAAAGTATCTTAGCAATTTTATGTAATAGTATTTTTCAACTTGTTTCAATTTGCGGAAACCTAACATTTTTCCAGTGGAGTTGTGGACGCCTGTATAGTGAATTTAAGCCTGCAAGTCAGTAGGTTTGTGCTCTAAATTAACGCTCTTGGGGTTCTTAGAAGCAGTCTGCAAACTACTGATGTAAAATAGTCTATTGGTATGGAGCAGGAAGGGAGTTCTATGCCTTGTTAGTTCCAGGCAGTTCCACTGTGAATGGAAGCACCAGTCTTGCTGCTGAGTAACTTGCATCCCAGATAACCTGCTTTCCTTTAATAGAAGGACCCCTTCCAGGGCTGGAAAGAGATCCTCGTGTGGCTTGTGTATAACCCCCTTGGCTGGTGATTAGGTTTTTCTGTTAAATAGCTGGTGCTGGTACCTCCAGCTCCTCTTCCCTGAGTATGAAGCATCTTACCTTTTGTGGATTTGTTGGCATTTCCTCCGGGAACGGCTGTCCTAGAGACCTGCATCCCTCTGCTGCTTCCAGTAACCTCCTCAGCTGGTTGCAGGCATGTGGGTTAGTAATGATAATTGCAAAGTAGGTTGATAGGACTGCAGGTCAACGAAACCCCAGATTCTTGAATTCTGTTTTGAATTTGGGCTTGAGGTTCTTTGCCCTGGTGGGGGATGAACCAGAAGGAGATGGGCCATCTGTGGAGCGTGCCGGCTTCCAGGGAGCTGTCTGCCTGCCAGTGCCAATGGGCATGTGTTGTTAGACTTTTTCTGAATTAGAAAGGCTCCTTTTTAAATACATCTGGACATTAAGGATCATTCATACGTGGTGCATGGCTTCAAAGTGCTTTCGAATGGTAGGATTTTTGTCTTCAATGCTTCAACAACTTTTCTTCCACCTTTAATCTTTCATGAGCGGAAGCTTCAAAAGATAATTAGTAAAACATGCTTTTATCTGCATTTATCTCAAAACATGATTAATTTTTTAACTGCAATTACAGCAATCATTTCAAGTTTCCTCTATATTAATGAGTAAAGGATTTTTTTTTTTTTTTTTTTGAGAGAGAGAGAGCCTAAATGTGGCTGTGTTGGCCGAGCTGAAAGGTATGTTTATGAGTGTGCTTTTTGTTTTCCTTGCTAGGGATTGAATTTCCGGTTCCAGGAAGTAATATTTCACATGGATTAAAGTCTTTGAAATGCTCTTGCTGGGCTTCACTGGATCTTTTTGAGGAGCTGACAACGATAAGAACTGGATCATGTACTTCGCAAGACCTGGCTACTGGATACCCAGTTACACGTTCCCTTGTACGCTGGTGTGACTGGCAGGATATCCTCCGCGTGCCGCTCTTGGCATCGGAATGTGGGATGTACGATGCAGCCGCTTTGTTGTTAACGAATTGGCAATGAACTTCTAAATTTTCACCTTTACCATTTCTGTCTTTGTTACAGGCAGCTTAAGGCATGTTTTATTACTCTTTCACTTCAGGGAGAAAGATGTTGGTGTCTGTTCCTGCCTTTGTTGCTGGTACTGATGTAGGTGGGAGCGTGCAGCTGGTGTGCTGCAGCTGGATCCCGCCTGTGGGTCGGGTGTGTGGCCCTTCGGGACTGTGAGCATCTCCTGTCCGTCTGGTGGTTTGTGCTCCGTGGCTCACACCAGCACCACTAGAAAACCGTGCCACCGGCACGGAGATATCCCAGGACAGGTGGCCAGCCCAGAGCCTCCAAAGCAATGGACCGCTGTGGGGGATTACTGAAAATAAACACAATTAAACCCCCTTTTCAGCAGAGTACAGCTTTTGCGTAATTTTGCCTCTTGAAAGCTGCTCATCAGCCCTGGGTCCTGCTTCTCCGTGAAGAGGAGGGAGAGATTTTTGGTTGGAGCTGGAGTTTCACTGCTCTGTGCCTCCAGCGTAGCCCTGAGGCTGCTGGAAGTGATGCTGGGGTGATGGCTTGGCCTCGGTGGCCACAGCGGAGCCCCAGCAGCGAGGGCGACAGAGCAGGCGTTTGAAACTGCAGCTATAAGAAGTGTAAGGACCCAATTTTTCTGGTTGGTTTTTTTTTTTTTTTTTTTTCAGTTCCCTTTAGTTAGGCCCTAGTCCTGGGTGTCAGAGGTGATTCGGAGTAAGCCTGCATGCCCTTGGTTCACATCTGATGTTAGCTTTAAATTGGGATCGCAGTTACCCTGCCCCGCTGTCTCTGGGGAGGTGGACGACGACTGCAACAGTGAATTGGGCAGCTGCATAGGAAAGCATGCGAGTGTATAATCAGATTTCTGATAAAACCAGGTCTCTAAGTCCCTTGAATGGGTAGCTTTGCTGTGAATAGCCTCGTAAGGTCTGCTGTGGCTGCTCTCTTTGTTTGGTACTCTGACAAAAAATTGCTCTGCTATCCTTGTTGGCATATTTTTACATCTGTTATCCATGTTTTGGATTTGTTCTGGCTGCAGTCTTATTTTGTTTTGCAAAATCTACCTGGGATTGGGACGGAGATATATGTTTGCTAAGGCAGATTTGGAAATTGCATTGTTGAAATACAGCCCATATGGGCCATTGTAAAATGGTTACTGCAGCATATAATTGCCTTCACAATGATGTGCTTTGTCATTTTACTTCCATCTTCAAAGAGGCTCTCCTGTAGTCTGCTGACAGCAGTGGTGGTATTAGAAAACATATGGATTTGTAAAGGCATTAAACTGTCTTTAGTTCAAGGTTTAGATTACAGTGTTAGAGTATGGGTCACCACGTTTTCGTGTGGACAGGCTGCACTTGACTGTGTTGGTTTATGTGATAGGTTAGGGAAGGGTTTGTTTGTTTATTGGAGATGGCTCACATAATACCCTTTCCAACACATGGGGAAGGGGGCAGCTCTCCCGCTGCCGTGCGGGGAACAAGCTGCACCCCGGCGCCAGAGCCGTGGTCCCCCCTCGCGCTGCTTCGCTCGCAGGGCTTGGTCGGGGCTCGCCGGCCACACTGACAAGACTTTCCAGAAGTCTTGAAGGGAAGTGCCAAAGTACACAGAATGTAAAAACCACAAAATTGGCTTTGAAATGTTAAGGGCTTTTTTTTCAGTCCTCCATGCTCGGCTGCTACTCTGAATATTTCTGGTGTTTGTTCTATGTTCACATACAAAGGATGTGTTTACACTGTACAGCTCCACACATTTCAGAGTATAGGGCGATCTGTTCAGCTTTTAGCTTTTTTTTTTCTCCCCCTACCCTCACAGTTTCAAGTGTGGATTTTCTGGGGCAGGGCTGAGGTCTGCAGTGCCTCTCTCAGCAAAGGCCAGTGCAGCGCTTGCATTGTGGGATGCCCGTGTCATAGGATGCGGTGTGCAGCCTCTCTCCAGGCTGGAGTGATGCTCGTGTTCTTTACATCATCAAAAGGGGATGAGAGGGGATAACACATGTAAAGAAGATCCTTCTTTTTCAGTTTTGGTATTATTTTTGTTGTACTTTTTGCAGCCTGCTCTGTTTAGCACTGCCCAGCTGGGACATTGAAGCAGGCTGAGGGGGGTCTTGCTTGGCTTGTGGCCACCTTCGGCCACACGCGCTTGCTGTTGCGTTGGGTTTGTGTAAGTCCCTCCCAAAACAACTCCTCCGATAGCTGTTGTCCTTCAAACACGCTCTTTAATTAAGATGCTGAGCTGGTCCTTGGGAGACATGAGTTTGTTTCCGTGTATAAACACAGCCATCTTTTGTAACCTTGAAGCAGTCGCTCCCCTCCCGGTTCAGCACGGCCGTGCGGGCACCTGCTTTGTGGTTGTGCTGAATCAGGAGGGATCTGGGCTGGGATCCATGCCTATGCTCATGGGAGGTGCGGCGTCCGGGCTTGTGGGTTTGGGCTTCTTCACTGAGAAGAGCAGGCCTATGGGGATAATGCCGATGTGTGAGCTGGTGTGTAGTGTGAAGTCAAATACGTGCTTAGGTGTCACCTTGAGCTACTGCGTTAGTTTTGCCGTAGCTGAGTTTTCCTTGCCGCGAAATGGGTTTAATAATACTTTCCCTCGTTAGAGATTGCCTGGCTGGTTAATTAGCATCTGCAGGATGCTCAAAAAGTAGGTGGTTAACATGAAATATCTACATAATTTTATTGTAGGACATCAAAACACCAATGATTATACATGTTTAGCAGGGACATGTATTTCAGTAACTGAAGGCTTTTTTTTAATTATTTATTATTGTCAACCGCCTTTCAAAATAAAGCTACAATTTTGCATTAAAATTGTTGACAGCAATCACTTTGTTAAGGAAGGCTGATGTGAAAGGGTAACCCAGCGAAATTCTGATTAGTGCTTTATTTTTCTTTATGCTGTTATGATTAAGGATGTAAAAGTTAGTGTTGCTTCATTACGGCTTGCTTCAGTTTTAAATCACTTACAACTTTATCTGTCCCCGCTGTGGTGGATATCAGGGCTAGCTTATGGTAATATCTTTCCTTAAATCCATTGCAGAATAGGGAAGAAACTCTCATTCTATCTATGAGAAATGTTAAAGGATGTATTACTAACTCTGGCAGCTGTGACAGTGATAAACAAATTAGGTCTGTCATTAATGGCAGGTCTGCAGGTGTAATATGTCATAAAACTGGTATATCTCTGTTACTAACTGGCCTATAAAAAAATAAATAAATGCATGTGGTTTTTTTTTTTTAATCCCTGTGTAACAAATCTAAGAGCAAAGCTGCTTTGTGATAAGGTTTGTGTAAGATCAGGTATACAGCATGTTTTCGCAGCAAATGGTGCAGAAATGAGAAAGATAGAAACTTAGTCTGGTGAGAAGCTCCCCTTGAGATCCCCAGGTTTTGCAGTAGGCTCTTGTCAGGGCTTTATTTAAGGACAGTATTTATGCAGATGTTTAAATCAGTCCCTTATTAAGGCAGTGCTTGAATATGTTCCTAAAAATTGTAGCGCAGCGTGCTTAAAATGAGTATATGCTTAAGTGCAGTCAGGGGCAGGATGCTGTTAGGTA
The DNA here is from genome assembly GCA_035590275.1 of Ibycter americanus. NCBI lineage: Eukaryota > Metazoa > Chordata > Aves > Falconiformes > Falconidae > Ibycter > Ibycter americanus. The sequence goes on along the minus strand of JAVJGI010000001.1, from coordinate 103,026,470 downwards.
TATACCTAAATATAACCTTAATGCGAGGCTTAGTAACAGTGACTTTTAAAAAATCAGTTTATTTTGAGGGAAAGTTTGGGGTGTTTTTTGTTTTGGGGCCTTCAGGCAGTCGAGGCTGGTGGCAGGAGGGCCAAGGCGTGTTCCCAGCGCTGGCTGCTGCTGCAGCTCAGCATCTGCCGGCGGGATGCAGGATGCGGCTGCGGGCTGGAGGAGCCCCGGCAGCCCAGCTGGGTGGCCACTGGGAACGGTGGCATGCACTGGGAGCACTGGGCAGCCCAGCCCCGCTGCGGGCTGGCATCAGCCAGCTTTAATGTGTCCCTCGCCTGATGCCTGAAAGCCGGCGCGGTGAGGATGCCCGGTAAATCTGGGCTCAAGAGTGGGTTCGGGTCTGTGTATAACACGCAGCGTTGGTGCACAGTGACAGGCTGAAATCTCTACTGGATGGGATTGAATTTTATTTCTCATAAGAGAAATGGTGAGCTTTGCAGCTTTGCTTGCGGCAAGTCCTGTTAATGATGAGTCATCAAGATTTCCCTGGCAAGCAGCATTACTTTGGGTAATGACTCTGGGAAGCTACCAGGGGGTGTTTCCTCCTCCCCCCCCCGGTGCAGACACCTTCCCATCCAGCCACATATTGTTGCTTTCTCCGATACCGGCTAAACAGGTGGCAGGATTCAAATCACCACTCTCTGAATGGAGTTCACTCTCCACAATAGCTCACCAGAGGCCTGTTTTGTTACAGAACATTGATTAAATAAATATTCCTATGCATACAAAAGAGGAGAAATCTGTTACAGCACTCTGCAGTTATTTTTCCATTAATGGCAAGGAGCTCTCTCTAATTTTCCTGCCCCTTTCAATCTGTTTCCCTGTCTCCCTCCCTTCCCATCACTACTAATGCCTTCAAGTGCATGAGTAACATACAAACAACTTACGTTCCCTCCAGTTCAGCTCTGCGAACGCCTTAGCTCCGGCTCAGCGTGCTTTAGGAAGTCCCGCTAGCTGGTGCAGGGCGTAATTGACTGCTCCATGCACGTGTTTTTGATTAACTTGATATTTCGTGTTCAGTACCGGGATTCCTTGTGCTAACTGACTTTCATTGCATTAATTTATATAGCAGCAGTTAAAAATACAATGTTGCAGTACCAGCATCTTGTGTAATATTGACAACTGAGGCAGAATATTTGACTTAGGAAAATTGTCTTTTTTTCTTGTGTTCTGCCATGACCCCTGCTCTTTTAAAACCTTTGAGGCAAAAGTTACTGTGCTGATGGAGGTGTGTGTATGTTTTGGAAGAAGAGCATCTCTTGCTCAAAGATCCTGACAGCCAAAGGCAGCTCCACTGCAAGCAGCAGGTCTGATTTGGTATAAAATGGTGGCAACTGGAAAGAAATGAATGGTAAAGGTTTCCTTCAGGGGGGAAAAATAGCTTTACTAGTTTGAAGTTCAGCAGATACTTGTCTTGAGAAAGAACTTTTGGTTGAATAAATGTCTGGCTGCACTAAACACAGAGTATGAGGAGACGCTGTGGCATTACTTTGGCTCTATGCTGATGTAACTGAGATCAAAATCCACTCCAAAGAAAGTAACTTTAATTTAGCTTCCCCCCCCCAGGCAATAATATCTCTACTTTGGAAAAAAACAGAAGTCAGCATTTTTATATCATCATTTCTCTTAAACAAATTTAGAGCTGTTAAATCACGGAGCAGTTACACTAGAGAAGTAAATTGTGTAATATATTTTTTAATGTTTAAAGACCATAAATGAAGCCTCCTTCCATTATATGAGTTTGTCTTAAAATACTTACCGCTGCTGGCTAGATTTAGGATCAGCGTTGAAGAAGTAGCTGTCTGGTTATGAAGCTGATCACCTGGGCGCTCTTGCAAGGAGAGCTCTCGCCCTCTTTCCTAAGCTACGGTACGATTGCCACGGCCGAACTGCGGTGGTGCCGGCACAGTGTGCTCTGCCGCTGCTTTGTGTGGCTTTGTGTGAGCAAGGGCTGGTCGTGGAAGGCTGTGGCAGGAGCCCGGTGTCAGATCTTCTCTTGCTTACTGTGGGCAGTTAGTTGGAAGTGACACTAACCCAAGTTTAATTCTAGTTTTACGTTGCAACGACATGCCAGCTGTTCCCTGTATTCTTCTGCCATGTTGCAATGTAATTATTTTTTGTTGTCTTTCAAGATGTAATTTTATGTTGGTGCGCTTTCCCACTAACCCTTTGGCACCAAAAATGTGTAGCTAATTCATTTTTCCTGTAACGTGAAGAAGCAAAGGAGAAAAATCTCAGATCCTAGGGCCAAGTGGCTGTGTTAAAGACAGCTGAGGAGTGATGTGCGGAGAGGAAAGGCCCCATCTCAGAGTCTGAAAGCCACTGGGACGTGTGTAGTGATTAATGGTATCGTTGCTTTTTAGCTTCATCAAAAGGTTTCAGCGTAAGAGTTTCTAAGGAATGCTGATAGTCACAGGAACCTATCAAAGGGTACAGAAAATATCAAATGAGCAAGCAGGAATGGGAGTTAATTACTGAACAGTGATTACTCTGATATAACCAATTATTGGATCATTAAATGTTTATTACCTTTTTTATGCTCCTTTCCCCCGTAAGTGCAGTTTTGTCCTCATAGTATTAAAAAAAGGGTGGATCTAATGCATAAAAAGCCTTTTCAAAACCTGGAAGGTATTAAAAGAGCATCTCATCCTAACACCTGACATGCTGGCCTATCGCTCTGCTTTCCCTTGCTCTGCGGATTTGGGGTCAAGTGCTGTGAACCCTATTTAAAGGCCAGATTATCTCACTTCTAGGAAGGGGCTGGAGCAGATCTCTGCAGGAGGAGCCGGGGAGAGGCTCTGTTAGATGCAGCTGGCGGGCTCACCGCTCCTCAGCCGGTGATGTGGGCTTGGGTTCATGCCTTCTGCTGCTGCTGGAAGTGGTTCGTGGCTTTTGCATCCCCCACCCAGAGGCTCTTCCTAGGGCTCCCTGGCTCCATAAGGATGGAGTAGCGTGGACTTCATTTTCCTTGGGCTCAGAGCATCTCTTCCTCTCCATTCACTAAACCTCCCTGAAGAAAGAAGAGTTTCCATTGCAAGGCAGAAATGATGCCATTTGAAAGCGAGACATAAACCCTGCGCAGGTCTTCCAGTGGACATCTGCAAAGTGAAAAATACTATCTTTTCAAGCTGACTGCAGTTATTTTGGATGACATTTGAGGGTTTAAAATGTTAAAGCAATTTTAAAAAATATAGCTATTTGTGACTTTCGTTGATGATCCTTAAATGTTGAGTTGTTTAAGCTTTATGTCTCGGGAGAAGTAAGGGTCAGGGTAAAAAAAGAAAAAGCGGAAAAAAAGCTCTTTCCCTGTCATCGCAGCGTTTCCCGGCAGTGGCAGATGCCAGTGTGTGTGTACAGGGGGACCGGGAGCGGTCTGCATCTGCCTCCTGCCTTCGGTGGGAGTCTGGGGGCAGGTGGAGAGATGCTGGAGTTCGGCGCAGTCCTGGTGTCGTGTCTCTGGTGTGGGCAGGGTGAAGCTGGGGAGGAGGCCGGTGTGCCCTGCCTGGTGCTGTACGTGTGTGACTGTTACCACATCTGCCTATGAACACAAATTCATCTGTTTCTGAAGCATCTGGTGTGTCTCGTCCGCAGCTACCAATGTCACCACCTCTCAGTAACCGCGTTGGTTTTGCCTCACTGTGCTCGTACAGTAGAGGAAGTTCTCATGAAGCAAATTTTTCCATGCCCTTATTTGTGAGTTTAGCTTAATCATTGCTTTTATGAACTTTCTGAGGCGATTATTATTTTTTTATTAATACCTCCCTTTGCCAAGTTGGAAGCTTCAATCAGTTTTGAGCTAAACCTTTAGTCTGTTTTTTTCTGTTCATCTTTGCTTTTACTTTCCCACCCCCCCCACCCCACCCCCCCCAACATAACCCCGCCAGCCAAAAATCTGCTTCTGGACCTTCCCTCACAAATGTGATTTTCAGTTTTCATCTCTGACATCTAAACTCCCATGAAAGTCGACGGGGAGGGTTATAGGGAGCGCACAGCAGAGATTGAAACCGGGATGCTGGTTGCAGCTTTATGTTATTCCTGTAGTGGAAAAGGAGAAAACTTGGTTAAACTGTGCTCCCGGGAATTTAAATTGCTGTCTTTACTGCACTGCTGCGTCAAAGCAGTTGTGTGGCAGTTGGGACTTTGCCCTCTTTGGAAGGACTCTTCCTCCTCCTGATGGGTTTTTCTCTGTAATCCTTCAAAGGAGAACTTTATTCTGGGTTCCTTTCTCTATTTTTCTTTTTTTCTTTCTTTTTTTTTTAATATGGAGCATGTTTACTTTGCAGAACAAGTATTATGCAGGTCACGGCTTCCTCCTGTGCACGAAGATGATTCTGTCCCCGCAGTGCAAGACTGTGGAGTCAGGACTTGTCAGAGATGCTTAAGGATGTGTTGCTCGCAGGAGCCCGGGTTCCCACACAGGCATCTGCGCTAAACACCATCACTCTGAATATCCAGCAGTGAACTGCTTCCTCCAGCAGTCAATCACAGCCGTAACAGGCCCCTTTAATCTGCTGCAATCGCGGTTTTGGGGATGCAGGCTGGATGTGGGGGCTTGGTGCCCTGGCTGCTGCGAGGGCGAGAGGCACAGCCAGGGTGCTCGGCGCTGCTGCTCGGAGGCTATACGCGATTATCCCTATTTGACAGCCCCTGCGTAAAATAATAATAATAATAATAATAATGAAACATCCCTCAGGATTTCCTCTTAATAACTGAACATGCAGCAGCATTGTAAACTGTCTTGGTAATGTCATAGCCTCTCTGAGAAAGGCGAAGGGCAGGGAACCTCCGACGGCAGGCGAGGATCCTGGTAACAAGGCGAAAACAAGGCGTCCTGTGTTTTAGATCCTGTAGAAAAATGCAGCGTGGCTGCAAGGCGGTGGGAGATGAGCCAGTCTCCAGGACTGCTACAAATGTTAGATTTCAAGGAAAGGTCAGCCAGGAACAAGGTCAGAACAAGCCCGATACGCATAGCAAACAGCGAAGCTGCGAGGCGCAGATAAAGGTTAATGCGCGAGGGCTATTGGCATTAGTGCAGCATGTGGTCAGCTTGCTGCGGAGCGGGGTCTGAACCAGGAGATAATGAGGAGGGTTTACTCTAATTCTATTATAATGTATAATTAACTGGCATAATTGATAGCAATTTTCCCTGTGTGTCTGTGTGTGTATGCACATGTACGTGAAGTCTCATTTTCAGCTTTTGTGCGATTGCACCATGTGCCTCGAGCGGATGGAAACCGCCCGGTGGCTCCCCGCGGCTCGAGCTCACTGCCTCGCTCAGCCCATGGATGTGGAGGGGGAGCAATGTTTTCAACAGCCTGTATTTTTCTCTGCCTCTGAAATTAGACATAGTATCTAGGTGGTGCCCTGGATAAGGCAGACCTGCTGCTGATAAAACAGTCTGTTGTGCTGAGCGCCGCAGATGAAGTTAGTGTTTGGAGAGGGAGCCAGGGACAGGTCAGCCCTGTTCCCTTCTGGGTTGTTTGTGCCTTTTCTTCTCAGTGTCCCTGTGAAAACAGAGAGCTTGAACTGAATTTTGCCTTTGTGATCATCTGTTGTACAGTATAAAGTTTATACTTTGTTACTATGCAGAGACACAGGCGTGCTGATGTTTCGAAGGCACTGGGGATTTTAATTTTCATGGTGCACAAAGAAGAAAAACAATTCCGGATTCCTCTGGCCTTCCTCAGCAAGGCACAGAGCAAATAAGCAAAATCTTCCCCTGCCTTAACTCAACCCAAAGCCAGGCTGCAGTGCTGTCCTGACGTGGTGATGTTTGGAATTTTGCTGGGTTTTGGACAGTGGGGAAAGCCCTGCTGGGGCACGGATGCTGGGTGCCATACAGTAACCTGGCCCACCAAATGTAAAACCAGGTTTCATTCACGTGGTTGATGTGGTTGGGTTGCAGGGAGCCTGGTTGTACCTACTATTAGATCCGTGATGCTATGTGAAAGCATCAAGATAGGAAGTTTAGGGTTGGTGGTTTTTCTTTTTAAATCTGGCCCCAGTGGTAGAGAGGGCTACCCAAAGTCTTGAATTGTAAAGTGATGGAAGCGGGCTGACGAGTGCAAATGTTGAACAATTTACCTTGGCAGCCTTTTTGCTTGTCCACTCTGGATTTTTGTGGGATAGAATTGAGGGAGGGCAGTAGTATTTACTCATTTTTTCTTTCAGTATCTAGCAATATGCATTTTTCGAGTGTAAATTCAAATAACCCACTTCTTTGTTCTTAATCCCTTGGGATGGGAAACCTAAAGGCCATATTCTTGCTTGAGGGGGGTGGGATTTAGCCTTCCAGCTACATTAAATGTTAGCTGGAAACATGTGGCTAAAGGCTTCCGAATACTGAGCTGAGACTCTTCCCTTGAGGTTCTGGTTTATTTGGAAATGTAATTTGTAATTTTTATTTATTTATTTATTTATTTATTTCAAAGGTTATGCAACACTTTAAGCCTCAGATTTTAGGTCACTCTTCCTTTTATAGCCAGATCCACCTCATCAGTGAGAAGGCTCCCTGAGGACTGCAAAAGACTCAGGCTTAGTGTTATCCAGGAAAAATGTGTATAATAGGTGTATTATAAAGTAGTAGGTAATGTAACCCCTGTCTGTTAGCCTGACGAGTACAATGTGAACAATGTTACGAAACGGTCGCATGCACTTGAAAGTCCTTTTTTACAAAATAATGCTAATTGCCCTGGGCTGAATGATGCCAGGGTCTTACAAATACCTGCCAGTACTCGTAGAGGGAGCCAAGAAGAGTCAGGTGGAGAAATCAGTGAGATTGGCTCTCATGCAGAGTTTCAGTGTCTGAGGCACTGCTAAATCTAGCAAAGGATTAATACCAAAATAATCCTGCTTGTCCAGGAAACCCGTGACAACATGAAGGTTTGAGATCAGTGTGATATGCTTTAGAAGGAGTGTAATAATAAGTGCGCAAGTCACCAGAGATAGAAACCAATTGCTATTCATCCTACATCACATCTGAGCTTTCCTACAGTTTGTTTCCTGTTCCAGTGATAGGAGAGACCCCGTTTCACTTGAAGTCCAGCATCATTTCAGTGCCAGCTTTCACCAGAACCCCTAAAAATGCTCCAAATCCTGCAAAAATCCCCCTATTGCTCAAAATCAATTCCTCTAACTATTTGAAGAGTCTCATCCTGGACTCTAGTGCTGTTAGTATTCTGGCTTCAGAAGTTATATTGAAATAGGAATGAAAATAAGGTAGCAATTGGGAGGATAGTGGTGTTGTAGGTGGTTGGTTATGGGTTTTGGTTTATTTTTAAAGAGCACTGGTGACTGCTTAATATCCAGATCTCACTGACCTGGTACCATGGTATGTGCGTGTTGGAAATATCTGTATTTTTGCTGCTTTTTTTGTTTGTTTGCTTGTTTGTTATCAGACCTACCAAGATGCTGCCGGTGCTTTGCGTGGCGTTGGGTGCTGGGGGATGTGATACCCAAGCTGTGTGACAACGGCGCGTGGCTCGGTGTGGAGTGGCCACGGCTTCTGCCTGTGACCTTGTTCAGTGCTGTGTCCGGAGCCGCTCGGGCTGGCCCCGACACCCACGCCCAGCCTCACCGCTGGTGTGAGCGGGACCGGAGTTTTCTGAGCGTTTTGCAAGATGCCAAGCAGCTGAAGTACACACAGGGACAGGACTTCTCTCTTCAGAGCCTGTTTCCCTGATTTATCCTTGAGTGGTCTGGATGTGTGTTGGTCTGCATCCCCACTAAGACTATGCCCGTGAGTCATGACTGTTTGGATTTTGGGTAAAGCTGTGGCTCCAGAGGTGCTATTTTTACCGTGCCAGCAGTGACCGTGGGCATGGTGGGTTCTGCTCGCCTTCCATGCATGAGGCCACCTTGCCTATAGTTGCTGGTGCCCAGTGCGTCTGCAGAGAGTAACCGGCGTGGGCAGGGTCCCTTGTGGTCCCCCGGCGTGGGCAGGGTCCCTTGCATCCCCCGGCGCGGGCAGGGTCCCTTGTGGTCCCCCGGCGTGGGCAGGGTCCCTTGTGTCCCCTGCAGGTGCCAGGGGGGCTGAGTAGGATCTGGTGCACTGGGGGGCTCCAAGGTGGGGGTGCTGGGCTGGCCCCCCGCGCGGTGCCCGGGGCACCTGCAGTCGGTCAGGATCCAGTCAGCTTCAGCTCCTTCTCCAGCAGTGAAGAGCTTGCTTTCCCGAAAAGCACTTGTGTTTTTAAGCCGTTTATTTTCCTGTTGCACCGAGTCATTAAACATTCCTGTTTGTGTTGTGGTGTGCTTACCCTCTGTAGGAGCTGGGGGAATTTATTCAGTGGCTCAGTCTGGTGATGGAGGGGGCTGAGGAGGTGCTTGACTGGCTGACTCGGCAGGCAGAGGCGCGGATCTCGCTGCGTGTGACATCTTTCTAGTGAAGTGGGATGTCAAGATCTGAGATCCTTTTCCACTTAGTGTACAAGAGCATTAGAACAAAAGGAAACAAAAAGCAGCCCTGCACCACAAAAGAAACCAAACCAAAACCCCTCTGGCTAAAGGTGCATTTTTAATGTTACGAGCGATTTCAGACAGAAATTGCATGAAACACTTCACCTGAGTGTTAATGGATCTGCTGGGGGGTCAGATGAATTAATACTAGTTTACACCAGCCTTGCGTGTGATCCTTTTTCTTTTTTTTTTTCATTCCAACTGTGTTCACAACAGATGGTGATTATTGTGTTTGCTCAGATCAATGAATATTTAAAAAAAAAAAAAAAGGCAAGACACAAAAATACAAAAATGCCCTTCAACTCAGCAGTCACCCAGGGTTCAGTTGTAGCCCCTGGGTTTTCATTTGGACAATGTTAAGTTATAGTAACTTAAATGGAATTTTTATGAGCAATTGTTTTGCCATGAAACAGGATCTCCCGTGGCATTGACCCAGGCAGATATCTGCCCGTCGGACGTGCCAGGCGGCGCTTCTAGCAACCCCTGCTCTCGTGGGGCACGCTTCTGGAGGTGGTGAGATGCTCGATGGGCAGGTGTTCCTCAGCTTGCTGTCCTGGAAAAGACACTTGTTCACAAAGCAAATATTTTAGTAGCGTATAAAATTTAGAAGCACATAAAAATAAATTATTTGAGATCGAATCTAACGTAATCTGTAGGAGTAAATGGGACTACCCTGAATGAGCAACCGGGGATGAGGCTTGTGGAGGAGATGGACATGGGTGGCAGTGGGAGTAGGAGAGCTGCGTTTCCCCCTACGCGCAGGTGTAAATGCCATGCTCCAGCGTTTCCTCCCGAGTTGTTCAGTCCCGGAGTTTATTTTCTGGTTTTGCATCAGCCATGTCTCCTGTGCAAGGTTTCTTGGGTGTGCTGGGGTGTGAGGACACGCAGCTGCTCGCTGCTGAGACCCCTCCGGAGCTGCCCTCGGTGTTTTCTCCCCGATGGGGCAGAGCACGGCCAGTCCCAGGGGGCGAGGGCTCCCTTCGGGAGCGGTAACCTTTGCTGCTCTCGCCAAGGCCACAGCACAGCCCTTGGTGGTATCTGGGAGAGGGGCGAGTCATTTGCGCCCATTGCGCTGCGGTGCCCGGGAGCGCTGCTGGCTGCTCAGCCTGCTCGGCAAAGGGTCCCGGTGGGAAGGGCAGGCTGCGGGAGGGCTTAAAATTGAAGGGATTTAAGGATTATTATTATTATTATTATTTATTTAATAATAATAATAATGATGCTGATGCTGAAAAAACCGCACATAGCCTATGTCTTTCATATGGGCTGGAGGAAAACTTGCGTTAATGTCTGGGCTCTTCTCCGCTGAGGTTTTGCAGGGATTCCCCCAGCTCGAGTCCCCAAATGAAGAGAAGCAGAGGGAGAAAATAGTGCTGTCCGCCTGAGGAGGGGCTTTGGGAAGGGGCAGGAGGGGTGCTGCAGATCCCTGGGTGAGCCCATCTGCCGTGGATCGGTGCTGGCTGCATGGCAGGGAGGGACGGCAAGCTTTTATGAGGTGGCAGAAGAGCACCAAAGCCCGTTTGCCCGTGGCTTGGCTCGACTCCCAGCTCCTTTTCCCTCCAGATGTTTCCACGCAGGAATGGGAGCTCTTCCCTTGCTGTGCAGCTGTTTCTCCACATAGTTTGCTTGCAGCCAGCCCAGGTAGGATCTCTCCCTCAAATTCTGTGGTTTGGTTTTTTGTTTTTTGTTTTCAAATGTTTTTGATCAAGTCTGATTGCAGTGGCCTGCTCAGATAGCAGAATGATTTACTGTTGTCTCTGGAGGAGGCTGAAGGCTGCCTCCTGCTATGGGCAGCCTGATTTGTCCTCTCCAGGCAGTAAAGATGAATATTCTTTGCATTCTGGTATGAAGAAGCAGAAAAGAAACGAGACTAAATGTATTGGGAGAAGGGGGAAGTGGGGAGCAGGATGAGACCAAACATAAATGACATGCAGTTTAGGGTTTCCCCCCCCCCCCCCCTTCTGTTATGTAGTTACCTGATTTGTAGAAAATACGTGACTTTCGCCTAACACATACAAGACAAGCCCAGTGCAAATGGCTGCTCAGAACAGAAGGCAAGAACACCCTGTTCTGTTGACAGTGTTTGTTAACTAATTAATATTTTTAAAAGTACGTGTATGATTGCATGCTATTAGGTGGACTATCTGTAGATGGCAAGTTTTAACATCCCTGTAGGCGTGCAGAAGTGGGGGCTGGTGGCTCCAGGTGACTCTCGGCTGGGAGTTTCCCTGGAGTGGGACCTTGATGCTCAGTTCCCAGCGTTTGCCTTAGGTCCAGCCCGAGCCAGCTGCAGGTACCGGTGTGCTCTCAGCACCCAAATCCGTACGTACCCAGCCGCTGCGGACGTGCCGGGGCATGCAGCGGTGAGTGCAGTTTGTTGATGGGTGCAGTCTACGCGCTAATTTTTATATGCTGGTGGGATGGTCCCATGCCCTGATTACCTAAACCTCTTCCTTGGCTTTAGAGCCATTTTCACAACAGCGCTGGGAGGCGCGCAGGGGAGACACACAAACAGCTGTGCATTGCCAACCCCTGCCTTTTGGTTTGGAGAGGCAAGTTCAGGTACTTAAACCGTGTGAGGACTAGCTGTAGTTCGTTCCCTGCATTCTCACTGAGTATTGGATGTGTTCAGTATTCACAATAGCATGTTTTTTATCTTTGCATATTTGGAAGTTACTAGAACTGAGGTTAAAACAAGCTGTTCTCCTGTGGAAGCTGTTGTATTGTGCTAAAATAGAGTATCGCACCTTCAGGGGTGTGTGGTATTTCACAATACATGCCTCCATTGTGTGTTAAGCACTGTAATAAAATATGTCCAGCTTGTTCTTATTTTATGCCCTGCAACATTTTTCTGTTTGCGTCAAGCATTAAGATCTATTGAAAGAAATCTGAATGGGGCAGGTCAGAGTGTGAGAGAGGATGGGATTGTGGGGATGGGATTTTCTACTGGAAGGAGCATGGCAGAGAAGATTGTTGTTGAAAGATAAACCTTGTACAAGGACAGCCGTTATTTCAGAAGCCTTGCCTTTGCTTTCCAGGGAGAATGGTTACAGGAGCTTTGCACAGGCTGGAGTATTTATAGGTGAAGATCTGTAGGAGACTCGTGCTTCTAGAGGCCCCAGTTCGAATACAGTCATTTCACAAGTGGAAACCAGTCAGTGCTGCGTACTGGGTTGCTAGCGCGTAATGGCCCGTGTCGCAGCGAGATCGTGCTGCTCCTTGCGTTGCTGACCTTTGTTCCTGGGGGCCCAGGGACGCGTGCAGGAGCAGGAACACATTTTGCAAGGTGAAGGCGTGGAGCTACGGAGAGCTTATTTGAGCAGCAACTGTGCTGTCTATGACTCGAGAAGTTACTAGTGGTGATGACTGATTTTCCTGAAAGCTGGAGTGCATTTGGCAGTTAAAATGACTTTATTTCAGGTCTTTGGCATTTGTAAAAGCTGCTTGTGCTTCTCTCTTTTATCTCCTTTTCTGTCATGCTTTCTCCCTTTCTCCCCGCCCCCCCCCCACCTCCATAACTACCATAAATTGCCTACAATGGGTTTTTCCTTAAGGTAAACTTGTTATTCTCTAAGATAAACTCATTCACATAGCCTACTCGTCGCTTTTGTAGCCTCCTCTTGATGGTATCAAAGACTGAATCTTATTCTGACACTTTAGCTGAGTATTATTATTATAATGAGTATTACAGTGCTGGGGTTTGCAGCCTGGACCAGACACTTTGCCAGTGCCTGCAGCCACCAAATTTTTGGATGTCCCTTGAGCATGTTCCATGTGGATCTTGAGTAACAAATCATTAGGATATTTCATTGTGCTTCAACTCTAATGTCTTAACCCACATTGATCAAGGCTCAAGCGCGGTGTGGGATGGATCCCAGCCCTGCTGGGGTATGTGCCTCCAGTCCTGCTCTGTCCCACCTACGTGTAGATGTTGGGCTATGAGTCTGTGGGCGGGCAGAGGAAGGGCACTCGTTGGTTTTGGTATACAAGAAACACCAGTTCAGGGCTCAAGGGTGTTCACAGAGCGGATGGAGTATTAGGACTTGTTGAGCAGAAATAAAGAAGAAAGTTTCATCATATTGCTGTACGCATCCATGGATTGCTGTGTCTTAAATGTGTCCCTCCTCTCCAGAGGGTCTAATAAAACTGGAAGGGGTGCAGAGAAGACGGGCAGTGAAGGTGATGATCAGAGAGAGAGAAAATACCTTCAGTGTAGGGAAGAGGTGAACAGAGTAGAGCTCTTCGTGGTGGAAAAGGGATGATTAAGCAGGAATGTGATAAAATGTTGGTACAGCCATGAATAAGGTAGATGGAGAGTGACTGTTCAAGTGCCTCTTCACCCAAGACCAAGGGATGTCAGATGAAGTGTGGAGGCTCAGAACCACAGAAGAAGGTATTTCTTCCTGTGAGCGGGCAGCAAGCTCTGGAAATCACGTCTGGGTGGGTGTGAGAAGCTGATGTGGGTTTGGAAATCTGCTGGAAGTATTTGTGGAAGAGACACAGATCGTGGCTGTTAGAGAGCGTGACTCAGGAGATCCCTAGTCACCACTTGTGCAGGTGGCTGATTATTCTGGGTAGACTCATTATGCACCGAGCTTGTTTAGATCTTCCTTAGCCCTTCAGTGCAGGCTGCTGGCCGAGCACCCAGCGAGGTGGATGCTCCCACTGGGTCAGTGTGCGCCTTATGTTTTTCTGGGGAAAAGGCAGAGGCAGCTGGAAGCATCTGGCCGGCTGGGCTGAGCCCTCGTGCCCGGCTTCACCACGCTGCCTGCAGCGGCACAGCCGCTTGCCGGAGCGGTGCTGGTCTGGGGAGAAGGGAGCCGTTCAGACCTGGGTTGAATTCTGATTTTAATTTTGTTTTGTTGGTTGGTTAGAAACTTTTGTAGGATGTGGGGAATTTCTAAGGAGCTCTTGCCTCTCGTTCTCTGCAAGTAAATCATGTTTTTCTTTGCTCCCGCCCCCAAATTTGATTTTAAGTTACTGAAATAAGAGGTTTTGTGCGGTGTCACTGAACACAGGGGGATCCCTCTGACAATTATCCATCCTTCCAGACTCTTGTTCTTTCAACTGATTCAAGTATTTATTTTCTGTAGTCTGAATGCCTCTCTGCAGCCTGATTCCCGTCTTGCACTGGTGAAAATTGCGGGAAACCTTAGTATTTAAATGAGGCGAGGCGCGGGGAGAAGTGAGAGCCTTCACTGGAAGAAGCATATGCTGTTGTTCCATTGCTCTGGGGCTCTGGAGGAACGTGGTTCACCTAGTGGTGGGCTCAATAAAGATGCACATTTTAAACCTTTGTCTGCTCTTAACATCAAAAAAAGATACGGCGTTTGCGGGAGGACAGTGACTGTTGCAGCGTGAGCTCCTTTGTCCTTGTTCCTGCTCTTCCAGTCCTCGCAGGCATCACTTCGAGTGACCCCTTCTTGGTCTGTCTGGTGTCGCAGGATGTCTGTGGGTTTCCCTACCCCTTCCAGGAAAAGAGGTGGCTTTGGCACGTGTCATCTGCGTAACGAGCATAAATTGCCTACAGTGGACTTTTTTTTTTATGTCCATAGAAAGCAAGCACCCTTTTCCCTCTTTCTTTCATAAAAAAGAATTAAATAAATAAATAAAAACCCTAGACAAAACCCATTACAATCTCCCTTCTACCTGCAGTTTCCCAATTAGCTAATTATAACACAAATTTGCACACACACACACGCAGGCTTTTTTAAAGCAGACTGTTGCTATTCCCTTTCTGTACAAGGTTTTTAGTCACTGTACATCTTGTGTCTTTAAATAATGTATTAGGAACATTTTGGAGTCTGTAAGTGCTTTTTTAATGAGTGTGAAGATTTTAATGGGACTAGATTGCTTTTCATGACATTTCAGAGTGACTTAATTGTAACAATGTTGAGAGGCTGTATTTTAAAGTTTGCTAAGTATGTCTGATGTGGATTGTAGTCAAATGCTTTAAAGACAGAATGGCTGATGAGATGAGATACAGCTTCTCTCTCTCTCTTTTCTTTTTCTTTTTTTTTTTTTAATGTCAGCTTTGTTAAAGAGCGGCGTTTCCAAAGTTGACATGGAAGTCTGAGCTGAGAAGAAAATGATGATATTTAAGGTCTAAACTAGCAGTGGGTCATCCGTTCTATTTAGGACTATTCTCAGTGATTTTTTCAAAAATTATTTCCTATAGTGCTGAGCTTCTGCTTGGTGCTTCTGTACTCAGTGATGGGGCTGTGTGGGGTGTGTACGATTTTTAAATATTTATTTTTTTTCAAAGCAGCAGCTGGATTCGATACAGGAGTTGCTTTCAGCATTTGGTTCGTTTAGGCAACTTTGCACAAGTGTTACAGACTATTTTGGGATGGCTTTTAATTTGCAGCCAAATGGCAGGTTAAAGAATTGGCATTGCTCTCCATCAAAATGCGGGCTCTGTCCTGAGCCTCTCCCCCTTCCAGGTCCCTCCCGGCCAAGCCAGAGCAGCTCTCTGAAAGAGGGAAATGTTAAACAGGAGAGAGTCCAAAGGAATCAAGGCATAACCTATGGCAGCTTGTACTGCTTTCATTACACAAACACCCTTTGCGCAGGAAGGGAGAAAGGGAAAAAAATAGCACTATGAAAACACTGAGGCAAAAAAGAATATTAGACTGCGGCAGTGTGAAAGAACATGAAACTATTTGCATTTCTTCAGTTTTTTCTTTCCAGGCAGTGGTGTTTTTTTTTGGCAGTCTTTTCTTCCCAAAGACTTAAAAGTATTCACTGAGCATAAAAGAAATAGGTTTGAGAGCTCTCCTGTGGCACGGGGCAGTCCTGGGACTGCGAAGTGACTTGCTCGAGATCACCTGCAGCATCTGTGGCAGAGCCAGATGCGCATCTGCACGACTTGACTCTGTGGATTTAATTAGGCAACGGGGCCTTTTGTTTCTGGCAGGGCTTCTAGAAGTGGCAAAACTTTTTGTTGAAGAAAAACAAACCTATAATTTAGTTTGACTTAGCACCAACCTACGTCCAAAGTACCTTCCTGAATGCAGATTTAATTTTCGTTTGAAAACAAATGCAGTGTTTGAGCATTTTGAGGGAATTTGAGAGCTAAACCTGTCTTTTCCCATGAATGCAACAGGGAAGAGAGTTGGAATGAGTCAGTCCATTTGCATATGAAGTTATTAGCATGTACTGGTGATAGATTTCACTTGACTTGCTCCGTGGTGTGACGGTCTCCTGTGCCTTAGCATGGGATTAGGGAACATTTGGTACTTGGCAACATGCACCAGCCCAGAAATTGGTTGTTGTTGCACCTTAGTGTAAAGCCATTGAAATCAATGAAGCTCCTCTGCATTACAGAGCTGAGCATCTGCCTTCCTGCATCCATCTTGACTTTGTTTTGGTGTCTCCTGAAATGCTGGTTCTGTAACCTCCACTAGCTGTTTGCAGCCACAAATTGCTATATACGAGCCAGCCCCTGAAACGAAAACATACCACGTGCTGTGCCTGTGGTGTATTTTGGTTTTACACAAGCGCGATGGGACGAGTGATAGTATTTTTTCTGCAGCACGGGCAAGCCAACAGGGCCAGGCTGCCGACAGTGGTGTTTCTGTAGGGCAGCGTTGAAGGCTTTTAGAGGAACATCGCGCTTCTGGGTTTTCAGTAACGTGCATTGGGCTTTTAAGCCTTGATTCTGAAAAATAATTGCTTTCCACTGGAAAACAATGGGAAAAATACTTATTTAAGAAAAAGGTTAGTCACGTGAGAAGGTGCTTGGGGAATGAGGAATCCCTTCCTCACAGCCTGATAAGTCAGGATCAGCTGAAATGGTTCACATTTCCTGGTGTGCCCATAGCTCTCAACTTTTGGTCTGTTGGGAGGGCTGAATTACAGGGTTGGACAAATCCTGCCCAGAGGCTGCTACAGGCTTTCATCTTTGCTCCTTTCTTCTGATGAATATCACTGACGAAGAGATGCCTAAACTAGTCCTCGAAAATAAACATAAAGGAGGGCTGAATAGATTTGCAGCATTGCTGAGCCAGCCCAATTCAGATTAAAATCTGTCGGTGCTAGAGCTGCTCCTTCTGTGCTTAAAATGCCACGGATGGACGTCTGACAGCTAGGGTGACCAGCAGATTCACCTCAGGGGGTGGTCAGGACCTGGACTTGCGAGGACAGAGGTGGCAAATCGGCAGATACCTGCAAAAGCCACACCTGGATGCTCCAGATGTTGCTCCAGCCCCTCTCATTGCAGATGCTCTCTGTCCTTGGTGGAAGCTGTGTGCGCGCGGTTGATGGTCTGTTGATGCATGTAGGTTTTTGGGGGTGTCAGACACCTTCTCTGCTTCTCTGTTAGCCAAGGATGCTCGCCAGGCTGTGAGGTGGCCTTTGATTTCGTCTCCCGGCTGGGATTTAAGGAATGTATTTCGAGGATCTCTGTTTAACCTGTGGAGAAGGGAAATGTTTTTCTTAGCGGCTAAAAGCCCCTGAGGATATGGTAACTCCTGCACTTGCTCATCCCTCACAGGGGCTTTGCTTACTTCCAGAGGGTAAGTGCTCATCAGTGCGATTTATAGCATCATCTTTGCTTATCAAATGAGATGTCTGTAGAGAGGCCCCCTCCATTTCCCTTCCCAGCCACGCTCTCCCATTACGTGCTGGCCTGCGGCTGCCTCCGGTTATGTGTGTTTGCACGGCAAGAGCGCTGGGATAAGAATGTTTTTATTTCCTTTTGATCCATAGCACTGCTGATCTGCACAGCACCTGGCACCCAGGGGCACCGAGGGTTCCTCCGAAGAAAGAATGACAAATACCGACAGCGTGAAATGGTTTATAAAGTAAAATAAAGGGAAGTGGGGACACTGAGTGTCCCTTCAGCAGCACTTAGGGGAGTGCCTCATACCATGCAGGATTAGACTGTAACCAGCTGTAAACCCAGGCTTTAATAATTAGTGGCTATTATAATTGAAGATTAGCCTCAAATGTGTCTGCCTGTTTGTACACGATAGAACTTGGATGAAAGTTGTCTATTGAGATGTAACGCGAAAATGACAGAAACATCCACTGACAAAATACACCTAGGCAGCCTTGATTAGATTAAATCAAATGGTTACAGCATCTGGAGCCTTCCGCATGTACGGGGCATCCTAATGGCCCTGAAAGCTTCCCCAAATCCTATTAGATAGGTTAATCTTGTTGGAGAATACATTCCAGGTCTACATAAACTGCATTGCTACAATACTTTCTGTGGTTGCCTAATCCTTTAAGGTGAACTGTCATAGACTAGCTCTGTGGAGTGCATAGTAATGCAGCATCCCAGCAAAGTTCAGTAAAATGATGCAATTTAAAAAAAAGGGGGAGGGGTGGATGACGGTGACACAAAAGAAATCCCCAGAAGCCCCAGTTCAAAACTTTCCCCCTCTCAGGGGAAACAGTCATGTTTTTGGCAAAACTGAGCCTTTATGTCCTAGAATACATAGGATGCCCCACTGAGGTACTGTAGGCTTTAAACTGGCTCTGCTTCGAGCGCTGGAGTCAGCCAGGGGTGCCTGAAGGCTGAAGCTACCGCCCCTCTGTGCTGTAGCCCGTTGGGATGCAGAGGAGTGGGATGTGGCATCCAGCGTCTCCCAACAGGCATGAGGATAAGCTGTGACCTAAGGAGCTTCAGAAGGACTTACTCTGCCAGGAGCAGTGCTGCCGTGGCTCGGTCCTTGTGTCTGTCTGGGCTGGTGGAGCACGGGGCTGCTCTGCTGCCCCTGCTTTGTGCCTGTTGGGTTTTTTTTTAATGTAACTGACCTGAACTCTTGAAAATAACTTGGAATTTGGCAGGGTAAAGTGGAGCTGCAAATCAGGGATGATGGCTGCATTGGCAATGAATAAAAATGACTTTATTGTTCTGAATTTTATTCGTGCCACTTGGGAAAAATGCTTCGTTCATTCCCGTGGGTCCTCCATGTGCCCTTTCCTGCCAACTCCTTATGCCTCTGGAGCGGTGGTCCAGTGGACGTGAGATCCTCCTGCTTGCGACTAGGGATGCTCTGGGGAACGGAGGCTTGGAGAAAAACTGAAGGCTCAGGTTAGGCTCACAGGTCTGACGCTGACCTCCCTGCTTTGCTCAGGGATCAGCGTGTGCAGCCTGCCCCAGGACAGGGGGACCCAGCACTGGCTTTTTCCAGGGAGCACGTGCAGAGATGGAGCAGAGCCCTCTCTGGACCAGCTACTTGAGTCCTAGCAGCATCCAGTCCCTGTCTGTTTGCAGGCACTCCTGGGAGCACCGCACCGCGGTTCGGCTCTCGGTGCTCTGCTCCGCAGGAGGAAGGGGGTAAATTATTTCACTGGGTGCTGCTCCCTGGCCCCAGCCGGGTGCTGTCTGCGAATGGGCCCAGCAAGCGCGGTGAAGCTGCTGGCCTCTGATTTGCTTTATCTCCTCCTCCCCGTTCTTGTTTCTGGCTTTATCACCTGGCTTTTTAACACAGCGGTCCAGGCTGGTGTGACAGGCGAGGTGGCAGCTGTCCCAGCCTCTGCTCCCTCCCTGTCCATCCCTGCTGTGCAGGTGGGATCTGTTTCCCTCCGAAGTAATACACCGACCCTCATGCTCCTGCACTGCTGGGGGCTTTTAAGTGGATGATGTGGTTCCCCAGCACCGCTGTTCAAGAGGTGTACCCCAGTTTCCTCTGCCCCATCGCCACCTCTCGCGCCCTTTCCAGCCTGCTGCAACAAGGAGCCAGTTCCCGTACCCTGCTGCCGGGCAGGGGCCATGTTCTGGTGTTACAAGGGATTAAAGCCTCCGTTGTAGTCAGCTGTTCTGCATTGCATGGATGTCTCCTGTGACTTCTACAGAAGCACAGAGTATTCCAGGGAGACCTTACTGCAGCCCTTCCGTACTTAAAAGGGGGCTTACAAGATGGAGACGCGCTTCTTAGCAGGACGTGTTGTGATGGGATAAGGGGTGATGGTTTTAAACTAAAAGGGGGTAGATTCAGACTAGATAGAAGGAAGAAATTTTTTATGATGAGGGAGGGTGGTGAAATGTTGTCACAGGTTGCCCGGAGCAGTGGTGATGCCCCATCCCTGAAAACATTCAAGGTCAGGCTGGACGGGGCTCTGAGCAGCCTGATGTAGTTGAAGATGTCCCTGCCTGTGGCGGGGGGGTTGGACTAGATGGACTAGACCTTTAAAGGTCCCTTCCAACCCAAACCATTCTATAATTCTATAGTTCTATATTCTGCCTCCTGCTACTCCGTTCCTGCGATAAGGAGCCCAAGGCAGAGGAGACTCTCCCAGCTGCCTTGACGTGCCTTACAGCAGTGTGTCCAAATGCGTGGCTGGGAGACGTGGTGCTGCCTTCGCTTTCCTAAACGTGACTCCACATGCAAGCAGCAGCGTACTGAATGTACATACGTGCATTGTGAGTGCATCTACAACCTGGCTGGCTGCAGTTAAATAACAATTAGGTTTGCTCGTTGACCGTTTGGCACTTAGCAGTCTCATAATCAGTAACTGTAAACCGGTAGAGACAATGAAGCAAATCTCCAATTTTTATAATACTGCCCGGCTTTATGACTATCTGCAAAATCATAACCTCCTGCTCGTACAACAAAGCAAACACTTAAGTATTTTGACAGATGTTTTAGATAAAAAAGAGCCAAGCTTGTGTATTAATTTGCTGTTCCTTGCATTGTCTTTTTTTTTTTTTTTTTTTTTTAATACATCCATGGCTGGTGTTATCTCCTTTTGATTAATTTGCAACTACGATTACTTTTGCTCTTTCCATATGTTGCTGTGGGTGGAGGAGTGGGTCCCCCCGCGCTGGAGCAGGGCCCCAGGGAGCGAGAGCGTTGCCTCCGCGGCGGCGAGGCTCCTCCGGGAGCGGTGGCAATTCCCCAGCGCTCGTGAGCGGATGGGCGAGTGTCTGTTGTTCTTTCATATCTCCCACTGATTTTGGGGGAGTTACGTAGCCCCAGCAGGTGCTTGCCAGCTACCGGGCTTTGGGAAGTGAGCGTGACTGATACCACGCCAAAGGAAAACATGCCAATTACTTTGCAAGGAGACATGGAATTGCTTTAAAGGAGTGTGTTTTGGGTCGGTATCTCTGGGGAGAGGAGGAAAAAAATCCCTGTTCCTGTGAAAATGGAAGAAATTACAGTATGAGTTACCTGGCGACTGTGCATGGAAAATGCAACGGTATTGTCATCTCTGCAGAGCATAGTAGGTGCATCATTTGGCTGGGAGCTTCTCTGTGTTGGTGCTATGCTGGGAGCAGGGCTGCCATCCTTGCTTGCTGTTCTGGCACCCTGCAGTGATTTCCAGCGTGCTCGCCGCAGCACGAAGGCAGGAGGCTTTGCCCAGGGCTCGGTCCCAGCAGGAGATGTCCAGAACACCCCACGGCCAGCTTCCTCCTGGCTGCCGAGGAACTAGACCCGGGGAACACAAGGAGATGCTCCCACGTTTAGTTAGCATTACCCTCAGTTAATTTGCTTGCTTGCTGAAGCACTTTACTTTCTTGATCACTGTTCATTTTAGATGGGTTTAAAAACCCCTTTGGGAGCAGCAGCTTGGGTATACTCATTGATTTTAAGCGTGAAATCTTACTTGCTCCTTTGTAGTAGCTGGGACTGCAATTGCTCCACCGAGATGGGGGTCATCATTTGCGCTTGGGTGGGCAAAGAATGGGAGCCTGGATGTGAGCTGGTCACCCAGGGCTCTCCTTGTAGCTGGGGGTAAGAAACAGGCACCTCTGGGGGGATTTGGGTGAGTTTCCAGCTATTTCTCTCCATTAAGTCTGGAGCCCCTGTTAATTCCAGTTCTTCGTGAGTGAAGCCAAATGCAAACAGAAAAGCAGATCTCTACTTTAATTAATATTGGAGCAGGTTCTCTCTCACGCATTTGTCATCTCTCCTCTCACCACTCCCTTGAAATAATTTATTTTCTCTGCTTAAAACATTCCTGTATTGTTATTGCTCTCACAGTGGTGTGCACTGCACTTGCTAAATCAAATTTATAATGCTGGAATTAATTTAGTAGGTTTCTTCCATTTTCTCTCCACGTACACTTAAAAAAGAGAAGTTCTTTAAATTAACCTAATGTAACTGGATTTGTTTTCACTTTATTAGCTTTGGAGGGGGTTCTCTTGGGGACCTCAGTGTCATTATATTATCTGAGGAGCAGATCTGCTTCAGTCTGATGGGAATTTTTAACAAGAGCAATGTTTTCCCATTTCAGAGTGAGTAAATACTTCACTGAAATCCAGGGGGCTGCTGCTTGGCTGCATTACCAGTAAACATGAGGCAAAAAACAGCTGGCAGAGTGGAAGGGAGACAGAAAATACAAATTGCTGTTGTTCCTACAGATCTGCAGAAGGGCTTGCACTTGGGTGTATTTTTATGAGTGATTGTATCTGTCCAGCTGTTAGCTCTTGGCCAGCTCTGGAGCAGTCTTGGGTGGCTGACCTTCACCCCGTACCCCTTACTGGTGGCGTGGGAGCTCCGGTGACTTCAGCAGCGGGATGCATGGTGCCCGGGAATAGATGCTCTGTGCCCCCTGCAGCTTTCGGCTGCAGCCCCCACACCCGCAGCCGGCTCTGCAGGGCTGGGGGCCGGGCAGGGGCTGTTCAGGGGGTGGCAGGAGCAGGGGGAAGGGTGCTGTGCCAGGACAGCTAAACCCGACGTGCAGCAGGTGAGGCGCCCGAGTGGTGCAGTGTCCTGTCCTTTAGAGACGGGCTCTGCTCGTTGCTTGTGCTGTGCAAGGAAAACATCCAAATACGAGCCTTGTCACGAAACTAATTTTCAACTATTTGATTATCCAGAACCTTTTTGGTCCAGATAAATATTTCTGACCCTGGTCGGCACATTATTGCTTTGACCTTTCACCCCTGGCAAACCTCCGTTTGAATCCTCCCAGGCTAGATGGCTTGAAAACTATTATCAGTGACAAGTAAAAGACTGCAGAGAAATAAACAACGGAGACCTATGAGCTTGCCCTTGTAAACCACGGTCAGGCATCACCCGAAAAGCGCCCAGAATACAGACAGATCAATGCTCTGCACAATCCTCTGCAGACACACTCGCTCGCAGAGGGCTTTCACAAGCTATAATGCATGTTTTGATAATGTCTTAGTGCTGCATTTTTTTTAATGTACTTCCTTTGTTTGTTAAGGTGCCTTTCAAGCTGAGTCGGTGCTGGCTTTCCATAAAGATTATCTGGTGCTTCCATCCTATACGTTGGAAGTGGTGTGTGCAGAAGCGATTCTGTCAATAGGATATTTTTATGTATTATTCAGCTCCTGTTGTTTGTGTTCGCCAAGGAAGTTTGCGTGCGATCTGCCAGATTAGTTTCTTAAAAGCTTGGATGCTGAGTTTCAGTTTTCATCTACCTCTTCCCCCTGTATAGGAGGGAGCTGTCAGGAGTTGGTGGTATTTTTTGTTCAATGCTGTGCAAGTCCTGGATGTCCAAATAGGAATGTGACAGGCAGAAAAAGCAAGAATGTGCATATATTTTTTTTTTTAGTTTAAAAAGAATTTGTAAGTCCTTGCAGTACTTTTTTGCTTAGCAGTGCTGTTGTCAAAGCAAAGTACTCTGTGGTGCTGCACCGGGGTAGCTGAAATTTGAATAAGCTCCTGGTTTTTATCAGTCATCACTTAGGAATCGAGATGAGCCGTAAGGCCTTTCGTATGGCATCTTCTGTTTCACTGAATTAGTGCCACTGAAGGCAACGGTGCTGGGGCGAGAGGATTACGGTTTGAATGAACACCCAGAACTAATCTGCTTCCATGATTTGCTGGGTGCTGTTGGGAAGAAAGCTAATCCAGAGGGAAGTGTTTTGCTTTTTCTTAAACCTTTTCCCCCCATGTAGGCTGGAGATCACTTTGTGCTGAATGACCCCACTTTCCTCTGACACTGCTGTGATACAAACTGCCGCAAAAAATGTGTCCGTGGTGATGCCGCCTTGCTTTTAGGGTGTTCCTAATCCCATTGTCATGAAGGTCCTGGTGAAACATCATGCTCGCTTTTCCGGTTTCTCGCTGCTCCATAATGAAATCCCAAGAGAAGAATAAAATTAAAGTTAAGTTTACAGCATTCATCTCTAAAAGGCATTTTTACTTTGGTGGTGGTACACTGCTTTTCTAGTTGTTGGGGTTAAAATCCTAGCAATATGTTTGCTGATGTCATTTTGACCATTTCAACCTTTTTTATTTCATTTTTTCACCACTAAAATATCAGGGATTGATGTAACGGTTTTCTGGTGGAGGGGGATGTGTAATAAGCATGAGCAGTTGGGGGACTTGGGTTCGTTTTCACTTCTGGCAGGGGACTTGGTCCCGTGCAGTCAAGTAAAGAACAGCTGAATCTGGGCAAAGTCCTCATTCCTGAGGTTCCTCATGGCAAAGCACCTCTGGAGATCTCCAGCCAAAGTATAATAAAGACAGCATGTGGTGTTGGGAGGAGAATTCAGACCCAGAAATCCGATCCCTTGCTTTCTTTGCACTGCTCTAAACCGAGTAGCCCTTCCCTGCTTCACTTATAGGTGGTGAGGAAAGATGCATTAAAGGTTCAGATGCTTAGAGAGTCTGATCATAGGTAAAATACCCAGAATCAGAAATCTGCTCTGAGGGCTTGATGTTGACCGGTTGGAAGTCTGACTGATAGATCCTAGAGCCCAGGATGAGAGGTTTGCCCTTCCTTTTAGGCGGTCTCAGCTGTAGCTCATGTGTTCGTACAGATGCTCATGCATGTGGGCTTGGCCAGAGTCCAGAGACACGAGGCAGACAGAGCCCGGTGCAAGAGTTGGTTTAGAGATGGCGTTTCCTTCCCTTTGTTTTAGAATTTCCCAAAATCCTGGTTTGGGGCATCAATCTCGAGCCAGGCTGAGCAAGCAGCCTGCATTTTCTTCCCTACGTTTCCCTTTCCCTCCATTTGACTCTTTTTACCTGCTTTGCTTATATTCCTGGTGTGCTTTCCAAGAGTTGCCATTAGTCATGTTCATAAGAGTCACGGGACTGTTTCATTTCTGGCCGTGATACATGGCTTCGCCATAGGTTTTCTGTTTATTTAAAAATCTGCTGCAGCAACATAAGAGTTTTTCCCCCTGCGTACCTTTCCGAACCACAAGCGCTAGGCTATTCATTATTTTCTATAAATAAGCAGTCATTTTACTAATCCATCTTAAAAAGTATGATCACCCACAGGTGGAGTGCTTTTTTATTACTGTTATTTGATTTTTCGTCGTAGATCATTTTTGCAGAGCTGCATCTCTTGGCGGTGTTGTCCGGCTGCCGTAGGGGATGCAGTAGGTTGGTGGGCTCATCGGGTGCTCTCAGCGTGGGCAGCGGTGCTCCCCAGAGGGTTTGGGGTTCTCTCCCAGGGGCAGGGCTCCGGGGTGATCTTGTACAAAATGGGGAAGTTTCTCACCACCTTTCTCTGCCTCCCGTAATGGCAGAATCCTGCTTCTTGCCTTACCCATCAGGTTGCCCCGTCAGCACTCAGATCCCTAAGTCCAGGTTTCTTAAGAACTTGTTGTGGCAGCGGTTACACAAGACAGGGAGGAAACAATAACGTGGAGGCTCTGCTTAAATACTTGCCCAGACCAGCTATGGCAGGTCCTGGTGTTGGACTTGAACTAGGAGGGCTTGATTCTGTACCATTGATCTCAAAGTCGTCAAGACAAATCCATCATTTACACTGGAGTAAATTAGTATTTCTGCTTCCGCCTTTGGAATTACATCAGGCAGAAGTGAGATAAAGATCAAGGCTCTTGCTATGGTGTAATTCTAAATGGGAAACCAGAGGATGAAGTTTTAGAAATGCTTGTTCCTAGCTGAAGTTTGCACTTGGTGAATTACGCCCTTAATTTCAAAGAAGAGCAAAATAAAACCACTGACATCAAAACTCTATCTGTACCTTTAAAAAAGCAGATACATGGATGTGTATACACACACTATTGTTTTAAAAATAACAAACCGATAAAAAGCAGTTAGTTATGCTGCAGGTAACACTCATTTGGCAGGGTCTGGATTTTGTTTGCCTCACATTGTAAAAAGCCCCTGGCCGTGATGTTTTCCGCTGGGTGCGAGCTTGCAGTAGGGCTTCCACCAGCCTGCCTGTGCCGGGCTTTGCCAACGGGCGGCCTTAGGAGAGGCACCAGGTCCAGAGGAGGATGTGAAACATGTTTAAAGCTACTGGTTGGGAAGCTTTGAGAGGTGAACAGGAAGGTTGAAGTCGATATTTAAATGCAACAGGAATAAGGTAGGGCCGGGTGGGAGGAACACAAGGATGTCAAGACAGATTGGGTCCAAACTGGTGTCATGGACCAGTGGAGGGAGCCGTGTTCTGGGGCAGGACAAAGCTACGGTGATGCTCTCAGGAGCTGAGAGCTGATGTCAGACTGGCAGCATTCTTGTTTGCATCCTGCAGAGGTAAACAGGGAACGCGTTTACGCGTTTGTTTTAAATTAGTTTGCCTTTTTTGAGTTTGGGGGCCCTGAGCCTGTTCTTTTGCTGGGAGATGGCATTGTCAAGTGCATGTGTGCTGAGCATATGTGAGAGGGGAATTGAATTGCTTGGAGAGAAGCTTGTGAGCTCTAGGTACCAGCAAAGAGATGAGAAAAGACAGACGTTTTGGGACTGTTTCAGCTAATTTTATGTGAAAGAGTAAAATGCATTGAGTTCGGCTGGGAGGGAGGATGTGGTACATGAGGCACTGAGGTGATGCCTCTTTGCACGGTAGAGAGCAGCCTATAAAAGCAAGAGCAGAAATGGGAACAGATGGTATGATTTTGGTTGGGGGGAGGTAGTTATTGGTTCTTTAAGTTTGTTTTTAAGAAGCGACTAAGGAAGGCAAGACCTATAATGGAGACAAAACTAAGAAGAAACAACCTTGCCCACAAAACGTTGCAGTCATTGCAACTTTTCTACTGTTTTCTTCAACATCAAACCCAAAAGGTCAGATTGCAAGACGTGTTTCCGTTCTCTTCCCCAACCCTTGCATCATTCCTGCCCTTTCTGAGAGCACATCTGTTTGCAGAGGTGAAGCTTCTCCTTTGCTTGCTGTGGATGGAGCTGGATAACCACGCTGCCGTGTACATGGTCTAAGGCAGTGGGCGCAGGGGGTATGAGATAGGCTTTTAAATAGCTACAGCATCTTGTACGTACACCGTTGTCACTGGCAGGCATTGCTAGTCCTCACCTGCAGTTGTTTTGTTTTCCCGTTGCAGTCCATAATCCACGTAGCTGAGTGTTTGCCATCATCTGTTCAGGGACCCTCCAACAGAGGGAGACAGCCACAGGCATTAAATATTGCACACCAAGCACAATAAACTGGAAAAGAGTAGGGGTGGTGTAAACACATCCAAGCGGCTGTGCTGAAGCCCCCATCTGCTGGCCCGTTCTAATGGGTGCATTTGCATACCTTACCAGTGCTGTTATGGGGACGTGTTTCCCTCACGGGCTTTTTGCGAGTGTGGGTGGGATGCTGGTGCCGCTGAGCAAAGGTGCCCTGATGCTTGGGTAGCCTCTGTGGTGGGCTTGCACTTTGCAGCTTTGGGTCGCAGGTTCTCTGAAGTCCCGTGCACTGAAGCAGTAAGTAGCAAATTGAGACTGTTGCCATTATTGCTGAAGTGAGATGCTGCTGCCAAAAAATCCCAACCAGCCGAACAAGATGAAGGATGCTTGTAGGCTTGAGCAGGGAGGATTTGCTGTGGAGCATTGTGATTTCTGCATTTATTTTTCCAGGCTAGTAATGTTCTCCTGCATTTGTCACAGCTCTCCCTATAGCTCTGGTCTTTTTGTCTGTATTTAAAGATCTTTCTATTCTCTATTTAACAACAGGAGGTTTTAGGTTTAAATGGCACAATAGTGTATGTAATTTATATATACAAAAAAGATAAATTGCTGCTTCTCGAGACACAAAATGCAAGTATTGCTTTGTTGGCTGAATTAACTTTTGTGCTATGTCAGGCGTGGAGGGTATTGTTAGAGATATGATTTTAGTATAGAGCAGTACTAAATATTTTATCTTGTTGGCAAGCGGTGTTGTTGCAGGAGGTTTAAACTTCAAAGCGAGCTTTGCTAAAATGCCTTTAAAATAAAATAATAAAAAAAGGTGAGGAGGGAGATGTAAGAGTGACTTGATTCCCGCTGGAATGATTTCACAGAAGGATTGTTATCCACTGAGACACAAGGCTTCTATTTGACCTCCTGCTGACTTCCCTAAACAGTGTTTGTAGGATGTTTAAACACTTGGGGGGAAAAAAAAAGGCAAAAAAAAAAAGCTGCTCTGCCAGAGTGTCTCAGTGTAGAAGAGCCACATCTGTAATTTTCTAAGTGACACATAGAGAAGGTATTTAGCACTTACAAAAGAGCTTGTTGGCACACTCTCAGTTCCAGGGATGAAGTCTCAAACCAGGCTCTCTATTTAATCTCAGTTTTGGTGCTGGATCTCACTTTCCGCTCAGGCTTCGCCCAGACTCAGCGCATCGGTCTGGTGTTAGCATCAGCAGCGCGGCATCTCCCCCGCCACGCCGTGCTGGATGCGCACAGGAGGTGCTGCAGCGCTGCTGCTGCGTGATAGCTTCATCTCCTGGGGCTTTTTTGGTACCTGTTTGGGCATCACCCCAAGCAGGAGTCCCAGCTCCGCCGCCTGCTGTGGCACGAGCATGGGCTCTAGCAGCGTGCGCGTGATTTGTAAGCTATTTTGGGATCCTTCTGGCAGAAAAATGCAATATCATCGTTGAAAAGACTGCTGGGGGATAAACTGTGACTAAGATCTGAGCTGGCAAACAGTGTGGAGATCTCCCAAGCATGGGGATCTGCAGTGGCGTGTAGGCAAAGGGGGGGTCACCTGCTCCTTGTGCTGCCCAGGGTGGTGTTGGGGGGTTTAACCAGGCTGACAAATTCGTGGGCTCTGAGCCCTGGCAGCTTCATGCTGTCCTCCCCCAGGTACTGCAGGTATGCTGATCTCTTAGCAGACTTCACTTCAGGCATGAGTTTCCCAATTTTTCTTGTTAACAGTGAGCAAGTTCATTTGATGGCAGCTGTTCATCTGCCTGAAGCTGTTCCCATTTGTTTCATCCCCTCTTTGTCTTTGCGCTCCCTGCACTCCTGCTTCCTGAGCTGGCGTTTGTAACGAGCGGCTGGGAATCTGACGTGGGCTGAGGTTGCATCTTGCACCATGGAGGTGCCCAGGTCTCATTGCCTTCAGGTCATCCGTGACTAAACACTGCAGGACAGGGAAGGTCAGGTGACAGACAAGTGTGGAGGGTGGGCTGTCACCCTGGTACAGGTATGCACCCAAATTTCCTTCCTGTGAGGGCAGAGCATCTTTCCTGCGGGAAGCAGCAGGAGACATCTCACTGAGGCAGGAGGAACGTGACTCAAAAATTGTAGATCAAGGTGAGCCCAAGGGTGGCTCATAAACCAATTACCGGGTTAAGCAGATAATGCCGATGGTTGATGCCCAGATTCATCATCACGTTTGCAGTTCTGAAGCGCTGAGAGAAAGTAAGGGTTTCCCTTTGTCACCTTGTGAGAGTAGGATGAGGGTCTTGGTGGTCAGTGGGTGGTCAGTGGTGCTCTGCTCCTCTCCCCTCTCTTACCTGCGCTTTTCAGGACACGCACACACGATTCTCTTCCTCCTACTTGTTCCAATGTGACGGAATTTGGGACACCGGTCCCCTGGGAACAGAGCTAGTTTTTGAGCTCTCGTAGGCTCCCTGTTGTCACTGTTTGGGACATCTCAGGAGCAGGGATGGGGAGAAAGGAGCCGTGCGCAGCTGAGGCTGGGGCAGCTGAACCTCCTGCTGTGTCACCCTGGTGTTGGGAGGGGACGTGCCTAGAGCCCATCCAGACCCCAGTGGTGGTAATGGAAGGACCCTCGTGGACTGTGAAGGGTGGGATCTTCTGAAAGGACCACAGAGAGGGTGCTGGGGTGCTGGTGTCTTGGGAACTAGAGCCTCCATGGAGGCCACTTTCCATGGTGATAGATCACATCATGTGTGATCTCATAGCGACATGAGTTGTGTTACATGGATTTTGTGCCAAAAAGAGCCCATTTTTCATTGCTGGCGTGTCCTTGGGAGAAAGGGGGCTTTTCTCAGCGCGTTCAGCTGTGCAGGGCCTTTGCAGGTGGCTTTCAGATGGCAAGGTGGAGTGGTTGTGCCTGGCAGTGATGGTCCTCAGCGTTAATTTGAAGTGACATGGCTATGAAACTCAAACGTGAGTGCTAAAAAGGTAAAAATTTTGGCGTACATTAAATATGCAACAAAGAACTTGAGCTCTGCTTGCTTTGGCAAACAAATACATCCCCAAATGGATAAAACAAGTTGTAATGCAGAACAAATTGAAGTAGTAGAGGATTTGTCTCAGGCGCTTAAAATCATATTTTATCCTCTGCCTTTTTATTACCATCTATTGAAGGAAAAAAAAATCTTTTGAAATCCTGATCGGGAAAAAAAAGGCTGAGCAAGTGTTGTTCCTTCCTTCAGTGCTGTGGTGCTGCTCAGTACAGTCTTGTATTTCAGTCCTATGCTCTTTTCCAACCTTGAAATAGCCAAAAACATAGCTGTCTGATCTACTGTACTGAATTGCTGTCTTTTTTCCCCCAAAGGTTTGCAAAAATTATTTTAAATTAAGCAGGGTACAAAGTTCTTCTAATTTCTAGCACGGAGAACTCATTTTCAATTTCTCTATCAAAGCAAAATGACAAATACAAAATGCAAGTGAAACCAGATGGACTAACTATATTAGGAGCGCTGCATGCATATTTTGTGTCACTTATTAGCATTCATTAAGTCAAACAGGGGGGGAAATAAGCTTTGCCTACATGTATTAAACCAATAAGGCTGGCAAGGATCCAAGCCTGCTCTCGTGGATTAATTGTTTTATAACTGCTTTAATTAAAATTGTTCAGTATATGATTAACCTAAAAGTTTTAATTTCCACAAAATTGTTGAACAAATGAGACATTAATATTTTACATTAAGCGTGGAGAGTGTGCTTCGGTTCCCTGAATAGCTTGCTTATTGTAAACCTGTAGCAAGCGGCGTTGTGGAAGGAGCTGGGTGGCTGTGGCTTCCAGGTGCCCCCATTTGGGTGATGCTCTTGACCGGGCAGTGTGTTGTGGGAGGCTACGTGTGTGTCGCTCCGTTGTGATGGCCGGTGAGCTCCTAGTGGGGTGCTCTGCTCCCACTGATGGCTTCGGCTGGGGCTGGTGGCGTGGGGTTTGTCCCACAGGGAGGTCGGCAGCACAGCAGCGAGGCAGAGGGTTTGTCCTGTCGGCTTCACTCCTGCCTTGGCTGACTCTGAGTTTTGGGCTGTGCTGGAAGAGCACGTGGAGCTTTACGAGCCTGCATCTGCAGTGGTCTGGGAACTGCCCCGGTATCGGGGATGGACAGAGCGAAGAAGCCATGGCTGCAGTGATGGACAGAGCGAAGAAGCCGTGGCTGCAGTGATGGACGGTGTGAAGAAGCGATGACTGCAGTGATGGAAGGTGTGAAGAAGCCATGGCTGCAGTGATGGACAGAGTGAAGAAGCCATGGCTGCAGTGATGGGCAGTGGGAAGAAGCCATGGCTGCTGTGATGGACAGAGCGAAGAAGCCATGGCTGCAGTGATGGACGGTGGGAAGAAGCGATGGCTGCAGAGCAGCAGCAGTGAGCAGGTACGAGGAGTGTGGGCACCTTTGCTGTGCTGGTCACCCTGTATCAGGATCACCTGCAACCTCTCCTCCCTCTTCTCTAATCGGGGGTGCTGGCTGGCTGCTGTAGACAGCTACTTAGGAACTTTTACCCCTGTTTAATTACCCAGTTTATCCTACAGACTGACAGGGGTTTTCAGAGGTGTTCCTGCAAAATTGGCAATAAATGCTGCGAGAGAAATGGAGGTTTGTAGCCAGCTGCTGTTGACATCTCCTGCAGCGGTGCCAAGCACGGGTGACCTGCTCGTGGTGTTCGCTCCACGGTGGCTCTTCTGCAAAGCTAGAAGCTGTTAAATCTCCAAAGTGCCCAACTCCTGTGGGGATGGAGCACTGGGAGCTGTTGGATTTAGGCAGAAGAAAAGCTGATTACCTGTGCTGGAACCTAATGGGGGTCAAGCCACCTCCAAGAAAACCTGCCATGTGATTTTTGGAAACACAGGAAGTCACAAATTGTGTTTTCTGTGTCTTATCAGGAAAACTGAACTTTCCATGTTTATGTTGTGCAGTGCCTTTCTGGGGCATTAGGTTAGCGGAGCAGGGGTAAAGCATTGCGAGCAGCCATCAGCACCGTTCTTGTGGTGTTGGGATGCGCCTGGGAGACCTGCAGCTCATTCGGACCCAGCCTGAGCTCCTGCTGTTAGACCTGGTGGGATCTCAGTAGGAGGTGGTATGGCTTCGGGGTGCAGAGGTGCTCAGCTGCTGATGGTTTTACCTGTTCTACTGGAAATATTTTGACCTGTGATATCGCAGGCAGACGTACGTGTGTGTGGAAGTGACTGCAGAGCCGGGCTGCACCTCAGCGTCCTTTTGAAAATCAGCCAAGTCATGGACGAAGCTCCTGGCCCCATTTGTACCGATGACAAAATTGTCACTGACTTAAGTGGGACTGAGAGTTCATCTCTAAATTTAACTCCTTAGGGGCCCACTTTTGAAGTGGCTGGTGTGCTTACAGCATGGGCAATGTGGGTGTCAGACCCCCAGCCTGTGGGTCTTCTCCAGGGGGAGAGGGTCCTTGTCTGACATGGAAGAGCTCGACGGCTTCTTGGTGGTAGCTCATGTCTTCTGCTCCTTTATGAACCGACACTGGGAAAAACAGTCTTTATGTTGATGGCCTCTGTGGTCTCACAGTGTGCCAAAAAATAGACTTAAGTAAAGTGCTGGCTGTGCACGGTCCAAAACCTCAGCTTATTTTGCTGGAAATGTTACACACAGGCGTGAAAACTCCTGCTGTTGGGTCCCCTTAGCAGTACCTTTGTTCAAATGCAGTTGCCTCCGGTTCAACAATATTATCTGGGCTCTGAATGTCCCATAAAGTATTTTGCTTTCTGATTCTTGTCGAGCCTCTGAGCTTTCCAGAGTGAAACATGTGGGGTGCCTGCCATCGCTTCGGAACATGAGAATTTCTCCTGGTGGGAAGGCGGTTGCGGAGGGCCGGCTCTGTTAGCCTTCGGCACGTACTCCCAGCATCGCTACTAAAACCTCATATGGCTTTGACTTACCGAGATCTGGGGTAAATCGAGCAACTGGCCACGGTTTGCTGGGTCAGAGAGAGCAAGGAAATCCTGCTAGTGTTGGTAAGTCTTGATTAGGTGGAGTTAGGGCAGAATTGTTGACGTTGGTTTGTATTTCACTTTTGGGATATTTGGATAAGCTTGCAACATCGAGGAAATAAAAAACGGAAAGATTTTCAAGAAAGTCTGTGAGGGTTATCCAGCTCAAATGGAGATGGATTTTGATTCCTGTAGGCTTCCTAGGAAAACATACGGAGGATGTGTACACACACACATGCACACACATGAACGTATGTGGTACGTGCTACTCTATGTAAATACAGTTTTCCTTTCTGTCACATCTGATGAAAGACTTTGTGTAGCTGCATCACATAATACAGAATTATAAAAAGGTAATGACTAGTGTTTTCCACTTCAATGCCTGGCGTTGTCTGTTGTTTCCTGCTGTTGTACACGCTGGGCATCACTGGAAATTGGGCCATGGCTCTCACTCGCTAAAGCCTGAGATTAGTGCCTTTGGGCCTCGGATCAATCTGTAAAAGTCAATGTGAGAAACTAGCTCATAGGTATTTGCCTGTGAAAACGTTGCGGCCATCGACCTTTCAGGGTGCACACGGGGGGTTCGCGGGTGTTCGCCAGCCCTGGAGGAGCCCAGCTCTGCTCTCCTGCCCTCTCTCTGGGGCAGACGAAGATGCAAAACGCAAACCCCGGTGAGGCGTCCTCACTGCTCAGGGCTCATGTAGGGCTGCTGTGGGGTGCTGCTCGCTGGAGTCTCCTCCTGTTCCAGGCTCCGGGAATTGCTCAGCAGCAGCCTCAGGCTGGCTGTGCTGCACCAGTGGTGCCCATCCTGGGAACCAGGCAGGGCTCCTCTGCGTTTTAAGGGCGAAAATCACTTACCTGTAGCCTTACCTTGTCACACAAAGAGCCAAAGCAAAAATGGCTAGGTGTGCTAAGTGCTGGATTCTGGCAGGGTGGGCGCTGAATGCCTCGGGACATCTGTAAGGGCTGAAGCCAGGTGTAAAGCCAGCATGGGAGATCCTGGAAAAAATCAA
Organism: Ibycter americanus; assembly: GCA_035590275.1. Taxonomy (NCBI): domain Eukaryota; kingdom Metazoa; phylum Chordata; class Aves; order Falconiformes; family Falconidae; genus Ibycter; species Ibycter americanus. The sequence continues at coordinate 102,992,757 of JAVJGI010000001.1, read as the reverse complement.
TGGGAAGCGCCACATTAAGCGTGAGGTGGGTGGCCTGGGGGTGTTGTGGAGGGCTGTCCCCTCGAGGGGCAACGCCTGTGTGTTGGGCTCATGCACCGTGTTAGCAGTGAGTGCAAACCGGTGTTGCTTGCCGGTCCGCAGAGGGGGAAAAGGGTGTGAATTCCTTCTGCCGGAGCTGATACCTCTGGGGATGTCCGCTGGCATTCCTTCAGGTACTGATTTAGATGCTAGTTAGGGTTGAAGAGATTTAGTGTGCTCTCAAGGCTAAGAGGCACTGAGAAATTTCTGTTGCGAGATGTTGCCCAGCTCGCGGAGCTGCCCCGAGGTGACCGGCTTATCTGCCGGCTGCTGGGGCGGCTCGAGAGCTGTCGCACGGTAAATGCAGGTGGTTTTATGCCTTTGCCCTGAATAATGGGGTTTTGTGTTGTCGTCCTCCTCTGGGGTTATGCCTGGCGATGGGAGAAGAGTGAGGCAGGGCTGATGAAAGCCACAGCTGTGATTTCTGGAGATGTGCTTTGGGAAGTGGTCGGAGCGGCCGTCCCTGCCTGCGGGGACCCCCGAGACACAGCCGTGCCCCCTCCCTCCGCTGCCGCCAGCATTCCCAGGCGGAACCCGGCCATCGGCTACCAGCGCAGCCAAGGATCTGTTGAATCCTCAAGATGATGAAAAGCAAGTAACAGGAGTATCTGAGCATTGTCTTTTATACAGCAAGAGATGTTTAAGTGCATCAGTGGAGATTTTCAGCCTGCCTTTCATGTACGATGAAAAGGCCTGTGCTATTTTCCTGTTATGCCCTTTCCCTTCTGTTGATGTACGGCAGAAGTAACTGCAGGCTGTTGTGAGGAAGATGCAAAACCAGTGCATGTCAGCAAGTTGTTGGTTTGTTTGTGTGTGTGTTTTGTTTTTTTTTTTTTTTTTTATTTTAAAAGCATCTTTTCAGTTTTGAGACCACCACTTCTCATTAATGCACAACTTAACCTCTGCTGATCCCATCTGAAATAAAAGTCTGTCTGTGTTGAGAGAGCTGAGATGGACTCCAAGCTGTTGTAATCCGGGCTGTACTTCATGGTATCCTGTGGGAGTTTAGCACAGCGTAGGCTTCCTGGCTGTAGATGAGTACCGTTGTGCAGGGGAGGGAAACGAGCTGCTCTGGAAAGCTTGGGTCAGTGGGAAATGCCTAATGGTGTCTCCTGACATCTGCCACGGGCATGTCCCACGTCTGCCCTGTGCGTGAGGGTACTGGGAAATGGGGCAGGGGCAGAGCCCTGGGTGAGGTTGGTATTTTGTGCTGGGGATGCTTCTGCCTTCTGTCGCTCAGGGTCTCCCCTGGAGCAGCACGTGCTCGCCGGCAGGAGGAGGTGCCCTTGCCGGCTGCACAGGTCTTGCCGCGCTCGGGCTTCCTTTGGGAGATGTGCTCCAGCAGACTGCTCCTGTTAGTTCACCGAACCTTTCTGCAGGACCCAGGGAGAGAAGGAGCATTATTGTTCTTTGTAGTACTAATTATTTGGACCTATTTGAATGACTGCACTGATGAACCATCTGAGCAAGGAAAGTTTCAAGAGATAAAGACCTTTCAGCTTTCTTCTGAGTATGAGTTTAACTTCACGCGTTTACACAGTTTCTGCTCCCCTCCCGGATTTAACGGGGAGTCCAGGTGGGGTGATGAGCGTGCCAGTTTATTGAGAATTCTCCTTTCTGATGGCCATGATTTGTATTTTGTTTTTAATGTCGTACAGCTAATTCATAGGTAGCCATCACTTCAAGACTCTTGATATTATCCTCTGGCAAAATATAATGTGTGGTTAATCCTATTTCCTGCAATCAATATGTTAATAGTAATTAAGTATCTGAATTATGAAATACTTATGTTGTTTATTTTTGAAATCACACAAACTTCCTGCAATTAGAAACATAAAGCTAAATTATTTAATATCAGATCAGATCTTGAATCCAAGTCATCTGCACAGTAAAAAGCCTTGTTTCTATCAAGAAAGCAGTACTGGGGTTTGAAACAGTTGTGTTTTATTTGAGTTTTCGTGAACTGTTAGGTTCCCCAGTGATTTTTTTCAGGTACTGTTCCAGCTTTAAGGATTTAGGAATATGATGGGCCAGCTCTTCCAGTTGTGGAGTTAGGATCCAGGCCAGTCCATACAATTGGTCTTTTGGCCCGTGGGCACATTTTCAGTGGCAAACCAGAAGTTTCCTACCTCTGTATCCCCATGGCTGTATCTTCTCTTGTGGGCTGGGAGCTGATGTCTGCCCTTGCAGCTGCCTCCTCCTCTTCCTCCTCCCCCAAGGCTGCTGCAGCCACAGACACCCAGGCACCGGCGGGCTGAGAGAGGGATGGGGCCATAAACTCAGCATGTGGAAGCCAGACCTCACTCATGCGCATACCTCCGTGCGACCAGATGATCGTATCTCTTGAACTTCTGCTCTGCAGAGACAGGTAGCAGGAGGCGGCAGTGTCCTGAGCACCAAACTGCCCATGCATCTGCCCCGCGGAGCCGCAGGGGTTCCTGCGCCCCGCATGTTCCTGTATTGGGAATACACAGAAGATGCTCCTGTTGGTTCAGTATTATTCATCCCATGAACAAGGTATTTGCTGACCTCGCTCAGTGCTTGATTCCCTGTCTGCAGATTGCCAGGAAAAGGGAGTGGTTGAGGACTCCTGTCTGTCTTGTACCCATATGGGTTGTACGTGCCTTCAGAGCCCTCTTGCCAGGGATGCAGGATATGCTGTATTTTCCACCCTGGCAGTGTTTTTGGTTCTTTAGTTCTTGCTTCTCTTTATTCAGCCCAAGCTCTGTTATTCAGTTCATTTTGTTCCTGACAGGTTTTCATTTCCTTTATAAATATATAGCATTTTCGTTGGCCTCTTGGCTGTGAAAAGGATTTAATACATTGTTTTCTCCACACTTGCTTTTTTTGTTACCATCAAAGGCTATTCTTTCTTTTCCTTGTCCCTTGAATAATCACTGGAGACAGTAAGGGAGTCTTTCTACATTGCTGCATGCTTGCAATACATGGTAATAAATATTAAGCTCCTTATGAATTGTAGCAACTTGTGTTTTTATTTAAGTTTTAGCAATTGGAGATGGCTTTTGACTTGTAGACAGAACACTGTGCGCTGAATTTTCCAAAGATCTGCCTAGCGAATATGCAGATACTTGTACACACAGGCGTTTACTAACTCGGCTCCTCACTTTGCAATGCAAATGTATGATCTGCAAGTACAATATGGGCTCTTCTGTGCACTAGAAGAGTGGGGCAGGATCTGAGCATAGGCTCTGAATTGCAGTCCCTGTTCTTGCACTTATTTCTGTGGCCAGAGGCAAAAGTTGCTTAACATACTCCACACCTCAGCACAATGCTCTGCAAAATGGGGGTGACAGTAGCATTAACATCACGCGGTGCTGCACGGAGCTGAAAGATAGAGGCTGAAAACGGTTCTGACACACTGAATAGTACCTTTCCTTATGGAAATGTGGTACCATTCCTTACGAATGAGGTATCCTGTATGTCAGTGTGGGAAAGAGAGGTGCCGACGTTAATTTGGAACCAGTTCATTTCCTAAAGGGTGCTGAGTCGGGTTCGGCCCCAAATACAAACCTGGTGATTACAAACAGGGCACCAAAAGCCAACAGAAGAAGTTTCCATCCCTTTGGAAAAGTAGCGTGGAAATACTTGACACCGAACAAATAAATGGCCTCGCACGGGGTTTGCAGCCCGGTGCTGCAGCGCAGGGAGCCCCGGGAGCCTCCTGGCAGGCAGCGGCTGCACAGGCATCCCGGGAAACCTGACTGTCCAAGCCAAGGGCCCTGTGGAAAAGAAAATGAGTGGGGAGAGAAACAGTAGAGAAATGTAACGTGACCCCTAAGTGTTCACTGGCTTTAATATTTTGAGGTAAATTTAGTAGAAGAGGAAGGGATTTCTGTTTGCATGCACTGTGATTTATATTTTAAGGTGAACTGCATCTCTCTCATACTGGAAGACAAATGTGCTCTATCTTCAGCTGGTGTTATCTGTTACTTCTCTCTCTCTAGCTCATGTAGAAGAGATGTCTGTGTGCCTGAGCTGGGAGCTGTATTTCCTGAGGGATCTGTGGCATGGACCCTCCTGTCCCTGAAGTCCCGCAGTCATTACTGCATCTCAGTTTTCCTGGAACATTCAGCGTATTTTTCATGTCACCTTCCTTGGACTGTTTCTCTTATTATTTTCTCTGCTGGTTTAAACAGTCCACAGCATCTGTTCTTAATTTTATAAACGTATGAAATTCCATTCCTGGATCTGTTTGAAGCACAGGGATCAAATACATACACACACCCCCACACACCCCACTATGGAACAAAGCATCTTTTTGCCATTAAAATATACTATGCCTAAATAAATGCTTGGGAACAAAAATAAATCAGTATCACATTTACATTGTGGACTAGGGAGCAGATAGGTGCACGTCACCCATCCTGGTCGCTAGAAAGGTTTGTCTGGAATTGTGTGCTGTGTCCCATCGGCTGGGGAAGTGGTGCTGGGCTGCGGTGCTGTGAGCAGGCAGCTGCGTGCCTGGGGTCCAGACAGTGCCACGGAGGCAGGGATGTCCTGCTGCCCTGCGAGGCTCTGCCCTGGGCTGGCGGGGCGTCTCTGTGGGTAATTGCTTAATGCAGTTGGTGTTAGGATGGAGCGAGACCTGAAGGAGCTGTCATTGCCTGCTGAGGGCCAGGGCTCTGGCAGAGTGCACAGAAGGGAATTGGAATAACTTGATAGAGAGCAACGACTCTGACCTCAGGCACTGAGGGTGTGGATGAAGAGGAGGGGAAAAGGTGGCGGCTAAGAAGCTAGACACTGTAGAAGAGAGCTTGGCTTACCTGATGGGGGGTGGGGGTGGCGTGGGGATGAGGTGGAAATGATTTTTACAGTCTGTCTACCACTCCAGCAGAGATTGGGTTGCGTGGAGGATCTGTACCTGGACAGCAGGGTAGCAGATGTCGAGCACAGCTGTGACTTGCAGGTAAATGGCTTGGGGTGATGGATGCTCTCTGCTGAAAAGCTAACTGGATGGTGCAGCCAGGGACCTTCTCTGGGTTGCTTATGTCCAAGGAGGCCTGGCAAATACCAAGCTGCCCTTTCAAAGCATCTTTAGATAGCTGGCCGTCTCTCTCACGTGATTTACGCTGGAGAGCAGAGACTGGTGCAGGAGGCTTTTAGTTCCTTTGAGATGCCAGGCTGGTGCTTTGCTCCCGCAGTGACTTTGGCTGGCTTCAGACCAGCCCCTCTCCAAATTTGGGAAGGGTACATATGGAAGGAGAACAAGTTGCAGCTTTATCGAAATGTGGCCTGCGTGAATTGCCTTTCCCTCTCTGCTTCTGTTCAGACGGGACTTGTGACACCGAGGCCACCTGTGAAACGAAGGGAAGCATGTGCGCTAGTCTGGGAGGCTGGTTTGCTGTCTGAGCTGCCTTCACACTTGGGCTGTTTTAAAAGGAGCAACTCAATCCGTGTTGGGCTTACTGGAAGTCTTGGCTGAGAAAACAGAAGTTAGGTGTCTGTGATGGAAGCATTGGGCTTTGCTTGTGTTCCTGTTGTTACATCTCAGACCCAGCGTCCAGCCAAGGCTGGGACTCTGGAGCAGGAGGTACGTAGTTCTGCTATGCAGATGGGTCTTGGTCCCTTCTCTTTGAAGTTTATCTGAGGTTCCCGTGTAGCATCCCATCTCAGTACCATCTCAGCATCAGCAGATGTTTTACCTTTTACCTTTTATATACATGATGAGGTTTTTCATCTGGTGATCTCAATTAACTAAGCCTTGTAGTGCTGCTTTGAGTTATATGAAAGCTGGCTGGATACCCTTGCTACTCTTGCTCCCATCTGATGTTAAACTTGCTGAAGCAGTAGGTAACAGACTCAAACCAGTTTAAAGCTTTATCATTCACATAGATGTTAATCATGAGCAGGGATTCTTTGCACGCTGCAAAACTCCACATATCTTGCTGGGCTTTGAAGGAAGAGCTAGGCTAAAAATAAAGGGGATGAGTTATTACAATGTCCTCCTTCAGGGAGTGGATTAGCTGTATTTTTGAAGAACTGGAACGAGCACTGTTCATAGAAAACGCATCTTGGTTTTCAGCACTCTCTCCCCGTGCATTAAGTTTGGATGGGGGAACATCTTACGTAAATACAGATCTTGGGTCAGAAGCAGATCTTCCTAAATTGGCTAGAAAAAGTGGTTGCTTCAGAAAATGAAATAATTGGACTTTTGTAGCCCAGTCTGCTGTGTGCTAAGTGCTCTGGGTTTGCCTCTGCAGCGCTCTTGTGCATCTGATTATCTTGAAGCACACGAGTAGTATGACTGCTTTCTTTAGGATTATTGCTTGGGCAGAAGGCATTCTTAGAGCATGCATCATCTTCAAAAGCCCTTCCAAACAGATTTGGTATAATAGAATGCATTGGAAAGAACATAAACACAGGAAAATAATGGCAGGAAATACCTCAGATCAGCAATCTTTTACTCTCACTTAGAAAAAAATACTCAAAGACACGTCATTCATGTCATAGCTTTCCTCTGAGAAATTTGCCTAGTAATAAAACTTTCTAAAGTGCCCCAAACCTGAAGCTAAATGCCACTTCATTCTGGATTCTTTTCTGCCTCTGGTAAATGTATTGCGTTACAGCTGTTGCAATGGTTACATTACAGAAATACTAATGAAAGTACTGGAGAGAAAAGGCTAATTACCAGAAGAAGTCGGAACCCAGTCATATTTCTTATCAGTGGCTTCTGTTAATACGGATTTCCTCCCTCATGTAGTGCTTATGAGCTATTATAGGACTTCCGTGGTGAAACGTGGGCAATTGGATTAAATTTCTTGTTTGACTTGTCCAGCAACGGGTAGAAATGCTGGGGAGTGCTTCTCTCCTCCTGTATGGCAAATCTGAAGCCCCAGTTTGCCTGTTACTGGGCTATGGGAAGGTGGTGTTGGCTGTTCTTCACAGATGCACATATATTTGTGTATTTGAATTTGTATTTGTTGTGGCTCTTCCTATTCCATTAGTAACTTGCAGCTGGCCTCCTGCACGGCGGCTGCTTCTGCTCGTGGATTCAGGCCCTGGCCAAAGTGCCACGGGAGCAACCTGGGGTGTCTCTGCCACTGCTCCATCTTCCCGTCAGCCACTGTCACTTCTCCCTCTTTGCTAAGTTCATGCCATCAAGTAAAAATCCTACTTTGCTGGGAGATTGACAGTTGTTGTGATGTGTGTTGGTAGCGTCAGGATTTCCTGTTCTGTCTCCGAAGGAAATCCCTTCCTGGCTCTCCAGGCGGCTCATGTGGGGCTTCATTCCCCTGGCACCTTCCTGTCCCACAGTCTTCAACACGTTGTAATGTCCTCAGCATTACATATGAGGATCTGAAACTCGAAGGAACCGGTGGCCTGCTCAGAACCTTGCAGTGCGGCAAGGCTTTGAGCCGAGGCTTGCTGAGTGCCGGCCGTGATGCTGCCTGCTGGGTTGGAGACCATCCCTCCTTCCCACTGCTGGCGTGTCTGGCGTGTCCAGCAAGCTGGTTCACATTTCTCCAGTGTGTTAAAAGGAGGTTAAGAACAACAGTTCAAGGTTTGGTCATCCAGTTTTGAGAACCTGCTTTGATCTGAACCTGGATAACTGCATTCAGGACAGATCCTCTGAACCTCCAGGAGAATGGCTGTAGGCTCTCCTTGAATTCCTGAAAGCTTGCCTTGTCAACGTTACCTCTGTCCTCCAGACCCTTTCTCTTTCTTCACGGGACAGATTACTGTTTCATACTAGGATGCTGGGGTACGGTATGTGTTAGGATGTATGGGGTGTTCTGCTGTCCAGAAGAATTTCCCTGTTGCGGGCTAGTTTTGCTTCGCCACCCCTGTGGAGCATGTGGTGATGCACCACTGGCGGAGCTTCAGTAAAAACCAGTCCTGCAAAAGTCCTGGTTATCTTGGATGTCCTTTGTTGTTGTGTTGTAGGTTTTAATTTTGTTTAATTAATTGCTGGAAGCAGGAAAACTTCTGTTTCTTGGAGCAGCAGGGACAGATCTCACAATCTCAGTGGTCACAAATGAAGTAGGCTGCCAACAATACTCCAGCCTCTTCGGAATCTGATTATATGTTTCAAGCCTAGCCCTGTGAAATATAATAAAAGCCAGCAGGAGACTATAGCAAGGCTGAAATATCATGCTGCCACCTGCTTTTACCAGTTCATACCGCCTTTTGAAGAGTTGTTGGCTTGGTGAGAGATTGGCCAGCAGCCTGATATGGCAAGGCCAAAGCAAGGAGAGGTCTGGGCTCCTGGAAACGGTTACACCTTCCAAACATCTGTCCTGGGAGTACAAGAAATATCCAACCTGGATTAATCGCAGTGAGAACAGAGAATCGGTGTGAAAGGGTGAGAATCATGTGCGTTCGCAGTTTACTTTTAGACTCCGTGTGGATATGTTGTCTTCTCCTGCGAGCCGTTTGGCGAGCAAGCGAGCGGCGCGGGGGGTTGCAGATCCAGCTCTGAGCAGTGGCCGAGGTGATAGCCGGATGTATTATATAGGCAGAGGATTTGCTTGCGGTTCCAGGCTTCCTTAATCCAAGCTAAGGCAAAGGAGGAGTTGGCACGCTGGCGCCAGCAGCCCCGTTTCAGTGGCCTGGGAGCGCAGGAGCCAAGAGGACGGAGCTCCCCGGGCTGCAGCTGGACGTGCTGCATTAGTTGCAGCCAAGTCACTGCTGCGGGGCTCCAGGGGAGTTACTTAGCCAGTCCCTTTTCGTTGTGCTGCTGCTCTCTTATGGCCCCTTCCCTTCAGGGTTACTTTTGTGCATCGCTTCCAGCCTGGGTGCGCTGTGTTTCCGAAGTTTTCCCTCGCCCCACGCCTGCGAGCTTGCCCACCCCCTGCGCCCTGCCCGCCTGCTCCGCACCAGCGCCGTGTTTGGCTCCCACTATGTTTCACGAATCTGGTGCAATTTCAGTTTACACAGACAAGGTCTGGCATAACAGAAACATATATAATCTATTCCCTTATGCTGGCTGTAAAGAACAGAGAGGGTATTTCCCCATCTCCCTGCCTGCAGTCGCTTGAGTTATGGCACTTGAGGGTCTCCCCCTGCGAGCGGCTGCGGGGTGAGATTGTGATGGATTGACTCTGCCTTCTGTTTACACCAGCGCTGCCTTTCATGCCCTGTTGCTACTTGTGTTTTTTGATGAATGATTAATTAGAAAAATAATCATTTGTAAATTGTGAGTGAACCAGACGTTTGGCCTTTCCTGTAGGGAAATTGAGTCTCTGAGCTCCACTGCAGCGTGCAGCCTGCTCACGAATGCAGGAGTATTCCCAGGCTAGTGATGAATTTACATGAAGTTCCCTTTCAGCATTTTAATGACTGTTACAGCTGAGTAACTAATGAAAGATATTAACAAACAGAAGAAGTAAATATTTAATTTTTCTGTAACGTTTTTTCAGCTTGTGGCAGCCGGTATTTTTTAATGTATATATAAGAGAATTTCTGCCCCAATCTCTTCATCTCTGCCCTGCGTACAAAGCTCGCTGTGTGTGTTGGACATGATGAATGCCTCTGCGGAGACGTTTTGCTGTGAAATGTGCTGTTCCTCTGCCCTGTCGTGACAGGCTGCAGTCAGCACTCGATGGCTGTGAGTTAGCACAGCCGAACAGGCATCTCCCCGCGCCAGGGGTTGTTGCAGCTCGTGGTCTCCTGAAGATGAGATGGACACAACAAGGTCATTCGGTAAACTACAGTGATTAGTGACTCCATCAAGAAAAACTGCTGAACGCAGCAGGGAGCAGTCATTTGAAATGTCTTAACTCTGGTAATTTACCTTCTTCCACCCTTTAGTATTTCGCCTCCTTCCTTTGCCTGAGAAAGCCTGCTGGGTAAGATTTTCTGCAGGGTCTTGTTATCTCCCAGCGGATTCTCTTGCCTGTTTTTCTGTTGTGTTCCTCCATGGCTCACCGGCGTGTGATGATCTGGTGTTACTGGGATTTGGGGTCAAGCCGAGGAATGCTTTCCAGCCTAAAAGGTGGGCCGATGTCCTGCCCACGTTGTGTTTGGATATGCGGAGGAGAACTGGGGGCAGGAGTAGCCTGGAGGGAAGGTTTGCCCGAGGGAGGATTTTGCCTTAGGGGTGTTTGTTATTAAGCGAGCGCGGAGCCGGCTGTGTGTTAGACCTGCGGCTCCTTTGGGTGCACACGAGCCCCAGCCATGCACAGGAGGTGGCCCTGGGGGCGGGTGGCTGGTCCAAGGGTCGTGCCGTGTCGCAGGTGCCATGCCAGGCACGGGGATGTGCTGTGTTATCCCCATCTCGCTTCCCAGCTCGTGCCTGCTTTGCTGTCCAGGCTCGTAGCAGCAGACCCGGCGAGAGGTCCCATCCTGCTCTTGAACTGAACTCTGCGCAGCTATGAAGAGCTGGGGGAAATTTTTTGCGGGTACAATCTATGAATGAGTGAGCCAGCTGAGATCTCCGTCTCTTAGGCATTACGTGCTTTGGAGAGGGAAGGAATAAATCTTTACTTAAAGCCTGCAGGAACTTCATCAAGCACTTACTTAGGAAGTTTGGCCAACGTTGCATACCCGCTATGTCATTGCGGTTCTCTGTGCAGGGCCCCACGTGATGTAAATCTCTCAGGGTTGTCTCTGGCTTTGTCCTTGTTTTTGACGGAGCCCGTCCAGGCTCCGCACGACTGGGATCCAAGGGCCTTGGCTCTTCCCCACTCTCATTTAGTCTCCCCAGCCTGCCATCTTTTACAGCCAAGAAAAACTTATGCTAAGTGATCAAAAGCATTCATCTGGATGGAGATAGATATATATATATATAGCCACAGTGTGTTTGTGTTTTTTTTTTTAAAGAGCTCATCAGAGTAGATCATAAAGCCACAGTGAAATACAATGAAATTCCCCATTAGAGACAGTGTTTCTTAAACTGTTTCCCATGGGACCCCCTCTCTACCTGCATCTCGACTTAATTGCCTCTCCTGCTTCTGTCTGTGAGCTTTGAAATATATTAGAAAATGTGAGAACAGGGCCTTCGGGGGCCGCAGCCGGGATGGGGACTGTCAGGGTCCAACCCACCGCTCCCAGGAGAGAGGAGTGAGTGGGAAATGGAGGCTGGCGTGCCTCAGGATGTAGCACGGCGTGCCTGCGTGTGCACATGTGCATGGACGCCTGGTGGGTCTGCTTTGTCCCCTCTTCTGCTTCCCCATGCAAACACCCTGTCTGCAGCACCTCTGCATGCTGCTGCGGGTGCCCTTGCAGACCTCCCTGCCCGCCTGCCCCCCCAAAGGGCCGGGCATCTCCTTGGTGCTTGTGAGCCCATCTTCCCCAGCTGCCCCTGCTGTCCCTGCTCCCCCCACCTCCCCTTCACACATCCTGCTGGTTGTCCCTCTGCCCGTCTTGTGCTCACACACACCTCTCCTGTGCCGGTCCGTGTCCTTGCTGAGCTGGGGGGGTGATCCCCGCTTGCCGGGGGTGGGGGGAGGGTTCCTGCTCCCCGCAGCGAGCGCTGAGTTCCAGGTGAGCGCCCTGTGCCTGGTCGCAGCAGAGCTTTGCAGAGCTGCACGTCAGGGTCACCTGTCCCATGTCCCTCCCAGGGGTGTGGGGGGTCAGTTACGTGTCACCTGTCCGCTCGTTTCCTTAAGCGCGAGTCCAGGGTTGGAAAGGCACCCGGTTATCAGCTTGGAATGGCGCAGGGTCTTAGTGGAGGCCATCTCGGAGAAAAGCAGGAGCTGGTTTTGCTCTGCTGCCGTCAGGTCGGTGCCGCAGCAGGGATGCTCCCCGCAGGGCTGGATGCTGCTGGGCTCGTTGGCAGAAGGGCTGTCCTCTGGGGTGCTGGACCAGCTTCCCTCAGGACTGGGCTTTGTGCTTAACCAAAGCGGGTTACATGTAGAGTTTAACTGGCCTCTGCCTTGCTGATGTTTCTCCCGTGAACAAAACCCCAGACTTTTGCTGTCACTCTAGATAAGTAGGTTCTGCATAAATCAGTCCTACTTAAAAAGAAGCAAAAAGCAAAACCTTTTCCTTGTAGAGAGCAGGCACCTAGCAAGGTTGTTCCCCTTCCTAAACAACCTTAGGAAGGTTGTTTCTTCCTTTCTAAAATGCTGAAGGGGATTAGATCATATAATGGAGTATTCAACTGTCAGGTGATTTACAGCAAAGATGCAGTTGAGTTATGGGAGCTGTTAAAATGCCTGTTAAAGTACTAAATGTTTTTAAAAACTCGTATTGTTTGGCTGATAGAATGTAAAGGTCTAATGGAGCTATTACTGTGCTCTGTATAAATACACATTTGGGCAAGGGTTATTTATGTGCGCTCTCGCTGGTGTGGGTTGCAGTGACCCAAAGCCGTTGCCACCAAAGGGTTGTATGTCACCCTGGGCAAACCAGGCAGCGGTTTCATCCCTGGTGGATGGTCAGACCAGAAGTCCTCACCCTGTGGCAGTTCAGCCTCCTCTTGGCAGTGCCGGAGTGATTTGAGGAGTAGCACTGAGGCAGGTCTGTGTCTGGAGGCGATGGTTTTCTCCGAAGGATTTCAGTGCCTTGACTTGCCAGCTTTGTAGAAGGTTTTGGCAAAAAAGGAGCAGGTCTGTTGTCCCAGACAGCACGGATGCATCTTTCCTCAGCACTGGTGTTTCTCATGTCCTGGACTTGAAATACAGATGGACGTGCATAAGAACACACAAGCCTAAATAAACACTTTTAATGTTTACACTTCAAAGGGAACAGGGTAGCTATGTGGCTTGTGAACTTTGGTAATTTTTGATGTGGAAGATAATCTTTATTTTTAAGACTCAGTTTCGCCCCTGCTTTTGAACATGTTTGCCCAGGAGAAGCGGTGGGGAGTCAGTCAGTTTGCCACAGAGATTTATGACCAAGTGTCAGACCTCTCCGCTTCCTGGGACCTTTGCACCCCAGCAGAGTCACCGTGACCTCCTGGTTACCTGGCACCGTAACCACCGGCGGCAGTAAAAGTCTGAGAAATAAATGTAGGAGACTTTGGCCAAGCACACATGGTGTCCTCTGGTATACACTGTTGCTGGGTCAGCTGTAGCCATCTGGTCAGGGTGCCCTCATATAATATATCTGAATTCAGATGCTGCTAGATTTGATGATCAGCACATGTCCACCCTGGTCCATCTTCCCTGCACTGACAGCCCGTGGCTGATACAGAGGAAAAAGTTCACACCAGCTTCTCATCCGATGTATGAAAAAGTAATTCTTCTGGCTTTCTGGACCGTTGTGTACCTACAAAGGGTTGCAGTGTTGTGCTGTGTAAGTTTGTGGTGGTGTACAGTAAATATTATGCTTTAGCGGTCGCAGGTCTGACATTTCTGTTGAGTTATGTACCATAATGTTTGAACACTATGGGTTGAATTTTGATCTTAAGTACGTGGGTGCAATTTAGTGCACGCTTGAAGAAAATTGGCCACTAAACTTGCAGGTGCGTGTGCACAGTCAGTGATTGTTCGAGGCATCTGGTGATGCCCCAAAAGGTATGAAATTAATTTTCAGGTACAATAAACAATATTTCAGCCCTGACTGGCTTGACGGAAGCTTCATCTTCCAGCGCTAGATATTGAAATGGGTTGCAGGATTGCATTTAAGAAGGGATTTGTTCTGCCTGTTTCTTTAGTGCAAAGGAAGCTCACCAAGTTGTGCCCAAGCAGTGGTGATCCAGCAGCGTGCTGCTTCGCCTGAGTGATGCCTCAAATCCTACACTGCAGCTGGAGGCCCAGAGTCGTTATTAACTATCTTACAAATTCTTCATCGTGTAGATCAGAGATAATTTTTTCTTCCTCTTTGCCTTTGTACAAGCTGGATGTGGCCCTGTCTAAATGCATTTATCACCAGCTCTTTTGGATAGGGGATCTCTGTGCAGTTTTTTCCTCTGCACGTGTGGGGTGTTGTCCAAAAAACAGATGCATGGCCTGGTGTGCAGCAAGTCAATTTTCACATGCTCAGGGAGACATCACTTATTTATTTCAGGTTTGCGCAAATCTGGGGGCTAGATGCTATTCTGCAAAGCAAGCCCACCAAACGGGACTTCCCATGGCATATTTATACACAAAGACTGTAACGTTAGTAACTTTCCAAGTCCATCCTCTTTATAATGATTGGGTAGTAATTTACATATAATTACAATATGGTTGCACAACTATTTCTGCTATTACGCATGCTCAGGGGAGGGGTCTTCACCTTTTTGACTTAGGGGTGTGATTTTTTAGTATTATAATAATGAGGGTAGATCGGTTAAGGACACATGGACCTTGAGTCTTCTTGCCAAGTGGACAATGCACACGGAACATCCTCAAAGTATCCTTATTAACTGTCTCTTCAAGGCCTAATTGTTCTGGAGTGTCCTTGCTCCAGGAATGGCTAACTACATTTCTGATTGCAGCCTAAACTGGTGACGTGTACAAAGTACATTTTGCACAAAACAATCAGACTGTTCTGCATTCCCGAGTTATCCTTCAGCAGGGGCTGTGCAGGGAGTTGCAGGGAGCCAAGATGTTCTTTTGTTGGAAGGAGAGTGAGCCTGTTGCTAGTTTAGTACCCGATCCAAAGAACCATGGAAATGGCACGGAGAAGTCATCCTTTCAGCTCTGTTTAGATCTGGCCTCAAAAAACATAGCGAGTTTTGGCTTGGATGCCTTTCCTGGGAGAGGGATGCTGGCTGATAACAAGCGCAAGGAAGCTCAGGAGGGGCGTGCGGCTGCCCCTTCAGCGTTTTCATTTCTGTGCAAGGGTGGCCAGTGACTGGGAGCTGCTCAGTGCAAGGAAACCTCCGCAGAGGCGGCAGCAGAAGGTGGTGGCTGTGGGACGCGTGGTCTGGGGTAAGCTGCCGCGGGAGTCCAGCAGCGAGAGCCTTGAGGACGTGTTGGCAGGAGGTGCTGGACCCTTCGGACACGGTCATCGAGGCTGTACCCGCAGCAGCTAGTCTGCTGTCTGCTCCTCTATTTTTAACATATGGGCATACTTGCCCCCATATTATATCAGGTCTGCCTTGGAAGAGTGTGAAGTAGAAGCACAGTAGGAGCAAAGCCGCTTGATCCACAGCATGAAGCAACCTGTGGTATTAATCACTCCATGCAGTTAGCTCTGTAGGTCCCATTCAAGCCAGGCTCTAGATAAGAAAGTCTGTGCCAGAGCCATCCTCACCCTTCTTGCTTGGATTCAGAGACTGGGAAATGAAAAGTAATGTATTACACAAACGTAGCTCTCCTTTTTACTCTCCTGTTTATAATTGTCAAAGGTTTGAGCCTTCTGAAATAATAAGGTTAAGTGGCCCTCTCTGACCTTAGGTGAATAGGAAAAAATATAGCTGTGTGAGACTCGGGCCATTACACCTCAACAGTGAAGAATCAGAGTCGTTTGAAAAGCCTGCTAAATTATCCTGCTTAATGCCGGACACTCGCAAGGTGACTTATGGTGCCGGAAAAACATAAGCATCCGTAACTGGGACTCTGCTGCAATCCGGAAGCGGGCTTGCCACATGCCTGTGCCTGGGTGGGTTAATGGGAGCGATGGCAGATGGGCTCCCACGGGCATCGCCTGGCTGGGGATCCTGGCTGCGTGCTGCACAGCTGGGGCTGAGCCGGCTGCCACCGCTGCCCCGATTCCTGCGCAGATCCCAGGCGGCTGAGCTGTGGTCACTCCTATGGTTTTACGGCATGTATTTACTGCGGGAGCCCGGCCAGGCTGCAGCGTGCCTTGCTGCGTGGCAGGTGCCCATTGTCTCTCCAGGCAGCGAGGTGCTGCCTCCAGGTGCCCCATCTTGGGGATGGCAGGGCTGGGGGGCTCTCTGCAGCTGTGCCCCTTGGACTTGGTAGTTGCTGCTCCTTTGCTCAACAGTGTAAGGAGGGAAAAGTTGTTTTCAGGTGGGTGTTGCCTTTTAGATGCTGCCTGTCTCATGCAATTGAAAAAAAAGAGACAAGCAAAAGTGTAACTGGCTGATGTAAAGTTTGATTAAAGACTTGGTAGCCAAGATGTTCTTTTGGCAGAAGGAGAGCAAGCCTGTGGCTAGTTTAGTACCTGATCCAAAGAGCCACGAAAATGGCACGGAGAAGTCATCCTTTCAGCTCTGTTTAGATCTGGCCTTAAAACACGTAGGGAGTTTTGGCTTGGATGGCCATCTGTCTGCTCCAGGTAGGGGCTTGGGAAAAGAAACGTCCTTTTGTCCTTGAGTCCAGAGTCTTGGAGCAGGGCAAACTGCCCTCACCACCAGGCATGAGCAGCTGTATATCAGCCTGTGCACCTTGGAGTAGCAACCATCGATGCCAGAGCTGATTTACGCTAGGTGAGACTGTGGTTCAGGGTATTTCCAACGGGATGCCTTTTCTCTGCGCTCTTCTGTTATCTGAATTATCTGCAATTACAGAAATTCCTGCTCGCAGACGTATTTGCTAGAACATTTGGGGAAAGAAGGTTCAGGGCTGGACTGAAATAGACTTGTTGGAGCGGTGCTCTGTCATAACCGCTCCCCCATGTTAAAGAAAAGCTTCTTCGGCGAGCTCATGAAATAAATTGGCATCGTTACTCAGAAGCCAGATGGAGCAGAAATCCAGATTAAATAGAACAAAGTCAAATTCAAAGAAATTTAGAGTGAAGGCACAGCTCGAGTTAAGGCAACTCCACGTTGCCCTTAAACTGAACAATCATTGTTCCCCCACGTTCCCCCCTGAGCGCTGATCACTCCGGTGGGAGTTTCGGTATTGGGTTTGTTACAGTAGTGTAAATGAACTCCTCCTACAGAACTGAAGATTCAACTCCCAAAGCCAATCAGCAACATAGGGATCTAATTTCCCCTCTGCTGTCTAAATAAAATGCTGCTGCAGATGGAAGGCTCCCTAGAAGCTGCTTCTGGACCGCTTCCACCTTTTTATGAAAGCTCCACTCAGACATGGTACAGTATGCAGTAACATAACCCATTGAGTGCCGTGATCCCTGGAAAAAATGTAGGGGAGAGAGAAGGTGGGAACAAGCTTTGAGCTTCAGGGTCGGGAATAATGACAGAAGAGCAAAGTATTAATATTTCAGAGCACAATCTGCTTTGCAGAATACAGGGGGGCTTGAGGGAGGAAGCAGATGGAGGGAGCTGGGTGTGTGTTTCCCAAGGAGGTGGCATTGTGTCTGGTGCTTTGTTAGTGGGGGTTCTAAATACTGAAACAAAAGCACAGAGAAGAAAGAGGCTGAAATTTAAATTTGACAGTTTGCACTTGCTTCTGAGTTTGGGATTAAGCTGGAGCTGTTGTCTCTCAGTCTGTGCAGGTGTTTTGGGGTGGGTGTCTGTTGTGTGTGCACCTCTGTGCACGGGTGCGTGTGTGCACCTCTGTGCATGTGTGTGCCTCTGCGCACGGGTGCGTGTACGCTCCTGCAGCCCGCGATCAGCGCAGACCCAGAGCCATCCCCGGGGCTCATCCCATCGCAGTTCCCGGCACTGAATCCTGCCCAGCGTTAGCACGCAGCCCAGGTCAGTACGGCTCAGCAGATGGTACAGCAGGCACCTGTGCAGGAGTGCACTCGGTTTCTAAACTCGGCAGAAAGTCCCGTTGGTGCCCTCGGATGCGTGCAGGCAGCCGCCGTGGCTCCTGGGGAGCTGTTCCCTCCCTTGGTGTGTTCCTGCCGTGTCCAGTCTGCAGGTGATGGTGTGCAGTAGCGCTCCTGCGGACAGCCCTGGCCCTCCAGATTCATTACGGCTTGCAGATTTTGGCACTTTCTGACCCGAGCAGAGATTCAGCTGGACCTCCGAGTCGTATTCTCTGTGTCCAGCGAACAAGATCAAGTTGTGCCTTAAGTTGGCTCTTCAAGTTGTCGGTGCTCTGTTTTGGTCCGTAGGTACCAATGGCTATCTGGGAAGGAATACTATCTTCTTTTAGGATGGGTGTAAAGAGCTGCTAGGAGCTGCTTCTTAACATGGAGAGTCTGGGAAGTGGATGTGGAGAAGGACCTGGTTCAAGGTCTATCCCAAGTAGAATCGCTCGTGGTAGATCTCCTGGATTCTGGATTGGGTCTGAGTCAGGGTGTGCATGATGGTTTGAATTATAACTGCGCATTTAAATCTCAGAATGTGAATCCCGCCCTCTTCAGCAATCAAGTTGTTTGAACTGGAGTCACCCTGGTTTTTAGAAGTGGTCTTTAAAATGTTAATTAACCCTCTGCAGTTACAGGGAAATGCCAGGTCTGCTATGGACCACGGTGCAAGAGGAGGACTTTGGGGTTTTTGAAATGTCTTTCAGCAGCACAGAAGTGAGACAAATGTTCTGCGGCCGCAGCGCTGCCCTCGGGGCCCGACCTGGTCACCGCGTGTCAGAACTCCCAGCTGGGTTCTCCATGGAGAAGGTCCTTCTGGTGTCCAGCTACTGGGCAGTGAGGGCTGTGTTCTTCGCTGGTGAAACGATACATAAACATATACACTCTGAAGCTCAGCCCTGGGACTGTTGGCTGTAAACATTGCGTTGTCCCACAATTTACATTAATGAGAATGATTTACATTTATATAGCTCCTTTCATCCCGAAGGATCTCAGAGTGCCTCGCAGACAAAAATACCCAGAGCTTCATCCAGCAGCGCGAGCCGGTTGTGGTGTGATCCCGTCAGGCAGGAAATATGCACATGAACATCACCTTGTTGTCTTGTGCAAGTGGTGTTTTTGAACAGTTGTTCAAGTATTTCATCCCATGCAGACCTGGCTGGACCCCGTAACCTGGATTGGGTCTGAAAGACCTGGCATGCGGAGAACTTCGTGGTCGTCTTGTGCTTTATCTGCTCCTGTGGAAGGAGGGACTGAGATGACCTTATGGTGGTTTCCAAGTGTCTCACAGAAGGTCGGGTGACCAAGGAAGGTTGTTCCTAACCAGTGAAGTGCTTCCACTGTCCAGAAGAGAAGTTTCTGTTAGTGACTGCTAGCTCTTAAGTTGCAGCGCTTACCCAGTGCCTCTCCGGACCCCTAGCAGAAGGAGGCAAGTGCTATCCACAGGGATGAGATGGAGGTGGAACTGGTGCCCTAAAGGGCAGCACCACATGCAGGGAGAGCTCGGATCTGTGGAGTTGCCCCCCCCACTGTGAGCATCTCTTCGGGCTCCCTCTTCACCACCGCACGCTGCTGCTCGCCGTGGCCAACGCCACTGTGCACGCGGTCTTCCTCCTCCAGGCTGTTTCCAAAAGAGAGTTTTAAATATTCATTTGCTTATTTTTAAGTGTATATTTTAAATACTACCAACATTTCCAGGGAGCATTTGTAAACGAGGACTCTATTAAAGTTATTTTAGTGCATTAATTCATGAGGCAGCTTCAAAAATTCATGAAGTAAATAGCATTTTCTGCCAGGAGGGATTGGGGCATCTTTGCTGCACCTCCAGAGTGGAGCAGACATTTTGTTAGAAGGCAGCAACTCTTAAATGGAGTCTCCTGATCTCAGCTGCACTGATTAAGATCCTAAGACAGGCTGCAGAGGTGCTTTATATGTCTTTAAGATGTCCTCGTTTCACCAGCCTTAACTGTGATCTTGCTTCAGTAGGGATTAAGTGAGCTGCAAAAATATCCTTGGGTGGCAGAGGAAGCAGCGGTCCCTCCGGCTCGGCTCGCCTGGGCTGTCCCGGAGGTCCATAGGGCTCCTTTTGCCTGGTGGAGCGGGACCGGCGCGGCTCACGCCTGCTTGCAGCCACAGTCCCTCGTAGTGGTGTGATTTTAAATGCGGGGGGACTCTGCCGAGATCAGCACCGCTGTAGGCTGGTGCTGGGGCAGCCAAAGGGTGAAGTCAGCTCCGTTGGGGGATGATAATTTCTATCAGGCTAAAAGCAGCGGTGACTGAAGTGTGGAGCGTGCGGTGCCAGGGACTGCGCCGGTGCATGCGCCGGTGCGGCTGGAGACCAGCAGCGGAGTTGGTTTGGGTTTAAGGAGTAGCTCTGCAGTCACCAAAGTGATGTGAGTAGAAAACGCATGCAAAAAAAAGAGGAGAGTTGGGTCCCTCACCTCCAGGATGGGTTAAGCTAAACCAGAACAAGGCACTTTTGCTCTGCAATGAGCATTATCCACATGTAGAATTATTTATAAACAGCTCTTCAGCATAAATTCATACGTAGATGATTTTCCTTCCTTCTTACCCTGTAATAGCACTTTCCTCTAAACATTAAGCTCCATATTTGGATGTCTTGAAGTAGGGAAGAGCAGAGTGTTTCAGATTAGATTAAGGGCCAGACCGAACCTCCTCCTGATCTTTCAGGAAGGAGCAACGTGCGTTTGTGCTGGCTCCTGTCCCTGCTTTCTGCCTCACTCTTGACGCCGAGCTTGTTGCGAGCATGCTGCTGCTCCTGGTCGTGCGATATGTTTCAGGCTGGGCGGACAAGCCCCGTTCGTTCTGTTTTGCACAAAAGTTGCTTTTCTGGGCACTTGACACAAGTCTTGAAAGAGAAGGGAAGAACCAAAAGTTCTCCAGACCCTCTTGGGGTTATTTTTTTCCAGGTAACTCCCGACCTTGAATGCTGTTCAGTGTTTTTCCATCAATACCGGTGGGGCTCAGGCTTGTGTAAGATTTAGGGGTATTCCCCCCACTGAACCTTACAGTTATTGTCCATTAATGATAAATTAGAAATTTCTAAAAGGGGGAGGATGGCTTTCATTCTTCCACAGCCAGTGGGATCTGTGCAGCTTTACAGTTTGTAGACAGCTATAAAGGATAATGGAAAGCACGTTAAAATCCCGTCTCTGTAGCACGGCTCTAATTGCTGTTGATTTGCTGCTTGATGTTGTGGAAGATGCTAGGCCAGGGCTCTCAAATGTGTCCGCTAATGAGTACCCAGTCTCCACTAAAGTGCGGACTCGGCGCACGCTGTGCTGTTTGTGTTGTTGCACTGTCAATAAACCTCCCATTAGAGATGGTCCCTTCCCTCTGCACTTACAATCTCTAATAGCCCAAGCGCACGCGGCAAAGGCGGTGAATGGTTGTATCTCCCTTGCAGAAACGCGAAGAAGGATGCAGCTTCCTTAAGACCTTACAGTGAGCCTGTAACACAGCTGAGAAACGACTTTCTAACCTCCTAAGTCTGTCTTTATTCTAAGACTACCCTTTCTGTCACGGTAAAGCCTGACTTCTTGACTCACTGAGCATCCTTTTGCACTGCATGTGCATAACCCGAGAGATGGAGAGCCCCGATTTCCCCCAAGTGGCACAGCGCTGGCTCAAGGCGGGTAATGCTGTTAGCACTGCAGTGCTGCCCGAGTGAGACTTACGGTGGCACCAGGTACAATACAAGGCTCTTGGCTGCCCAGCTCAGAAGCTGTGCTTTCTAAAATTATTTTGTGCAGCAGAGAGAAGTCAGGAGCATCTGCATTGCATAGGAAAGTCAGCTGGGGTCTCACCTACAAAATGGATGTGTTCGGTTCAGAGGGCGTGTTTGAGAAATGTGGGAATTGACTTTCCTGTAGTGTGTTTTCTGGGTTTGTTAAAGCCGCTGAAGTTAGAGGAGCAGAAGAGCTACTGAATTATTTGGTCCATTGAGCTGCTGTGCTGTGAAGACTTGCTTGTATTTATAACATGCTACAAGTTCATCAAAGGTGCACAGCCCAGCACAGGGTTCAAGAGGGAACGTTGCATGTCTTCGGTTCCGTGTCACCGCAAGGGATGCAGGAAAAAGGAGAAAGCTGGAATACTCTTTACATATCAACAGAGGAATCTTACTATTTCTGGAGGGGCCTTGTGGTGATCTCCAGAGCTGAGGTGCCTCCTGTTTACTCTTCCCATAACATCTCTCGCCTATCGAGCCATTTGTCCTGGCAACACACTGGCTGGTGAGAATCCACCAAACTTTCCAGGTCAGGACGAAAGCCCGTGCAACAAGGCACTGGCTGCAGTGATTCAATGGTTTAGGGGATTACAGGCTGCAGTGGATTACTTGGTTACTTTGTGTGTGTCAGTAGATCTGTCTCTACAGAAAGTATGCTGCAGTATCTTATATCATTTTTTTTCTGGTTTGAGGGGGGCCTTTGTGTTTTGTTTCTTTAAAAGGGGGTGGAGTGCTACCTATAATAAATAGAGGAGTGTAACCAACAGTTTTATTATCCTCCCAGTGCTGGCCTCTTCTGCCTTTACAAATGCTCTGAAGCCACAACTCTGCATAAGAAAAATGGATTTGTCACTGAATTTTCATGCTTCATCCTCGCAGAAATGTAAATGTTGTCCTGGGCTTTAGTACTGTGCCTTCAAGCTTGGATTTAATGCCGATCATTATACTTTTAGAGCAGGTTACATAGAAAAATAGAGGCACGGAGCAGATCCAAAAGCCAGCGGTCTTGCTTTCACTCCCATTTTGTTCTGGTGAGGATGCTGAATATTTATTAAGAAAATCCCACAATCCCACTTTTAAAAAGGAAGAAAAAATAATGACCTCTGTATTTTAGAAAGGAACAGCTGTAAACTGCAGCTGTTGAGCTTAATTGCGTCGCTTACAGCCCAGCGCTGGGGGAAGAGGGAGCTGTGCCCGTGGAGGAGGGCTTGCGTGCCCTGCAGCACCCCACGCCACGTCTGCGCTGCGTGGAGGTGGTTTTGATGCTCCTCAGCCGAAGGAGCATCCAGCTTGTTTGGGAAATCAAAGCAAATGCTGGTGGTACCTGTTCCCACTGAATAACAGGGGATGGGTCGCTGGTGCAGGTGGGTTCAGCTGGATGTTGTGCGACGTGCAGTGATTCTTCTTTGCCCTGTGAGAAACGTGCTGATACTTGTTCTCACCCCACTGTCTTTGCGTGCTTTGGAGAGGGGTGTTAGTGCTGGGAGTTGCTGTGGATCTTGTGGTTCCTTCTGCATTCTTCTGCTACCATGGCGGGAGTCTCCAGATGGCTCCTTTTGCAGTTTCCCAAGCTATTTTTATTTATGTTTTAGCACAATTCTGTTTGTTTGTTTGTTTTTTGTGTGTGTTGGTTTTTTGGTGGTTTTTTTTTTTTAAAAGGAGGTTGCACTCATGTTGGGATGTTTTGTGTTTCAGTTGTTGCAAGTAGCAGAAGAGTCGATTTGTTGTTTTACCCAAAGCAGATTTGACCCTGCAATCAAAGCATTGCTGCTTTGGGCTGACCTTTCTGAAAGGTCAAATGAAATTGTCCTTATCATGCAAAAAGGATAGTTGCCCCTAAAAAATCCCCAGTTTGACATCTGAGTGGTGATTTCCCACTCTGTGAGGTTCCAGCTTACAGGTCTTCACGATGCTGACTGCTTGGTAGCAAGGCGATGTAACACTACATCTGCGGCACCAAGGATGTTTGGTTTTGGATGCAGGATCAGAAAATGTGTGTTACGTGCCTTGCTTCTGCTGCTGTTGCATGCTGAGCGCTGCCTCCCAGCACTGAATTCCGGGAGGGGAAGCGCAGAGAGGCCGAGGACTGTCCTTCTTGCAAGTGGCTCACTTGGGTAATTCAGCCCTGGGCGGCAGAGCCAGCTCCAAGCCTCTGCGGTTGGGTCCCATTTTCTTTTCATCTTAGCCAAAGTAAGCAAAAAATCAAGTGGAACGGCAAGTAAATGCAATGTATTCATTGCATTTCGGTCTGCTCAGTCTCTCCTAAATTCTAGATACAATGTCCTTTCTTTTTGCTTTGCCTTGCTTCCCGGCAACTGCATTATTTTAGAAATTGGTCTTCCTGGCACATTTTCAAGCTATCTTTCAGAATAAACACCTTTCTGAAGAGGTGAAGGCAACCCGAGGCACTGTTTGCATGAAGTGTCGTTAGCCAAATGGCACCAGAGACAAAGGTGATTAATATACACACTTGGAACTTTGCAGTGAAACTTAATGGGATGATCTTGAAGCAGATGATGTACAGCCTTCGGAGACTCAGCTGAAACCCAGCCACCAGCCTTTGTGCATTTAGCTGTGGATTTCTGGGGTTGTTTTCAACACTCAAATGAGTATGAACTGAGGCACTGGCAGCCTGAGCTGAAGGGAGAGTGACACAGGCACTAAATTATCGCTGTCGTTGGGGAAGCTGGCTCGTCCTGGTCAGGTCGTTGAGTTCATTGGAAAGATAACATAAGAGAAATTCATACTGCATAGGAGCTGTCTGGCTGAAAAAGTTCTGAGAAGCCATAATACCCACCTCATAGCAGCTATGGAATAGATGCATGTCGTAGCTTTTGTAGTACTATTACTAAAAAAGGTGGGGAAAGATGGTGTGGTTGGACCTGGAGCACAAGCACTGCTGCCTCACGGGGCACAGCTCGCCTGTCCCAGCTTTCCCCAGGGCTCACTCGTGTCCCAGCTTTCCCCAGGGCTCACAGTGCGAGTGCAGCATCGTGTGGGACCCGTATTGCCCTGCCATGCCTCGTACCGCAGGAATGCTGCCTGCTGCCCCATTTCAGCTGCCTGGAGAGGTTTTACCCTGGTGTTTCAGTTCTGTTTTTCCCTCCCATTTCTCTGTCGCCACACAGAGTTGGCTGCCACCTGGGAATCGGCATAGTGGGACACCATGGGCCTCTCCTGGGGCTGTTGCTCTCTGGTGAGGACGCTCCACACGGCTGTCCGTAGCCCTCGCTGCTCTGGAGTTTGTGGGACTCATCAACCGACAAGGAGTACTTTGGGTCCTTGGAGGAGAGTTTGCAGTAGGGGGGTACCTTGGTGGTTCAGCTCAGGGGTTCAGCCCAGAATGCTCCCTCCTCGGGCCAGTTCACTGTTTCTTCTGGCAGCTGGGCTGCTCTCGTCTCCCAGCTGTTCTCGTGGGGTGAGCAGAGTCGTCCCCTTGTTCCAGGTAGGAACCATGGCGTGCAGGGTGGTAGCATCCCTTCTTCAAACGCTTTGGGCCTAGGAATTGTGTTTCCTTTGAGGATTGTTCAACTTCAGACTTTTTGCTTGCACGTGTTAGGGAGCACTGCCCTTCTCCAGGGTCTCCTGAACCGACCCGTGGCAAACGGCGGGGATTATGTTTGCACCCCTGGAGTAATCACTTCCAGGAGTACTGGTGTCCTTCCCAGGCAAAGCAAACTGTGCTTTACAGTCCTGTGGTGTGGGAATGGAAAAGCAAGCATTTGTAATATCAATAGCTGCAAACTATTTTGCTGGTCTTCTGGTTCATACAGCAACTGGAGCGCGGCCAGGATGGCGGCAGCCAGAGGCAGGTCGCTTCGTTTCGGGCTCATTAAGCCATCGCCACCCCTGTTCGCCCTTTTTGCAGGCTGTACGGGCCCGGTGCGGGCAGTGGGTTTGTGTTACGGACCCGCGGTGGTCTGGGGGTGCCCCTGGCATCTCCTCCCAGCACTGCGGCTGCCGGGTGATCCCTCCTGCCTGGCTGCTCTGGTCCCGGAGCCAGCACAGAGCTGGCATCAGCGGGGAAGCTCCATGGGAACAGCCTGGTGGCCTCGTCCCGGCTGCTGGCCACGCACCTTGGTCATCCCCTCGCGTGGGGCGGCCGTGCTGGATCCTCCTCTTGGAGGGGACGGGGCAGCGGTGGGAGCAGCTTCTCCTCCTCGGGGGTGGCAGAGTGACATCCCCATCCCGGTGCTCTGGATCCCGGGTGGGAGCCCTTGCTGGTGTGGTGTAGGAACCGAGCTCGTGGCCCAGTTTGGTTGGTGGTGTAGCCATTGCCTGGCCAGCAAGACAGCCCTGCTGCCCGTCGCCCTGCGTCTTCCCACATTACATCCCGACAGTGCCAGGCAGTTCTGGGACCGCGTCCGGACAGCCCATCACTGTACCCTAACACACTCCCTTTGTTTTCCAAAGTATTCCTGCTTTCTGTACTGCTAATATGGTTGCCAACCAGGTCTAACCTAAGCTAAGTGCTGCCGCAGGGAGCCCTTTGAGATCTGCGTCGTTTGTGTGATGCAGCTCTGCAAATGCCTTTAAATCTGAATCTGGAAAGCTGTGTTTCCGTGCAGTGCCCCGTTTCAGGCCAGGGCTGCTGCCGAGGAGGCGGTGGGCGGCGATGCTACGGAATTGCAAAGGCATTTTGCTCTGACATGTGTCTGTGCAGCCAAAAGTGAGGAAGGAATCTGGGAAAGCCGGGTGAAGGCCTTCAGGTTAAAAAAACCCAAAGCCAAACTGTTTAGTGACTTGACTTGATGGGGCAGGCGGCTCTTAAAATAGAAAACACTTATCTTTGTTTCCTTTTAAAATGTGTCCTGTATCCTTGGGAGGCTTCTTACCAGCCTTTGGATCAGTGCCCTGCATATTCAAAGCCCTTTTACTTTCAGCAAAGGACTACAATTTGCAGCTTGTTTGGAGTGTTTTTCACCGCGGGATGCAGGATTGTGCTCCTTGCTCAGGCTCTGCTGGGTTCGGGGCCTCTCCTGGTACAAGGGCAAAGCGAGCTCCTGAAGTGACCCCCGGCCAGGCTGTCATTTAGGGGACGGTGGGAGAGGGCCACATCCCGGCGGGAGCAGGTTGGTGCTGGGGCATGGCTGGACCGGTGCTGAAGCACCCTGTGCTGGGGTCCCCAGCCGCGCCGCTGCTGTGAACCCCGCGCCGCACTCGCGCTCCTCTGAGCGCCCTGGCTAACCACCATGGGAGCCGTGCTGTAATTAAGCATCCGATTAGGAGCGAGCCCTTCCCGTCAGCTCCCCCTCCGCCAGCATATTCTCTCTTGCTGTCTCTTTTTCTAGTAGAAAGCTTTTCCTACAAGTGGTACTTGTGTAACTTGGCAAGGGTGTTTTGATGGGCTGGCCGCATTGTTCATTGAATTACTGTCTGGCTGGAAAGCCAAGGGCTGCAATCTTCTGTGCATTATTATTCTTGGGATTCAGCCTCTTAGAAATGCAAAGTGGGACAGTTTGCTGCTAGAAACATTTCCCAACAGTTCGGAGCCTGGCAAGAGATGGAGGGATCTCTTGGGCTTCAGTAACCTTCACGTTTTCACATGCTTTGACATGCATTTTGAGCAAGTCCTTTTATTTATTTCAATAGTTCTGTCAAACAATCCTCCTCCCTTGTATTAACTATGGCTTCACTGCCCTAAAATAACCCAGCAGGGTTAGGAATATTTGCCACGGGAATCTTGTAAATGGCTTACACATAATTATGTTCTTATTCCAAGGCAACGGAGATATAACTCTTCAAAATGGATAAAAATCTTGAAATGAACATCTGGACATACAAATTAAATTGCTCTTAGTGTAAGGACAGTACAGCGCTTTATTCTCCCTGGCAGGCTTCAGCACACTTGCAGACTCGACACTAATCCACAGGATCAGAGTCATCTTGTAAACTTAATGTCTCTAAGTGTTTTCACATATTTTTATTGCAAATCTATCCTTTCAGGACATTAGGGATCAAACCGAGCCCTGGTAAGGCACACGTAACCTCTCTGCATTGACTGAGAGCTTTACGTACTTAGATGGAGATAGCATTGGGTCTCAGGAGCAAAGCACTCTTCTGACAGCAAACCCTCACCTGCCCTACCCGAGCTGTGGCCCTCACCATCAGTGAAATTATAGATTAGCTTATTGATTATTTTCCCTTTTTTTTCCCCTCACTTACTCTCAAAGTGCCATGGAAATTCAAGACGTTTCATATTTTTCTATTGACAAGAGCAACAACTAAATCAGATTACACAACTCCCCTAATTCCCAAAAGTAATTTCCAAATTGTTCTTAGGTACTTTGCCTGTCTGTTGCTTGCTGTTGGAGAGCATGCTGAGATACTTGCAGCTTGTCATGGTTTAAATCTTAATTAGTTCATGGGAGTGCATCCTTTTGAAATGCTATACTTGGACTTTCTCTAGGCTATTTTTCTTCTGGAAGGAATTAAAATACGCAGTATCATAATTAGGCACTTCTACTCATTTATGTTAGAACTTTTTGAAGAGTATTTAAAGAAAGCCACGTCAATGTATGAAGTACTAATATTACAGCAGAACAGAATGTCCTTTGTCTTCATATTTATGTTGGATTTATTTAGGTGCGCCAATATTTCCAATTAAATTAGTAAAGCGTCTACAGAACCTCGCCAGAAATGAGCTGCGCGGGATGCACGGTACGCGCGGGAGACGGGGCGATGGGAACTGGCTCAGTTTTCGTGGCGGGACGAGCAGCAGATCTTAGATCCGCTCTTCATCTTGGCGCCCGAGCAGGATGAGCGCTGCCTGTGGCCATCCTCCTCCTCCGGCTGTCAGTGCCTGGCGTACTGGCGGGGGGCAGGACCCCTGCGCTGCCGGCTGCGGGGGCAGCGGTGCCGGCAGCGAAGCCGTGCCAGCTGCCGGCAGCGTTGGTCCTTCCTGCCTGTATTTGAAGATCGTGAGATTTGATGCAGTTCCTCTGCTGCTTCTAGGCAGGCTGGGTGAGCTTGAACTGGCTGAACAAGTAATTCTTAATATAGATGCAGCAAGCTGATCATTTTGGGCACTTTTTATTTAAAGGGAAAAAGACCAGGGCACCAGTAAATACAAAACATATCACTCTACCGAGCCAGTAACGTCAGCGCTTCAGTCAAGTTTCCAGGGAGAGATTTATGACTAGTGAGATGATGCTTGCATAAAACTTGTTTGGCTGTGATTTTCGAACCCTGCAGCATGGAGGAATTGCTGGAGTGGATGATTGTGTGTGCTGAATGCCGAGGAACTTGTCAGAAGGTGAGCTGGAGAGAGGAGAGGGGGGCATGTAGCGCAGGCTGTGCCAAGGGATTTGAGGTTGCATTGGCTCTAGAAAACCTGCCGGGTGGTGAATGCCCCACAACTGTACGTGACCAAGCCGTGCATCAGACAAAGGGGATGGGTATGGTGTCTGTCAGGGTCGTGGTGATGCCTTGTCCATGTTAAACACCCTCATAAAAGCAAAGAATAAAACCCATAAATCCTGTTGATCGGTTCGATAGTTATGTTTTATATAAATGGACACTTGAAAATAAAAAAAGGATTTGTTCTCCCATGCTCTGCTTTGCACTGCGGCTGCTGTCCAGCCTCCATCAGGATAAATGATCACGATGGAGACAGCCTTCCCTAAAAGGTGTGAAAGAGAGCTTAGATGAGCGCGGGGACCACTCCATCCAGCAAAGACTAGTGCCTTGGCCGTTGTTGCTGTGCAGTGCGCTCTTAGATTAGATTTCTGCAGAAAAACACATGATGGCTGATCCCCTCTTTAACCCCGAAGGGACTGGTCTTTATTTCCATACCCTCTGATATGTTTCAGTAACTGAGGTACAGTGAAGTGCATGTGTACACCCTCAGAAGCAAAGAGGTGTCTTGCTTTAAAACGCTGTCTGCTGGATCTGCCGATATTTTCACCACTTGGGTGGAAGCATGGCTGTTTTAAATAAAAATTGAGCTTAATGTGCTTTTAAATTGGAGGCAAGTGCACTAGCTATGCAATTAACTGCAAATATTGAGTTCGAGAAAGGGCAATGCAAGTACTTCCAAAATAATCAGAAGTGTTTTTAAATGGATGGCTAATGGAGAACAGACACTGCAGTGTGAGCTGCCTGTGTTCCCTAACAAAGCATTCTTTACCCAGGCTCTGCATAAGCTTCTTTTCAGCGTGTACATTAGAGCAGGAGTCTGGCAGGCTGTCTCGTCATGTGTCTTGTCCTGTAGAGCCACTTATTGGATTTCATATGCTTACCCTTGTGTGATCATCAGGGCAGTGCTTAAAGGCAGCTCTTGTATGGAAACAAATGCAGCAGATTATGCAGCCGTAGTCTCTTGGTGGAAGAGAGGAGGGGAGAGATGGGGAAGGGAGGAAGCCTCCATTCCTGACCTTTAACTCAGCAGTAAACATAAATCTCCTCTAATGCTCTGCATTGTCTGAAAATAAGTCATGGAAAGGTTATGCTCTTCGAAGGAGAGTGTTTGTTGCCTTCAAAGTTGTGTCCAAAATTAAAAATAAAGACCTGAAAATATCACCATCAGTTTGCTTTAAATATGGTAGCTGCCTGCTCAGAAAACTGCCTCCTGGAAGTGGCTAGAATGGCTTGTAGGCGATGTTAAGTCCTTCATTCCCTTTCTCTTTTTAGGGTCGCGTAGTGTTTGAGCTGGGGGAGCCCTGTTACATTTCCCTGCTCTCCAGGGCATGACGTGCATGTCCTGCATCGCAATTCCTTGCAGAGCCTGCCTTCCCTTGGGTTTGCTCTGTGCGTTGCTGTGTTTGGCTCCAAGTTAGAGTGGAGATGTTTTGAACAAGACCAGGCTCTCCGTGGAGTTCAGGCTACCTTGTTCAAATTCAGAGATCCTACAAAGTTCAGGGAACCGTAACACCATGTTAGCTGAAATGGCATGATCTGTTTTGTTTTGCTTGGTTTTTCCTCCCCCTTTTTAGATTTGTACGTGGTTGGTGTCAAAACCTTTCAGTGGCAGTTGAGGACCTCAACACTTGTGGAAAGACCAGCCAGTTTCTTTCTGAATCTGTTGGCCGTACTGGCACCTGTGCGCTTTGTCTTGAGAGGTTAGATCATTTTTTTAAAGGCAGCGCAGGGAGCGAGTGGTAGAGCCAGAAATCAATCTTGCCATCCCTTGTGGTCCCATTACGCTTCTCCGCTGGCGTCTGCCGTTTGTTCCCATTTGGATTGCAACCACACACGGACTATATGGCTGGTGCAGAGCCAGGGTGAGAGGGTAGACTTGCGTTTGGGGTCTCCAGTCGGTCCTTCTGGTCCACCGAAATTTGTATGATTTTCCAAAGGTGATGAGGTTGGTTTCTTTGGGTTGAGTCTGTCTTGAAGCAGAAAGATAGCGTCAGTGTATCTGGTGTGGCTCAACTGGGATAGTTTCAGTCCTGACCTTCCTGATTTGCCCTTCAACGTGTAAAACCTCAAAGAACATCTCCAGTCCCATGGTACCTCCCCTGCCCCAATATCTAAGAGAAGTTCGCAAACCCACAGATAGAACCTTCCCTGCAGATGTTAAGGAGTGGTGGGTGCAGCAGCAGCAGCCTGGCTTGTGTTGGTGGCGCAGTGTGGTGCGTGCCTTCAGGATTAATCTAATCATCATTACCACTATCAGTGAGGAAGAAGCTGCAGTGTAGTCTGGAGGTCCGTGAGCAGAGTGAAACACTGGGTCAGGCTGGGGGTGACTGAACCCCCCAGTGTGACAGTTCTGCTCCTTCGTAGCGGTGCTGGGGTGTTGGAGAGGAAACTCATCCTTTCATAAGGAAGCAGCAGCCACGATGCTGGTTGGGTGGAATCCAAGTAAAGGAAACTGCCACCACATAAATTGATGATCATGAAGTGATAGAGTTGGAGGAGCCAGGGAAGGGTTCGAGCTAGAGCTGCAGGAAGCAAATGCAGTAATTTTGGCATGCTCATACAGGCGAGTCAACTAGAAATACATTTGTGTTCAACAGGTACCTGAATGGTGATGAGCATGGGTGGTGGCTGGGCAGAAAAGGCTGTAGTCTGGTGGCGTGAGGTCCACAAAGGATGGAGCAAAGAGGTTCAGGAATTAGCCTGCATCTGGAGGGTGTGTCAGTACCATTCATTCAGCGTGTGCCCTGCTCGAGCAGAATTCCTCAGGGGAGAAAGCAGTGTAAATTGAAAAGAGAAGTGATGATTGTGAAGAAAAAAATAGGTGATGGATTGAGAAGCTGCTGTAGAAGAAGGAGCTAGCTAGATGAGATATGAATATGAAATGTAAATGAAGCTTGGAGGTGATTAAGTGGACTTTTCTACAGCCGTTTCTTATGCTAGGTGTGCAAGGCTGTGCTGATCGGGGGGAGGAAGAGCAGCACAACGCATGAGTTAGCAGCGTTTCCCTGTTGAGCTTGTAGGCAGAAAACGGGGGCAGCCTGTTAGTTGGGGGGCTTGACTGAATCAGTTTCTTCAGATGCAAACCTTGGCCATGGGACCGTTAAGTCACGCAAAGGGAATTCACGTTCCCACCGCCCCCCTGCAAAGAAATGAATTCCTTGTGACATGTCATGGCAAAATGATGTTGTAAGATGTAGCGTGGAGGTGGGGAAAGAGGAAATGAGTGAGATGTTTTTAATTCGGGATAATTTGTTTGGTGTGTAGCTGTGAATTAGACACATAAGGAGTCAAAGTTAATGGATGAAGAGTGTATTGAAAAAGACAGAGTAATGTTACCAAGAGAAGAACAGAATTGCTCTCACCAGGCAACATACTTACGCAGAAGAGAGGACTGTCAGCTGTTTTTATTACAAAATAGAGGTTAGCCTTTTTTTCTTTATTTTCCTCCCTTAAGCTGACCCTGAGTTGTGCAAGATAGGTGTTAGGATTGTGAGGTGTTTTCACAATGAACACATTTTTCCTGAAAATTGCAGTGTTGCAAAGAAGAAAAATTCAAATGGTAACGTAATGAGGGTTTCTTGCATGAGAATGCATGTTGGGTTTGCATTTCTTTCATGCCTGGGATTGGAAGAGCAGTTCTGCTTGCAGGATGAGGGCTTGGATGACATTAGTCTTACCTTTATAGACTGCTGCAAATTGTCCTTGGGCAAATAAGCACTTGGAAATTTGCTCAGAGTATCAAACAGCAGATTTTATTTTTAAGCTTGGGGCAAGGAGTTAGATTATAGATCTCCTCAGCGTGCTTCTGAAGCTACATCGCTCCTTGCACACTGGAAGAAGTATCCTGAATTCCCAAGAACTTTCCCTCTGAGTGACAAGGTTTAGGTCTCGGCTCGTGTAGGCTGTTGATAGTTCTACTTCTCTGCGGCATAATCCAGATCCCAAAGAAAGCTCCTGTTAATCTATTCTGCACGTGAAGGAAACACCAAAGAATACATTACAGCAGTGGCCCCGCTTCAAATCCTACTGTATCCGTAAGTGATTTCCATGGAGTGTACATCGTGCATGGAGAACTCCAAAAAAAGCATGGTATGTGGCGGTGTAAACTGGCAGAGACCTGGAGCAGTGTTATTCTCCCTTTTGTTTTTTACTATTTCAAGGAAATGCTTGTTCCAAAGAGCAAAGGCTTTAATCATTAAAGCTTGTGAGGGAGTTGTCTCTTTAATCTCTTGCACTTTGGTTTTGGCTTCCTTCA
Organism: Ibycter americanus; assembly: GCA_035590275.1. Classification (NCBI taxonomy): domain Eukaryota; kingdom Metazoa; phylum Chordata; class Aves; order Falconiformes; family Falconidae; genus Ibycter; species Ibycter americanus. The sequence goes on along the minus strand of JAVJGI010000001.1, from coordinate 102,959,857 downwards.
AAAAATCTTTGCAGTACTAGTGTCATCGGTGCCTGTATGCTCAGATCAGCCTTTTCATAGGGAAATGAAAGCCTCGTTTCCTCATTTAAAAAAAAAAAAAAAAAAGAGAGATGTAAAGAAAAAAGGCAGAAAAAATTATTGCACCACCACGTTTTAAAGGTACTAAGCCTGGCTTGTATCCCTGAGATGAAAAGGGAATTGAATATTGTGTTTTCTAAAGGACTTCTCTGTCCCTGCTGGATATGGATCTATCAGTCAAATATTGAAATAGAGGCGCACGGTTACCTGCTGCAAGGCTCCAGCCAGCTGCACGCTTACGCTGAGGCTTGATCCTGCTGCTTTTGAAATTGGTGCTGATGCTTTGATTTCCATAGCGTGCAGACCCGCAAGAACCCAATGTTCAGCGGAAGCAAGGGCTCCGGTCTCCTGTTAGAGTGGTCCAGGTTTTTGGGAAACATCGATTGTCCGGTCGAGCGTGCAGGTGGGTGCCCAGAAAGATGCGCTGTGCCCTCCCGGGCTGGTCTGAGATCGCAGGGACGGGGCAGCTCAGTTGTTCACATCAAAAGTCAGTTTGACTTTGGCTGTTGCTGGAGTGTTTGGAGCTCTGCCGGCTACGCCGGTGGGTTGCTGCGCAAAACAGTAATTTGTGTCCATGCTGAAAGTGTGAAACACAAATCAAAGTCCAAATAAGTTTCAAAACTGAAAAACACCTTCCGTTTTCAACAAGACATTTTATGCATCAGTAAATTCCTTTTCCTCCCAATTCTTTTGTTCTCCACTTTGAAAATACTCACGAAACATGCCTGATAATTAACAAGATGGTAGCAGGTTTGGAGGGAAAAAAAAGTGTGTTAATTCATTTTAAGGCAGTTTAAAAAAATAATTCCAGTGTCCTCCCAGTTTGATTGTTGGGATTTTACCTTCTAAAATTGCATGAAAAGCCCGATGCGGTTCTGTGATGATACTAAATTGTGTAATGTGTAAGGTCACAAGGTTCAAGGAAACACACATTCCTAGAGAAGACAGAAGTGTTTATCTAGTCAAGTGAGTCATTTTTCTAGAGAAACAAGTTTTTTTAACAACTGTAGAAAATTAATTTTCAGTAGGGGATAGCGTACCTTTAATCTCAGCTTGCCTGTTCAGCGTTAGGAAAATCTTCACTAGAAAGTGACTGGTATCTGTCTGCTTCAAGATGTTAAAATTTCGGATGAACACCAGGTTTCTGAGTATTTTTCTGAACGCCACCAGCATGGAAAATCCGTCAGTGGTTCAGATTCAGTGGTGAGCAGTCGGGGCAGTATCTCGCTTGAAAGCAGCAAGCTTTCATGTGTTTATGTTTTTGGGGGTTTTTTGGCAATGTTTGTGTTGCCTGTGATCAGGGAGCCTTGAAGGACGGCGGGAAGGTGAGTTGTGAATTCAGCTTCATTTCTTCCCAGGGCTCTGGGAAGCTGATATAGGTAAGCTGATTTGTTTAGATTTTAAATTTTAAGAGAGTCCTGCCGTTTCTGGTTTTTTTTAGACAAAAAAGTTTGTTGCTACATTTTTTTGTTTGAAAGCAAAACCAAAAAAATCTGAATAATGCTGCTTTTTTGTCTCTTTTTTTCCCCCTGAAACAGATTAAAGCTGGTTGATAAGATCCAGCTCTCCCAAGACAGGGGTGGGTGACGAGGCTGTGCTGTGCATGCAGTTGCTTGATACCGTTTATTTTTGCTTCACTTTGCAAAATTACCGATCTGCAGCAGTATCCAGCTCTTGGTTACGTAATGGTGGTTCACCAGAGGACCTCAAAACAGTGGCAGAATACTTGTGTGACACCCCCAAAGCCAGCAGAGGTTAGCTGGAACCTGTCATTATCCCAGGGTTACAGGTGGAGGGTAGTATAGACTCTATGGAGATGGAGTTGAAAAGCCGAAAAATAATTGCAGTTGTTTGGGGAATCTTCTAGTTTGGGTGTGTTGTGAGCTGAGTTGGAAAAATACAAACTGGGAAGTCATCCTTAGATGCTGCAGTGGGACTGACCTACGTGAGGGATGCGCTTGCCTTGGGGCTGCAGAATTAAACCCCTTTCTTTTGCTGAGCTGCATTACACACTTACCATTCAGCTTGCTGATTAAATGCAACCATCCCCAATGAAAATGGGATTTGATGTTCTCTTAAGCAAAATTCATGTATAAAGAAAGGAATTATTAAGCCAGAAATTAAATTCCACTTACTCGGCGTTTTCCAGGCATGCCTCAAGCTGTTCTGCTGGTTAATATATGCCGCTGCACATTGCTAGCTTTTGCTTTAGCCTCTTGCTAAGTTGCCTCCTGGTCTGCCTTTTAATTTTTTGCCTGCTGGAACTCCTGTCCTTGTTTGACAAGTCCGTGCAGCCAACACAAACAAAGGATGATTCATTCACAAAATATCCCTGAGCGAGGAGCTGGACTGTAACTCTGCTTTTACACCCGTTTAACTGACCTGATGGGAAAGAAGTTGCTGTTGCTCCTTGGGATGTGGCTGGAGAACAGTCACATCTTACTTTGGGGTGAAGTTTGCTCCCATCTTGCTCTGCTTTTGGTTTCAGGTGGGGGAAGTGTCACCTGAGAGTAAATAAATTGACTGAGAGGGGCTCTTAGCATCAAGGTTTTCTGCCAGGCGGACCTTGGCGTGTCCCAGCAGGGTGGGCCATCCCAGGATGAGACCCCAGAGCTCTCAGGCTTGCCTGGCTTCAGGCACCCGGGAGCTTTCCAGCCGCTGGCAAGTTTCCAGCTATACAGAGGGGTTTACAAAATGAAAGAAGTTTTCACCAAACTTGTTCTACTCTGATAAACTAGTGCAGAATCGTGCTACGTTCTCCAGGACGCGTCAGGCTCCTCTCCACTTGCCTCTGCTGTGACATACGTGGCAAATGGACGGCACACTCGCCATCGGGAGTGTAGGTCTTTGCCGTTGTTGTCCAGAAGTTGCTGGCCATCAGTGGGTTAAATGCTCGATACGTGACTCAAGTTTCATTTAAAACCATCAAGAATGAACTTGGGTCTGCACAAACCTTGGGTCTGCTTTTGGGAGAGGGGTGGGGAGAGGTGGGAAAGGGTTGTTGTCCGGATGCACCCACGGCCATGAGCAATCTGGTTTGTGCAGCGGGATTTTTGGCAGCTTCTTGTATCTCCCGGTGCTTCCAGGGCTCTGGTGCATTTCTGCAGTGCCATTCCTGTCGGTAAGCCACAGAATAATATTGATGTTTGTTTACTGCCTTCTCCCAGAGAAGGGGATTTTTTAAAAAATAAATGAACTTTCCTCAGGCGCCCCTTGCCCGGTGTTTCAGCGGTGCTGAGGATTTATGCTGCAGTAGCTGTGAGGCATGCTGGTGGGAGTGCCGACGCTGTTAATATTCAGAGTCATAAAATTCTGTCTATTGGATGAGGTCCTAATTACCCCGATCTCTCTTAGTCTCACTAAAAGTTGGATGGGTCATACTGGAGCAAGACAGTTGCATTTGCATTAATCTCCATACGTGGGTTAATGATTTTTTTTTTTTTTTAAACCTGCAGAAAAAGACAGGAAAATGAATTTTCCATTGTAGCTTTACTGTACATATGGTTTGTTTTGCCATTTCCTCCCCCACCCCCCTTACTCGCTACAGGTGGGTGTCAGTGGGTTCGCTCTTCAGCACAACAGGGCAGGCCTGTGCTGTTTTTAGGATGGAAAATACTAAAAATTCCCATGAGGACGTTGCCCTGGATTGGTGTCATAAGAGATACCATCAAGTGGAAATAAGTAAAACCAATAGAAATTAAATTTTCATGATTCTTTGATTCTTTAAGTTGCATTCTTCCCAAAGTAAGTCGTAGCAAGGTATTCCTTTGGAATAGGAGTTATTGCATTCATTCATCAGCAAGTTGATCTCTCTGTTGCTGTTGTTCAGTATCTCAAAAATACATTCTCAATATCTGCAAAATGCTGTGCTGCTGAAAACTGCAAAATTATATTCTCTCTTTTCTCCTTTCTGATGAGCTGATCGATAAAGCTGGCATTTCCATAAGGTGGTATTTACTTGCTCTACAGTTGAAATATAATATTTACAGTTGCAAATATTCTTCACAGCTGGTAGCTGGTTTCTCCATCCTTCTTTTTATGATAAGTTTACAGTACATTGCTGTCATCAGGCTGGATCCTACATGTTTGTTGGCTGCCTCAGAAAAAAAACCAAAAAAACAAAAAAGGCAGCTGCTTTTGAAGTCTTGGTTAGTGTTTATGCATGAGATGTGTGTTTCTTTTGGGTTAAATTTTGAATGTAACCTTCTTGGTGCACAGCTGCACATAGCAAGGGTGAATATTCTGGGTTTACAAGACACTGCCTGCGGACTGGTAAGTGCAATCTCAATCAGACATCCCACTGCTCAAGTTAATCAACCTGTACATGTATTTCTTTAACCTCGTGCACTCAAGTCATTTAGTGGGAGCCCGAACCAAGTGAAAAATGGGCAATAACCTGGAGCTGGCGAGGGAATAAAATAGCTGGAATTTGCAGAAAGATGGTGAGAGTTGTGTGGCTGGCTTCGGTGCGCTCCAGGGAGGGCTGGGCACCTTTTAATTTCTTCTGCAATTCCCGGTCAGGGTGGCCAAATGTTTTCCCTTTTCCACGTATTTTTTGTTAGTCCTAGTTAAATCATTTATAGTGCAAGAATTACTTGAGACACATACATACATGTATATAAAATTTAGACATTCCCAGCCCTGTCAACTTAACAGCCTTATTAGCATTTTTATATCATCTTTCCAATTAGTAAATCCCTTTTTTTTTGGTTGATGTACAGCTTGCAAGTAAAAGAGAAAGCTACCTTGGATTAGATTTACATCATGTCATACTCTTTGATGAAAGCACTGATTAGCACGAGTCGTCTGGTGTCGCTCCCCCCATGCCTTTCCCCACGAGCTGTCAACTTTCATCATCATCAGGAAATATACGTTTGGAAAGTATTACTGTTATTAGCAGAATTCGAAATACGGGAAGGTTTGTTTGTTTTGTTGGGTTTTGGTGTTGTTTGCTTTCGGAGATGTGTGAGAGGAGTAGGGAAGTGTGTGGGCAAGTACGCTTTTTGATTTTGATCATATTTCTCCCCTCCATTTTCAGTTACGGTGTTCGATGACTTACCGCAAGTTCTCCTGCCTCTGTGAAAAACAAGTACTTTGCGATAATGGGTTTTTGTTGTTGTTGTTGACTGCTGCATCGGGCCCTCTGTTAGCAAACCAGTTAAACGATGAGTCACTCCAGGGAGTAGGAGTGATTGCAGCACGCAGAGAAACAGCGTAGGAAATTTTGGATTAATGTAAGCAGAGAAACTATCAATAGAACTGCTGACCTGACCGCTGGTTGTTCCCTGAAGTAGAACAATCTGGCTTCGAGGAGGAGAAAATAGATTTATATTGGTATTAGTAGTGAAATCTTAGGTTTTTCCACGGATGTTTCCCTTTGGCCTTTACAAAGGAGATGGTGTCACCGTTGCTTATAGACGAGGGGACAAATGGATGCGGGATGCTGCTCCAGGTGCCAGCAGCAGAGCTGGGAACCGTGCCCATGCCCAGCCCCTGCCCACACGGGTGCCTCGTCCAGACGAGGGGCTGTGTCCCCTCGGAAAGGCAGGAGCCTTCCCAGTGTGCGACCCTGGGTGCAAGTAGCACCGGGCCCCGGCAGGCGAGTGGGGACTCGCTGCCTGAGCGCCCCGGGCAGGCGCGGGGCCGTCCCCTCCTGCTGTGGCACGCTGGCAGGAGCCCCATTCCTGATGGGAGCCCCATTCCCGGTGGGAGCTGCGTCCCTGGTGGGAGCCCCGTTCCCGGCAGGAGCAGCAGCGTGTCACCCAGGCACTCCTGCCAGAGCCTCTGCCACCGTCTTCTGCTGCTTGTCACCATCAGCCAGCAAGCGTCAGTTAAAAAAACCCCAAACCAGTAGTTTTGAACGTCTTTATTTGGAGTATTTGTGAAAGTTCAAAGCTTTGACTAAATTGGTTTTATTGGTCCTGTTAGCTACTAGAAAAAAAGTGAGGTTATGTAATGAACACGGTCTTTTTAATGGTAATATAAATGTTTGCTAATTACCATATGGAGATGAGGGTCATATTAATTACAAAATGGTTCTCGCAACGCTACCAAGCAACCATCCTTTTAATATTTTTTTTTAATGGGATTAATTAGAGATAATATGCATTCAGGACTGACAGCTTTTCTTCATAACATTTTCAAGAAAACCACGTACGGGTCTATTTGCAAATAATGGAGTGCTGCGTGCCCTGCGCATCTGTGCTGGGCGGTGGGACCCAAGTCTTGGCTGCACTCTGGCCAAAAAGGACAATCAGAATAAACAGCTGAAGAACCACCAGCAGCAGAGCAGATTTGGCCTTCTTAAGCATGAATTTAAAATATAGATGAGAGCTTGTGCCAAGAGACTTCTTAAGAGCATCGGGTCTGTTCTTATTAAAGCCTGTGGGTTAACTCATGTTGCTGGCAGCGTAAATACCATCTGCCCAGAGCGGGCAGGGAGCAGGATGAGCAGGATAACCTGCTGCTGCTCAGTCTCATCACCTACAGGGCTCTCCTTGCTGCTGTATCACCTGCAGACCCGGAGTGGGATGCAGAACTTTCCTCCTGGGCTGGGCCATGACCATCGATGGCAATGGTGAGCTCTTCCCTTCGCCCCTTTCTGAGCAGTCTCCACGCTGGAGACTCAAACTGAGTTAAAAATGGGCAAGATGTGCGCTGCCAAAGGCGTCCTCCCACTGGGCATGCTCCTTCGGCACTTGGTCCATGGCAAGGTGTGCATGACTGACGGACGCACAGTCTGGTCAGCCCACGGGAGGTGGTCTGCAGGGCCGTGCAGTGGTATGGCTTTAGGCATTGCTGGTGGCCGTGAGTAGACCGTTTCCTCCAGTGCAGAGGGGTAGGGGGTGGCTCGTTCCAGTGTGGAGCTGTCTGGCACCAGTTTTTACCAGCTAATGGTTGACGGTACTTTCAGTTGCTCTGGGGCATCCCTGGTGTGAGGCTGGTGAGGCGCTACGCAGCATCTCTCTGGCTTTCTAAGGCAGCCAAGTGCTCGTGGGGATGCAGGAGTCTCCTACTAAACCTGGGAGAGTGGGAAGTGGTTTCTGCTTGTCGTGAGCAAGTGTCACGTGTGGCAGCTGCAGTCCTCCATCCCGCACCAGGCTGACCCTCCTTGGGGCAGCGCTGGGGCTCTGGCGCTCTCCAAAATGAGCCGCTACGACTCGAACCGTGGAATCAAACCTGCAAACTGCAGGTTACGGTAGAACCTCATCGTCTGTGAGCCTTTAAGCTGGTGCTTGCTGTACTTGCCAGGGTGGGAAGGTGTGCAAGCAGCCTCCATCCTGCTGCTGACCTCAGGCAAGTAAAAAACAGGAGCGGTGATACAAGAACTGAAGATTGGTGATGAGTTTTGGCATTTGGCATCTTCTGGCCAGCGTGCACGTGTTACATTTACTTGTGCGGGTGTGCGTTGGTGCCACGATCTGGGTGAACTGAACCAATCTTTTGAAAATTACAGCTCTTGTGCCCAGGCATTCTTTGATTGCCTACAAAATGGTCGCTAATGATTCTGATTTATATTAATCAGCGGGGGAATAAAAGGACGGGAAATTTGAAAGTAATAGCTTCTGTTCAGTGTATGCTTCGGCGGCGGCTGTGCACACAAGCGTGGTTTTTCTCCTGCTGCGTGGCGGCATCGGTTGGACGAGTCATGTCATGGCTGAGCAGCTTCTTTGCCCTCCTCCTGTCCACGCTTCGGAAGATCACGCTGAAGATAAAAGGCAAGAGGAAAAATAAGCCCTTGCCTGTATTTTACCCTATGGCAGGATTTCGGTTTTAGTCCAAAACTCTTTGCTGTTCAGTTTTACATGTTTAACGTGTCACTCAAGTTGAACGTTGTGATGACAGCGATCAGATTCACTCGACTACTTTTGTGCTGGCACGGTGCTCTTGTTCAGATACGTGTCAGCAGAGGGGATTTAATAACACGTATATGCTACACTAAGCCAGGCTCAGAAAGACTGCATGTGCAGAAAGGTGGTCAGTATCTTAAAACAATCACTGTGTGGATAGGGTGGAAAGGACAAAGGAATACTGATGTCTCTGTTTCGTTGATGTGTATGTGAAGCACCGAAGGGCTTTAGACTCAGCTGCTCGAAGGTGTTTAGGAGTATGAGCCTAGCTTAGGTGTCCAAGTCCTTACATGCAGAAGTGTCTTTGGAGGCTCTGGAGAGCATGGTGAAGGTCATGGGGTAAGGACTAGTAACAAGTCAGTGCTAGAAGCTGAACCCAGAGCACCCTAGTCATAAGGTGCTTAATGGTACGGTATTTTTCACCTTTATTTTCACTAACATGTACCTGCTGCCTTTATTTTTTGAGCTTCTTGTTGTTTTTTGCAAGGTGTATAAGGTGAATTTAAGCTTGCTGGCTATAGGCTTTATTTTCTTTGTTACCTTTCAGAGATCTGGAAATTGTCCACAGATTTCAAGGGTCCAGCCTCTTGAAAATCACAATTAGCACAAATGCTACTCTCTTTCATTTCTCAGTGGTTCGGAGGGTCGTGTGGGTCTTAATTTGTAAATGTGATGGAGGGTATTCTTTCAAATAAAGAGGAAAGAGAATCCATGAAAATATTTCTGTGAATATTCTGAAAGAGGGCTTGTCTTCACCTTATATATGGGATCTCTCTGAAGAGGTTGTCTTTAGGACACTCTTTGGATCTTCTTTTAGAGGAATCATTTCCTGATGAGAAAATTACTCTCTTACTGATTTTTTTTGTTGATCTTATGTGTTGTTACTGGTGAGCCTGAAGGTGACTTTCAAAGGGGGGATACTCCGAGCGACCTGTAGCGAGTGCTGTAGCCTGAGCAGCTGGGTCATCAAACAGCTCTGCCACTAACCGGTCCTGGTAACATGCTCTTCTTGGGTGTGATGACCTGGGGGAGGAGTACATGGGATATCATCCCGGTTCTGTGTTGGAGTGGAACCGGGTGTCTCAGACTGATGCTCAAATCTGGAGGAGGCCAAGGGCTATTTCTGATTTGTTTGGGATTTGTCTAAATAGAGGAGCTGTTGCCATACAAGCTAGGCAGTGACATTAAGACACCAGATTTCTCCTCTGCTCGTTCTCGAGTTTGGACTCTTGCTTCTCACTGATTCGTCTTTTTGCGTTGTAGGTTCATGCGCTTTCTGATCAGGCTGCGCTGTTCGAGGGCGCGTTCTGCACCAAGTGGCCACGTGAGGAGGGGGTTGGCAGCCATCCTTGTCCCCGCACGATCGAGCTCATGGCTCGTCAGGCTCTCTGGAGGCTGGTTTTCAGTCCGATGCTCAGTACCTGCGATCTCCAAAGTGACAGATGCTTGCGTGGCCTTTGCGGCATCGCTCCACCAAGCGCCTGTGGTGTTTGCTTTCCCACCTCAGGGCTGTGGTTCAGACTTTGGGAGCCTTTGTGTCCACCGGAGACAATGTGGCTGTGTGGATGGTCAGGGTGGTTGTCCCAAAACGATGACGGTGACGATCAGACCTGCTGCTGCCTGCTGGCTCAGGACCGGTGCAGAGGATAAGCTCCTTTGTGCCGAGCTTCCAGGTGCGTCTCAGGAGCTCCCCGGGGGGTGGATGAGGCCGGGTGCCGACAAATCAGCCATGGAGGGTGAAGCCATTCATCCCAGTTTCAGGGTGTTTGTTTTTCATCTTCTTGCTGGTTTGAAAAGGCTGCTTTAATATTAATTCCAGTGATCTCTAGGCCAAATGGTTTACTGGACTGGGGACTGGAAAACACTTCAGCTTAAAAAATTTTAAGTTCTCCGAGGTATCACCGGGTAGTGAATGAGAGGATTATTAAACCCTGCTTTTCTTTGTGGCAAAGACATCTTAATGAAAGTCTGGAGTGTGCAATTGAGCTAACAAAGTTTTAAAAAGCCAACAGAAAGTAGGTAGCTGGTAGCAGAGCGACGTGTGCCTGACAGCTGGGTAGCAAACAGGGGATGCCGTGACAGAGGCACAGAGTGAAGTCTGAAAGGTACGGGCAGAGGGAGGCTGGCAGCAAAAAATAGGCTGGCGAGGACAAAGTGCTGCCTGTCATGGGAGTGATTGCTCGTCCCTTTTGATCATGGCGAGGAGGGATGCTCAGCGAGTGGCATTTAGACAGGGAGAGACAAGCCAGGGGGGTGAGAGGCTGCAGCCCGGGCGTGCGGGGCATTGCTGGGGCACCCTGGGGGGCTGCACGGCCCCCTCGCCCCGTAACGCCGGCCCCCGCCCGCGGCCGTGTTCAGCAACAGCACTTTTGTGGAAGGGGGCATTCCTCCCTGGGATCAGGGCAGGAACCCTTTAGGTTTCTAACTTCTTTTAAGGCAGTAGTTCGGTGCCCTTTGCCTGGCTGTTAGTCAGGGCTTAGCCGCGCCTGCGAGATCCCAAGTGATAATTTTAAGGGCTGAAATACGACGTGTGTAATCTGCTCAGCCTCTGCCCTGGCTTTGGTTTCCTTCCAGCCCTGCGTGTGGCCGGGAGGAGATGGAAGCTCTCCAGTGACGCTCTGCAGTGGGTTTTGACCTCGGAAAGGACAGAACAGGAATTGTAATGGGCCACGTTTACTGTCTTGTGAGGTCTGGGGACAGGCTTTCGTGTGACGTTGCATTAAGGGACTTCTTCGGCGCTGGCGGTGCCTGTGGCTCCGGCACGGAGCGGGCAGCTGAGGAGCCCTGTCCTGCTTGTTCATCTTCCTCGTGCAATTGCAGTTCTCATTAACAGCCCCCGAATTACTCATCGTGGGTACATGGCTCTGACAGGGACACATGCTACTCAGGAGAGCCAGAATTACAAATGAGGTATTTAATCTAATAAGGAAAAGGCAGCAATGCCCAGTGAGAAGATAGCCCTGCCTGTCTGTCTTCCCGTTTGAGGAGCAGAGGCTGGAAATAGGATGAGATTTTTACCAGTGGTTTCATGTTGAGCCTTTCCAGCCGGCAGCTTGCTGTAGAGCTTTATTAGCATTGATTTTTTAAATTATTTTTTTCTTTTTTGACTGCTTGCATTGGCCAGCTCTGGCCGCACAGTGTTGGATGAGATGGCACACTGGCCGGCTTGTGTAGCAGCCCTGCTATCAGTATGTGCAGTTCGTATCCTTGCTCTGTAACAACTGCATCAAAGCCTTTTAATCAGCTTGGTTTCACTGAAGTGTGTACAAATTCTCCTCTCATTACATCTACTTGCTCTCAAGTTTACAGGCACGAACTTCTCGGATAGACTAATATTCCTTGGCCACCCTAGCGTGCAAATTTAACATTTAATACCTGGGTGCAGGTCTGTTCATTTTTATGCAAATTCTAATGTAAGATTATATATTGTAGTTGTACATCAGAAATTAAAGTTATGCAGGGGAGGGATATGTGGAAAATGGCAATCTTGGATTTATATTTTTTGTAAATGAGGTAATCCTAGTCATTTGACTAATACAGAGATGCACATCCTCTAAAAAGGACAAGACTTGTGAATAGCAAACGCGGTTTAAAACGGTACTTAGTGCTGTAGCTGTTAATGAAGAAGTGATTGCTACGAGACTGGCTCCTTCAGTCTCCTGACTTCTCTGAATGCATTTGGAGGCAAAAACCAGGTTAATTACTCTGGTGTAGGGGAAAAAAAAAAAAGATCCAGACGCTCACACTTGTTTTCTTGTAGTCCCTTTGGCTTTGTGACCAGTGGCAGAGACTGCTGCAGGGTTTTCGTGGAGACCTGCTGCCCAGAGGAGGGAGGTGGGCTAATGGCGATGCAGCAAGATGCAGCAGATGTGTGGCTGGGATCCGTGATTCCCTGGGGGATAGCAGCTCCGGACACAGCTCTCTACTCCTGATTTCTATTAAGCAAAGCTGTAACCTCTGGCACCTACCGGGAAAGCTGGATCTGATTGTTGTTCCAGTTGTCCAGACCTTTACGGGGCAACTTCACTTGGCCCATTCCCACCGTGCATGGCTGCCACCAGTTGTGTGCACAGCCTGGCTATCTGGTGAGCAGCTTCTCCGGTGCCATGTCTACAAATGCACAAAAATAAGGAACAGCACAAGGAAGGAAAGTGCAGAAGCTGAATGAAATAATTTTGCTTCTAGGGTGCTACTCACATTTGTCCTAGAAGCAGCCAGAGCGTTACAAGAAGACGAATTCACTGAGTCCCTCTATTCACACGACACAGGAGGCGCTGAAGGATTTGCCTCCAAGGCTGACCCTTAGCAGCACAAAATTTGCCCATGAGATAGATGAGAGGAGAAGAGGACTCTATAAAAGAATCCTTTTATGTATAACTGAAGAGTTTTGGAACACTATCAATATTTAGATTTGCTTTTTAGAAATCAATACCACTTTTAGAGCACCTAAGCAAGCGATGGGCTTTAGTGCTACAATAGCTACACCCAGCATACTTAAAAAACCCCTAAAATCAAAAGGACTTCACAATGGTATTAATTGCATACGGGTAAAATTTTGCAAAGCAATTAGGATTCTGTCTCACTCGTTGACTTTCAGCAGTGCCGAAGCTGTCGTGCTTCAAAGCAGCTTTTGAAAAGGGAGTTTCAAGGGTTGAGCCCTGTATGTGCTTTTGAAATGATTCCTCAACTCTGAAATACTTGGTATTTTTCTAGATTGCCTGTTGACAGGGTAGCTGTTCCCTTCCCATAATGTCTCGGCAGGAAATAATGGGATGGAGCCCTTGGAGCTTGGGCGTGGGATGCCCGGTCCCGGAGCGGTCAGGCATGGCCCGGGCTCGCTCCCCCCGGCCACGGCAGCCCTGACCCCCGGCGGGGCTTGCAGGAATGCCTTCCTATCCCTGGGTGGAAAGTGCTGAAGAAAAACAGGGATATTATGAGCTGCTCAGTTCATTTCTTTGCAAATCTGCAATGGCTGACATCTGTTTGCTTTTCTTTGTGGTTTTGGAAAAGAAGAGAGGATTTGGATCCAACATAGCTATAAGATGGCTTGACATGGAGTAGCATGAATAGGCTTGTTTTGTCTCCTCCTGTTATGAATCACTTTCCATATTAATTTCAGACTTCGAGTCGATGTGCGTTTGGCCTCGCGGAGCTGCACACCACGTTGAGTCGTCCTATTGTTTGAAAAAGAAATACCTCACGTTTATTTGCTTCGTATCAGGACCCAGGGTCCCCCGCGGGGGCTCGGAGAGATGGGTCGGTGAGAAGCTCGGGCTGCCGGGGCGAAGTCGAGCCGGTTCAAAGGCTCTCCCCTAGCTGGGCAACAGCAGGCGCTCCCCAGCCCTCCGGTCAAAATTTTAGATGGGCTAATTAGCCCTATTGTACAGTTTCTTCATCCGCCACCTCAAGTTTTGCTTTCTGTGGTGTCCCTGCAGCCCGCCCGCTCTCCGCGTGGCCGGGGGGGTTTCGCTGCTGCGGTGGGGACAGCCCCGTGTCCCGGCCTGAAACGCGCGGGCCGAGTCTGCCAGCGTCTCCTGCCCGCCGCAGTCGCTTCTGGAACCAACAGTTAGAGGCTTTGTGCCCCCCTTTTTTGGATTAAGTATCAGTCAACTTGCAGTGAAGGTCCTTCCCTACTCTTGCCAGATGTCATGGATTACTGCCTCGGAACGGCTTTCCCATGAAAAGCATAAATAAATATAAGTCTTCAAGCTCTGGGCATGAAGTCAAGACCCACCTCCCCACCCCCTCCCCGGTTGGTTGAGCTTTTTTTCCCTTTCTTTTTTTTTTTCCCCCCTCCTTCTTTTTCTCAGACGGATCAATGTCTTGCCTTTAATGGCCTATTTTGGTCAAACATCAAGCCCCCATCCTCCGGCGCGCGTGTGGAGGGGAACGTGGCCGTTCCAGGCGTGAGGAGGACAGCGGGGGTAGGAAGCAGCAGCTCCGACGTTGTCTCTAACATTTGCTTCTGCCTTTTGGTTGGTCTCGGGATCAGCTGGAGGTGGCGGAGCCGTGGCGGGGTGAAGGCTGTGTTGGGTCATGTCGCTTGCCAAGCGATCCACGGGGTTCGTTTCTGTCGTATGGAGGGGTCGGGGAGTGCCGCCTGCCTGCAGGCCGGGGGCTGGAGGTGTAACGTAGCAAATGGAGAAAGGAAAAACGTACGGATCTTTTCAGGGCAAATGATAAAGCAGCGCTACTCCTGGTTCTGTGTTTCTGCACGGTCTCGGCCACGCTGCGCTTGCCCCGTGCACCAGGGGGTTTCTGTCCCTCGGCGGGGGGAGGACGGGCTGTAAGACACGCTGTCAGCTCGTTGGCTTTACAGTATTGCCAGCCCTGTAATATAAAACTCCCAAGTTAGACCCCCACGTAAAGCTGTGATACCACTTTAAAAATCATCAGCATGGGGAGGAAGGAGAGGGCTTTAAATCTGTCGCTGGGTCATATTTTCAAGTCCTCCTCTGATATTTAGAAATTCCCTTTATTGGAAGCTGAGAATCCCGAACCACGCGATTCCTGGAAGGGTAGCTTAAAAGAGAGCAGCCAGAGTAAAGAAAAAAGTAGTTGTGGAAACCTTTGCAGTAAAATTGCAGGCTTTACCAGCACTGCACTAAATGAATATGCTGATTAAAGCTGGGAGGAGCCAGTTCCATTTCCTTACATTTCCCTGGGAACGTGGTGTCTCATCCGAGCACAGCCCCCTGCAGCCAGATGGAGTTTGCTGTCATCCTGGAACCTTCACGTAGGGAATATCAGGCTGCATTTCCAGGGCAAACTGCAAACCTGGGAGCTCTGCTGGCCACACCAGTCACCCAACAAGAGACCAGTAAATTAGAGCACTGGGATACGTGTAGAAATAAGAAAGGGGTATATCGGTTTGCTGTATGCTAGCACTCATCCGAACGATAGCTGTGGCCACTGTGTTGTTCTCAGCTGCCATCCTTGTGGTGCTGCTGTGCTGGCTCTGCTCCCCTCCCAATTCTTTTGTGATTTGTGAATGATGAAGATGGAGTCAGACAGAAAGCAGAGTTGGCACAGCCAGGCTGTTACCCTATTAGAAGGTCCAGATGTACCGAATCAGGGTTCCTTGTGGCTTCTGATGAGGAAGAAACAAAACAGGGCTCTAGTTAGGTTTAAAGGATTTGGTAAGCGCACATGTGTCATAGGTCTAACTGCCTTTGATGGGTACCAGATGGCAAACAGAAAGGGGAGGCTGGAGCCAGGGGGAGGGCACAGCAAGGAGGCACGGGGAGGCAGAAGGATGGAGACGTCCTTTGTGAGCCTCTGTAGGGAAATGTCGCATGTGAAAGGTGCTTATATACACGTGTGTATCGAGGCTTATATAGACATGTGTATGTGTATATGTATAAAAACATTTTTCTGTCCATTGGGTCATTTAGATACAAGCCTGTTGCTTACTGTGAGCCTCTCTTCTTTGAAATGATTAATCATATTGTGAAGGTATCTCACACCTTTATATGGGTTTGCAGCCCCTCTTCATTTCCAGAGGAAGGTGAGACACTGTAGTTTCAGCCCAGAGCCGGGAAGTTTGGCTGAGGTGCTGGCCTAGCCTGGGTAACATACCCCCCTGGTCTTTGCTGGAGTGATATCCAGTGCTGAATCTCCACGTCAGAAGAGAATGAGATGTCACATGGGCGCAGAGAGCAGGGATGCTGTAGTGCTAGCCTGCCAGGTGCTGGCTTTGGAAGAAACAAACATTGGGTCAGTTCTTACTATTTCGAATTGTAATTGGTTTCTAATTCACTGAATCCTCGGGCTGATGAGATTTTCTCTGAAAAAAAAAAATTACATTTGTATATAATGAGCTGGGAAAGAGAAGACAGCCCAGTGATTTATTTGCATGCAGTGATTTAAACACTGCGATTTTTCTCAGTCACTCAGTCTTAGAAAAGCCAAACAAACTGGAAACAGGTGAAAGGATTATGTATGGCAGAAGTGCTGGAAGAGGAGAGCTTTGTGGATGTGTCACTGTTTTCCAATTTGCAACCTGTAGGATGCTGCATCTATAACTGGGAACTTCTGTTGCTCAGGTAATTTGGAAAATAGTGAGATATTAGGATTAGAGATACAGGCTAAATGCCTCATTAGTGTAAACCAGCGTCGCCGTTTGGCTTCCAGGGAAACTTACAGTTTTATACCACCTTCAGGTCTGACACAGTGTGTTTTCCACTATTGTGTTATAATTCAGTACAGCTTATACAATAATATAGACTAACTGTTGGCAGGGAAACGGAGTAGATAAATCTTTTATGAGTGAAACCAGTGTCCCTGGGCAGTGCTCAGCCCTCTGGGGAGCTTCACAGGAGCTGAGGTGGCTCTGGCCATGCTCTGGTGCCTGCCAAGAGGGGGGAGGCAGGAGCATCACGGCTGGTACATACGACTGGGTCCCTGAAGGTCTCGTTCTACTGGGGTAGCGATTGCTCAGCCTGGAGTTGTCCCATATACACGGGACGAGCACATCCCAAGTATGCCTCTTGCAGTGGCAAACTGGCAGCTATCAAAGTGCAGAGCATTTCCCTTTCTCTGTTGTTCACAGGATCAGGGAAAGTGTTACACGGAAAAACGTTTTGCCAGAACCTTTTTGATTAGAAGAAAACAAAACATTTTTATAAATTGAAGTGTTTAGAAAAATGCGTTAATTTCAACGTAATTTCCATGGAGAAACATTTTGGAAATAAAAACATATAGATCTAGAAAATGTCAGAATTTAACTGGGGAATTTTGGACGGTAGTTCTATGTGTGTGCCTTTCTGCGATCGTTTTTTTTTGCATTTCATAGTACATTGAGTTATCATATTACTGAGCTAGCATAATATGGTGTGATTTGGTGTGTAGCTAATGCATTTCTTTACATTTATAAAATATTCGTATTTAGATACACATGATTATTTTTTGAATCATTAAGAGCAGCTGCTATTTAGTGTAGTCTGAAACCCCTGCTTTCTTTCTTCAAAGCATTTCATTACCAAATAATAAATTTTGATATTTTTGATGTGTCTGAGGTTGAGCTGAAGCATGATTTGAACAGCTGAGTCGCGGAGGTTGGAAGGGCCTGCAGGAGGTTCTTTGGTCCAGTCCCCTTCTCAAAGGCGGCCAACCTCAAGTTTAGATCAGGGTGCTCAGGGTCATACCCTGCTGAGTTTTGAATACATTCAAGGGTGCCGATTGCTCAGCCTCCCAGTGTTGGATCACTGTCATGGTGAAAATAGTTCTCTGATGTTGCAGTGTCTCATGCTGCAACCTTCTTGTCCTTGCGGTCTGCTCCGCTAGAGCCTGGCTCCATCTGCTCCACAACCTGCCGTGAGGTGGTTGAAGCGAGCAAGAAGGTCCCCCCTGCCTCCTCTTGAACAAACATGTCTCCTTCAGACTCTCCTGCATCACGTGCTCCAGCCCCAGGGGTTGCAGCTGAACGCTGGAATATCCATCTAACATTGATTTGTCTAAATTGGGTGCCAGTGGTAATGAAGATGCATGGGCACAAGCTTCAGTCTGGGTGGCTGCTCAGGTACACGGCAACGTGTGCCCTCGCTGGGCTTTCGGCTGCATTGCCGCGGCCTCTGCTACCTTCTGCTGCTGATTAAAGCCACTTCAGATATGTTAATTCACGTTGTCATCACATTTCCAGAGCATGATAGAGACGTGGCCTTTGTGCCAGCGTGGGCGACGCTCTCCCCGCAACGCAAATCACAGGTATTTGCATCTAGACAAAAAATGTTTCTAGTAATAAACAACAGCTGTTGTGGAGGAATTAAAAAAACCAGAGTTGCTCAACTCACATGTTGCGGTGCATCGTGCAGATATTATTTGGGGCAAAAAGAAAACATTCCTAATAAAATTCTAAGAATTTTTATTGTATGATGTTTACTTAAACTGAAACCGAACCCTGGCGCTGGGGCTCTGGATGCTGGAGAAGTCTAGTGAGAAGACACTTGATAAGCAGCAGCTATTCACACCGTACAACTGGCACCCTTACGCGCCTTGTAGCATCTTCCACGCGAGGATTTGCACTGCTTCACCACTTGCGTTCAGCTGGGTGGCAGTCCCCAGCCGGCCCCGAAGTTGCCACAGCGAGCCCCCGTCCTGGGTCCCTGCAGGCTCACGGTGCAGCTTGGTGGCACTTGTGGCCTCGTATTTGGCACAAGTGCTTCCTGCCCTGGCAGCGTGTGCGGGGGCTGGCGTGGGGCCACGGTTTCACTACGGAGTGTGCTGCAGAGCGTGCAAAGAGGGGAGGAAACCCCCCTTGTGCAGCCTAGCTGTGGTGTCGCTATGCGTTCCCGAGGATGGGTGGCTTATGTGCAGTCCTCCTGTCTTTGTGCCAGCAGATGCAGGGATGTAAGCAGATCTAACATGGGCAGCTGAAACCAGGAAACAAAGGAAGCTGGTGTGCATGAGCCTTGGGAATACTTGGCTCATCCTGCCATCAGCAGGCTAAATATTTGTAATTTCTGTCATAAAAAATTCACCAGCTGCAGAAGTCAATAGAGGGGAAGTAGTAAACATGACATGACATTGCTTTTGTAGCATTGCTCAGAACAAGAAATCTCTTCTTTCAAACAAAAGCCAGACGTTGCTGCCTGGATGGACTTGAATACTTTTAGGATCTTGTCAGAAAAATGTCTGCCCCAATTCAGTCATTTGGAAGAGGATCCCAGGTCTCTTCTGAGTAATGAGGCTTGAGTGTAATCTCAAGCAGAGTGATTTAAAGTGCAAGGGCTGTTTCTTTACCCTGCCTGTTTATAGGGCGATGCATTTTTAATATTGAATGATCCAAAAGTCAGTTCAGGAAGGATATACAATCAAAGGAAGGAAATAGGTCATAATTTCTCACAAGGGACTGCATGAAACCTTCAGTCATCTTAAATTCCCCATCCAGTCCATTTTCCCTGACTGTTAGATGGTGCCAGAAAGGGGGGCTGCTCTTTCCTCCTGGTGATGTGGCATGGCAGCAGCAGCGTATGCTCGACACCTCAGCTGGGGTTTTTGGGGCCAGAAAGGTAAAACTCTGCCCCGCAATGAAAACAGATGGGCTGGTTTATCTTGGCTTGTGGGAATAAGACACATGCCATTACTGTAGAGGAGGAGCAACAGCCACCCTCTGTGTTACTGGAAACTTCTCTGGCTCTGTCATCGAGGTCCCAAAGCCCTTATAGCTTCAATGAGAAATGAAATTATCTCTCTTATTTATATCCAGTAATAATTGCTTCTTCTAATTGCCCTAGTTTGTGGCTTTCTTCCCAGCAGGTTAGGCTGAAATTTCAATTTCAGTTTGATTTGTGTAATCACTTGAGCCTCTTTCCCTCACTCTCTTCTTGTGCTTGACACCACGAACTTCTTGTCTCCCCTGGGAACCAGATGCGGTCCTGCAGGTGTGTGTCACGGGAGGAGCAGGTTAAACTCAGTTTCCTAGTCAAGTCTGTCTTTCAGTGCGATCTCTGAAGTTACGTTTGTTTTGCCTAATGTGCACGGCGCTCCTTGGTAGCTAACCATGGCCGGGCCCCACTGCGTGTTACCGGGCATCACGCTGTGGGTTGAGGTGGGGACGTGAAGGGTGCATGTTGCTCCTCTTTCTGGTTTTGGTTTTTTTTGTTTCTTTTCTGAAACGATGGTATTGTAGGCTTTGCTGCGGGTCCTGCTTGGGATGCAGCCACGCGTGCGCTGCGACGTCTGCAAGGGGTCTGCAGGCGCTTCTGGCTCAGGCTTCAGTCACGGGCGGCGCTTGGCTCCACGGCCCAACTGCAGGGATTAAATCAACACAGGAGAGGCACTCAGCCCTTTTAAGAAACATTTTGGCATTGCAGATGGTGAGGTAACTTCTGAAGTAGGTTTCCAGGGCTGGAGAAGGAAAGGTCCTGGGCCGGTGTCGCAGGGGCAGCCTCCCAGCTGCAGCCCCCCGTGCTACCCCTCTGACACTGACTTCCCCAGGTTCGACAGTGAGATGAGAGCATCCTCATGGCTCCTTGTCTATCCATCCAGGATTAGCCCTTAATACGCCTGTCAGTATTTAATGGCACACAAAAGAGGAACCAAGGCATGTCCCACTGTCCTGACATCCACTGGTCTCCCCGGATGCTCCCTCCTCCTGCCGGGGGACGTGGGTACCGCCGGGGTGGTTCGGTGCTGTAAGGACAGGCGAAGCACGGCTTGGCGGTGGGGGCTGGGGCTGACCCCTGGGCTCGGCAGACACGGATTGCTCGTGACCTGCCTGTGGGCGCAGGTTGGGTTTGCAGCGACTCCCTGATGCTTGCAAAGGGAGCGTGGGCCAGAAGGCATGAAGCTGCCTTGAAGACAAAAGCCCTGCCTGCTTGTAGATCACACGTTGCCGTCTAACAGATTTCTTTGGGTAAAGAGCCTATTTTTCTCACTTCCATCACAATCTTTCAAGGTGTGAAGAGCCTTTAGTCAAGCTGGAGGGGAAGAGAAAGGTTTCTGGTGAAGGCACTCGGTTAATCTAGGGTTTATTTTCAAACCACATCACGAATTTTCTTTTTGACTGTGTTTCTCAGTTCACAGATTGTGATCTGCAAAAATTTTTGGGAGGTGCTAGTGTTCTCCCCAATTACAGCAAACGGGTGTCGATCATCAAATCCATTTGAATTCCTGGGGGCGGTTTGCAAAGTTTACTGGAGTTGGTGAGAGCGAAGGGTGACGAGTGGTGTTTGCATTGCCCATTAACCCGAACGGCTTCAGAACGAGCTGTGGTCCTCGGTGGATATTGTATCTGCCGCTCAACAGAGGGGGAAGGATATCGCCGGTCTGTGAGTAACCGCTGCCTGCGTGCGCCGCGTACGATGTGCTTGGGGGAAGGTGGGAATGGGGAACCACCGTCAACAGTAACGTTTTGTTACTAACTCAGCATCTGAGCACGCAAACGTCCATTTTTTATGGATGTGGATTTATTACTGGTTGCTTTTTTTTAGTGCTTCCTCTAACCCTGTAGCTCTTAGATGTGGTTCTGTATTCTAGTGTTAAGAAAGCAAAAGGACTCTTAGATTAAAAAATAAACTCTGCAGGGAAGAGGCAACATATATATTTTGCTGTTCAGTTTCTGAGATATTTTATTTATGTGTGCAAATGAAGAAGGATACCTATATGTGTATGTTGGCTTATGTAAAATATATGCAGCTCTTTTGCCAGATGAACGCGGCAGCCTCGCTGGCTTACAAGACCACATTATAAACTTCCAAACACTGTAAGCACGTGGAAATTAAAACACCCAGGAAACCTTTCTGTTGCTGAGATGACTCTTGGGCCTGTTTTTTATCTCTAAGGAGATCTTCCTTTGCTCTTCTAAACTCCTTTGGAGAGGAGAGGAGGGAGATGACCGTGTCCTGCTGCCCGTGTTGTGGCCCTTAGCGGTGCGGTGGTGGATGTGTTTCAGTGCTCTTTAAAACCTGTTAATGATTGAGCAGGAAGGAATCCACACTGTCACTAGCTGATGCACGCACTGCCATAACCATAATCATGTATAAAGAAAGATGAAATCCCCATCCAGGGCATTCAGGAGTATGATAAAGCTTGGGTTTACATACCCCAGTTTTTGCCAGTATTAGGTGGGACAGCCCTTTTCCACCGCTGGCAGTAGTTAGGGCTCTGGGGAGTGTTTGCCAGTGGCATTGGCATGGGCAGCTGAGCATTGCCTATTGCAGTTTGGATGTGGTGAGGAATATGGTAGGAGAACAAATAAAAATAATCAGTTAAGCTTCAGGAATTGCCTCTTAGCCAGGCTGGTCCTGCTGTTGGAGCCTGGCAGTGTTTTGTCCTAAGTGACGGCTGGATGTGGGCTGCCTCGTTTGCTTAAACATCAGATTCGTTTCTTTCCTGCACCAAGGGAGAAAAGTTTTTTGAAAAAGCAGAGTCTTGGTGCTCATTGGGAAGGCCAGGATTGTGTCTGGCCCCCAGGAGGAAGGGGGACAGCTTAGCTCGTGTGGATATGGAGGCAAGACAGCACGCATATACAGACAGCGCAGTGGGTATATGGATGTGTGGGATGCTTCTTGGTTAGGAAACCAAGGGAATGGTGGTGAGTTTAAGGTACCATTTTGAACAACTGAAGAAGATTAAAATGCTGTTTGGGAAAAATCACAGCTCTGTGTCCCACCTCCCTTCCCTGCTCCCAGCATCCCCATCCCCACATCCTTGTCTTGTGATGGGTAGGAGCCCCGGATGGCTTGTGTAAGCTTCACGAGCAGCACGAGCCCGTGCTCTCTGACTTGGTAGCTGACAGCTGCACTGATGTCCCTTGATGTTGCTAGTGTAATAACAAGGAATTAAATACAGTCGTGTTCATTTCAAATTCCATTTGAAATACAAATAGGTAAACCCCTGTTCATTAAATGCAAAAGAGCCAATGGAGAAAGGAAGTTCAGTGAACGTTTTTTGTTTTAAATCTTCTGAGAAATACTACAAAGGGCACTGAGTAAAACAAGGCGAAGTAACAAGAGAGGAGTTCTCTCTGCCTTTTAATTCAGAGGAAGCACACAGGCGTGTTTGATCCCGGGGTTGCTCCTGCGATGGGAATGGGTGCATCCTGAGCTGCTCAGGTGAATGAAGGAAGGGGCACTGCTGAATTTGCCCAACACTGCTGGTCACCTACTACGTCACCTTGGGCAACTTGATTTAATCTTTCTGGCCTTCTGAAGCACAGTAAAGTAATACCTGCTGGGATATTGTGGGTGCCACATGGACTCCCAGGGAGATGAAGGGTTGCTGTGCTCTTCTGATAACTCTGACAGCATAGGTCCACGCTTGGTTGGCACCTGTAATTACTGATACTATTATTGATCTGTTTGTCTAACAGCTGACCCCAAACCTATTAGTGCAAAGCAAAAGCATCCTATTGACTTTGCTGGACTTGAGAGGAGACCCTGTGTCCTCGCCCCTGTCAGCAGGTGCTTATGGGTACAAATGTCACCGCAGAATCCGCCGTGGCTGCGCAGTGCTGCCTGCACCAGCAGCTCTGCTGGCTTGGGAGGCCAGGCAGCGATCTCCCGCGATGCTGGGGAGTGGAGGAAGGTTGATTTGTGCAATGGGGTAGTGAGGGGCCTCGGGGTGCAGTGGGAGAGTGGTGGCTCTGGGTGGCCGTCACGGGGTGGGTCAGGTGAGGGTGACGGTTTCCAGCCACAGGAATTCCTATGGACAGAAGGAGGCAGGAGAGGAGTTACGACTTAGCACAAATTTGCTATACACAGGGTTACACCTGCATCTGGGGAAAGTTTTACAAATACTTGGTGTGCACTTTGCTTCGGAGGCTGGCACGTAGGTAGTGGGTTTATTCCCAAGGAGACCGCTCCCTGCGTGCAACGTGCCACTGAGTGGATTCCACTTCAGCAGTCAGCCAAATTGTGTTCCCATCAGAGGAGCTGCCTCCTGCTTTGTTAAGGCGGGGGGTGGGGGGGTGGGGGGAAATGTTTGCCGGGGAGAGAAAAATATGTATTTGTCTGAGGCAAACGTGCTTGTTGTTAGTGAAGGCGGGGAAGGGTTAAGATGTGCTGGCTTTGAAGCAGCCTTTCTGTTCATGTGCTTTGCAGCGATCCTTGCAAAATCAGCCACAACTGTGCTCAGACATGCAAGCGTACAGAGCTCTGCCTCTTGCAGAGTGCAAACCACATTATCGTCATTCAGCAAATAGTTGATAACCATGACAGAGTCACAGTATCTCATGTTTCTTCAAAGTTATGTGCAACAGTAGCTGGGGGAGCCAGTGGGTTTCTTTTTGTTTGGCGTCCAGGCGCTCTGGTGGTATTGCTGCGGCATGTGGTGCAGAGCTGATCCCGAAATGTGGCTCTGAGATACGGCTTGATGGTGTAGAGGGAGAGTCTAAAGGGCAATTTAGTAAAACTGGCAAAACCTTGTGAGAGTTGCTGATAACAGTTTGGGATTTTGCTTTGATTGAGCAGTGCATAAGAATAAAGCTGTCAGAGTAAAGCCTCAGGGCTGGTGTTTTTAGAAGTATCTGTTTTGAACTGTCCAGTTTGAGCACTGGCAGTTGAACTCAAATCTCACAGAGTTGGTGCTCAACATTTTCCAAGAATTGAGGCTTTTTAAAGGTGATTCAAATTGAGCTCCCCTCCTCCCGCCACGATTTTGGAAAATCATGACAGAGGCTACACAATTAAAACATAATTTGTTTTTTCTCATCTGAGATCTGGTCCTGTTTGTTCATGTTGTTGGTGTTATTCCCAGAAATAGTCTCGCAGCATTCCCTGACACTCTAAATTCCCTCTGAGACCAAGTTGTTGGAAAGCCTGGGCATCCGCAGGAGCAAACCAGCAGCTCCTAGTTAGCTTTCCGAATGCGATCCTTCTGCTCCATTTTTGCTGGACTCACAGATTTTTGCTGGAGTGGGTTGTTAGAGAAAATGCTGTTTGGGTTGCAGCGTGTGGGAAAATTAATTTGTGCGTTCAGTGAACATTTGAAAACCAGATGTCAGGGCAATGGATGTGCTGATTATTGGAATTTGGGAAGAAAAAGTGCAACCCCCAAATCCATCTGACCAATTTCCTGGCTCTTTTACCCCAGCAAGTATCCTACATTCCAGACCTACAGCAGTAAATGAAATCATTAATTTTAAAAATTGATGTGTTTCTGATAATTGACCTCCTCTGCTTTGGCTTTTCAGGTACATTCAGATATTGCACCCAAATTATGATTTCATTTGGTGATCAGGGGCAAGTGTCTATTTGGTTCTGTAAAACTGTTAGCCAGCCTAAACAAAGCAGACCATGGTAGGTAAGTTTTAAGAAACCACTGACAATATTTTAAGCCCAAGTTAACTGCAAGTGCTTCATATGATCTGTCAGTCAACCCAAAGAGAATCTCGTGATGGATAGACCATGTGTTGGCTTGTCTGACACTTCTCAAAGATACTGACAGTGACATGTATCAAACAGGACTGGTTTTCAGCTGCTTTGTCTTCAGCTTCCTATTGCCAGTTCATTTAACTGAAATTATAATATTTTGTATGATGGGCTCAATTTGGAGTATTGGGTTCAAAATGGCGATTATATTTGCATCCAGACACCAATTGCTGAGCGCTGGGTGACCGGATCCCTTGTGCTAACAGCTTTAAGTCTGTTTCCACATCTTGAATTTTGATAAAATAGGGATGGGAACACAGGCTTGATTTAGCTTTGTCATGGTGACATTAATAAGCGTCATGTCAATAGAAGAACTCAGTGTCATTTAAAATAGAGTCAGCCCACTGGAGAGTTTTAACTTGGAGATGGGAGAAATATTGACACCCCATCACACTGCTCTTGGGATTTACACTGCATGTGGTTCAGGTTGATGTGGGAAATTGTTGCACTGTAATTAAAGTCCACAGAGAACTGGAATTGGTTTGGTGCAATTAGAATAGACCCCTAAATTAACACTTCACGACTTCCAGGAGCGGGTCAGAGGATTTTTCATGCTGGTCATCCCTTATTTCTAGGACCAATGTACTTAAAAGACTTGTTTTGGGGGGTACCATAACTGCGCTTCACTCAGTGCTCTGCCTAATACGCGCTTCAGGCAGTCGTGTGGAGCTGGGAAGGGGGAGGATTCCTTCCAGCCCCTTGTATTTGATTATGCATTTTGAACACTGAAGGATGGGCTTGCTGAGCTCTGTACAAGGACTGAAGGTCTCCTTCCCTTTGCCCCTGACTTGTGTAGATAGTGGAGTTCACAGGCTGACTAAATTACGGTTTAAGTTCAGATAATTCACGCTGTATACTGCCAGAGCCCTGTGGGTTGTTTAATCACATTTTTTGGTAGCTGAGTGATGTTGGAGAACCATCAGAATGATTTTTAACAGCTCCTTGGAAGCTGGAGCTGGGCTTTCCAGATGTATACATGCTGTGTGCTGCTGGAACGTAGGTAAGGAGGAAATACCTGATCTTCAGTGACAATGAATGTCACACCGTGTCCTCTGATTTGCCTAAACATCCAATATTGCAATTAGATAGAGCAGCGTACACACAGATGACAAAACAATTAAACAGCAGTGAAACATAAAGGGAAAAAATTAACAAGTAACCAAATTCATTTGACACAGAGATCAAAACATATCGACGATGTCTCGCAACTCTGATAATTCTATTGAGCTGTGCAGAGCTTAACGTTGATGCTCACACGCAACCCTCTGATTAACATTAAGTGGGGCTGTCATTTTGACATAGCTGGATAAACCAATATTGAAAAATCTATTAAATATATCAGACTCAAACAAGGAGCACAAATCTTATTATATTATTTCAGCTGTAATTAGGTGGGAGATAAAATCATAAACAGGGAAGTTTAGTGAATTTTCTTCTGACGGCACGGAGACACCTGGCTTTTCACTGTTTTGGGGAGGAGCTGGAGGGGTGCCAAGGACTCGCTGCTGCCAGGATATGCCGGGCTGAGAGGTGACTTCTGTAATATGCACCGAACAGGTTTATAAGTTCAACGATATTAGCTACAATCCTCCTTGAGATAATGACAGTTGTAATGAATGTCCTTGCATTTAACTGGAAGTAGTAGTTCAGTGGTTTTACAACCTGGAGCCTGCCTAATTGGTTCTTTGAATAGATAAACATTGCTATTTAGAAGGTCTGCTTTAGGACGTTTTGCATTCAGTTTCTCTTAATAATGGAGGTCATGCCACTAAAAACTTTCACATGCTAAAAGTGTGATTTTAAGAATAATTCTCTCAGGGAAACAAAAATAAAGACCCCTTTTCTATTTTCAAGAATATTGAGGTTGCAAAGCCAGACCCTCCAGAGCGAGGAGGGGGAAGTTCAGGTTTCCTCTTCAACTAGAGCTGCATACACATGGCTCACGAGTGTAGTTTTATTACGTGGCCTCGTCTTGTTGTTTCCACGCCAAGTTTGTGACTTGCTCCGAGGAGCTCAGTGCTGCAACCTGAGTCAACAGCCACATGGGCAGTTTTGGTGGCTTTGAACACATCTGCTTGTATTTGGTAGGTTGGAGACCAGAAAGTTGTTCTTTTGGTCCTAGTTATTGAAGGTCCTAGTTATCTTACCTAACTTTAGCTGTTGAAAGGCTGACATCCGCTAAGCACTTGCAGAGGGTGATTTCTCCCATCTGATGATGAGGGGCAGCCGAACACTTTCTGAAGACCCCTGTCTCCATTGGCAATGGAAGCTGGCTTACATGGCTAGACTTAGGTGAGATAAATTCCACCGGCAACATCTAGTCCCCATCCTGATTGAATTTCATTCTGCTGGTCGTCATACTTTGATAACTCACCATCACCGTGCTGCTGTGTACGAGGACGACTTTCTTTCATAAGCACTTCACAAGTACAAACGCAGGGAAGAAGGCATTGAGTTAAGTGAGCTTCCCAAGTTTACATGGGGAGTTTGTGACAGGCAGAGAGCATGTCTTTCCTGAATGGCAATGTAATGCCATGACCAAGAAAATATTTCTCGTCTTCTGTTAAAGCCTCTCCTTTCTCCTCATGTGTCGTGAAAGCTTTGTGGTGAATGAGCAATGAGCGGCAGGATGCTCCTAGCACACAACGCAGCATCCCCAGTCAGGAGTTCTTCAGTTTTTGCTGCAATTCAAGGAGCTATCGAGCTCCCTGGAAGCCAACGGGCGTGTTGCCATTAGCTTCAGCAAAGCCAGGATTTTATCTTCGTCATACAGCTCTGCCTCATTCTCTGTCCAATGTTTGAACTAACAGAGGCATAAATTTAGTTCTGATGCTGGTTGGTAAGAAGTGAAAAATGAATTTCTGCCAAACTGGTGTATATTTTCAACTATATTTAATAGGGTCTGTATCCCATCCCAAGAGGTCAGGACCTCTTTCTAACAAAGTTTATGATAATAGATTTAACTTCTATTAGTGTATTTGCAGGGAAAGGAATAGAGGCACTTTAAGAAATAGAAATGATTTATGTCAGGTATAGAATGCTTTGCTCTTTCTCGTGTACTTTACTGTTGGAGGAATGAACAAATAGTCTGTGAATAAATAAGGGAATATTTATATTCTTTCTTGGTCTCAACTGCCCGACGTCTTTCGTTCTGGAATGGCAAAGAGTGCTGAATAATTCATGTAAGCAGTCATTAATCCTTCCTTCTCCTCTCCCTTGCTCTGGGGGACACCTAGTTCAGACACTATAAAACTTGTGGCCATTGAGTGTATATTGGAGCTCCCCAAGTTGAAGTCAAGGAGCTTGCCTGCAGTCTAAAATGTCACTAATGAGAGCAGGCTTGTTAGTATGCAAAGTACCATGGGCACCCCTGCATTTTGACAGGGGCATGTGCAGCTGAGAGGCAGAGAGCTTGTCTGGGGGCTTTGTGCTGGGGGACTCGGACTGGCAGGTTTTCATGCCTCACCTCTTCGCTGTTAAAGAAGGTAGAGATGAGAGTTTAGAAGGAGAACAGGAAACAAGAAAAAGGGGACGCTGATTTCTCTGGCACACAAATCTGTTAGCAATCTGTACAAACAGAACCTTGTCCTGGTGCTGGATAAATACTTGCGGGATACACAAAATATGTAATCTTATTACAATCATGAAGTGTATTCCCAGATGGATGGAGGTTGTTTGAACACCACCTTCTTTTATAATGTCAGGCAATAGCAGAGCAGGAAGAGTTGTGTGGATAATTACAGGCTTTTGGGACGTGGCTTTATTTCAGAGTAACTCTGGTTATATGACCTGGTAGCGTAGGAGCAGCTGCCTTCTCTCGCTCTGCCATGAGACGTGCACAGCTGAGGTTGGCGTCGCTGGATGGGCACCTCGAGGCGATGGTGACACATCTGTTGGTGACTTTGTCTCTGGTGCAGCTTATCAGTCTGACCTCTGCAGTTGCTGTAGTGTGTCTCCACGTAAGGGGTGCACACTATAAACATTTTACAAACAGAAGTGCAGTACTGAGTAAGAAAGTACAGCATGGAAGGCAGCACTGAGCTGATAGCATTATGAATAATGTGTCTCCGACTTCTGAATATGTGAATATAATCTTAGTTGCTGAAATGCACCAACAGAAATGTAAACACAAGCAATCATTAATTTTATTGCAGGGTTTTTTTTTGCCTTTTATGGAAGCTTGGAAGTGCTGTAAATTTGGATTTGAACCATCAGTGACTTGAATTCAAAATGTAGGCTTGACTCTTAAAAAGATTTATGTGTGCACTTAATGATTCTCTTGAAAGAGTTCCCAACTGGAGTCTTCCTGTCAGAGAGACTTTGCGTAAGAGGACTGTGGTTAGATTTGAAGCATGTGTTAGGGTGCACATTAAGTACATGTATGAGGGCTCCTAACACCCATTAATGCCAAATGAAGAACTGCATGGACTGTTACAGAGAAATGTCTCTGGCTGTATGAACTGCATATACAATGGAGACTACTGGACATGCAGCAAGACCCAATCTTTCCCTTTTCTTGTTTCCAGACTAATTAAACACAGCCAGTAGGATTGACCAGCGTCATAAAAATCCGCTAAAAAACCCCTGTCACATTGAAAGAGTTATTGAGTAATCTTGCAAGAGCCGTGGCAGAAGTCTGCAGGGCTTGGAGTCTCTGTGCAAGGAGCAGGATGGCCGAGAGCACCAGCTCAGCCGTGAAGTGCAACGGCAGGACATGTAAACCACTGTAATGTCCCTGCCTGATGGGGGTCCTACATAGCATCACAAATTCTCCTAAGCCTACTCATTTTGAAAACAATGAATTTATTTATTGCTTTCAGATATTATTAGGCTCGGAAGAGCTGTAATGCTTTAAACAATGAACCATCCCCGTTTGGATGGAAGGCAGAGATGTGCTGTTTCAAGTCCTGTTCAGCTGGGAGAGCTGCGTGGAAGGATGGAGTTGTTGCAGGGAGAGTGAGGAACAGCTCAGGGAGAGAAAAAAGAAGTCTGAGCCCATAAATGGGAAATGGTGGTGTTTGTGTGCCGAGGATTAACAGCAGGGCATATTGCATGTAACTGCAGTCAGGGATGACATTTCCAGATACTTTATGTATTTGTTCTTTTGGAGGGTAGATGAAATAGCGAGTGTTTAGTTAGAATCCAGCACACTCTTTCCAAAGCTAGTTACTACTCCACGACTGATAGAAGTGCTGAAGAACAGCTATAGCTCCTGAAGCAAGAAGACCTATCAACAAGCAAACAGAAATTACCCTGAGGATTTGCTTAGGGTATCAGACAGAAGTTAAGCCTTCAGTTTTAGACCCCTCAAGATACAAACCTTGCCCATCCTCCCAGCAGCTTAGAGTCCACCAGCACTTTTCAGGCTTTCCCCAAAGGAGGTTGTCTCTGAGCTTACTGTTGGAGGGGACTGTATGAGGAGACAGTGTAGATACTGGCTAGAAAGATGAGTTTATTGCTCCAGACTGCTACAGGCTCCATGAACATGTGTTTTGCAAGAGAAAACACCTGCATCATGAGGGCTCTTCTGGGATCCTGTTGTGTAGGGCTGTGGTGGTTTGATTTCTCTCCTTGAAAGCACCGAGACCCTGGGCGCTGGCACTGTGCGGGAGATGAGTCTCTGTACCCATGTGCTTTGCTCGTGTTTGTGTCTGGCTCTGAAGCCAGAGCATTTCCAGTGAAATTCCCACACCTCTGTGCTGCACACAAAGACCGTTTGCTGTGGACTCCCACTCCGTCCTTCGGGTAAAGAATTGTTCAGTCATCGCGATGACACAAGCGATGCAGGCGCTGTGCTTACTCAGACTCAGAGCAGCCTATTTATTTATATAGCCACTGCCTCCTCCAACGAGTCTAAAAATAAAAAAGCTTGCTCTGAGTAAGCAGATCGCCCGCCTTCCCTGTGAGATTGCTGTGATGTAACTTTTTTTTTTTTTCTTTTTTTTTTTCTTCTCCTGCGGGGAGCAGGGATTCAGCCAGAGAAATGACTTGCCATGGAGCAAGGCGTCGCGGGGAGGAGTGTAGCTGAGCTGATTGCTGGCTGCAGCGGAGCTGACAGTGCCGACAAGCGCCACCTCCCACGCTGATGCACTTGTGGCGAGGCCCCGTGGCACAGGGAAAGTTCACACTCATTGATTGCGATGGGTAGCAGCTCAAATCGCGCCCCAAAGCTGACAGAGAAAAGAACATTTCAGTGGAGAGCGATGTCAGTGAGAGAAGCAGCGCGGAGGCTCAGAACAAGGCAGCCTGACAAGTGCTAAAAGGGCCTGCAATCTGCATCGTGTCATAATTAAAGTGGCTGCCATTAACTGGCAATGCAAATTAGGAAGTAATACCAGACACATCAAAGCTTTTGCTCCAGTGGCCTCAAATGCTTAGGAAAACCAGGTGGTTTAGAGGAGCTCCTAATCACGTTGTGTTTTGCAGCAACGAAGTTAGACCTGAATTGGCCGAGTTAAATCAGGGTCTGGGGAGCTGCTGTGTCAGGTGCTGTGGAAACACAGGCTGAAGGGATTCTCCTCCGCCTGGCTGGTGGAATTCACCGGCCAAACCATCTCCACCACCCCCCAAATGAAAAAACAGTGAAGGAAGCTGAAGCATAGAGGAACCAAACTGCATGTGCAGGGTGACAGCGGCAGAATTAGTGCAGTGAGTATTGCCTAGCTCTGCGTCCGCCTGGGCATGAAGTTTAACAAGTCTGCTTTAGTATATGTAATTAAACAAAGTTCCTCCCAGGGAAGTTCAGTGGGAACAGTGTTCTTGGTTAGCTTCATCTTGAACCTTTTTAGAAATTCAGGGGCTTTTGGTGATTTTCTATAGATTGCCTCTTCATTTTCTTTGAGACCTTGATGTCTCACATTGTCTCAACACTACTTCCAGCACAAATCCCGGACACAGCCCCATACTGGCTACTGTGAAGAAAATTAACTCTACCCCAGCCAAAACCAGCACAATGAGTTTATCCTGTGATGTTCAGCCTGGTTCTTACAGCTAGAAGTACTGTTCTTTGTCATTCACTGAAAATAGTGGCTGTCCAACTGTTTGCCCTGGTGGGCCCTGTGGCAAGAAGTTCCATCATGTAATGTACTTGCCCCCAAAATTTTATTACCTTTGTGATTCCACCAGCTTCTCTTTGCTCTTATGGAGAAAAGAGGTCTTTTGGAGTCACCCTCTGATGCTTGTAGCAACTGAAGAGATATAATTGATAAGGAAACATCCAGGCTGTAAGGCAGCAGACGTGCCAAGGTGTAAGTGGAGCTGGCTGTGCAGTTGTGAAAGCACAAAATCTGTGGGTGATGGAAAGTGAGGAGGGTAAGAGAGTGCAGGACAACCCGAGACAGATTCAGCTGGGAAGGTGCTGCATTTCTTGGAAATTACTCCTCTCTGCTAGCAAATGGGGAATCTATAGACTGGAAATGAAAACAGAGCACCGTGCACCAAGGTCAGCAGCTGGGATAGATTCCATCTCTCCCCATTTTCTGCCCAGTTAGAGCAGACAGGGCTTGTCCACAGCCGAGAGCTGCTGTCAGCCAGGAAAAGTGTGGCTTTGCTCATACCTGGTGCCACATGTCAACTCCTTTTACAGCCCTCTGCAGCCAGGCCTGCTGCTGGCTCTGGAAGAAGCCTGGCAAATCAAGGCATTAAATGGTGCTCTGTGGAAGGGATCTGTGTATCAGAAGATCGGTAAAGAAAATGGATTATTATAGACCTTCTAATAGTATAGAAATCTTTGTAGTTGGCCGTGACCTAAGAAGAGCTATCTGTAATGATGAGAACAGACATTAGTGTACACCAGATATTAGATTTTACAATCAATTTTATTATTATTAATTGATTATAAAATAATGGGGGATACATTTAGGGAGCCTCTGCTTAATTCACTATAATTATAATACGCTTAATTATTGTAAATTTGATGGGGCAATAAAGTTATTAAAATAAATAGAACAGTAGAGGTGCTCATTAAAATTGCATCTGACCTCTATGCATTGAAACTAGCTGGAGTGAATGCAGTAAAATTGGCTGCAGTGTGGTAGCACTGGGAGCGATTAATTCCCAATTCACAGGTCTTGGCAAGCATGATGCAAATAAAGTCAAGCTTAACTGTCTGTCTCACACGAAGGAGTGTAGAGGACTTTGCTGAAAGAACAGTAGCCTGTGAATCGGTGATAATTTCAGTTGTGCAGCTGCTGCAAACACTGAAATTTTGCACACGTGGACTTCATCGCACTTTGCAAAAGACACTCTCGTAGGTGTGTCACGCTCTGCTTTAACGTGTGTATTTGTTTTGGAGCATAACTTAGACATTTGGATGCTTATCCAGACCCTGAGCAGTTGGACTGGAAATCTTTCAAGAACTGGTGTTTGAAGAGTATTTTAGATCCTTCTTGCCAGACCTGGAGAATATTTTGCAATCTGGAAGCAAGCAATGATTTAGGGCCAAATTTGCAGTTACGTTGTTGTTCTCCTTTGGGTGGGCAAGAAGTACGGTTTGCTTCTGTGTTTTGAAAATTGTCTTGGTGCGTTGTTTCCCCCTCCCCATATATCCTTAGGTGCTGTGAGCACACAGTGGGGAGCAGGGGAGGAACATGAAGCTCTGGACTGAGTCAAATGTACTGCTGATGTTGCTGCTGGAGTCTTTGGTGTCTCTTCTGAACATTGGTTTCTGCTTCTCTGAATGCCCATAAGGAATGCTGAAGCAAGTTCGTGTATGTTAGTGCTCTGAAAATGTGGATTTTGGTTTTTGAAGTAGACAGTGGTTCCACAAAAGTCATTGAGCAGTTTTTAGAAACAGTTTGCATGTTCCTGAAAAATCAAACTGCATGGGTTGGAAAGGAGGACGTTACAATGTTTGTATAGACTCTTGTGTATTATAGGCTGTTTGTTTCCTTTGAGATATACAAAACAGCAAATGCTCCTTTTCTGGGGTGTTTTTTTCCCTGCTACTGAGATGCCAGTCCTTGCATTTTCTGCCCCAGTGCAGGGCAGTGATTTCTGAGGGTATATCTGCACCACTCATCCCACCGCAGCAAGGTGGTTGGCGTTTCCTTAGTGCAGTCAAGTTCTTCTGTCCCGACATGGGCTGCCAGAAGCCAGCATTGACCTTGGGATATATCTGTGCCCTTAGCAACTGCTGAAAAGAGCCCTTCATTTCTGGCTGCTGCCGGTGCAAAGGCTGTGCTGAGCACACCCGTGTCCTGCAGCGTGTGCCGAGTGTGGAGGGACGGGAAAGGTGGCTGCCAGCCAGCAGCCCTCTCCAGTGGGTGCAGTGTCCTTTGCCTACCTCAGTCCTTCGAAGCGAGGTAGGCAAAGTGGCCACAGCCAGGGAAGCGTGCAGAATTGCTGTGTGCTGCTTTACTGAGGCTCCGCTTCACGGACATGTCATCCTCTGCAGAGCATTCATTTTTATATAGGTGAGCAGTTCTTCAAGTGAGCCTGGCGAGAGGATAGGAGCTGGCACTTAGCTTCCTCCTTTGCTGTGAATGTAGCTGTGGAACAATGGTAATTTCCACATTAAATGTGAAGGAGACATTTTATCCTATCGCAATGGCACGCTGTTTTGCATTGATTTGGCAAGAGGGCATTCCACTTTCTGGGAGTGAGGAATGGGTCTCAATAGGATATTCCCGTCTCTGAATGCAAAATTCCTATTTCTGCCTGCTATAGCCCATATATTCAAAGTCATTTTTGCATGGCAGTTAAATGGACCTAAATATTTCACCAGCTAGCAAGATAACACTACAGCTTGTTTTGTATTTTGTAATCAGTTATTAGGACAGGGCTTTGCTGAAATAAAATATGAGGGCAAAGGAAAGTAACATGCCTGTGGCATTAGAATGCTGTTAGCAAGCTTGAGGCATATCAGAGAGATTGGTCCTGAGAGTAACATTTGCTGCCTTTCTGCTTTTGAACTTTTTTTTTCTTTTTCTTTTTTTTTTTTTTTTTTTTCCATTTGCCTGTTTCTGAGGTCTGGGATTTATCCTGAATTTAAG
The DNA here is from genome assembly GCA_035590275.1 of Ibycter americanus. Classification (NCBI taxonomy): domain Eukaryota; kingdom Metazoa; phylum Chordata; class Aves; order Falconiformes; family Falconidae; genus Ibycter; species Ibycter americanus. The sequence continues at coordinate 102,925,066 of JAVJGI010000001.1, read as the reverse complement.
AACTGACAGGTTTTGATCATTTGAATAGGTATCACTGTTCAGCGGGGAATACATGTGCCAGCTGAGATGTCTCTTAAAGCCAATTTGTACTACCAGTTATATGAGATGATTTCTCAAGACTGTAATGTATTTCAGTTTCAGATTCTCCACGTGTATTACAGTGTTCATCTCCTGGTCCTCCTAACCTGAATTGCATTACTCTCCTTCTCAGCCCCCCCATCTAGTGCCCCAGACACTTGAGCGTCTTCTTTGGTGTGAATACATATTGAACCACAGAAAAATGACATTGTAAGATTAAGAATCTGACTTTGATTTACTAAGGCAGAGTACTCTTAGTGCCGCAGTCATTTCTTAATCCAGACCTCATCTTTTTGCACTGAGGATGTGCAGTTTGCCTTCAGGTAAGCAGAATCACCCCTGCTATTGAATCTCCAGCATTTAAGCAGGTAGCAACTCCTCGAGCTTCTCTGATAAAACTGATGGCCCAGTTCTGATGCCTTCACTGTGTTGAAGAGCAGAAGAATTGAGTTCGTAGTTAGTAATGGTTGCACGCAAATCAGAACTACTTTTAGGTAATGCATATAAAGAAGACTTTTCCACTGTAGTAGTGCTTACTCAGGAGGCCTTCTCTGATGATTACATTGCAGGAAGGCTGTGAACTTTAAATCTGGGAGGAGATGCCCAAGACTTGGAACTCAGGCTGCTGGTATCCTCAGTTTCACAAGCTAGACGTTCATCTGCCGGAAACCTGGTTGTTTCCTATTGTGCTTCTAGAAGGGTCTTTTTTTGTCCTCCAAAATTTTATTTGAAAGTTGGGAAGGGGATGGTTTCAGGCATGCAGCCTGAAAGATAGAAGAATGATACACTGTTCCAGGAAAAGTTGGTGGGAGTGGAGGCAAATATCGCTGCCTGGCCAGAGAACTTGCCTGCCTCCTTTATTAGAGAAGCCATTTGCCAGATTTTACCTCCCATTCGTCACTGCTCCATAGAAAGTTGTAACAGCAGTCACTGTTGTCTCCACAGCTTGTATAGACAGACCCAACTTACCGGTGAGGTGTGGAGCTGCCCAGCCCACGCATTGCCAGTCCGGCCGGACAGCCTTGGCAAGAGCCCAGCTGGTCCTTGCTCATCTGCAGCTGCACTGCTCGGTGGTGGAGCATGGCAGTCTGGGTTTGTCTGTCTGAACGGCAAGTGCAATGTCTATTCGAACAGACAGAAAGAAATCAATCGGCTGTCTTGCAGATAACACACAGAATGCATGACATATGCAGACATATTTGACTGCTCCTTGTGGACCCAATTTTACCCCATTTCCCATGCATCTGTCCATAAAGAAGAACCATGAGGGGAAAGGAATGGTAGGAATGAAACATTTGAAGAATGCCTTCAAAGATCCCATTAAACCATCCTGCTGGAAACTGTAGCCTGGCGTGATAGGTCTGGTTCAGATTTTCCATGTATTTGAAGTCTTATGTTGAAGAATGAAGCCCCTGTTTTAAAGAAACTAGTCTCTTAAGTGGAAAAAGAAAGAGCCCAGCTGTTTGTAAGGCACTTAAGGTTATTTTGCTTTTTGTTGGTTTTTGTTGTTTTGTTTTAAACCCTTCCGGTTAAGTGTAGCTGATACTGCTAGTTGTTGAGTTGCTTAGAGAAATCCGTCATGTCTGAGTGAGAGCTCGCCTCATGGGTGGCAAGGTCAGGGAAACCTGGTCCTCAGCTGTGCGCCTGGGTGTGCAGTGGTCACGCTGCAGTGTCCGTATCTACCACTGCAAAGCCTAGGAGTGCCAACGTAGGTATTGATCTTATGTGTGTCTGTGGCATGTGAAGCAATAAAGAAAAGGAGTGAGAGACCAGAACATCCAGGAAATCTTCGGTGTTTCCAAAGTATTGGTTTGAATGGAATTTTGCCTGGGGGAAGGGGGGTTCATGCTTACAACTGAGCGTGTGGCTCTAAATCCATCCAGTTACAAAACAAACCGTTCAGGTCCATGTGCTCTTGTTGGTAGCTGGTGACCATTTTAATGATGCTTTGCCCTTGCTCCCTCTCAGTGCAAGGCCACGGTCGAGCATGCAGTGGTGCAGGAGACAAGGATGTCTTTTGTGAGTCTTGGTGTATTTACTCTTCTGCTGCCCAAGGAGGGGCCACGGCAGCCCTTGTTATCAGGCTGTCAGAAGAATTAAGAATCAAGTAGTTGCATGAGCAGCAGGATGATTGAAGGCCAGTTTCCGATGGACTTTTATCTTGTAATTGATTTCCTCTGTGGGTTTGTGCTGTTTAATGAGGTGTGAGCTAACATGCCAGCCTTCCCCGCGGTGGGAGGTGAGAGAAGCCAGGCGCCTCTTCGCTGCACGCCTGCAGTCTCCTCACTGAACTTACGGGAACTTGGTATCGTTGAGACCTCTGCCCTGCTGTCAAATTTGCTTGAAATTAGTGGGTTTCAAAAGTTACTAAAAAGGGGACAGATAGGCAAATACACACAGGCAGGGTGAACTTCAGTACCCCTTGGTCTTTGAAAATTAGGCTTTAAAAAAAAAAAAGCAACTGAGAAATTGCTTTGGTCTTAAAAGCTTCCTTCGTCTGTATTAATCCCAGAATGGAGGAGTGGGCAGGGAGGGGCTGGAGAAGGCAGGGCAGGAAAAACTGGTGATTATCATGATTATAATTCCATGCTAAAATATTCTGTCTTGCCTGAAGTGCTCACAAGTGTGTTGGTAACTGCAAAGGTTCCCAAAGACTTAAGCAAATAAACAAAAAATGGAGTCCTGGAGCCATGTTTGGGAGTGATTTAGTTTCTAGCACTGTCTGAAACGAGAGAAAGCTTCCCCATGCCAGTTGTTCAGCTTCCCCAGGGCCAGCTGATCCCTGCCTGCTCTCCTTGGATAACTGTTTGCCTGGAAGACTGGAAGTAGGCTGGGCTTTCTGGCCTTGAAGGCAACTGTTGGAATGGGGAAGAGCAGTAGATAGTATCTATTAGCATTTGAGAGCCTGGAAAACCATTTTATTCCTTTAAACCCTGAGTAAAACGTGGACATTTATGCAAACTTTGGGTACCCTAAGTGCTCTATTAAGCTGTTTCAGATTTAAGAGAGAGTACCTAAATGTTTGGAGACTGTACAAAAGTGTCCTTTCATCCGTTAAGCAGTATGTATCCTCAGGCATCCACACAGTTAATACTGTTAGCCCCAGTGGAAAGCCTCTTGAGGCGTTGCTGGCTGCAGCAGAGAACGCGGATCATTTAAACATTAACAGCTTTGGTTATTAATTATTGTGGAAAATGTGGGGGTGGAGAATGCTGAACTGGAAATGTTGTCCCACGACGTATTTTTCCCTTGCTGCATTATCAAATCCATTTCTGCTGTAAGCTGAGCAAAACGCTTTTAGAGCAGCGTGATGGGGAGCAGAAGTTATTTCGCCTGCTGCTTGGCTTACAGGTTTTCTCTTGACAGTGACGATGGAGTCTCTTTTCTGTGGGATATACAGATGATAGGATTTAACTTCATTTAATTTAGTGTGAGCTCTGTTTTCAGCCAGTAGGAAAGCATCACATAAAAATTGTGCCTTGACCACATCCTGTGAGATGGCACAGTGCAGAGATGGTCTGGAAGCTCTTAGGGACTGGAGCTGCGCTTGTGGTGAAGGCTGGCTCAGCCCCTTCTCTGTGGGCTTTTTGGCTAGCTCGCGGAGCCAGCTTTGTCACGTCATTTCACCTCCCCGCGTCTCTCTGAAATGGGCTTCATAACACTGATGTGATGTTCAAGCATGGTGCTTTCTAAAGGTGAGGTATTTGAGCAAAGAGGTGCCCGCTCTGGTCAGTGGGAGGTGTTTTCCCCTCAGGGTACGCAGAAGAGTTTGGAGCCCTGTACCTTCACCCAGTGCTTGGCTCCTAGGACGGCACGGCCAGAAGCATCACAGGTGCTGGGGACTGCGTTGGAAAATCAAACCTGTATGTTAGTGCTGGAAAGGGAGACTTGAGCTCCTACAAAAACTTGGCCTCCACCTTGGTGTTGAGGCCTTGCAAATATGCCCATACATCAGTACTCGCAAGCCTTCACATCCTTCACGTTGTCAACCAGGATTGTGTAGAGCATCTTTGGTTCTGGAATTTGGCTCAGTCTTCAGCAAAGTCTGTTTGTGCAGCAGGGCTGGGTTGTGTAGGATGGCCACGGTGACTCACCCGCTTAGTGGTAAATAAGCTCTGCCTCTTGCTTAGTTTGCATCCAGCTAATACAGCTGAAATTACTGAATTGTATTTCCTGGACACTTGGAAGTAATTAGCTCAATATAAAACTAATGTGACTTGCCAAATTTAGGCTTGAAATTGTTTCTACGGTTGGGTGCAGTAATCTTCTATTAGATTTAAGGGTTTTTAAAAAATATTTCACTAGTGCCTGGCTTGATTAACTTGTAATGTTGTAAGGCTTATTTGTTGAGGGGGTATAGAGATATTAAGTGACTTTGGAATTAAATAGGTGCTGGCTAAATTTGTGCTTGACTCAAGCCCCAGTGATCCCAGTGATACAGAGTCTGGGCACGCAATATTGTAGCTGGCTTACTGAAGCTGAGTGGAGGTATAAGCTATGAGAATATGAGAGGCTGGATTTTTGAGTGGTTTATTTTTGGTGCTCTTTCAGAAAAGACGAGCCTCATGCGAATAGTTGAAGAAGTCCTTTCCACCCCTGCTTTCATGTTAGTTAATGGCGGTACTCAGCTGAGCTTAGAATGAGGGATTTGTGACTAGCTGTTTCCCTACCTATTTAGGAGATAAGATGAGGATTCAGGAGGCAAACTAGTAACTTTGGGTAGGAAAGGCCACTGGAGGTGCAGGGGTATGTGCCAAGTACTAAGCAAGCCCTGGCAGAAGTTGGCTGTAAGAGAAGAGCTTTGGAGATGTCAGTGCCATAACACATGGACACACGGTCTTGCCTTTGTGTTACAACTCCCACGTGTTTAGACGGACAGCCTTAGCATGTAGCTTGTGCCTGGCCACTGACACTGGGGGCTGGTTTGGGAGCTCTGTGAATTTAGTTTGCATGGCTTCTTGCTGGTTTGTGAATCATAATTAATGATAATGAGCCCTGAAGCCAAAAATGAAAGAGTGCATGGACGTGGGTGTCTGCACCACCAAACCTGGCGTGCAGCGGTACAGCTGGACCAGAGAGCAGCCTCATCTGGGTGCTGCCCAGGGGACTGGTGCCGTCATCTGGATCGGCAGGACAAGCCAGGCACTAACAGGAATTCAGGATTGTTGTCAACAGCAGGATTAGGCACAGTATCACTGGCTTGGTGTAGGAAGAATTTCTGGGGAAAGCAGATATGATTTTTTCAGAAGAGCTCCATATTGTTTATTGGTGGGGTGCGAGTCCTCCTTGGTTTTCCATATGCTGGAGGGTTTTCAAGCGAGTCCTCCTTGTTTTTCCGTATGCTGAAGGGTTTTCAAGGTTGCCTTCCAGTTTTAGATGTTGAGTGAGGATGGAATTATATACTGTTGTGTCAGATTTTCATGACTGGAGGGCTGTTTTCTCTCTCTCTCTTTTTTTTTTTTTTTCCCTTTTAATAGTTTCTGGTTCACCGTTTGGTAAATTGTCCATACAAAGTAAGATAATGTGTCTTAAATGCATGAATAGGCTCATGGGGCTACTTCGTTGACTCAATTGCTGGGTCAGTGTGACCGTATTGTCAATATTGGGAATTGCAAGTGGAGGGGTTATAGACGTTCCCAATCCATACTCTGTTCTCTACTGCAGAAAAAGGCCTCTTGCTATTAATTGATCTATAATTTTTTTTCTGTGGTAAAAATTGACACTTCACTTTAAAAATGTGTATGTTGCGTGTGTGCCTACATTTGGAGATAAATTCCTCATATTTATGTGTGTTCCTACAAATGCACATGTGTACAAGCCGTGCATCTGTCCACATGTAAGTATGTAAAGCTGCTGAGTATTTTGCCTTATAGTAATTTTTTACAGGAAAGGAAAAATAGTATAAGTGTGTATTGTATTAATACATCTGTTAAGGGATATGAAAAATGTAGTGGTGATGCTTTGTATGGAGTCGAAATTCTGTTGTAAACAACTGAACCTCAAATAGCTCTGCCTGGAAAACAGCCATTCGTCAACTGGACCTCACCTCGTACAAATTCATATAGATCATAAACCCTCTGTCACCACTATGGGTTGTCTCAGCAGTCTCTGCTGTATTCCTGTCACCATCGGGAATGGGACTTGAATTATTCAGAAAATCTGAGTATATTGCTATTTTATTTATTTATTTATTTATTTGCACTGAACATTTTTTGTTTTGGATACTCAGCAAAGTCAGAGTCTTCCCCTGACCTTGCAGGGCTTCAGAAAGAGATGAAGGCACATGTTCTTTAAGGCAGCTGGGAATTTATGGTGTTCGAAGAGACTCTGGCTCCAGTGTGGGTTGCTGGCAGCAGTGCTGATAATCACAATGTGATAGCAACTGGGCTCTTTTATTTAAGATATGTTTAAATCTTATTTTCTTGCACTGTAAGGTTATGTCTTTGCAGGCTATCGGAGTTCAGAAGGGAGAGAGAAAAAATATGCCAATGCAGAAGCCTTTGTTTCAAAAGGTGGCAAGCATAAATCTTTTTTGTTTTGTTTTTGATCACCTGATATCTTTCTAGATCTTAGGAAGAATGGGCGAGTTGTTCATAGATTGTACCAATTGCTTGTCTAAAGCCCATTTGTATGAAACAGAGCATTGTTGTCTTGCAGTTGAAGCAATACCTTGCTAATTCCCTGGATTAGCAGACCTCTCGTGTATGCTTGCATTTTGAAAGTTAGCAAATCTGGTGAACAAATGTTTCACAAAAGCCAGGAAGATGCATTGCAAACCGTGTTCCATCATTTCAATATTCATTTTAATTGCTGACAGTCATATTCCATAGAGGATACAGTAGCATATCTTGTACACGCAGTAGGAGTGTGGTAGTACATGTCCTGAAGCATTTGTTTCTGAACCACAGCAGAGAGTTAGCAACAGTAGCAGAATGTTCTGCTGATGTATTGTTGATCAAAAAATGTGTAGTAATGGCATCCCTAATATAGTTGCATCAAAGATTTCCTCGGTTATTGAATGTGCAGTCATCCGTTCTCAGTCAGCATCTCTCTAAGGCCTTGCAGCCAAACACAGCAGATACATGAGGTCAAACGAAGAGGTGCCCTGAGCTGAAATGTGTAAAGTCTTCTAGGGCTGCTCACAACACAGCACACATGCAGGTTAATTGTTTCACCTGAACAGACATACTCAATTAGACCTTATCTATGCAGAATCTAATGACTTTCAAATGCATATAGATGTTTATGCTATACGGCTTGTTCTGGTTTGTTTTCACGAATATATAGGACCAACCCTGACTGATGGGAAGCTCGCTTGTCCTGGTGTAAATGCATCCATGTGGGCAGGTTCACTGATTATTTTTTTTTTTAACTACAACATTTTTTAAACTAGCTGAATCAGTTTCAGACCTGTGAGCCATAGTCCATAGCACCTGTGGGAGCAGGGGAGTGCAGGGAGAGCAGACATACCAGGCAAGAGGAAGGAACAGGTTATCTGCATTTTTTGAAGAAAATAACAGCAGTGATGCATTTCTTGCAGATGTACTTATGGAGGAGTTTGTAGGTGCATGATACATACGTAAAATACGTGTAGCAGAACTTGATTAATAGATATCTCTAACATAAAATGTCCAGATCTATTGCTCCTCAGTTGCCGTGGTGTTGGTTTGGTTGGGTTTGGTTTTTTTTTTTTTTCCTTCTAGCTTGGCTTATTTCTGAGGGAGCTGTATACCACAGATTTAGGATTCAGGGAATAGCTGGAGGGATTTTTTTTTTTCTTTCCCCTGTTTTCTTGAGTTAGGAGTACCTAGACTTCATTTTCTTGGTCTGGATTTTGACATATATGAAATCCACATCAGCGTCTGAACTCACGGGACCGGCGCAGGCTCTTGGTCTGGCCCTTGTGGCTTTGCTGGGTTGTAAGTGATTTTTACAGCTCAGAGAAATATGGATCTATAAACAAAGACAAAATATCTGGTGTCAGAAAGCATTGTATTTCATTGTCTACCCATAAAGAAAAAGCTGTGTGGAGTCATATACAAATAAAACAACATGCTTTTTAATTACATGGACAGCTTAATTACAGTTTTAGAGCAAGTATCTATTTACGTCTCAAAATATATAACTGGATTGCAGGAAAGAGTCCATGTATATAGCTTAATTTTAAATTCCATGTAAATTATATTAGCATAAAATCTGTGAGACACCATAAAAGCATAGACAGGTTGTAGCTCCCTTTCAGCTTCACTGGGCTATTCCCCTGCTTTCCCCACCCTGCCAAGCATAGATACGTCTAGCTGCTGTCTCATGAAGTGATCACAAGGACTGAGGTACCCTCATAAAGTGGATTTTAAAGCCTGTTAATTATACAGCATGAGATGGGTCCCTGGCCGCGCGTCCGCTTTGCCAGAGGCTCCTGGCGACTGGGACCGCAGCTGCCCAGGGGTGAGGGCCTCTCCTTGGCTGCTGGGACCAGGTGCAGGATCCCTGCTCTGCTAATGAGGGGATGGGCCCTGCTAATGAGGGTAACAGGTCCTGCTAATGAGGGCAGCTGGGCTAACAAAGGTGCTGCTGGGCCGGGCCTGTAGGAGGGCGATTCCCGGCCCTTTCCTGTCATGGCAGTGTGGCCGGGCTCGGCAAGGCCTGCTGGGTGTGGGGCGACTGGGAGCGTGGCGGCACCCAGGTATTTCAGCTGGCATTGGGTGAGCGGTGGGGCGGCTGTACCCCCCGGGGGGGCTGTGACCCCCAGTGTGGCGTGGTGGCCCCCAGCCTGTGGGACCCGCTGCCTGCGCCGGGCCTGGAGCAGGGAGCGCTGTGAGGCAGCCGGCGCTACTCGCAGGTGGCTGCTCTTGGTGGCTGGCTCTTAATCCTCTTTAGCATAAAGTCTGTGAAAGGGAAAAAGAAAGTTCCTCTGGGGGCAGGGTTGGATCCCTGAGGGATGTGGGCCTGTGAGATTATGAGATTATAATCAATCATACCTGCTGTCGCGATGATGCAAAAGGAGGCTTTTCGTCAGAGCCACTCTGTTGCATTTGGGGTTTGGGAAGGTTCGCAGATCCTGCCCTGAAGCGGAGCAGGTGAGTGGCAAGTGCTGATGAAATAACTTTGTGTTTGTTTTTATCTAAATCCCTTCTCATCTCTGGTGCTGCCCAGAGCGTGGCCTTGGCTGGCCTGGCCTCAGCGAGGGGCTTGCTGCAGTGTCTAGTTTGTCATCTTTTCCAGATTTATATTGCGTGAAGTTTTTGTTATTAAACCTTGGCACTGGAGAGCTACGGGACCGTTTTTTGTCTGGTCCCTGCCCTTCCCCCTGCAAGGCTTGTGTGGGCTCCCCAGGCGTTCAAACTGGAACACATAGGGCTCCGGCAGGCATCGGGGCGTGCAAATGGCACACGTCCTCCAGCGCTTTATCAGCGCTGCAGTGCGAGGCTGTAGTGTGAGAAGTAACTCGCTGGGAAGGGGTAGAGGTAGTAGTAGAGCCATTTAATTCATTTTAATGAGGCTCCCAGCGCGCTTCTCCAGGTGCTCTGGTGTCAGGTCTTTGGAGATGTTGTGCCTTTGTGACAGGAGTGCGCTGCGCTAAAGAGGATCTGTGGAGATAACAATAGGATGTCAAAGTGAAGTGAAACAAGGGCAGGGCAGTTTTATGGAGATGACATGACAGGAGGAAAGTATGAGGGGGAAAAAAAAAAAGAATTTAAACTGTCAGTACAGATTTACTGAAGGCTTTCCGATGTCAACTAGAAGAAATGTCAGCATGACTGACTTGGCAATGTCAAGGTGATGGCAGAATGAAGTCCGATCAACTTGGGAAGCATCTCATACTCTGGCTGCAGAGACGAGCTGTTGTCAGTAAAGATGATGTCAGGATGGTAATTATTTTGCACATTGTGGTTTAAGTAGGCCACTGTTTCTGTTGAGCTAATTTGAATTTAGCATAAGGTAGGGGAATACTTGTTCGAAGATGAAAGGGGGAATACTTGTTCGAAGATGAAAGTCTCCAAATTGTGGCTGCTCTCTGTGCGAACGCCAGGAGTTTCACACCAGACCGTGAGGGTGCTGCTGCGCAGCAGGGCACCTGGCTGCCCAGGGGACTGTATGCGGGCTGTGGTGGGTATAGTTGAGGCCTCAGGTGGTCTGAGTTGTGGCTCTGCTTGACTTCTGCATAATATGGGAGGCACATTTTCATTTCTTTCTTAAAAACTCTGCCTAGTGAGTATGAGGGCAAATGATGGAGCAGAGGAGAAAACCAGTATCACGTGGGAGTGCAGCCATTAATTAAGGCAGGTGATGTGGAGGTATTTGAGGATGAACAATTGTAATTCACTCTAATGAAAATAAATGTGTCTATGCGTGATATTGGTGAAATAATCATTGGTAAAACAGCTAGCTGTGTTGGAAGTCGCTGGGTGTTGTAGATAGCACAATAAAGTGGCAGCAGAGGCTGTTCCCACCTCTTAGCTCTGTTTTAGGATGCTTGTAGAGTTGAGCAGAGTCCCAAGGAGTAACAAAAAGAAGTATAATGCGTTACTGAAATGAAAAGCTGGGCTCTTGGCTGTTCTGTAGTTGTAGGGTATGGATTCGGTAGTAAATTGTGCCACATGGTAGATAGTAGGCCTGGGATGCACAGCTCACTGTCAGCTCACTCTGCCTGCCTCTGCCCACTGCTGAGGCACACTCAGATGCTGCCGCATGCACTTCCCCCCGTGATGGCATCGTCCAAATGCTACCCTGTCTGGCACCCTTTCCAAGAAGGGATTTCCCTGTTAGTTAAACAATTGCACTCGCTCTCTGTGTGTCCTTTATCACAAAACAAACAAACAGGAAAAAATGCGCTGGAAGAGACAATCTAAGGACTAGCAATCCGATAATAAATCCCTTGTCTTTCCACACACACTCAGTGCCAGCTGTAGACTAATTAAACTCAATAGTTCACAGGTGTTCCTGGGAATGACTAACACAAGAGCACTCTCCTCTTTAGGGCTCGTTAACATCTTTTTCAGAGCTGTTTAAATTTCATACACAAGCAACACTGAGCTAAACCAGATGAAAGACAGTAGAAAGGGACTCAAGCTATTACAAGAGTGCTCTCAGTGTTAGCATAGGCTACATCCCCACTCAATTCAACAGCTTATGCAAGGTTTACCAATGGGTGAATCTCTTGGAGACTAGTCTAAGAAGGAAATCTGCTTTCTTGGAAACATTCAGATTTCTGTAGCCAAATGAAATTCTTGTCTCTGGAGCTCATTATGTAATTTTACATGCTATCAGGATGCCCGTGGTCTGTACACATACGCAGAAGCAGCAGCAGAAGAAAGTCTGTGGCCAAATGAAACAGATTTAGCTATTTTGTTAAGGCTTGTAATACCTTCCCAGGGAGACGTAAGCAGAAAGCAAGACTTCCTCCAGACTTCCCTTCTTATTGAGTCTTCCTTTGGGCTTTGACTATCCTAATGGTAATTTCTTTAGGCTCTAGTAGTAGAGAACTGGACTGCTTACCCACAGTCTGGTTTAATATGACACAGTTAACAGCAACAAGTGCTTCCAGTTGCAACCTGCTTCTACTAACTTTGCTGTGTAGCAAGAGCTCAGATTTTAACAGCTCTCACAGACTTGCTTAGGTCTGTGGCTGGACTGCCTTATCTGTGTGCTCACCCACTCATCTTCATTCATGTTCCTTTTGCCTTTTTTTGTCTGTCTTAAAAAATTAAATTTAAATTTTTGGAGAGCTGCCATAATGGTTAAGAATGACACAAGGAAGGAGGCTTTTAGTGTGGTTTTCCCAGGTTCCCTAAAAGCCTTCTCTGATGGAGCTGGCCCAGACTCCATGTAAGTCTCATGTGCAGATTTCCTCCTCTAAGAGAAAGCTCCTTGGCCAGAAACATGACAGAATTAATGCACTTGGGTCAGGCAGCCCGGAGAGAGGAACTACTTTGCCTGTGTAAGCTATATAAAAAAGTACATGCATCCCATCAACACTACCTTGGTATACCTGATCTCTTCTATGCTTTACTCTCCTGCCTCAGTCACACACTTTCCCACAGACTGGGACTATTCATGTGTAGATACACTAGGCAGATGTTTTGCTGCTTTAACAGAGTTACTAATTGACAATAATTCCTAGATTTCATAGCTCTTGTTAGATTCTTCTGTTTCTTCCTAATGATATTTTCAATTGTACTTCTTTACGCTCTTTCCTAGACAAGAAAACCACAGTGATTTACATAAATCTTTAATAGATGTATTACTGACTTACGCTACATTGATGTAAGATATCCCAAAATCAAAATAATGTTTCCTACATGAGGGAACTGTACCAATTCAATGAAATAATTTTTTCAATCAATCCTATCACATCAGTACAATTCTACTGTATGCATAAAATCTTACTTAAACGGCTACGAATTTTGGTGTGGCTACGAAGTGAAAAGAGCTTTCATTCGTCTAAATGTCAGGTCTGTGAAAAAAATATTTGTATTTTCAAATAAAAAATTATATTCAAGGGTAGTTCAGACTAACTGTCCTTTTAGTAGTTTTTCTCTTTCCTGTGGCACTCTCACTGGTAGATCTCATAGTGCTTCAGAGGACATGATTATTAGCTTATGTTGCATATTTGGGGAAACTGAAATACAGACTGAAATGAAATTTCAGAGTTTAGTGGCCTGGCTCTGGAAAGCTGAGAGTAGGAGTCTTCCAATTCCATGCTTTTTCCACCAAGGTTGTAATGCCTCCCTTAAATACTACTTTGTTTCCAAAAACACAGAGTACTCAGGTGAGGTGAGTCTGAGTGAACTTCCATTGGATGAGTGGTTTGGATTGGATTTGTATAAATCTGATCAGTTTAGGAAAAGTCTTTCAGTGTGTTTGCATTGAGGTGATTTTGTGTACTGAAGCCACTGTTTCAGAGATGGAGAGAGAACCAGCAAGACAGATACGTATTTTCATAAGGTCTCAGAATTTGATTTGTTACCATTTAATGACATTATTTTTGGAGTAAAAAAAGTAAAACCCTAAAAGGTGCAGTGTGCAAAGCTGAAAATGTTAAGGAAAAAGTGGGCAGAGTATAAGAAATCCTTCCCTGACCCCAATCCCCCACATCCCTGGGCATCATTGCTTGTGACATTGATTTGAGGGTAATTAATAAAGAAAAAGACTTCATAGTTTCTGTGTTGGAGACTTCTCTGTGGCTGGCATCCAAAAGCTCATTTGCACCTAATTCTGAAGTTAAATAAATTATGTGACAGTCAGTGTAACACTAAGCTGAAGCATTGATATGATAGGGAAGTGCTTTACAGAAAGCACTGCCCCAGTTTGCTTCTCCTCCCTTCTTGAGATGAGGGAACGGTTAAAAATGTAGTAATATTCAGTGGCATTTAACTAATGAGGGTGAAAAACTTTGGATCTTGCTGTGTGTGGGTTATTCTTCAGTGGCCAAAGGTAGAATTCCCATTACTTCAAAACTAAATGAGCAGATCTACTACTGAGAAAAACACTTGTTAGCAAAGGCGAGTTTAGGTGAGATCACTGGTGGTTTTAGTCTGATTTTAAGGTAATTTTGTATTACCTGTGTGCATGATTAGATATGTGTGTGCAGTAACTCTTACTTATCAAATAAGACTTCTTTTAACATCTGTTTAAAGTGTTTTTCTATATTGAGTTTTGGGAGACAAAATGTTTCTAAGCACTAGAAATGGGCCAGCATGTCAAAGGCAGATGACAGTATAATCAGTTGTCTTTCTTCTCGACGAAGAAATAGCCTAATGATTTCTTCAGTATAACAGAAATAGAAAACATATAGTTTTAGAAGAGCAGTATGGGTTCTCTACATGTACTTTTATATCTGTGGTCCACAACATGACTTCTGTGTAAACCTTGCATGCATGTGGTTACTCCCCCCCGTTACTGGATTATGCTAGACAGTGTATTAACGTTTTGCATTCAGCAAAACACAAGATTGTATTTTACAATTAAGTATAAGGTTATGTTTCCTAATGCGTGGTTGGCAGTTGATGACACCTCAGTTTCATTGTGGAAAAGAGTGGTTAAAAAAACAAAACTATGAACAATCTAACTTGAGATCCCACTGGGTTTTGTTTTGCAGTCAGGCATCTTTTTCTGTTTTAGATGATTAGTGGCACACCGTGATCATGGTAGCTTTTAAATCTCTTTTTGGTAAATTAAAGAATTAGAGCCTCCATCCCAAATTGAGCATTTTTAATGACTAAATGCATATGGACTTCTTCAGATACTTGTCTGCTTGATGAGTGAGCCCCTTTCTCTGGTAAGAGACTTGCTTTCATCAGATTTAACTAAATGTGTGCAGCACAATCTGCTGGGTAGTTGTGGAGATGTATATGGGTAGGATTTGGGGAAACTTGGGGATTCTGGTGTTAAAGGAGCAGCTGAAAAGTGCAAGTGCCCAAACGCAAACTCCAAACAGCTATAGACGGTATATACAACGTTCCCCCCGCCCTTTTCGAAGCACATTTTACAAACTCATCTGAATATAATTTAGTTTAGGAAGTAATTATTTTCCCTTAAAATCAAATGCAATAAGTACCACATGATTTAGCACAGCTTCTGAGCTCCTTATCTATGGAGATAGAAACTGATGTTAAGGTGACTCTTTCTTCAGTAGCAGTTTCAAGATTATCTTTTGCCCCTTAGGAGTTAATAGGGAGTGAGAGATCTATGTCTATGTATGTGATAAGATTAATTCCAGCATAAGATGTGAGTAAAGCCCAAATTCTTGAAAGTTTAGTCTCTTGATTTTATTTCTTAGGAAACTGAATCCTCGTCTTCTTCTGGATTCAAGGAAGTAGTACTGAGATGCAACTTCAGTAGTTTTCTCAAAGGGGAGAGTCGAGCTCTTTGAAGGCCAAATTATTTCTATCTAACTGTTAAATAAACCCTAAAGCAAATATCAGCAGTGCTGTACCACATCCAAGGCAATACCCCAATCTGGACAAGTAAAATGTTAACTTCTATATAGCTTTATGCTTTCAATTTTGTAGAAAATCACATATTTAATGTCAAAACCCCACTTAAAGCGCCTGGTAATTTTTGGACTTCACAGATTTTGGTCGTGCAGTATAGAGCTGCTGGGGTGATCCTTTTTGTGAATCCAAGCCAGCAGGCGTGTTGGTAGTGTTCAAGCCAGTTCTCCTTGTGTGCTTGGATGCTGTCCCCCGTTCGAGGAGCCTGGCCGATGCTGCAGGAGCTGCTTCTGACAAGGAAGAACTGCGGTTCAGGGGTCTGCGTGCAGAAGAGGGGATGGCGTCCCGAAGGCCTTGTTCAGCTGGTGTTGCCAGGGAGCGCGTCTGTACACCCGCAGAATTGCTGACTTGTTTGGAGGCCTTGTCAGCTTGGCAGTTTGATTTGTGTTGTGACTAATAGGAAAATAAGCCACAGGAGAGGAGCGGGGAGAAGACCTTCCCTTTCTTGACTGCGTGTGGGTGTATTTATGTGTGGAAATTAAGTGCCATTTCTTGACAGGCTTTTTTGTTCCTTCATCAAACAGAGGGCAATATACCTGCTTTGGCTTGCTCTCCTAAGTGTTTCTGTGCGCAACTGTGAGCGCCACGTCCCTCAGCCACCCCCTCCACAGCTTTGCACACTGCTGTGTAGCTGGTATCCCTTCTGGGAAGCATGTTGTGGCTGTGCGGTATCAGAAGCTGCTTCTAATTTTCTCCTAAACAAGAGAGACTAATCCGGTTTCTTAGCTGCAACACCAAGAGTCAAGTCCTTCATAGGCTACCTTGCATGGCTTTGACTAGTTTTTTTGCTTTTTTTGTTCTTTGTGGTTGGTTTTTTTTGAGCAATGAAGAAGTGATCCAGATTATTTTACAGCTCAACAGACTTTGAATCATGACGTGAAAGGTGAATAATATTTGTTATCTTACCATTCAAAACTGTCCTGTGGCTTAATTCATTAATGTTTATAAGACATATTGACACAGTTTGATGGAAGTTGCTCTGGAACGGGGTAGGGCTATAGCACTGAGATGCAGCAATCCAGGTACATTAGAAATGACAAGGCAAATATGCCCAGAAGGCTGGTTGTGATTATTATTAGCTTTCTGTCTGTGGATCAGCAGCAAAACTTTGATAAGCAAAAATTCTCAGACACTTTCTATTCAGGTGAATTCCTGATTCATTCCATTTAGCAGAACTTCAGTAGTATCTTCTGTGAATAAGAGTCATCTTTTCCTCCTCTGCCCTGATGAGTCACTGCTAAGGTTTTTGCCTTGTCCTGTCTAACAGGCAGCTGCACTTCTATTTTGGAAAAACTGTTATTTTGGGGGATCCATCTGCATGAAAGGCAGGAGAATTACCATCATTAAATAATAATCCTGTGGAGCCCCTAAATACTATGTATTTTAATGCTCTTGTATAATCTTGGGGATTATAGATGCTTTATGCCTTTCTATAATAGCCTCAAACACATGAGAACGTTGTGAAATAGGAAAGGGGAAAATACTTGATGGCACTGCATTTTTAAGCTAAAAATACTTACAGGAATCTTGCCTGAATTCCCCTGCAGATTAATTAGGATATTATTTCAAAAATCTTTAAAAATGCCAGACAAAGAACAATGTGATGTTCTGTGCCTGAAGTCAAGTGTTAATGGGGGAAAGCATTATACTGGTTTCCCTTTAATCCTGCTCCTTGCTCTGGTGATGCTCTGGAACTGACCTGCAGGTCAGGATGGCAGCTGGGAATAGCGCACTTAGGTTTGCAAGTAGAGAAGGAGTTTGCCTGGCCATGGCTAGTCATGAATTAGTCATCCCACAACACCTCCGATTAGCTTAGCCCATTTCAGTGAGCTCTGGTACATTCACTTCTTAATGAATTTGAAGTTGTGATTGTGGCTGACCTCTGTGGGTAGCTGGAATAGTTCTGCTCCACGTGGTTGTATGGTATTTCTGTGATGGGGAGGGATGTTGCAAGTCAGTCCTCAGAGTCAGCTGGCTGGCTGGCAGAGAAATATCTGGCATGTCTTGTAATACGAGCATAGAGAACGGTGAGGGGTTTATTTTAAATTTGTGCCATTTTTAGATAGATTAATGGAGATGTTGGTCACCATCCTGACAGGAATGTGCTCGCCTAGCACCACACATTCAGTTGAAAGATGTTTCACTGTCTGTGAGTGCTGCAGCAAGTACACTTCTCGTTGCACGCGAGGAAAGGAGCACCTCTGTTTCTGCTGAAATTCCTCATTTTGATGGTAGGTTACAAGGCACAAGTTGGAAACTATCAGTTAAAACTACATTTCCATAGTGCCCTTCATGCCAAGCCTCTCAAGGCACTTAAGAAAATACTGGAAGCTGTACAGCATGAAATAGCATTGGCACGTTGCTCAAGAAAAACAAACCTCCTGCCTAGATTTGAAAACTGAAAATTGACGAGACTGATTACTGAGCCTCCAGCCCCAGGAAAGGAGTTAAAAAAAGGACCAAGTTAGATCAGGACAATTTGGGGTGCTCTTCGTTGGTGAGGATGACATTTCCATCAGTGCTGGTAATTTCTCTGCTAGCAGTTTTCTCTGGTTTTTGCCAACATACCACCTTCTCCTAACAACCTAGGCCATAGGATTGGATTTCTCTTTTCTGCAACAGCAGCACAGTGAACCTTCTTCAGTTGGTTGGGGTTTTTTTTCTGTTTTTTTTTTTTCTTCCCCTCCCCTAGCTTCTGCTAATGTGATTCTGATCTTGGAGATAGCAGGTCCAAGCTGAGTTATTACTTGCTGCACAGTATCTTGCCTTGTGATATTTTGAGAATGCGGCTCTCCGCCTCCCCAGACTGTAAACAGGGAAAATGTCTCTTTATTTTGTAAAGCAATCTGACAAGCCTGGAAGCCCCATACTGTATGTGTATATTTACAGAAAAAGTTAACCGCCTTACAAACATTTCCATTTAAACTCCTTGTGCAGTCATGGTGTAGTGGATCATGCTAATGAGACTTCATGTGGGATGAATAGGTGAAATGATCTTTTCATGATAAACCCTTCCAGCCTGAGCAGACATCACTGAAGGTAGTATGGGTTTCTGATGTGAATGTGGAGAGAGAAATCACAACTAATAGGAGTTGCTTATAATAATCCTAATACAGAAGTCAATCAAAGTCTGGTGAAATAAAGTTAAACCAGTAAAGATTTCCTGGTTTTACTGCTAAAATTTATTACAGTCTCATCTAACGTGCTTTAGCCCATTATATTTTCTTAAAGGGATGTGGAGAGCAGTCAGGTTTTGGAATTTCATGTTTGGCATCATGGGGGCTTTAGAAGCAGCAAGCTAGCTGGGAGAGAGCTGCTTCTCTTGGTGAAGGGCTGCAGTAGATGACATAGAAATCAGTAGAAAACTAATTCTTCCCTTTCAGTTCACAAACATGCAAATTTTTCCCAGTGGAGGTGACGAACCTGATATAAATCCACCGGCAAGAAGTTGTTTTCAGTCGCCTTTGTAAGAATAATCATCTGAGCATCTACAATGACATTTGGACAAGGGGAGGGTCTTTTTTGGGTGTTTTTTTTTTTGTTTGTTTCTTTTTTGTTTTTGTTCTGGGCGTGTATTTTCATTACTGTTGGAGAGCAAGAGAGAAAATGACTGGTTTGGGTTGTAGGTTGTCGGGAACAAAACCAAAAAAAGCCATCTTTACAAGGGGAAACAGGAGAAATTAAAGGAAGAGCAAAAACCAAGGTATTGGGTGCTGTTAAATATGGGTCTGAGAGCAACTACGTATTGAGAGAGATGACAGAAGGTGATAAAACCGGTCACCTACGACAAAACCTCAGTGATCTTGCCATGAAGAAGTTACTCTGTCACTGGAAGTGATCAACTTCTTTCCTCAGCTGCAAAGACAGTTCAGCCATCACTCTGCACAGCACTAGAGCAGCCCCTAGGCAAAAGCCAGACTTGCATCACATGTGGTGCCTTGCGCCTTTGAAGAAGTTAATCACTCCCAAAATAGCCGTTTGACCTTCATCTTCTTAAAGTGAACCTCTTGAATGGCTGTGGAGCCACTTTCCATACGATGAAACACTGAATAATTAAATCATAAGTTTGGATAAGTCTGATAGGAGTAGGGATTGATAAGACTTTCTTTTCGTCTTTCTTCTTTTCTTTTTTATTCTTTTAGCAGGGCAAAATGAAATTACAGAACTCATGTGAAAGGATTTTGTGGAAGCCAAAAGTGTAAGTCTAAAGAAGCAGTAAAAAGGGATTAGACCTTTAGGAAGATTAGTGTCTATTGAACATGATGATCTGGATGCAGCTTCCAGCTCTCAAGGTCCATAAATTGTTGGTCTCTGGAACCTGAGAGGGAGGACCAGGGAAGGGGTCACCTTAAACTCCCTGCCAGTTCTTTGTATAGGTGACTATTAGGTGTGGAGAACATGGTAAGGGAAAAGCTGGGCTGTTGTTAAGCAAGTTGGAAAATTTTGATGTTTCAGCAGACTTCATCCTGCCTAAAATTAGTCCTGTGTGTCTTGATTAATCCCCCATCTCCCCATCAACATGCACCCAGAATTTGTGCGTGCTTGTGGCTTCATACAACCCCCAGCCCCAAACGCTAGCCATGAAAATCAGGCATTGATGTGGAAAGGGAGAGGCTGAGCCACGTCCGTGGTGGCGCTGGTGGATGGGCACTTCCATAGATACTGGGTAATGCCATGTTAGGGGAGGGTTTAGTCGATTGGGGAAGAAACATTTTGTGTGTCCTTCTGTCCCTCCAAAAGTTTGGTTGAAGTCCGGGGCCACTGGAAGGACTACGGCATGCCAGGAAAGTGTCAGCAAGCCTCATTTTGGCATTTATATATGAGGAGTAAGCACAATCCTCCTACTATTCCAATGAGCTGCTTTTGCCAAGAAAAATCATTTGTAACTCTTTCTTCCTGCTGTAGTGCTTCTCCAGCAAGCCTGGCTTATATTGCTTTAACCCCTTGAGTGCCAGCATGTGCTGCGAGGCAGAGTGGTGCCTTGTGCAAGTCTTGGCAAGTACTCCCACGTGTAAACCAGCTCTGAAGTAGACTGAAACGTTGTCTGGCAGTTAGCTTTTCTTTTTCATCAAGTCTGTTCCTTAGGGCTGCTGCTGTTTTTTTATGTTTTTATTCCATTCCTGAGGCTGTAGCAGTGGAGGAGGTGGAGGCTTGGGAGGAAGCGTGTTTTCTGAGAGCTGCTTACCTTAGTATGTGGAAGGAGAGGGAAAACAGAGCAGGGAAAAGGCTAGGTGGTTTGAACCTTGCTCTGTTGTGTTGTCCATCATGATGCTGAATCAACAGCACACAAGGCTGCCAGTGTGATGTGCTGTTAAAGAATTGCTCACCTGCA
This sequence comes from Ibycter americanus, assembly GCA_035590275.1. Taxonomy (NCBI): domain Eukaryota; kingdom Metazoa; phylum Chordata; class Aves; order Falconiformes; family Falconidae; genus Ibycter; species Ibycter americanus. Next base: position 102,904,663 of record JAVJGI010000001.1, on the reverse strand, counting down.
AGTTCAAAAGCAGTTCTTTCTCTGTTCTCTCAATAAAGCCTCAAAGAATAGGAGATGCCTGTGCTTTTTATTATGTACACTTCAGCTCTTGCAATGCTGCGTATATGCACTTTACCTTTGATCATCATTTGGAGAAGTTTGCAAGACAGGCTTAGTTGTGTAAGAAATGGATGAACTGTTTGGAATGAGCAATTTCTTCCCCTCCCTCTAGTTGCTGGCTGAATTTTATCACCATTCCGTGTCCTCTGAGCGGAAAGGCTGTTTCCTTTGTCTGTGTGTTAGCTTTACAAGAGAACATTGCCTTTGCCCTTTTGTAGATACTGGGCAGCTGCTTTGCTGTGTCCTTGATGAGAGATCTAGCAATTCATGTTTCTCTATATATGAAGTTGAAAAGGACAGTAGCTCATTTTGTCTATCCAGTGTGGCGTTTTTTCCGAAGGAAAAGGAAAAAAAGCAAATTATTTTGTTTTTTAAAAAAATAATAACATTTTAATAATGTAGTAGTCTAACCTTTATGCTAATTGCCCCAGGCTTTTAATGAAGCAGTGTAAAATTAGTCCTGTGAGTCTTCATTAATCAAATATAGGAGCTGACGGTATAGTATTAAGATGCTGTGCTACCTCTGCTCCCCATGCAACATTGACATTTGCTTATATTCAGAGTAGAAAGCAACTACATTTTTGTGGTAGCTCATTAAAATAATTAGCTATGTTTGGCTTTTTTTAAAAATGTCTTTTCGTAAAACATCCTTTTAATGAGGAAAGATGAAAACAGACAGGATGGAAAAGTCAAAAGAATCAAATTAAGATAGAAAAACTGACTGCTGGAGGCTTCCTTTGAACATAAGATTTATGTATGTTAATGGCAGGAACCTCTGTACAGACACCTTGTTTGTTATTTGCAGAACTTAAAGCAGAAGCAAATAATTTCAAGGATCTTTGTTGTTTTTTGGTTTGTTTCATTTTAGTTTCCAAAGGTGCTCTAAGACTTGGTATACCTCCTTTCTCTCCCAAAACTCAGTGCTTGCATCGGTCATGTGCTAATACACATTGACACTGCTCATCTAGGTAAGTAAGTTCTGATGTCATACTTTAGTTCTAAAGCAGATTTCCCCTCTGCAGGCTGCTAGCGCAGTCGGTGCTCTGTTGATGTTTTGCTTAAGCTCTCAGACCAGGATTTAAGAGGCACACTGGTCTTCTGCAAAGTCCTGGGTTGAGGACAAAGAAGCGCTTAAAACCCTGCTCTCACATTAGAACCAACCCCAGCTGCTCAGCCCTTACGAGAAGTACTCAAGGTGTTTAGAAAGGGCCAACTCCTGGAGCTCTGGACCAGAACTGCATCCACATCTGCACTCACTAGAGGGAGGGGTAGGAATCTGGTGTTATGGTCCCATCTCCACTTCAAACACATTTCAAGCAGTATTTTCTGGTCTGTCTGCTGCCTAAGTGGAAACTGCTGTCTTCTATAAAAATTTTTCTGGGAAAAATGGTAATAGAGTATGATTTTGTGTTTAAGATGCTGGTGTAGCAGCTTTGAGTTTCTATATGGTAATTATCAAAGCCGCAGTTGGGCGACCACAGCCAAGGAAGAACCAGGATAATGATCCTTTCTGTGGAACTAACGGCAACTGTCGGCCCGTTGTGCTTGGCTCTGTATAAACATGCAGGAGATGGCTCCTCTCTGGAGAGCTTAACTGGCAACACTATTAATATGCCCTTTCAGTTGTTGAGATGATGGCTCTCATTTCAGAGTTCAGGGCTTAGTGGCAGGGCAGTATAGAGATGATTATGCTGCTGTTGCCTGTGTGTCTGTGCGTATGCGCACACACATGCATATTTGCAGATGAAAAATGATGGTGGTCCGGTGGGGATATGGCTCTTGTCTGGGAATCAGGAAGCCTGCGCTCAGTTCCTGTGTTTGCCATATGGTATTAGCAGGCCAGCTCTCCTTTTTCTTCCATTTCACTCTCCCTGTCCTGTGTCTTCCATAGGCAGAGAGTGGAGATGGGGATATCCCTTTTTAATAAAAAAGATTTTGCCTGTCAATTGATGGATGGTTTTAAAATGTGCACTATGATTCCCACTACTTAGAAATGGCTGAGAGTTTAACTGTTTAGTCAGAAAGGAAGTTGTATTTCCACCCCTTACGTCCCTGGGAAATGCCTCTTTTCTCCTCACTTCTATCTGTATGCTTGTTTTCAGATAAATTGTATTTTGTTCCTGATCTGTTTTCTAGTGTGGTCCAGCACCTTTCCCGTTGCCAGGTTAACAGCTCTTCTCTCCCAGTAAAGTCTTTCCAGCCCCCCTTTCCAGAGAGCTGAATAAAATTTGTTTCCCCATATGTCTTCTGAAAAGCATTAAAGCAGGTAACCCAGCGCTTTGACAGCCCGTGGTGCAGGAGCTATGAAGGTGAGGGAGTAATTCTTAGCAGGAAAAATGCTCCATCTCCTACACTGAAATTCTTCTTGGGAGCCACAGCAACCTAAAATAGCTGCCTATAGAGGACTCCCACAAAAGTCCTGTTTTATCCTCAGATTATTTTACCTCCCAGCTTTATGCAACCTCCAATTTAAAACTTTCATCTTTTCCAACCAATGTTGCTGGAATCCCGTACTGGAAACACAGACTGTGATGGAGCGTAGTCTACAATTATTTGTGAAATTAAAAAAAAAAAATAAAAAAAATCTGAAGGTTAACTGTATGCAGTGGTGCTCTTATTTCAAAACCCATGCAGTAGGCAGACAAAATATGTGCTTGGTTGGATTTCCCCCAGGGTGCAGTGCTTGAAAGCTGAACACAGGAGAAAACCCCCAAGAAAACCCGAAGGTCTGTGTGTGTTCATCTCCCACATGCCATGCTTGAAAGCTTTTCCTTGTAGAGCGTGTGATTTACATAAGGAGCAGTCATCATTCTTTGCCACTGATCGTTCCTTATGTATATGCAAAACCTCACTGATGAGGAGTGTGGGATTATATTTCCGTTAATTACAATGTTCTTTCTGATCCTCTGGCCAGTCAGAGGAGATTTGGTGAGGGTTAGATCGCTGTCGAGTGAGAGTCTCTGCCTTGAATTTCTAAGCGCAGGAATAAGCTGTCAGCGGCGATGTGCCGCTGCAGCGCAGGTTCGGGGGGTTCAGCTGATGGACAGATTGCATACAGCCCTCTGACTGGGGAAAGCTGCAGCGAGCCGTAATAGTACGCAGCTCGTTGGCTTTGGCTTTGATTGACCCAACACTGCGTGAGATTAAAATTAGGCAGCGAATATATGCAAGTTTACAATGAAACAGGCTCCTGGGTGTTGTGCACAAAGACGCAGAGAGGTAGATATGCATGGGGGAAGTGTGATTTAAAGCACTGAAGACAAAGCCTGCAGCAATAGGCCTGGCTTCTAATCCCATCGCTCATACTGAGTTGTTGTAAAATCCTTCAGCAGCACTTAATCTCTGAGCTTTAATTCTGTGTCTGTAGGGTGGGAGTGTAGATGCTTTATCCATACTTTTGTGAAGTGCTTAAAGATCAATAGAAACCAGTTCAAGGTATTATGGTTGTTAATGTAAATACGTGTTATATCACAATATCTCCAACATGTTTATTCCACGGAATATATTTATCCATAAAATTCAGCTATATTTATATACAGCTCCAAGCACCCTGGAAGCACCTAGGTGTTGACAGAACAGCTGCAATCTTTTACTATGTTCAATAAATACAAATGGATATAAACAGTATCCATCTGTCAGGCTCAGTTAGATGGTTTAAACATAAAGCTATTTTGTTCCTGTAATTGTATTTAGATCTGAACTGATAGAGGTTTGATTTTTCTTTGCATAGTGATAAGCTACAAATTCCTTTGAATTGCTTTGACTCATGATTTATTGCAATAAATTAAATAATAATCCATTCTGTCTTGTTTCACCCCTCCTCCAAGAAAAGAAAGATGAAAAAATAACTGCTGAGGCAATGAAGCATACCACTTACAGTAACCCGCCCTTCCCATGCTTGTAAGCACCTGGGCCTGTGACCTCTGTGTTTACAAGATATTTATTGCTGCTTGCACTTTCCACTACTACAGAGTTATCACTTCAGTGCCTTGTAAAATTTGATTGCGTTTAATAAATGTATTCAGCGTTATTGCTGAGCTTGGTGGAGAGCAAGTCTGACAACTTACCCTCGTTCTTTTCTTCATGTGCACAAACGCACACACCTTCATAACGAACATATTTGCTTCCCTACGTATGTTATTGCTTATGTTGTATTGGAGGCAATTTTGGATGCATCTCAATTAGATCATTTTTCTAATTAAATAAGTGCCTGTGGTTGTAATGTGAGCGTGTCTCTGAATACTGAGTAAGTGTGATTCACTGCAGTGATTTTTCCAACTTCTGTGTGATGTTTGCTTTGTAAAACTTAGCTTCTGCTGTGGAGGCATCTCATTACCTTCCCCATCCTGACCTCTTGAGCTGATGTTAGCCAGATGTGCTCAGCTCCCTCCTTCGCCACAGACATCCTGTGTGACATCAGGGAAATCATTCAGTCTCACTGTACTAGTTCTCCATCTGTAAAACAGTTAGCGTAACCCTTACTTACTCCACAGAGCTTTTGTGAAGCTTGGGTTGTGAACACGTGGTATTTTGTGGTAGATGAATGTTTGAGAACCTGTGGCATCCTTTACCACCACCTCACCACCAAGTACCTGAGCATGGAGTAGTAGTGCAGCAGATGTTGCCTTGCTTGTGATAGAGGTGGCTTTTGATTTCTTTCTCTTTTTGTGTCTGAGCGTCTCTCCTTAAGGAAATGGTTTAACAACATAGAAAATCCTGATTGTGCAGATGAGAGGGTTTAGGCACCATCTCCTTGGTGTGACCTCTCATGGCTCTGTTCCCTGCCAAAGCAGTCTTCTCAGCTACCCAGTTGCTGCTGAAATTGCATGAGAAAAGGGTGTAAAAATGGCTGCACTGAGCCACAGGGAGGTGTGTAGTGATGCTTCTATTTGCCTATTTTTTAGCTTTATTTTGTGGGGAATATTTTCCTGAGTGTCAGAAAGCAGGGACTGAGCTCTCAAGAGTTCTGCTTTTTTAAGACTGATGGAAGCCTCATTGGTGTGGCTGGAGCATTTATGTGTACCCTGTAAACTGCTGAACTGCAACATACGGGTTAATGTATCCTCTTGGATTCTACGGAAGCTGCAAATGACTGTAAAATCTCATTGGGGACTGATTATTTTTCATTTACATATATAAAGAGGAGAAGAGCTTTTCTAATTGTCAGAATTGAGAAAAAAAACACAAACGCAAGAATTGTATGAAAAGTTTTGGTTAAATGCAGGGAAGAGATTTCTGTCTCTTCTTTAATTCCTTTTCTTTAAATGTTTATCAGGTAAATACCAAAGGCTTCATCACATTGCATCTTGCTTGATTAATTATTACTAAAACAAACAGTTGAGTCCATCCAGGCCAGTGTGTGCTCATGGTGTAATTTATAGGCTGTCTGGTTCAGGATGTGTTCTGTAACTGGTGCATAATCGGAGATGTCACTCAATATCAGGACTTTCTGGTGAGGTTCGTTATATCAGAGCCATGAATCAGCCTCTGGGACACATGGGAGCCACATCTATCAGCAAAGCACCTTGACATTAAACTTATTTTCCTACTCAACAAGGTTAATTGCTCTTGCATTTTACAGAATTTGCATGAGTTCTTAGAAGTCATGTAACACTTGCTGTAAGCAAATAGTAGCTTGGGGTAGCGTCACTAAATAAATATTAATACCGGTGGAGCAGAAGTACACTGTACTATGCTGTCATTAATTGTGGTTTTTCCCCCTTGCCAGAGTTTAAGATGCAGATTCATCATTGGGCCAATTCAGGTGTCTGCTTTGAAAAAACCTTTCTCCCAAAAAGCACAGGAGTAACAAAGAATAGGAAACAACTTCTGTATCACAGTGCAGTGCAACATGCATTAAAGTCTGTCTTTTGTGAACAGCTTTGCTTCTAAATCATTGCTTCAAACCATCTCTAAGGATTTCAATATGGATATAACAGGTGTATAACTGAAGACCACTGCTAAAACTCACAAAATGTGCCCAGGTTACATTTTCTTCATGGAGTCTGGCCTTTAATAATCAAAATTCCACAGACTTCCCAGCACATTTGAATGTGAAAATTTCAGAATCACATTTGAAAATAAATGATAGGCCCTCTGAAAGGCTCTCTCCTAGTGACTGGCCATCTCTTGCTGGCTTTCTCTGAAGCTTTATACTTTTGGAACATAAAAATCTCATCTGTTTCTTTGAAAGCAAGTGTTTGCCGTTGGTTTTCAGGGGATTACTGGCAGCAGCATTTTAGAATAAGGATTTTTCACAAGGATAGAGGGAATGTAGAAGATTAACTATCAGTTTGGATAAAGTGTCAAAACCAGAGACTGAGGGAAACAACCAAATTCTTCAAAATTCATGCTTGTAGGCCAGGACATAAAATTCAGTGCTCCTGAAATACCAGTCTGTAGCAGATCTCTTACTGATGACAGCAGGAGGTTTGCATGGAGATCATGGCCTCTATGTAGTAGCTATGTTCTTACTATTTATTCACAGCTGTATTGTCACATTCAAAGGTAAAATTTGCTCCTTGTTTGACCAGTACCAATTCTGACCTTTTTCTTTTGTTTACTGTGTCTTCTGTTCCCTTTGCGTTTTGCTTTGCTTTCTGTCCTAGAACTCCTGTCCTCTGCTGCTTCCCTGTCTGTCTTACCCAGAGGACATGCCTCCCAAACCCTTCCCCGTTTTGTCTGCAAAATAAATAATTCCAGTTGGTCTAATTCCAGTTAGTCCTCCATGATCCAGCCTGGAGAACAGCTTTGTCTCTGCCTTAGAGGCAAGTATCTTAAAGCAGCACCAAAATGCTTAACAGCCAGGTACCTCTTAAGTGGCTTCATGGATGCTCTAGCGTTCAGAGCATCAGTGTCACCACTGCAGTCACCCTAGGGAAAATGGGTGGTTTGAACCTCCTTTCTTAAATTAGTTTAAATTGTACAACTTGTCTTAAGCTGTTTTCAAGGTTTTTGTGTCTTTATGGTTCACATACTGCATCTGATTATTAAAAAAGGTCTGGTTTCTTTAGAGGCATGAAAGGAAAAGGAGTAGTAGATGGAGCCAGATGTTAATATGAAGGTGTGGACGCTAGAGACAAAACATAAAGCTGTCATGCTCTGGACTGTGCTGATTAATCTTGCACTTAAAGTAAATATTTCTGAGTAAACAAGAAACTGCACTCTTGCGCAAGACAGTCTGTTGTAGCAATTAGCTAAGTAGTACGCAGTGAGCCATTCCTAACCCTTTACCTGAACTATGCAGGAAGATAGTGGTGCTCATGCACATAAATGTAGTGTAAGCAGCAGTGACGGGTAACTGGCAGCCTCAGTCTGCAGGGCTGTGTCGTGTTTCTGCAGTAAAGGCTGAGGAGGGGTGGGAAGTGTGGAGAAGATGCAGATGTTGCCATTGTTTGTGTGCAGCTATACAGAGTCTCTTCCTACACTCGAGGCTAAAACCTGTTTAGGTAGCACTGACCTTATCGAATTGATTCAAGAGAAAAATGTCCCACTTATATTTTTTCCATTTGACAGCCAACAGAAATGCACAAGACATACTGTGAGCTCCTTCAAGGAGGCAGAGTGAGAATTTTGTGATTCTTTCTCACTTCCAGCCTAAACTCCACTATTAAGCATCTATTTCCAGTGCTGTACCCCGTGCCCCTCCCCTTCCCTTGCCAAGCCTACTGCCCTGTTTTCATTTTGTCTTTCTTTTCCCTGTCAGAGAGTATTTGGGTTTAGGACCTTTAAGACTGGCAGCACTGGAAAATTAAGTCGTCATTTTATCAGCAAACCTGCCACTGTGTCTACGGGCACAGGGCAAGCTCCCTGCCAGTGTCTTCAGCCTCTGTCTCAGAGGATCTTCCTGCTGTAGGTGTGAGAGGTAATTCACATTCAATGCCTGTCTCTCCCCGTTCTCTTGAGCTGCCAATTATACGGCATTGTGTCAAGTTAGATCTGGGGGTATGTATATAAGGACCACAATTAGCTGGTGCTGGGCTCAGAAACGCGGCGGGTACTGACAGTCAAACCTGCCACTGAGACGAAGCAAGTGGGGAAGGACAAAACAATCTGGATGCAATTAGACTCCTTCCCGCCTTCTCCCACAACCCCTTTCAAACACGGAAATGTGCATCTTTCTTCAAGGCTGAAAAAGGCTTGAAAAAAGGGTCCCCCACCCTCTCCCTACCTCCCACTCCTTTCTGTATGAATGCACTTGTGCTTTCCAGCAGGGAAGAAGTGTTCAGTCCCATGGGGAATTGTTCTTGCAGTGTCTCTGGCTCAGAGCATAGCTGGAGGTGGTAGATATCCCAAGGGAAATTTCCTCTCATGAGGTTTATGGCTCAGTTTTGCAGATTTCAGGGAGGCTGCTTCTGTTCAGAAAAGCAGATGGAAGTTGAGAAAGCTGTCAGAAATGCACCTCTTGAAAACTTTTTCATGCACCCCCACTGATTAAAATATAGCCTACTTCTTTTTCTTGCTTCCCTCATAAAAGATGTGTTGGGTGGAGCTCATCTGTCTAGAGGAAAGGAAGGCAGGGTAGTGGAGACTAGATTCTCTTTCTGTCTGTCTTTTGATCCTCCTGTGTAAGTTGAAGGTTTTAGAAATTATTAAAAGCTTCATGCAGTGTGAATGCTTTCAGAGGAGACTGAACCCACAGAACTAAGTTCCAGTTGTACGGTTTTCTCACAGGCTCAGGACTAGGATATTAAATACCATCACGCTTATCAACATGGTCAAAAAGAGCAAGATGAGTGTGCCAGTGGGTTGACTTCTGCATGTTTTCAAAGCCTTGTTTTAGACCTGCTTTTATCAGCTTTTTAGGAGATGTTGAAGTGCAACTGGAGAATCTAATGGTGATTGAAACAGGCTTTCCATGATGCAGGGTTTATAGACACACAGTAAGCTTCCCTGCTCCGTAAGTGGCCAAAAAATAGCTAATACCTGGCACGGTGGTATGGTATATTTATTCCCTCTGATCAGGAGAATGTTATCCTTTTCCTTTAATCTTTCTGATAAGCAGCAATCACCTGTCAGTCCTTTTTAGCATATCCCACACATTAAATGAATGCTTCAACTTTGATAGTAAGTAATAATGAGAACAACTTTGCACTTAAATGGAGTGTGTGGTTTCCAAAGTGCTCACAGCTAACTGCCACTGTGTATTTAACAGTAATTTTGCATACATGGAAACCTAAAGACTGATACAGTAAAGCCTGTAGTCATAAATTGTACTTTCAATGAGGTATCCACTCTAAATTGATCAGTCGTTTTTTTTTTTTCTATTGGAATAAATTGATTTTGTGCTGGGAACAAAACTAGTTTCATGAGGAGTGCAGTCTTTTATCGTATCTAGTCTCCCAAAATTACTGCCCCTCCACCCACAAGGTATCACTGGTGCTGTCTCAGTAGCAAGTAGAAAGCCCCAGCAACAAAACTTGTAGGCGGATGCTCTTTCATCAGTTTCCTTGCTTGAGTATAGGTTGCAGCCAGTTTAAAATAATCAGCCATTTTTATTATCTGCTTTAAATGTTGCATTGCTACATCCTACAGCCCTGTAGAACGAGGCGATGTCTTGCGAATCTGCCTGTGCTGCCAACGTTTCCTCTAAATAGCAGGGAGAAAACAGTCTCTTCGTTCTGAAGCAGCATCAAAAGAGCTGTCGCGTGTGTAATGCCCTGTCTTCCAGCCTGCAGTCTCTGAATGTGAAATTCACTTTATCATAATACAGTAAATCATCTGAGAAACACGCACTTGGGGATGAACAGGATTATGTTTTTGTTAGTATCTGATTGCCTTTTTCAGCAATCCTTTCTCAGGCATAGCTCCCGTTAAAGCCACTGCTCCTAGCAAATGCTATAGTTTGTGGGACTGTCACGTGGTGGATGGGAAGAAGCTGTGTTGGTTTGTATCTCAGGTCTGTTCAGAATCAGCCTGACCATCTTATGTCATGGTAGTATTACTGCTGTCAACCTCCACTGACAGAAACAGAGACCCAGAACTGAGTTACGCGGGTGTTCTGACTTAGGAGGGCATCAAGACATTGAGTTCAAGTCTGTAGTACTTGCTGTGAGGTTCCTGGGCAGATCTTTTAAACTCTGTACTCCCCTTTCCCCTCTGTAAATCAGGAATAGAAGTATCTCCACATCACCAGTTCCTGTAGGCTGGGAGAGGAAATGGAGACATTCAGCAAGCTGTGAAATAGGGATGAGCAACCTTTCTGGCTCCACAGACCGCATGTCAAAGATCTTCATATGGCCGGAGTGACCATACGCATACCATGCGGTGTGGAGAGCCTCACGAGCAGTCTGTGAGGAGGAGATGGCCCTGACTCCTCAGGCAGGGCTGGGGCAGGCCAGGGCTGCACAAAAGCCTGTGGGCTGGCCTGCTGCTGTCAGCCTCAGCCGCTCCGGCTGGCCGATGTCCCCTGCGCCTGACTGGGATCACCTCGCGGCTCCAGTGCCAGCACTGACCCCTGGCAAGACCGCCGAAGGCGTGGGAGTTTGCTGGTTACCTGCTGCTCACATCATGGGCTGCCTGTGGCTGCTTCTGGTCTTGTGAAATGGCGCTGCTGATGCATTTCATAAGGACTGCCTTGTTTTATAGGTTAGAAGAGTCCAAGGCATCTCTTTTGTCCCGAAGCACATCCTACTTAGATGACAGCACACCACTAGAATACAATGGTTTCTAGTGGTTTTTTTCCTCTATTTTTTTTATTCTTTCCCTCCCCCCTATTTATTAGCCATGTCTGCTTTTTAGTATTTTGGAAAGACAAGGAGAATGAGAAAGACCTGCTGCAGCTGAAGAGGCTAAACCAATATGATCCTAAATCAGGAGATCCGGAGCTATGCTAGTTAGCTGAAGATTTTCATGTTTTCTCTAAGGTCTTCTCTTTTCAAACAGTTTTCTTCATTGAGACCCAGCAGTTAGATTAACCATCATCGTAGTTTCTCCCAATTAGAGGTTGGGGAGAAAGAACTGAAGTAAACTGGTGTTTGTAATTGTGTGGTGAGCAATTACCCCTTGGGAACATTCAGGCTAAAGTGGGAGGAAGGGCACAGTGGAGAGAGGCATGCTGCTAAAAATGTCACTTTAATTGGGTTGCCTGACACAGAAGGATTTTGACATTCAAGAGGTTAGACCATCTGTTATATAGTAGGCCTTGCTTTATGGATGTTTAACTTTTTTTTTTTTTTAAGAGTACACTGAAGAAGCATTACTGATTCCCATGCCATGAAGCTGTTAGACATGGAAAGCCTAGTTGAAAACACTTGAGCTGAGGCTCTTGAAAGCAGAAAAGTGGTCTCAAGCAGTTTAACCGCTACTCAGAGTGTACAGTTTGCTATGGCACGTTCTTCTTCACCTACCCCCAACGCAGCTGATTTTCTCTGGGGAATTATCTTAATGCTATATAGAAAGACATGCATGCCCAAGCACAAGATTTTGTGTATAGTACATTCTGAAAGTGTGTGGTTAGTGTATATATATGTGTGTATAAGTGTAAATATTCATGAAATATCAATATAAATATGAAGTGTACAGTATTGGTAAAATGTTGCAAAATAGATTAGACTCTCTAAGTCAAGACTAAAAGTATACATGAACTGAGCTCTTCTCTGTACCTGGAGAAGTCCCGTGAACTACAGGAGGAGCTGTTTTCCTTCTTTGAAAGTGCTGAAAATGTGTACTCCATCACACATTTTCCCATCAGAAAGTCTGTCTGGGTTTCCAAAATTATGCAAGTAAGGCAGAAATGCAATCATACTTTGATTTTGTATACTTTGTTATGGTTGTCTAACTTAGCAGACTTTATACGCGTTAATATTTTTTAAATTAATAGGAGTTGCAGTGAAGCAATGTGCATGCACACTTAATTGTCTTTTTTTTTTTTTTTTTTTTTTAAATGCAGGAAGGCTGGAATTGTAGCAGTTATTGCTGAGAGTAGATACTGAGCACTCATCATTCTGTTCCCACGGTTTTCAACAAAGTGGGGGAAGTGGGGGCCATGGCTGCACAAGGTGCAGTGAGGCATTGTAGAGAAGAGGAACTTCCTATAGGAAAAAGAATTTAACCAGCCAAATCACTGGAGTGTGCAAGGTCTGAGTTAATTGCTGTGTGTTAGGTATAAGAAGCTGTTTAGTGTAACTTTAAAACTGAGCAGCACATTCATGTTGGTCAGGATCATATTAGTCTCCGCCATAACCTCCTGTTTCACTTACTGCAGTTACCCTGTGTGACTTTTGTATTATTATGGTTATTTGTGTCCATAGGATTTACAGTAACAGAACCCCCATCTTTGATGGGATTTCTTGGAGCTATTGCAATATGTTTCGTAATGGAGACAGTTATTTGTGGTGGCCTCAATTTTGATGGCTGAAGGATTCTTATGGCTGCAGTTATTTAGAAGACTAAGCTTTTGTATGGTGGTGTGGGACTCCCTGGCTTAGAAAAGTCTTTTCTGCATCTGGAAGTTGAAGGTGAAGTACTCCTGTCTGTCTCTGTTGTGCAGTTCTCCTCCATGCTGTCAACAGAATGCTTTCTTGCAGTGTTCTTTGTTGCTGCTTTTAAAAAATTTTCAAGGAAGAGGAGAGCAATCATATTTAATAATGCAATTACAATCAGGGGAAGATGCTTATCCTGTAAGATTCCAACTGCTGGAAAAGCCATAGGGCATTCTGGGAAATGAGATGCAAATCTCCAGGATTACCTCTTCCTAAAAATACCAGAATCGAACAACAACATTCATTGCTCTGAACGGCGTGTTAAATAACTAGTCCATTATTGCCAGTCAGGAAGCTTTGGTTTCTTCAGCCAAAGGACCAGTCCAAATGAAACATAATGGTGTGGCACAGCGCAGGTTGGTGATGGGAGGGTGATGTGTGGGCATGTTACAGGCGCCCCCGCCCTGCTTCGCTCTTTGTGCTGCAAAAACATGATTTAAAAGTGTTTGGTAGCCACAGATGAAGTCTTCACAGGTAAAAGCTCCAAGAAGAAAAGAAATTGCATCTCATTTTTCTCTATAATCCAAAGGCCCTTGGTTTGGCCTGTGGCGCTTCGTAAATGAAGACACATCTTGGTTATGCTTTGTGACTAAATTCATTTGCAGAACCTTAACTCATACACAAAGTTGGCCATGAAAAGAGCTATTCAAAGAATGAAAATTTTGAAGATACTTCATTTGTGGTATAGCAGCAGCAGCAACGCATACACTTAGCTACTTCCTTAAAAAAAACAACCAACCAAACAAAAAAAGTTGAGATTGCACTACTTAACTCATCTTGTATAATGTTGGGTGCTCCCTGTTTCTTTATGTTTGCTGGTTACCAAGCAGCATTAAACCTAATGTCAGTTCTAGGATGACATCAGCCTTATTCTTTTAAGATCAAATATTAAACATAACCATTTCAAGATCTAGTCTGAGTTTAATGTCAGTAAAATGTTAGTTGCGAAAGCCTTGATGTTGGCCCTCCAGACTTAAGGCTTCATAGGACCTGAATGAAATTACAGATCTAACTGTAGAGCACATGCACCTGGGCCAAAATATAACTTTGAGTCAAATAGATAAAATGTAAATAATGTTGTACGATAATGAGCTGAACTTGTATCTATCCAAACTGAATTTACACATTTGAATCCACTTGCTCTGGAAACAAATGATTCAAATGCATTTCCCTCTAAGAGCTAATTAACGAGAGCAGGATCAACTTAATTTCAATTTTATATTCTGGGATTCAAGTGGCTATATCAGATAAAATCTTTACTACCAAATAATATTTATTTTAAATAAAAAAATAACTGAGGTGTTCTAATGATATTCTTGTACTCATTTGCTAAGATTTTTGTGAGATAACTTTGGAAGATTGAGATGCTTAGTTTCCATAGGCTCCTTTTTTGGGGTGGTGGTGCAATAAGTCATATTTTATTCAAGTCCATTAGGTATGAGAATCTGCACTTTGCAAATTTGCTGTACTCTATCACAGGGGGAGAATACAAGGTTTCTTTCTCTCATGTGTCATTCATCGGCTTTGTTCACTTTCATTTGCTTCATCGCACATTGTCTGGGGAAGGCAGCTTACCATTTACTGCTCAGGTACAGATTTGTGTCAAAACCTCTGTTTTCATTCCTCTGGGGAGTCTGGGATTTCAGCAGCGAAGTGTTCGGCGTTGTGTAGACATGTGACTGTCTCGTCACTCACTTGATGAATCGTGGATGCTCAGCTTTACCCCCCTCAACTAGCTGCTGTCTCCTGGGGTTGCTGAGATGATAGTGGTTAGAGAGTGCAAGCGCCGAAAGCCACTTAGGACACTCTGTTGCTCTAGTAACATGCTCTTTCAGACATCTTTGTGTAACAGATGCTCTTGTTTCCTTATTGTCAAAAATCCAGAAAGTCAAAGTGACCGATTTAAGGTCTCTGGCTACCAAAAGGTAATACTGTGGGATTATTTCATAGATTGCTTCTACTGCTTGAAAGACTTCCATGAGAATGGTCTCCCACTTTGGGAGACAATGTACTTCTGCCTTAAAGCGAGAGTTTAAATGAATGATGTGCGAGAGAAGCAGCAGGAGGGGTAAATATTATGGTAGGATTTGTTAGCAAAATATATTGCTGTAGTATGCAAATGGTATGTAAACTCAGTTATGTGTATATATTTGTGTGTGTGTGTAACTATTTTCTGGATATGAGAGTATTGAACACTGCTGCTGTTTGTAGCAAGGCAAAGCAATATCCACTGCAATGGGAAAAGAGATGAGGAACAGTAATAGAAAGTGAAGTGATAAGAGAGTAAGACAAGAATAAGAGACAAAAAGCAATAAGAAGTTGACACATCTCTGTGTCTGGAAGGGGCTGTGGCTTGGCTGGTGCCTCTTGGCTGGGGTAAAAGACGCGTGCTGGTGAGGTTTTTCCTCTTGATTCTAGGGATTCCTCCTGTCCCCTTCATCTGAACTGTCCTAAGGAAGAAAGGGAAACTTCATTTCGGGGCTGCGTTGCCCAGGCATTTTTACATGTAAACCCAACTGTATGCCATCCCTCACTCATTATTCCAGAGACTTTTTAGCACTGATGTGTCAAGCCTTCAGACATATTCACGGGTTTTCCATCAGTTAGATAGCTGATGTGCCAGAGAGACTCCACACACCCTGCAAACAAGGTCACCCATTTGTACTTTAGCCTCTGTGGTTGAGCTGTGAGTGTGGGCAGAATGTGGTCCTTGAATGAGCAACTGAAAATCAGCCCCTGCCTTTAGACACCCACTCCTGGTATAAAGGGAGGAAAAACCTTGGCCTTCAAATTTAACATTAAATACAACGTACTGCAGTGTGCAGTCACTCAGACCTACTTTGCTGTGGGATGGATGGTAAAGCAGAGATCAAAGAACCAAGCTGGAATGGAGCAGAGGGGAGCCAAGCGTTTCCCTGCCATGCTCCCACTGAGCCTGGTGAAGAAGCACTGACAGGGCAACGAGACTGAAGCTGCCTGTTCCAGGAGCCCTTTCCCAGCCCTGGGGATATCTGAACCTGAGCAGAGTGTAAATATTTCCCCTGGACCATGTTGCTTGTAGACTTGTCACGAGCTGCTTTTCCAACTGTACCAGGATTAAGGAGTGAGGACAGAAAAGGTGGGAAAAAAACTTGCATAAACATTTTTTGACACTTGGTTTAAACATGCAGAAGAAGTCAATCTTGTCAATATTCCCATAGAGATCTTTGTGCAGCTGAGGCTTAGTGAAGAGCTTTCCTTGCTGCATGACACTGACTTTAATCTACAGCAGTTTGTATATTAAAAAGAGAAGGAGATTTTGAGGTAAATACCAGGTGATCATTCTGCCTTCTGTAGGATGGATCTGGGCCAAGACTAATCTTAATTTTTACAACTGGCATGATCAAAGACAGCAGAAAAAAACCCCTCACTGTTCTCTGGCCAGTCAAGCAGGCTGTGTGCTTGCTTATTCCTAGTGTCAGAAGTCAGCATCTGCACTGCCAAGTTCAGTCATCAAATGGCTTTCGTTAGGGGAGCCAGCAGTGCAGAGCTGCTAAATTGGAGTTACTGGGTAGGTGAATTGGACTGTTTGATGGGTTTGAGCTGGGTGGGGATAGAGAATTTAAATCTTGATCGCCGTGTTACCCTGTAGGGAAAACAAGGCAGCTGCGCTTTTCACTGTTGTTGCTAGGCTGCTTTTGGAACTGTGTAGAAATGATCCTGAGTTTTATGTTACTAAAAGAAAGGGTGGGGGGAAGGGATCCTACCAATTGACTTGTGTTTTATTAGCTGCTAGCAGTGGGCATAGGATCTATATTACGTAGCTAAGCTGCTCCAGTTCCATCCAGGAGAGGTTACATGTGCTTGCATGGTTAGTAAGATGAGATTAATTTATTCTGTGGCTTTGGCAGGCTCTGGTAAACTGAATTGGTTATAGGGAATTCTGTGGGAGAGCATCAGATGCCAAGCTTACTTTGGTCTGAAAACACAAAGGGATTTGGAGTTGTTTAAAACCCTTCTCACTTCATTTGGTACTTGGGGTCTTATTCCAGTTTGTAAGTGGGAACACAGTTCTACCCTCTGTGTGTATGTAGGCAGTGGAAGGGGTTTTTTTTGTACCGAGATGGGGAGCTGCAGATACTGGCTAGCTTTTAGCTGACTTTGCCATCCTTTTCAGAAGGGTGTCAGAGGTTGACTGTGCAGATAGCCAGCTTCTGAGTCACAGGAATATGCAAAAAGGGATGTTGTTTATGTATTGACCTTTGGATAATTATCTTGATTTGTTGGCATGTGACTTATTAGTCAAGAAAGTGTTGTTTAAACGAAGATGATGAATAACACAAGTGAAGGGCAGTTCAGTTCTCCTCCTTTGTCAGAGGAAAGGCACAAGCCCAGCTTTAAAGGCAAAACCTGTTACAGTGGCTCAGTTGTGAACGAAAAAAGGGAGCAGTCTCACTAGGTATCAACTAAGAAAAGTAATGGGGCTATTTGGCAGTCTGGAATGTGCATGTGTCACTAAAAAAAATACATTTAAATCCAAGCTACAGAATTTGGGTGCAGATGTGAGCTGTTCCGTAGGTTGGGGTTGTTATTGCCTTGAGTTTTCTCTCTGACTCATTTGAACCAAAACCATGTGCAAATGCTTGTGACTTCTACACTTTTGCTGCTGGTTTATTATGTAAAGGGCTTACTCTGCTCTGGAGCAAGCTAATTTTTATTGTTCTTGGTTGAAACAGTTTGGAGTTCTCAGATGCGTAGGATACAATGACACTGTCATGTTTGGTGCCTGCCCAGGGTGTCTCCCTGGTATTCTTTGTTATAGTTGCACAAATACATTCCCATTAAAGGAATTAATTCTTGCTTGATCAGCGTTAAGAGCCAGGAATAAATGAAATCCAGCCTTTTCCATTAAAGTGTTGTGGGTTGTGGTGGAGAGAAAGAAGCCCATCCCCTATTCCATCAGGGAACAAAAAGTGCCTGCTTTTCCAGGCTGGTGGAGTGATTCTATGGATACATCCCTAAACCTGGAAATCAGCAGTAGAGACCAGACATTTCCAGACAATCCATTTATTTATCAGTCTGATCCCTGCAACTTCTGCTTAGTCATGAGTATCCCAGTCCAGGAACTCTGGGCAAATCCTTCAGCCTGCTGTAATGCCACTGCAGCTCATAGGTGTCTGGGGTGAGAGGAGTAGTGGTTAGAGCTCCCTTCTGCAAGCCTGTGTACAAGTGGTCTGCAGCAAAGCGAAGACCCTGTGGCATTTCTCCATGCGCTGCTTTGCTCTTTAAATGCTAATCCTCCTTTGGAAGCGCAAGAGCTTGATTCTGCTTTTATTTCCCAGAGTATAATTTGGAAGCAACTCCACTAGGTACCACTGATGGTATCAAACAGGTGTCACAGAGGGAAGAATTTAGCCCTAAGCTAATAGAAAATTTGTCCTCCTGCATGTTCTTCAACTCCACTTGTGAAAGCTGCAGAGTAGTTTGGGATAATATCCACTTCCATTATTTAGCTGCATAAAATACCTTGAAGGCAAATAGCGCATCTATAAATTAAGCTTCTGAAATGTCGGTCAGGTGACTCGGGGGGTTTTTGACAGTGAGATTATTGACGGTGTAAAGTGATAGTTCTACTCTTGAAAAGCTCATTCTCCTAACACAAATCACAGCACTGCCAGGATTTATTGAACTGCCTGATGGAGAGGTACCGTACAAGCTACTATTAGTCCATTTCCTCAGCTTTGCCATCAGGAGGCTTTAAATAATTGTATTTGAAAGAAATGTCAGAGTGACAGAATTGGGTGCAGAAGGCCATAGATATTCCCTCTCTGCTCCACCCCGCCCCTGTTCTTTCTCTTATGCTCTCTCTCTTGCTCTCTCTTTATCATTTGATAATTTTAGGGGAAGAGGGCTTCCCCAGCTGCGTAATCAGAGGGTTTCAAGACATTGCATCTGCTGCTTTAGGCGAAGTTTTGCCTCAGTTATGCTGCAGAAATGGGAAGCTTACCAGCTTCATGCAGTCCTGCAGATTTGTTCAGACAGCCAAGGGTGCTCCTGCCAGGGTTGGGGCTGCCACAGAGGGTTGAAGTAGCAACTGCTAACAGAGCAAAACGTGTAGTGGGTGCTGCAGCAGTAGCACTGTGAGGCATGGCAGCGTCTAGGGAGCAGAGGTGCAACCCCCCGGAAGGCTGTTGAGAAAGGCGGAGGCTGCTCACCAGTGCGTCTTTATACGGGCTTTTGTAAAGTCTTCATGTGAGAGGAGAGGCTGCTGGCGCGCGTGGAAACCTGAAGCGGGAGGTGCCGCCCTCTTGAAAACAAAGGAGAGTAAGTTCATAGAATCACGATGTTTTCAATTGGAGCAGACCTGGAGGTCATCTGGTCCCATAAGCAGGGCTAGTTCAGCAGGTAGCTCACAGCCTTGTCTGGCCAAGACACCAAAATCTCTGAGGATAGAGCTTGCCCCGCGTCTGGGTTGAGGACCTCTGCCCTGGTGGATCTGGGAGGAGAACAGAGGTGTCCTTGTTATCACCAGTTTTATGCTACTCTAGATGCGTTACCCACAACGTGCTTGTGCAGTACCACACTGTGCTGACATTGCATAGCAGGACTTTCTGACTGTGTGTGCTGAGCTTGGTTGTTGCCATTCAACATATTACTGGGGTGAGACAAACGCACCGCTACAGCTCCTGCTAGGAGGTGCCTTGCGCCTGTCTCTGACAGTGGTTCTGGCTGAGCTGGCCTTGCTTCAGTTGGGTTTTAGTTGTGTACAGGAGAAGTTGAGGTTAATGGTGCTGGATAAACATAATACTAGCCTTTAGTGTGACCTAAGTGACAGCAGGGTCAGAAGGGATTTATCCTCAGTCTTTCTTTGTCCTTCACAACGTTGGCATCATGCTAACCCGTCCCATTAACAGACCAGCAAGGTTGAACTGGCCACAGCAATAAAGATCCTACCCCACTACAGGGTTGATGTATTAAATGCATTTAAATAATGCAAAGGCAATAATTGATCCTCAAGGACATGGAACTGGGCTTTTAAGATAATTTTTATGGCATTTTGCTGCCCACTGTGCACTGTCCCTTAGAAAATTTTGACACAAAAACTGTTTTAGGATTTCTGGATTTCCCTATAGCCTGCCATCTATCCCAACTGTCCCTTTCCCTGGAAAAAAAGGAGGGTGGGTACCAAATAGTTTTCCTACTGCAACTTTGAAGGTGTTTGTGAACCCTTTAATTTAATAATCTCAAGGTAAGCGTGGTTCACAACTTGCTGCAGATGGAAGAACCTGGTTTCTTGAAGCTAAGAGCGTGGCACGTTGTCCTGTGTATTTGGAGAAACCACTTGAGTCTTCCCCCCCCCACCGTGAGTGCTTTGGACTATTGAATTCATACAGAGGCTGCTGCAGTCAGGAGAGAATACCTAGGTATTTGTAACACTATTGCATGTCAGCTCTCTTGTCACAGCAAGAATGATGGCTCTCAGGGTTTACACCTGAATGTGTTTAGGGGAATAGCATCTCTAACTGTCAGAAAAGAGGAGAGAGGCATCTTTTTTTGCTGGTGAAGTAATTTTCAGAATTAAATGGACACACAACCCTAATAAAACAGGTTTCTAGCTTTTAGAAGAAATAAAACTTGCAGAATTCTGCTGATTTTTACAATAAAAATGTGTAGAAAATGAGATTAATTATCTTGTTTTTACAAATTCTTTTATGGAGGTGAGGTGTAACTGCCTGCTCCACTCCATACGCTGGTTTACACGTTAAGCGTTTATTTGTGTGAGTCTGCCAGATTCTTGAAGAAAGTTGTCATTTTAAATAGGAAATGAAAAAGAAAACCAAGGTGTAATGTACGTCAGTCCTTTCCAGGGTGTAGTGAAGAAATGCCTGCCCGTGCACGGGGGGGGGGGGGGGGGGGGGG
>JAVJGI010000001.1:102814212-102884173 GCA_035590275.1 Ibycter americanus | reverse complement strand
AAGCCCGCCCGGGGCCGGGGCCCCCCCCCCCTTTGTCCTTTTCTTAGTTAAATTGGGCCTTTAGAGGTGGTGGTTTTTCAGAGAGATGGTTGGCTTGGGAAAGTGCTCAGCCCTAGTTTCTCCAGTAGAAACTGGGAGAATCTGTGCTTTGGTGTTGTCTTTGGGCTCCCTTGGTTAGATGTAGCTTGGAAGAAGAGATCTTTGGTCCCAAATGGGGAAATATTGTTCCTTTGCAGTCACTTCAGTCCCACTCCCTCATACCCAGTCTTAGTCTGAATTGCAAACTGATTTCAGTTTGCAAAACATATCTGATAAGATTTTGACTCCAAAGTGTTTCTCCCATAGCTTCCTTATTATCTCAGCAAGCCCTGAACAATAATGAGCCTGTAAACACATGGTTTGTAAGCCTATTACAAGCTTCCCAGTATTATAATACGATTAGTCAGCACTGACTCATTTGTTTCATAAAGGCAAACGGAGGGGATTCAGGGATTTGTTTATTTGGATGTACCAATTTGTTGCACAGTCTAACTTACTCGTTATAGAAATCACAGTTACTGCTCATCAGCTGGCTTCCCTTTTGCTGGGAGGCTGCATGCTACATTTGCAAAATCCTCGCTTTCCACCAGTCTTATCCAGCTTGCCTTTGCAAAGGAAATAATGTTAAATGGAGCTTTTTATTTAATACAAACCTTTTCCATATAACTCCAGAGAGTTGAATGTGGCACAGAATGTAAACTCTGAACCGCTCTCCATAGGATGTCCATCTAGCTTCCATCTTGAGGTAATTATATCAAAATACATGCCACTGCTCCCATGGACTCATGATCCAGCTAGTACTTAGTGTCTGAATTAATGTTTGGAATTGTTGCTGCTTTCTTTGTAACGGAGACGAGAACCCAGATGGTTTGGGTTATTGGTAATGGATTCCAGTACTCTGAAATCATTCACTCAAATCCAGCTCCAGTCTGTAGTAACCCAAAGTAATTATTATTTGATTGCTAGCCGGTGATGTAAAGCGAGTTGGTCATCTCAGCCTGGGTGGACAGATGTCCAAGTTAAACAGCACCAGCTTAACAACTGCCAGCAACTCTTTGAAATTCTGTAAAGGATATTGCTGAAGACACTTAGATAAATTGGGTTGGGAGTTTTTCTTCTCTTGTTGGTCGTTTGAATGGAGAAAGAAATCCAGAATGGAAAGCCAGTAGAGCCTCTGCAGACTCTTACCTGAAGATGGATTCTCTGGGATCACAGCTGCTGAGTGCAGAGTGGGAAGAAAAGGCTTATTCTTTGTCACTGAATCTCTTCTGTCCTGTATCTTTGTACTGGTGCAGAGTGCCTCTAAGGCAATGTGTTGAAGCGACAGCATTGTGTGCTTGTGAATGGGCATGAGCAATGACTCATGAAAAAGTGTCTCTCTGCCTTCCAACTGTGGGGGTTTTGTGTATGGTTTCTTGGAAGTTACATTTCTCTGCTTATCCTGAAAGCTTTTAAAAAGGGGAGATAAAAAAACCCCACACATTGCAGTTGTTTGTATTGGGTTAGTTCCATTTTTTGAAATTTTTTTTTGTACTTTTGATAACACAAATCCTGATTGTGAGGCAGCAAGGGATTTTGGCCGTGCAGAGGGCCAGCAAAAGGCCTTTAGACCATCTAAAATCTCATTTGTGGTGTCCAAGCAAAACAATATGCAGATGCATCATAAATGGTCCCATAACTTCCACAGGGCTTTTCTGGAGTAATTTTCACCCTTAATTTCCTTCAGAGGTGAGGAGCTTTCCTATCTCTTTCTAGCTCTTCATCAGCTAAACAGATCAAGTAAAGATACTGCTATGTTTGCCTTCAGTGCATAGGCAAGATCATGCGGACATGTGAGATGTGAATGTGAGATTCTATTGCCTGCAGATCTATTCATCACACGTGAATATTGCCATCACCTGACAAAAGCAATATGAAATAAATGGGTATGTGGCACAGTCTTTCATCACATAGCTAGGAGATACAAAATCCCGTGACCTTTTTAGCAGTCTTTTGAGGCATCGTCAAGAGATGTGGTTTACTTGACCTGAAGGTTCCTCTTTTCCTGCTACTGGAAGAGAAATCCGATTGCCAGCTGAACTTTTGCCTGTGACCGAAGGTCTTCCATTACTGTCTTTTATCTCTAAGGCTTGGCTCTTGGCCATGTAATTGCACTCATTTTGCTTGCTTTGACTGCCAGTTGTCCTCTTTGAATTGTGAGAAATTTAGCAGCAACCTTGCCAAACCCGCTTCTCTATTTCTTGTGCTATAGTCAAGACTGTAGAATGACCAAAGAGCATTTGCCAGGGCAGTTCTTTGCTGGGGCCTGTTGTGCCCATTTGTGGGTGCTCAGGTCAGTGGACACCTACATCTCCTGACGTGGGGAGAGCCCTAAGTGTCCTCTCTTCCATGAGCTTGCCAGACCGTGCACCTGGCCTTCACGTGGAGGTAGCAACTGGTGAGAACCCTAATGGCAGTTGTATACATTCATCGGTGTTTCCTTACTTAGATGGTAATACAAGTTATGTTATATCTAATACTTAAATGTTTGTATGAGTGATGGTGTAGACTGTTAGACCACTCCTCTATGAACTGTAGAAAATAAAAAGCTGTGAAGAAAGACTGCTTCAGAAATTATCATACATTAATGCCTTGCTCCTTCACAAAAAGAGTATTGTGTTCCAAAGGAAACAAGCTTCAAACGAATTGACTTGACTTGATTGGATGATAAGCTATTGTGAATTAAGACTGTTGTTACACTCCATTTAAAATTTCCAGTTGTATTACTGCTAATTTGTGATGTTGGTAGTGGTATTTAGGCTTATCATTGCTGCATGTGTTAATATAAACTGGAACAGCGATGTGGTCATTCAGAAAAATATCAGCAGTTGGTGGCATTTGAGTCAACTAGGCTGTGAGAGGGGAGTAAAAATCAAGTATTTTGCTCCCTGGCCAGTGATCTCTGCTACTGAAATGGGATCTCAGTTCCTTGACCCTGAAAACAACAGCAACAACAGGCGAAATAAATGCTGTAAACAGCTCTATAATGAAACCTCTCAGACAGCCTGTCAGTATATGCTGATCTTTTGCCTTCACTTGCTGCTATGACAAATTAGGTTGACCTTTCCTTGCACGCATCTTGAAAAGAAAAAAAAAAAAGCATGACAGAACTTGAGAAGAGCCTAATGGAATTAGGTGCCCAGTACTTGTTGAAATTTAGCTGGAGCTGGGCATTTAACTCTCTTAGCTGCCTTTCAGAATCCCACCCTCTATAAATTATACCCTGTGCTGGAGGTGGTGAGAGTACCTGTTCTGATGTCTGATGGCACAGGGCTGTAATTTAGCCAAATGCTAAGAGCAATATACTTGAAAAGTCAGGATTGATACTTTCCATGAGTTAGATTAGAGAGGCGCAAGCATGAGAATTAACAGCGAAAGCTGGTAAGTAAAGTTTGAGGAATTGTGAATCTCTGTTTTATGGCTCTCTCCAGAAGGCATTCAGCGCAGGGCAGCACTCAGCAGTGATTGAGAACCCTTCCAGGGTCTCCTTCATCACACGATGTATTTCTTATCTGGCGGTTCCAGGTTCCCAAGGTCTCAGTCCATCCTGGTTTAGATTTTTCAGCTGTCGTGTATCTTTCCATAGTTCACTAGATGATTCTGTCCCTTTCCCTACCACTGTTGCGGTAGCTTTGTAGTGTTACCTAAGACAGGACTCAAAGTGAAAATACCCAGAACAACAACAGGGACTTCAGGATGCTGTGCTGAATACCAGTAGTATTTACCACCCATGTTTTTAGAGTGCATCCTACCATGGTCTTTAAAAGGTGGTGTTATTATGTGTTGATGAAACATCTCTCCTGATGCAGCTGTAATTAGGACTGTAGAGCATCCTTGGGGTCCAGCCTGGCACTCATTTAAATCAGCAGGAGCAGAACTGATCCCCTTTAAACAGTCCTGGGTTTGTGCTGCAGCACCATTATGTATTTTGTTGTTTTCCCTTTTGTTAACAACAAAGGAGGAGCGAGAAAGATAAAAAATGCTGTGGGGAGGGGAGGGGGTATGCGTCTTTGAACAATGATGAAGATAAAGATGGATAAGCAGGGCAATTTGTGAGTTTTATTCTCTATCCCACTTAATGGGCTGCAGTTATATAAAGAAATGGAGGTCTCAGTTAATCTCTGTACTGCCTCCTTCTTTAGGAACACAGTTACTTCAAATTAAATTAGCCTTTTGCATCTTGAGGGAAATAATATGGTTTCTTTGGCGTCCTTGTTTACTTTTCATTGATCTAGAGGAATAGAATTTCTCCCCCCTTTTTTCTTCTGGGATGTTAAAAATAAAAGGATCACCTTTCTGATTTCAGCTGCCATGGCCTAAAAAACATAGGAATGAGGAATAAATTCACCATGGTTTGAAGAAATCCTCTTCAAAAAATGATGGGGAACATGACAGAGAGTTAGAGAGACCTCTCCCTCAGAAGAAGAGTAATATATATTTTATTCTCTTATTAATATTTCATTGGCAAGAAGGTCAAAATCTACATTTAAATGGAAATATTTAAAAAGCCGAAGCATAATATTTGACTATCTGGAGCTTTTATGGGTTAGAGAAAACCAGAGGCTTGAACACATTGGTTCAAAATTCGTGGGGTAGGCTGGGAATTCCTTGTGAAATTTATACAGCAAAGGAATCCTCTATTTGCCTTCATCGACACCTCTGATAAAGGGTTTATGTTCTTAATACAGAGCTCCCTTTTAATTTAAAAATCCTTTTAAGTATGTCGTGTCAGCTAGAAAAGAGTCTTTAGATGAGATAGTCTGTCACTGCTTAGAATATTATCTTGGTAGATAGAGCGATCCATGGCTTGTGATGACGTTGTGTTATTTCTTCAAGGGGTGGGGAAGATTAAACGCTGCTGTGTGCGGTGTTGGCAGAGCCTGGGGTTTTGGGGGAGCCTGCCCTCAAAGTACATGGTATGAGGGAGTGGGAGTCACCAGCACTGCCTCTTGTTCTGGCTGGAGTGGTCTCATCAAAGCACCTAATACGTGGGTGTGTGGGAGAATCTGTGTGATTTTGAGAGTGAAACCCATCTGCGCGGAGAGGATCCCGTAGATCACTTACATCAGGATACGAAGTGGTATGAACGGTTCCTGCCTGCCACTCGGGGGCCAATTTCAAATGCACTTTTTTCCCAGTTCTAGTAGTTTTGCATTTAACATCAGTGAATTGGGGCTGAGATTCCCAGATTATGGCAGCGATGCCACCAACCTCAGGTACGCTAAGCCAAAACAGCATGAGAAAAGGGAATAAAAAGCCCAGTGGGCTGTATTTTCCTAATAAGGGGGGGGGAGGGGGAATCAATTTTTTAATTTTCTGCCTAGCAGAGAATTGCTCATGCCTGCACCCTGCATTCATTCTTCTGAGAGGAGAGGGCCAGGCTGCATGGCACTGCTGTACCCATGCCCAGCCCTGCACAGAGCCCAGAACTGCTGCTGGCCCTGCGAGTGCCTTTCTGTAATGGGCACATCATTCCCTCTCTGTCATGGGGACACCTGAGCAAACAGAGTTTGGGAACCTCTGGCTTAAGGGACATATCAGGCAGCCCAGGAGAGAGAGCTCTGAAAACTGGCAGATTCAGTCCCAGGGATGATATTGATCCCTGGCTTCTTTTGACACAGCCTGTTTGCAAGTGTGATGCCTTTGGCTTCAGCAGCTGCTGTAGGAGCAGCGTGCTCTGCAGTGGAGTGATAACATTGATTTGTTACTGGTGGAACAATATTTGAGCGAGTCCCACTGCTGGGCAGAGGGTTGGGTTGTTTTTTTGTTGTATTTTTGTTTGGTTTTGGTTTGTTTGTTTGTTTGGTGTGTTGAATTTTTTGGTTTTGTTGTTGGTTTGTTTTTTTTTTTTAGTTTTTGTGTGTGTAAATCAGCATTATATTGACTAGCAGCAGACCGCTGAGTATTTGTGCAATTTGGGAAGTCTTGCTTGCCTTGCCACCACTGATTTCCAGCACACCTGTGCCTCACAGGCGTGTGGGTAATTGTTGGAAATGATGCAGAGGAGCTCAGCGTTACAGCCTGGTGCAATAGAGAGATACTCTGCTGCTGCTTGACAGACTTGTAACCAGATTCCAGTTTGTGCTGCATTGCCCCTTCGTGTAACCCTATTAAAGAGCTGTAAATAGTAATATAAATGATGTTACAGTCATTTGTTTTGATGTATCTGAGCCTTTAATAAATCAGCAGCAGCTTGGTTAATAGGAATATGAGAGTGTGGTGTTTGTTGCCAGCAGCTGCTAGTAAATTACAATGCAGTCATCTGTTTTACAAGCAAATTAAATGTTTGTTCTCTTGCTCCCTCTCCCTCTCGCCTTTTTTAGAGCATCAGAATTGTGCACAAGCCCCTGTTCTTTGCTAGGTGTTCTCTTTACTCTTTTTACACGTAGCTGGGGTGGCAGGGAAAGCATCCGCAACAAGATCCGAGTCATTGCAACGTGTCAGCTCCATCTTCCATCATTGCTGTGTGTGTATACTTCAAAGCAACGGTGGTTGCATTTGATTTTGCTTGGATAACAATTTCTCTGGTGGGTTGTCAGCAGCATTTGATCTTTGGACCTAGAACACAGACCTTGAAGAGCTGAGCTGCAGAAGTAATTTCCTTAGTGGGCAGTTACAATGGGCTGGGTTTGTGTTTGGACCAGTGACGCGCTGTGCCAGCCTGATACACTTGCCTGGCTGAGGTCTGTTCAGGCTTTAGGACTGTCTGGAGTGGACTCGGGGCTGATTACATGTCTGGTGTTACAGATGCGTCAGTCAAAATGAATTACTCATTTCAGTGTCCTTTATAGGTTGTGATCAGAACAGAGTGCTTATAGCCGCAGTAGGTTAAGATAATGCGTATGTGTGTGATTGTTTTATCAAGATCTCTCTTAGTAAACTGGCTGAGTTGAAAAGCATCAGACCTCAGAGAAGCCTCTTGTTATAGCTTTGAGGCTTTTCATAAGCACTTGTCCACCAAAAGGTTATCATACAGTCACAGCCACCCTCTGTGCTACATACTTTTGCTCTGTCCTCTTGTGAAGGAGTTGTGTGGAATGTTTCAGTATGAGAAATTAATCTCATCTTTCAGTCCTGTACTTTCCACTAGATAAACATGTAAAGGCGGTCCAGGGCTTGAAACTTACCTGAATTAGTCAAAACAGCTCCTGGAATTCTATTAAAAGCTTGCGATTTATTTATTTGGTGAAGGAGGGTTTGGCTGTGCTCTATATCATAAAATGTTTCCATATTGCAACATGGTGATCGTTTCTTCTGTCTCTCGCTGCAGCTGTGTGATAATTTCTGTAGCCAGACCCAAAGTGACATCAGGTTTGCCAGTTACTGCAATTAAAATGCAACATAGAAGCTGCGTTCTGTTTTCTGAACTTTTTCCCTGGCTTTCAGCAGCACCCACATTTCCCATCATGACAACACATAGTGCTGAGCAGGAAGCAGCTACATCTTTTTGGAGGTGTTTGCATTAACAAAAATTATCTTCTGGTAAAGAAGGGAAATCTGACCTAGACTTTGCTCTGGAGTTCAAGCAAGTGTTTCCAGTGTCCACCGGCAGCTGGAGAAAATACTTCAATGCACAGCTTTAGTTTAACTGGAGCAGTTGGTATGCCTTAGTTTAAAAGCTCTAGGAAGGAACTGCACTAGACGCGTTTCTGCAGGTGAACACTAACTTTGCTCTCCTGATCTGTGCACTGGAAAGCATGTACAGTCCAAGGATAACGTCACAGATCTATGCAGTCTTTATTCATATTTTCAGGGAGGAATAATTGCACTGGTTGACATAGATACTGTTCCTTGGAGACTGATTATTAATACTTTTGTTTATGCCTTGTGGTCTGTCTTAAAGAACCCCTTTGGTTTCTAAGGGTGATTTTTATGTAAGGTTGTACTTTGTAATATGTTTGAGATCTGATTTGGAGAAATAGCCCTTGTTATATTAGTATGACTAGCTTTTGTAACCTCCTAAACATAGGTTTTGTGGAAGGTGATATCACCTCACAGATGAATGCCCTGAATGTTTGATCCAGTGACCACTTTAAACCACTACCACAGTGTGGATTTTTTAAGTGTTTTTTTATTTTTATTAGTAATTTCTGTTTGTTACTCAAAATGAAAGTCAAGCCCAAACTAGTAATGCACTTAAGCACATGCTCATGTTGTGTTGAGGACTGTGATTTTTAAGAATGCATAGGTGCCTGTTGTTGGTACCTTTTGAAAGCAACATTCCAACTTGGAAAAATGATTTATGAATAAATAGCAATTGAATTTGAAAGGGGCAAAGAACTTCTGCTGGAGCTGTCTGGCAGAGGCCATCTTGGTTTCCCTTCCGAAGCTGATGGCTGAAATTGTGCACCCGTCAGTGCTACAGATTCAATCTCATAGCAGAGGTTTGTTTTCTTTTCACTGATCAGCTTGGCTCTGCATCATTAAATCTAAAACTGCTTTGCCAAAACCAGACTGGGGGCTTGCTCTTGTAATGAGACTTGCAGTTTGCACGTTGTGGTGAGCTGATACGATTTCCGGCTTTTACTCCACTGTATTGTAAAAAGGATATTGTTATACTGAAATCTGTTGGAGGCAGGTTGCAGTATGATTTAAATCCAAAACCCAGAGAGATTTTGCGGAATGTTTTTGTCCAAGATGTAGTCTCAGTTAAACGTTATTGATAACGTAAAGCACATTCCATTTTCTTCTGTGAAACGTGTCGTCTCGGCAAGTTATCCACTGGAGTGGGTCACTTTCCCCATGCAGGCTCCCCACATGGTTTGGCTGACTTGATGTTCTCCAGATACACTTTATGAGCTCTGCCACAAATTTATAAGGGTGAATTAAAATGACTGTATTTCATACTTCCATGGACTGGTGTTTTCTATTTAAAAGCCAAATGAATGTGGGCTGTGGTTTCTGAGGAGAAAGACCCAAACTATGGTTTCTAGATTAAATCAGTTTATTGGGACAGTAACACGCAAAGAGCCATGTGCTGTGTGTCTGGCGAAGTCTGCTCGAGCAGTGAGCCTCGGAGGTATCCTGCGTGCTGGAAGGGGTGCTCCTGCTTGGAGTTTTTTGTTCCTGGTACATGCTATGAAGAAGCTATGTATCTGCAGTGCAATTTCTGCCTGTATGCGCTGCGGTAAAGACAGTGGTTGAACCAGGACTGAATATTTGCTTCATTCTGCTACATTAACAGGTACTTTCTCTTTTTGCATTATTCTGTACTTACCCTGGAGTGCCTGCCCGCTTGAGCTGTGAACAAAAGACAGCCTCTGCCGGTTCTTTTCCCCCTCCTGTAAAGAGCTGCTACTGAGACAGCCTTGTGAATCTCTTCCAAACTGGTGTCACGGTGACTTTTTTTTTTTTCTCTCATTTAAAGTGCAGAGTTGTTGTTTGCCTTTTCCTGCTGTTGTATTGAGTAAAGTGGGGACACTGTGTATGTGCCTAAATGATTTTCTGCGTGCTGGATCGAACACCCAGCAGCGTAAGCTTGTTTGAATGAAGGCACATGAGGTAGGAGTCCACGGTCCTACAGCAGGGCATCACCTGCTTGCTCTGTCCCATGATTTGAGTATGTTTTCTGTGGATGTAATTTTTTCTCAGTGCTCTGGAAGGAGGGGTCACAAGTAGGGTGCAGAGAGAATAAACGAACAAAACCTGAAGTGGGAAGCTATATGTGGATCTGTATTAATCATAACGGAAATCTATAAGTAAGCATTGAATCTCTCAACAGACATGTGAAAGTTCTCATCTGTGGCTCCTGGGTGTTTGTAAGGGATTTGTAAAGCATCTGGGCAAGGGATGCAAAGGGGAGGTAGAAGCAATTGCTGCATGGGCGTAGCATGTCTGCTTTATGCCATCTCCAGGACTCTCTGTAGTCACCTAGTGAGACTGCTCAGGCGAGGGAGTTTAGGGAAGATACCTAGTGCAGTGCTGTGGTTTTGTCTTGTCTTTGCTATGCCCTTGTCATGCTTGGATTTCTGCGTAGCTGTTACCCACCAATGCTGACTTGTGCTGATCTGGCTCCATCCACTGATACTCTCGACTGGGCTTTGAGGCCCAGCGCGGAGTGCCAGGTCTGACAGCGCTGGGTTGTCACTGGAGACCATGAGATATGAGGAACATCAAACTGCAGAGGTTCTTGGAGGTAAGCGCACCTCTGGGCTTTGATAGTTCTGTCACAGTCTCTGAATTTGGGGGACGCATTTCTCAATGTATAGGTTTGACAGCAGTGCAGGATGGTCAAGAACTGCCACGGGAAACACGTGAATAACCAACACACTGGGTGTGTTAATGAACTCTCCAGCCCTGGCAACTGCAGCACTGCGGTCTTCCTCTGTCAGCTGGAGATTATCTGCAAATAGTATCTCTAAGTGATCTGAGTAAAAACTCAATCTTTGTGCTTAAAGGAATAATGTCTCCGTAAACAGGGATGCTCTCTGACAACTGCAATGAACTCTGAGATAACTGACTGATGATCAGTGCTTTACAGATTAATGATGTCAGGTAAATGGGATTGGAATTACATTCTTGGAGTAGTTTAGGTTGTGGCACTTTCAATTTACATTAATTTCAGGTCAAGGTAACTTTTCTCTATCCTGTTGCTGAAGGGCAGAGACTCAGAAGCCGGTTGCTGGCACCCCAGTTCTTTGTGCATCCTGTGTTCAAGACAGATTGCTGGAAATGGTATTTCCATGAGCTTGAATAAATCAGACTTAATGTATGAAGACTTGAAATGCATTTTCTAGGCGGTAGGAATATATATTTTGTAACAGATGCCATACAAATGCCTTGTGTCCTGTAAAAATATATAGACATTTTGCATGTGATGGGAAATTGCAATTTATAAGAGTATCAAGATTCTTCAAGCCAAAAAGCTACAGACAGTTGTAAGAAAGATTGTCTTGTCTGTCAGTGAAAATGCTATTATACAACTGAATCATAACTGGCTGCACTTGATTAGCTGTATCTGAACTTCTGTCAGCTGTTACAGACAACTCTATTCTCTTCGTAGTGTTTGGGTTTTTTTTTTTCTCCTTCCCCCTGGGAACTCAGCTGAACTTGTTCATACAGAGATCTCTGCTATGGCTGGAGCATTTTGTTTAGATACTTAAGGTGTTTCAATTTGCTGCATTAAGACTTAGTGGAAAACTTGTTCTGCATAATTTCAGATCTGACTGATAGAAATCAGCTGTGCTGGATGGTGGTGGTTTCTGTTGGCTTTGAGCACAGACGGGACAGTTTTGTTGAAATAGCTGAATCCTGGCCCAAAACTTCATCTAAAACCAAACATTACGGGCTGAGTTTCCAGAAAAGGTGGTTAATGCTCTAAATTTTGTGTAGCTTTGAGGTCAGTTTCCACCAAATGTTGAACACAGGAAGGATGTCTTCTGGTGTCGGAGATTTTTTTCATTTAAACTGCGAGCTGGAACTAAGAAACTGTTCAGTCTAGTGTGGGACATTTTCTGGCAAGATTCCCAACCCTGTTAAAAGTGACATGAGTTTGGTGTTTTGACTTAAATTCTAAATTCCCACCTGCTTTCAAGAACCCTAAAACCAGATTTTGACAATGGCCATCCCTGTAACACATTCATGCGACTTCAGAATAGGGGATGTGGGTATTCCTTGGGCTTCTTGTCCAAGCAAAAAGAGGTCATTTTAGTTGGTGTATATTAGCGTGATGTTAAGCCTGAAAATCACTAGGAAAAGTTACAAGAGACTTCATGGAGCATCACATGAGCTGAGTAGCTTAGGTGGTGGTATGGAAACTGGTCCTGTATCCAGGGCCAGCTAACACAACCGATACAGCTGGCAGGGCATTGAAATCAATTAAATGTGACACCAGCCAACTTGACTCCTCAAGGTTCTTCCTTGTAATCTTAATTTTTATTGCAGTTTTGCCCTTCAAAGCTATCTACAAGTAGCTGCAGTGGAGTATACGTGTGCATTTAAATACAGGATAGCCATCTGAACTTCAGTAATTACATTGCAGTAGTTTGGCTGAACAATTTAAATATAAATCTTTCTGTCAATGTAAAAATGCCATCTTTCTGCCACCCAAAAATCTGCCCCTTTCCCCCTCTTCTTTTAGGCAAGTGGTTGCTGTAAAGTCTACTATTGAAGTGCTGAGGTTAGAGGGCTCAGCTGTATGGCAAGCTGGTGGTTACATGCCAGGATAACATACTTTCACAAACATTTTTTTGAAATTTAATACATGAATAGTGTGGTTTAGATTAAAAAAAAAATACTGTTGTAGCTAAAAGCAAAGCCTGCCTTGGAAAAGGAATAAATAATGACAGAGTCAAAATATTAAAAAAACCTCCAAAACAAAACAAAACCCCAAACAAACAAAAGTTCCTGTAAATTGTATTTAAAAGTTCATTGACAAATATTTAACTTAAGTTTTGTGCTGTGTCAATATTAGTTGAAACTCTTGGTATGTTTACCTTTGGTAATACTGGTTTTATTCCCCTTAAGTAGGTTATTTATTTATTTTTAATGAAACACTGTAAAATCCATTTTTAACTCCCAGGAAATACTGCAGACATCTGAGTGCGAGTGTTCTCAGTGTAACAGCACAGCAGTAAAATTACATTGACCTTGTCAACTGTAACAGCTCTCATTTAGCAGCTACTGCTCCACTTAGCATGGTACCATTCTGCAGTGATCATTATACTTTGAACTTATGGCCTGACTTGCAGAGAAGCGGAGCACCCATAGCTTCTTTTGATGTTGATGGGAAGTGTGGGTGCTCAACAGACTATGAAAATTGAACTGTTATCGTTCAGAGCACCTTTAACAGAGAACTTCAGAGTGCTGAGATGAACACCCACGTCAGAGGTCAGACCCTGACTTGGTGGAAGAGCCCAGACTAATACTAACTCTCTGCCCATCGCTTTAATCAATAAACTGGAATTCAGGACTGCTGCAAGTAATGTGTTTGAGGGGTGGCAGGGACTTGAAGATGAGAAATGGTTGTGGACCGGGAAACCTGGTGGATCAACACTTAAATTCCATTCCTGGCTCTTTTCCCAATAACCATATGACATTGGACATGCCACTTGTTCTCTATATGCCTTCGTTTGTCTTCTGTGAAATAGGCTTAAGTCTTTTTTGTGTGGGGTTTTCTGTTGTTTTTTTTTTCTCTCCACCTGTCTGGTGGCAAGCTGTGAAGGCTCCAGGTTATAAAGTTGTCACTGTACCACACAATTGAATGGCAGTTTTGTCCATGGATTTTTTAAATCACCTGCAACTAGGGCACTCACACTCCTGTTTTACATAGTACTGCTAATTCACATGTTGCTTTAATACAAACAATAATAATTAAAAAAAAAAGCATAAAACCATGGCATAGTTATTTAGCCCTTAGCACAGACTGATGTGCTCTGTCAAGCAGTGTTTTGAATTAGTGGACCACAGAAATGCTGTTCATTGTCACAGGGCTTGTTTTAGCTTGATCCTTAATTTAAATAAAAACTCTTAAATGTTCCTATTAAAAGACACATTTTAATTCTGTAGCCATTAAGCATCTAACCCCAAAACATTTTACTTGGAGTCAATAAGTAAGAATTGTTAAGTGATAAATAGTTTACTTTCGTTAGGAAGACATTCATCAGTGGATTTTTATACTCCTATTTTCATCCCCGTAACAGAGTTTATTATGCAGATACAGGCAAGTCTTTTGATAACAACAGTGGGAATGGTTCTGGTTTTGCTTAAATTTTATTAGACTCTTTTTGAGCAATAATTCAGCAATAATCCCACAGTAGCAAATAGTTATGTAAAGGGCTGTGGTCTCCTGTGGGCTTATTATAGACAGGGAGGTATTTCTTTACTTGGCATTACTGCATAGTTTAGCAGTATTTCATTCACAGAACACTAGAGAGTTTGTTTCTGATTTAAAGGTATCGTTGCATTTAAATTTTGGGAATTGAACGGTTTTCAAAAGATATTGGCCTGAATATGAGGGGGGTGGTTAGCTGACTGTTGGCTGCTGCCAGTATTTAGTCTCTGTGCATGTGGTTACCCATTTCCCAATGCACAGAGGTGATAAATGCAAATATCAACATGTGATATTTTCCATTTACTGTGCCAGGTTGTAAACAAAGCTCTCAGTTGCATATGATCCCTTTTCAATAATAAAATATTTAAGAGCTACACAGAGCTTTTCATTTTCCAGGTGAAATCAAGCTAGATCATGCCTGTTAGCATAGCCTTGGTATGGGACACACAGACGTTGTCCTGGAAGACTTCTTCCTTCAGAGTCATTCTCCCATGACAAGCAGATCTCCTCTTCCTCAGGCCAGGTACAGAACTGGAATGAAGAAGAAATGATTTTGTGCTTCTGCAGATGTTTTTTCTGACATATCAAAATGTTACTTTTCTGCCTTAAGACAAAAGAAAGAATATTCCCAACAAATTATTGAAATAAAATTTTTGAAGTCATTCCACATCCCAAAATAGCCATTGCAGAAGCACAAAAAGAGTACAGAAGCCCTCTGCTCCAAAATGTGTTGGAACTCTGGGCGCCAGCTATTTGAATAAGAGCTGGAAAACACAGGGTCAATGGAGCTCTCTGCCCAACTCAAATCTCATTCTCCTAAATCTTGGACTACAGTCTGTTTTTGTGTTTTCTGGGTTGAGGAGTGGTTATAGGAGGCATTTAAGTATTTGTCTTTCTCAGGACATTTCTGTACCTAAATTCTCCCAGAATTTCCACATGGGCAGTGGTTGCTTCCAGCCTCGTTGCCCACTTACCCTTCATGGGGAAGAGAGATGCATCTTATGCTTACCTGGAAGAGATTTAAAAAAAAAAAAAAGGTAAATTGGATTTCTCTGAGACACGTGGTCTGAGGTAGATATGTGTCTCTATACAAAATTGTGCTAGAAACTAGGCATGGTTTGTTTGTGTCCCGTCCCTGGTAGTTGAAGCCAGTCCTGTGCATTCCAGTGAGCTTGACTTGAACGTGCTCCATCCAGAGGGGCACCTACCAGCAGTGAGTTTTGACAATGAACACAGTTTTTCATGTGAAATCCTGCATAGCTGCATTGGATCTGTACTAGCCCCAATTTAGGAAGCCTTGCTGCTGTGCCTGTGAAATAGTGTTATCTGCTGTTTCTGTCTCAAAGAGGAGGTGGCTGAGAATATTACAACTTTATCTGGGCTCATCTAAACAGAGAAATTAGTAGAAATTAAAAAGCCCTTGAATTTGAAGCGGAATATTTCTTACTGATTTTATCATCTTTTCTGGGAGTAAGAAAAACTTACTCCATAATAGTTTGGTTCCATTTCTGAAGTGGGGTTAGTTAGCTCAATATAAAGAACTTTCATTTTGGAGTAAAATAGTGTCCTCGGGGAACTAGTTGGGAATAACAATTCAGGAATAAGTGGCTGTATAGACAGCCTCTCTCCCCTTTAGTTATTTACTTTTTTCTAAGCCCCAATCTGCAGGATCACATCTGCATGCCTATTTAAAACATCATTTCCTTTGCACAGAAGCACTACTATGGCTAAAATTTAATTCTGATATTTAACTGAATGAAATTGCTTGCAGATGACTGTTTGAAAGGGAAACAAACCACATCCTTGTGTGCTGCTGCACTTTAGAGGATTTGCGAAATATTATACTAATGCAAAGAATGTGACCCCCTCTGAAAAATCTGACTGAATAGTTTGAATTTACTAATTCAGATTATACTAGTGCATTTTTCTTCAAAAGTCATGTCTTGTTATTGTTGTCTTACAAATAGCAGCCAGCAGAAATTGCAGAGAGCAAATTTATTCAAAAGTAGTACTGTGTTTTGTTTAGATTCATACTGAACCTACCACAGCGTCTACTCTGACACTGTTTCAAGGACAGATAAAAATTGCCACAAAGTATTTCAGAAATAATTGCAATGAAAAGTAAGATTTTTTTCATACATTATGCTCTTTACGTGGCTGAAAACACCTTATACCTAAGAAGTTGGACTCAAGTGGGAGCTGCAGAATAAGCCACACTTGTCCACTCTGAACCACACATAAATCATATTATCAATGTGACTGTGAACGGTTTCCTTTCAGATGGGTGCAAAAGGGAAGGCAAGCACGAAGGGAAGTTGTTCCAAGTTATTTGGGAAGCCTTTGGTGGCAAGAATGCTTTAATTCACGAAACATTCAGGTTTTTAAATTTTCACTGATACCTGGCATTGATTTTGAAATTATTTGCCTGTAGTTCAGGTCACGTGAACTGCCTTTCCCCACATCTGCCATACTGCACAACTTGTATACTCAGAGCTATGCTGTTAACATTCCTATTTTAAAAAAGGAGCAGCTCCATGAACTGTTCTTTGGATAATTTGTGTCTCTGTGCTTGAATTTGCTGCTGACAGTGGAGAGGGTGCAGAAGTGTTACAAGAAATGAGTGGGCTATTGTAAGATTGCTGCTGCATGCCTTCCTCTGCTCAGTTTGCGCCGGACTGGCAGGGATGTAGGGGTGAAGTTGTCTCTTTCTGAAGCACAGCAGGGCTTCCAGCCTTAGTGGGAGCTGGCAGCTCTTTGCAGTATGTGTGCTTGGCAGGTACATGCCAGAGGTGCTTATCTGTGTGGCTGTTGCCAGAAAGGCGCAGCAGGACATACATCAGTTTTCTCATTTGAGGCGTTGCTGTTTTCCTTCCCAACGTCTCTGTGACAGAATCTGGTGATGTTTTCTGCAGAGCTAAGTGAAGAAAGCCAGAACAGATGGGTTAAATGGTTTTGCCAATGCTCTGTTTAAACCCTGTTGTAGTCTAACTTCATCCCCTTTATAGCCAGACAAAGCAGGCACTGATAACAAAGTTTTGCCATTTTCCACTCTAGGCACATCTCCACTACCATCTACTACAAAAATCAAAGACCTCACAAGGAAAAGGTGTTGGCTGTTTTGTTTGTTTGTTTTTTTTTTTTTTTTTCCTGGTGATACTCAATATGTAGTAGTTTTGTATTCTGATCAGATCAGCCTGGGACCAAACTGAGTAATAGTTTCTGCTAAAGGTGCTGTGCTCCTGGAAGGACTGATTATTTTGGTTGAACTTCTGCACACTGTGACTCATCTTTGAGTACAGGTTGACATTTTGGTGGTAACCTGTTTTACGTTCTTATTATA
Source organism: Ibycter americanus (assembly GCA_035590275.1). Lineage (NCBI taxonomy): Eukaryota > Metazoa > Chordata > Aves > Falconiformes > Falconidae > Ibycter > Ibycter americanus. Next base: position 102,866,984 of record JAVJGI010000001.1, on the reverse strand, counting down.
GCATTTGCAAGCTTTCTGTAGGGTAATCTTTAAAGGCAAAGGAGAGATCGACTTTAATCTTTTTGTATGGTTTTACCCTTCCTTTTCCTTCTATTTATGATTTGGGGCTTCTTTTTTTTTTTTTTTCATGAGATACCTGAGCTTTCTGAGCTGTTTCAATGATTCTTGTTCCATCCTCCCCCACTTAATTCTCTTCCACTCTTGCTCTTTTGTTTTTCTCTATTCCCTTGGGGGATTTTTCTTCTCTGCAGCTTATTTTTTCTTCATCATCTTTTGTTCCTCATTATGTTTTTTTATTTCTCAGTGTCCCCCACATCCAGGTTCCATCCCTGGTTCTCTCCTCGCTTCTCAGTCCCTTCTGCTACTCTTCAAACATGTAAAGAGATCAAGGTATCAGTTCTCTTTACTGTCTGACTCTGTTGTCCTTCTTTTATCCCCACTGAAGAGAGCAAACCTCTCTGTATTTTCATAGTGCAGTAGTGCTCTGGCGTCCATTTAGTTTGTTCTAATTTTATGGCTCTTTAATAGTGAGGTGGATGGGAAGGTAGACAGTGTGTTGAGGTATGTCCTCCCACCCTCTGAAGCCAGCTTTCTCACCCTGGGTGCTGTGTGTGATACTGGATCAAAAGTCCTGTTTGTGAGGCAAGAAGGTGTTTGTGTTTCTGCAGTGAACCTAGAAGAGGTGTCCAGCTGGGGCTGTGTTTCCTGGGCACGACTTTTTCTTGGTGCTTGCTTTTCCAGCCTGTTTCCCTTCAGATAACATCAATAATAAAGCTTATGGTACAGCATGGAGCTCCAGTAAAGTTTTAGGGCTTGTTTCCAGGCTTGATTTCACCAGGCTACTGAGTCTTCACAATTATTGCTGATTCTATTGTTAAGGGCAGATGTTTCAGAGGGGCACTGAAAGAGAAGCTTCTCTAGCTTTAAGAAATGATCATGCATATGAATTAACATTCTGCTGTAGATGAGGTAATTAATTAGGCAAAAGAAAACAGTCTTTAGTACTCAGCTCTGATAATTAATAATGGTAAATCTGCCATTGGTAATCTACTACTGTATTCTGGGAACAGAAAATTTCAATTGTTCAGCATCAACCTGTGAGCTTTTTTCTGTTTGCAGGCTTTTTTTTTCTTTCTCAATAATCCTTTATCAGCTTGCACTAAGGTGAAGCACACGAGCATGGAGGCCTTTCTCAAGATGCTTACTTAACCTTTAAAAAACCACTGACATTTACAGGAGGTGCCTCTTTGAAACCAACAGACCGCTTTTACACTACGCTACTGTGCATGATGAGCAGTGTCTCCAAACGCAGTCGGCACAGCATTAGCAGAGCCTCGCAGGATGGGTCCCTCAGTGTCATTATTCTGTGAAACATTTTGTAGGAGAAAGATCTAAGTGCAGATCATGTTCTTAGTAAAGCCTCAACACTCGATTCCCAGATTGTTTGGCCAATGAGCCTGGCATGTTGTCACTGCACAGGTTGATCTCCAGACATCTCTCTTCATTTTGGCCAAATAGAAAGGTGGTGTGTTGTGGTTCCTTGCCTGAAAAGTTGTTTTTTGAGTTCTGAGACGTAAGTTTGTGCTTCTGATGCTGAGATTATCTGTTGATGGTTGAAATCAGGGTCATCTAAACTTCAGGAGGTCACAATGGGGTGTATATATATCACCAATATTTAAATCAGTTTTAGTAGTCTGTGATCTCTGAAATCTGACAAGCTGGATGTGTGGCTTCTAATGATGTACCAGTTGCAGTAAGCTGATACAATTTCTGTAGTACATGGTAAATTAGAAAGTGTTAAAAATAAAAAAAACCCCGGTTATTAGTAGTTTACCTGTGGTTCCATATTGCAAAGTAGACGCTCCTTGTGAGGCCCCTTTGCTTTTCTGCATATGCTTTATGTAATGATGTGACTGTCTGATACCTTATCCAGTGATTTGTATGAAAAGTTCATTTCAATGCCTGTATTTTTTTTCACTGGTAGGCATCATGATTTGTATGAGTCACAAATTTATGGCTTATGTGTTAAATATATATATATATATGTTTTTTTAAATAGTATATTTTCAATGCTGTCTCTCATGTGCAGCCCCTCTAGGGACTAAATAGACCAGGATGACTCAGTGGGGGAAAAGAAAGAGGGGCAAGACACAGCTGTAAATAAGGTTTTATATGTAGCTCTTAAATTACAGTCAAGGTTTAAATGCTTGATTGTTGAGATACTTATCAGACGGCATACCAAAAAGTAGTGCTTTGTCTTGGAAGGATTCTTTAAAGTTATCTTTTATACATCTCTAGTTGCTATATACTTAAAATTTAATAATAGTGATGGTGTTTCAAAATACTGCACATTTCATGGAGTTAAATGCAGAGAAGAAAGAAAATCTAGTAAATCTGTCGATGAGGAATAGCAAACTGAATTTGAAAGCTGGACACTTTCTGATACATTGGGTTAGAAAGAGAGTCTTTTAAGAACAGTCACGATGGGACAGTAAGGCAGTGATAGATTTTGCCGTATCTGCAAATAGTTTGCCAAGTAAGAACTGGCAGGTGATAGAGCTTAAGAATACCATTTTTTTTTTCCTTTGGAGTGGGCTGAAAGCATAGAAGGAAGTGTGTTAACTGGGTACTTTCCCTTTTATTAAGTCTGTGTGGCAGAAGGGATGATGGAAGTTTTTTACCACGACAAAAAGCAAATCCTTTTCCACTGGGCTGACACATCAACCTGTAGTAAGGGAGTGTGTTAGTCACAGCGATTTCATGGCTGGTAAAATCTAAAAGCAAAGACTTCCATTGAGAAGTATGTGTGCTTCCACTTGGGATTCACTAAGGAGGAAAGCAATTAGTGACCCACTTCTGGGAAAAGGAAGAAGAAAAACCTTGTAGCCATATTCCAAGGTGTTTGCCACTTTCGCTTAGGGGCTGTGAGACTCGTCCGTCAGCACTGCCTGGCTGTGAGCACGTTGAGCTGCTGCTAGTGGAAGAGAGCATCCTTCCTGCTTGTCAAATGGGCAATCAGCGTGGAACCTCGCCTCCACCTGAAATTTGTGAAATCTCTCTAGTAACAAGTAGCTGCTCGTATTTCTTTTAGAAAGGTGCTAACAAAAAAAGACATAACTTTTTCCGTATGCTGGTGTTTATGCTAGATTTTTGGCTGGTTTACTTATGCAGTTGACTTTGCCCCTGCTGAGGCTGTCCTTGGGAATGAACAAAAGGAAGCAGAAACCCCTCTAATTTGATGGGCTAACCCCTTAAGCTTTATTTTTTAAAAAATATTTTTCAATGATTCCGCTGGAGTACTAGTATGTCAGTGCCCATTAAAGCCTACAGTTGTACTCAATGAGAAGTCACATAACTAATTAATAAATCTCTCTTTTTTTTTTTTTTTTTTTTTTTTTACCTTTTACTGGGATCTGTGGCCTTTGTCTGACTGCTGGCTTGTAGAGATAGTTTAAATGCTGTGTTTTTCACTAGTGTTTATCTCGGCAGGGTGGCGATAGTCTAAGGGCAGCAGTGCTGAATCAGGACCCCATAGTGGCAGATGGAGTGTGAGTACACAACAGAGGGACAATTCTCGCGTTGAGAAATGGGAGGGTTTTTTCTCTTCCAGGTTACTGGTGAAGAACAGAGAGAAACTGTGAATTAAATTTTTGTCAAGTTAGGAGACAACCCCATGAGCACTTTGTGTTACAGTATCTTTGCTTACAGTCAATTACCTTGTATGTATTCTGCTGGGGAGTTCAGTCAGAAATCCACAGCGGAATCTCAGTCATATGTCAGCCGTGTGTTTGCACAGAGTGTACTGTGCCCATACAAATGGTAGTCCTTAGCTTTAAATGAGGCTTCCTCTTTTAGAATATTTTCTTGTTTCTTGTTTAAAATCGGTGGGGAGAAATGAAATGTGAGCCACTGCTGATGACTGGGCTGCACTCCATGCTCAGAGACACAAAGATGCAGTACCTGTCAATCTGACAGAGTGATGCTGTGCTCCCGTTTGTTTCCATGAATATTGGCTCTAACTATTAAAAATTTGCAAACGTCTCCTTGCGGCAGTGTTTGTGGGTATCTGGAGGTGAACAGCAGCTGAGAGTCAATAAGACATCTCTCTTTCCATGAACTGCTATGGATTACTTAGCAAAACTGCTTAAAAGAACTTTAATTCCTGCTCTGTAAAGCAGCTGGCAGTGATTGCTGTTGGAGGGAAAATGGGGGGTAAGATGGACTTCGTGCAACTGCTACAGCAGTCCCTCAGCTTGGTGCTTTTTGCAGACCACTTAGCATCCCTTCTTTCCTGGTCCTTCTCTATGCTGTGCAAGCCTTTCAAATGCCCTTTGGCTGTTTGCACTTTGTTCCCAAGGGCCACCGTTTCTAGTTCAGTTCTTGCATGTCAATCAATTCTGTCTCTGCATTGATTTGTGCGGTTTCCCTGTTCCCATCTTCCTCACTATCTTCCACAGGCTCTTTTATATCTCCCCGGCTCCCCAGACCCTGTGCTGCCCCAGGGCTTCTTTAGGCGGGTCTGGCTATTTGCTCTAGGGTGTTCAAGGCTTCTCCTAAAGCTCTTGTATGCCAGTCCTAATGCTTAAGGCTTCCTAGAGCTTTGCGGTCCCTTTCTTTCACCTCTTCTGACCGTTTTCAGCCTCTTGAGGTGACTTAAACTCCCTCTCTGTCCATCAAATGTTTTTCTTCGTAGTTTTTGTTTCTCCAGTAACTATTTTCTGCTGGCCTTCCATTCCCTGTGAATCTGTTGGCTGTCCTTGCTTTTACTTTCCCTATTCCCTCAGGGAGAACTCTAATGTTCAGACTTGATGCCTGGCTCATGCTTTTTTTCTTTGGTTTTGCAACTCTTCTCTGAGTTCATGACTGAAACCCCCTTATATCCCACTGTGCTTTCTGGTTCAGGGAACCCACCCAGCCTTGCCATCTCGCTCCAACTGCCGGTACCAGCACTTCTGGGTTGAGATGGCATTCATTGCTGCCTCCTGAGGTGATCACAGCAGCTTTTAGTACTCTCTGCACAGCTGCATATTTCTGTGAAAAGTCATTTCACGTTAACTTTTTTTCCTTAATCATCTTTATCATCAACTGAGTTTTGATACAGCTGGGTTCCCTAAACTAAGGATACTCTTCATGCTTAATGTCATTGAACCCAAAATGTAATTGCATTCCTTTGCCATCTATTCCATGTTAATCCTCCAAAAGAAGTGTTTCAGTCATCATCTAAGCCAGTGATTTTAGTATAGACTGTGAAACCCTCAATCTTTAATTTTCTGCATGGAAGCGGAAGGGAGAGGGAAGAGAGAGAGGGACTGTGCAGTTCATCTGCTTTGTAACAGATATGCACTGAATTCATGTGCGTTACCAAATCAGTATGTTGTGTTGAGGAATGAAGGAAAGCAGAGAACTATACCAGGATTAAGCTTTCTTTTGAACTGACATGAAAATTGTTTCAGTTGCTAATGCTAGATTGCCTTTTGACCATTGCTGAACAGAAGTCTATATGCTGACTTGTCCCACCTAACAGGGGTCTGGTTCAAACTGCTGCGTGGAGATTGCGGAAGGAAGGCTAGACTGATTTCATATAAAAGTCTACTGATACACTCCAGCAATTGTGGTACCACTTCTGTCTCAACGAAGAGAGAGGTTAGAAAATGGACAGCCAGACAGTTATATACTGGAAAGTGGAAATAATTCACAGGCAGGATGAGTAAGATTGTTTTGCCTGTCATCCCATTTTGAGGTCATTAAAGACTGTTGAGAGGGTTAAGAAAAAAAATACTGAGAAAGAGTAAATGAGAGATTTTCTGCAGAGCAGCCATCCTCAGCATCTTCTAGAATAGCCTGTCACTGTTGTCTTGGTCCTGAAGCATATCTCGAACATGTTGGCTGACACGTGGAAGCCCCTGCGTGCAGCACCTGCAGGGTGACACTGGGTCTCTGCTCACTATCTCCGGTGCTGTTTTACATTTCTCTTCCTAACTTTGCTGCTGCTTTTTGCTTTCTGTTTAACGAGAGTCTCGCCTCTGGCTCTTGCAGCGGCACTGTGAGCCTGTAACTGGAGAAGCAGTTGGTGTTTAAATCGGTGCTTTAAACAGCCCGATGTAGGTAGGGCATGTCCCTGTGCCCCAGGGTCTGCATGTGGCTGGTTAGAGCATGTGCTGTGTAGCACTGTGGTTGTCAGCCAGCGGTAGGGTAAGAGTGGAAGCCACATTTTCTCTCTTTGCTTTCTTTTCTTAGCCTTAGATTGTTTTTTGATCTTGTCTTGCCTTTAAGAGCGTAGGTTCAGACTGTAGCAAGTGGTGTAACTGCAGCAGTTCCAGCCAGTCTCACCTGACTTCTACCTGTGTCCACTAAAAAATTACTGTCACAGATCCCAGTTAAAGCATTTCAGTGCAGTTGTGCTTCCTTGTAAAGACTATTCAAAACTAAAGGGAAAGGCAAGAGGTGTCACTTGAGACAAAAGCCCTACTTAAAGCATTGCAAAATGTAATGTACTAACAGGTTTTCCTAAATCTTTAACAAAAGGTTATTTAAAAAGAGTTCAGCTGCAGTTGCCAGGGGACTATGTAGGCTAGTGTCTGTGTTATGGTAAACCTTTAGCTGCATTTGTCTGCTTAATAGCTGTTGATGACAAGGTCATGTTCACACCTTTGAATTTCTGGGCCATTGTAGCCACTAGAGACCAACCTGACACCTTTCATCATCCATATTGCTCCTAAAAACTAACTTCCCTCTGTTGTGCGCAGAGAGCTGATACGGCTGAATACAAACTAAGCTCATGTATGTGTACATCCAGTCATTCCCTTCTCTCTTCTTTATGGTGTCTCTCCTCTACTCATTGGCACTCATAAACACTAAATATGTATATCTCAGCTCTGCCTACATAATAATAGCTACCAGCAATATGTGAATGATTTTCAGGTAGATTCTAGCTCAGTCATCCAAGGTATTTGGTTCTATTAATTGGGACTTTCAGTCTTGGATTGTCAAGAAAAGGTGATTCTCATGTGACTGAACAACTCTGAGATGTTTTGCGTGACTTTCGTAATAATGGTTTGCTTGCCTTCCTCCCTTCTTGCTTTTTCTGGATGATCCAAGACTGCAAGCCAGACTTGAACTATCCCTATGTGATGACGACTGAGCTAGAATCTAACTTGAAGACAATCTGGCATTGCCATTAGTTACTACTATATACTGAGATCTTCAGTGTTAAGAGGAATGGGGTTTATTTTTTCCTCTGCCCTGGTGTTAAACACATAGTTCTGCTTTGGAACAAGATTGCCTTAATGTCTCTGTAGGATGAAAATGAATACCAGAAATAGAAGCAGGCACAATGTAAAATTGCCCTGGATGGTCGTCGTTTCGTACACTATGTGTACTGCTTTCTTGGCAAAGGGCTGAAGTGATGTACTATCCAGCCAGTTCTCAAACTCCGACTGTGTGCAGAGAGAACCAGCCTGACTGTACAGCTGCTGTGGGCATCAGCTAGGGTGACTGAATTCAGGAGGTGTGCAAAAATCAGAGGGGATTCTTTGTGTGTTTAATTTATTTATTTATTTACTATAAATGTGCGATTTGTGTAAGAGTAAGGATAGGAGCACAGCATGTTTCTGTCTGCCCCTAGGCCACAGAGAGCCTTGCTTTTGATCTTGCCTGCATATGATTGACAGATTTGGAACTAAGGGCTCTCCTCTCAGTCCAGCCTGGGTTATATAAACAACTTTGTTTATAGTTGATTTACCCTCTTGTATGGTAAAATAACTCTTTGAAATGTGTAGTGCAATCCCATATATGGGAAAGGAGCTGGATTTTTTGCTGACAGTATAATATCTTCGTAATCTTTGTTATTCACAGATGTTAATAGCCACTTAGAAGCATACTGAATTTAGAGAAATCAAGTGGCTTGTCATAGCAGCGGCTGTTCGCATCAGGGGATGTTTTCTGTGTATCTCGTAAGGTGTCAAATGAATTTAGCAGGTGTTAGGTTCCTGAAAATGTTGTATTTGTCTTAGTGGGTTTCAGGTTGCAACAGCAAGCAGCTGCGTAAGGAGTCTCTGTTGGCTTGCACTGATGAATTCCAGGGATGAAGCTCTGCAGTGTTATCCCGTTCTTTATATAGCTGCACAGGTGACAGGTAAAAATCTGGTAAAATTGTTTCTTTATTTTCTTTCGGGAACCTGTCAGTGGTGAGCTGACCTCAGTGATACTGTTGAGTGTCACATAATATTACCATACGTAGAACACAATTCGATAAAGAATATGAAAGACTAGAGGGAGCAGGAAGAGAATAGGCCTGAACAGGGTGAAAGCAAGCTGTTGGTAATAATCTGGTCTCAACTCGAAGGAGCTGGAGTAGCACAGGTCTTTGTGGTAGCACTGAGTAAGTGATAAGGCTGACACACAGGTTTTACTGTTGATGTGTGCATACGGTGGGTGTCTTGCTTTCGTAGGGCATGTTCTATATTTAGACTTGAATTCATGTGTTTTCCACCTGGAGTACAGAGCAGTGAGATTTGTGATGACCTGTAATTCCAGGAAGTTACAGTATGGAGGCATTTTCTGTTTCTTCTGTGCAGGGAAAGCTAATAGTTTCCAACTCCTGACAAGTTCTGCTCCCTACGTGCTGCTCTGCCTGTTTTCTTGTCTCATGTGGGGAAAAATCCCAACTCAGCCATAGGTGCTCTAATTTGTACCAGGCATAAAACCCCGGAAGATAAATCGGCATTACCAGTTGAATTAATCAGACTTTATATTGATGGAATGTGCCCTTCAGGTAGGGAAAATCTCAGTGTGTTCTTGTTGGGGATCAGCGCTGGGAGGAGAGCACTGCGCCTGCAAAATCAGACCAAATGTTTTCAGAGTGGAGTAGAAGGCTTAGAAGCACTCTTATCCTGGAAAATCCCCAAGGCTGATCACATTTGCGGACTTTTTCTTTCCTTAATGGGAGTTGAAGCTGAGACATTGGTACAAGTGTATTGATGCTTGGGAGGCTAAACAAGGGGAAACGTAAATAAAAACTCAATAATCTCTCACTGGAGGGAACTGAGGAGCTTATCTGATTGGTTACAGCTTGGAAAACATATCAGAAAAACCCATAAATCCAGAAAAGACTGGGGGTTGTTTTCTTAATGTGTTGTTTGGTTTTGTGTTTTTTTTTTAAAAAAATCCAGTTTGAATCTTTTTAAACACTCAAAGGGCAGATAAAATGAGCAACTGTCATTTGAAATGAAGGAATAACTGATATGCTTGAAAAGAAAATGTCAATGCCACAAAAATATCATAGCACTGTAGATTAAAGAGAGGCAATTTATAACTTCAGATGACAGCACAGAGCTGTTAAACATAGGGACTTTATAAAAAAACATGGCTGTTATCAGAGTTTGACAAACTGGCCTGAACGGTGTGTAGTGAAACTGAATTTTTCATATTTTCCTGCAAATGCATAACAAAATTCGGGCTTGTATTTCTACAAATGCAGTTATCGGTGGTGAGTACTTTGTTCCATCTGATAAAAACTTGTTTCTCCAGAGCTGGAACATCCATTCCTTCAGTGGCTTTTCCAGCTGGTTTCCATGTAGTCTGTAGAGAGTGGCCATTGGTGATCTCCTGATTTGCCACTGATAGAAATTGTTACTCTTTTTTTTCCATGTCCTGTGTTCTGTGTTGCAGACATACAGAGGCATAGAGGAACAAACTACAACCACAGAATAGAGCACCTGATAAAGAGAAGAAAAGGAAACTCGTTTACTACATAAAGCCTTATCCTCTTCATTGAGCTGCCTTTCATTGACATTTGTGTTGTTTGGTCTTTATCATTCTGCTTATCAGTGCTCCAGTAAAAGAGTTGGGGAAGTACCAAAGATGCTTTGAATGTTAGTGTTATGTACTAGGGAGATTTATTCTTTCTGCTACTCAGGAGACAGCTTGCTTTTGACAAGAAAAGAAAATGGAAGTGGAGGGAATGTCTGTCTTTGTTCTTCCAGGATTCAGGGCCCTCTTCCCATCACAAGATCCTTAGCTCTTGTTATGTGGCATGTGGGAAAACCAGGCCAGCTTTCAGCCACCCAAGCCTCACAGAGGGTGTGTGTGCCCAGAAGCTTCTCTCTCCTATCAATGGGTCTTGTAAAAGCTATTACTTCTCCCTGAAATCCTTTTTTTTTTCTCGTCTCTTCAGCTTGTCATGGCTAAAAACATTACAGTGTGCATTTACTATTTCAGTAGGAGTTTTATATGTAGTTGCATTTGACAAAGGAAAAAAAAAGAAAAAGAAAATGAACTTGTGCGTGTTTTTTTTCAGTGAGCTGAACAGGCATTTGTTGTGTTTCAGATTTTCAAAACCAGTAACTGCACCTATTCCTATCTGGTGGCAAAACCAACTCAGTTTGGCTGTGGTGGACTGTGAGGTTTGGGATCTGCAGCTGTTTTGTTACAGAATCCAGGGTGTGAAAAGGAGACTAATTCCAGCTCCCACCACTACAGCTTGGGAAGGGACGCAGCAAAGGGACGCCATAGGGAGATAGCAGATTGTGTTCTGGTTGTCTTTGTAATTTCACATGACTCTACAGTAAGGCATTTTGCTGCTTCCCATACCAATTCTAATCTGTTTTTGTTTCATTCTCTCTGTAGCTCATGTTAAGGTCCAGACTTTATTTAAAATCTGTTGTTATTTTTGCATGTCCTGTTTTTCTCAAGTGGTTTGTTTTGTCTAAATGCTGTGATTAAACAGAAATTATTAGCCTGTGAGAGAATTTATGTCTCAAGAAAAGGAAAGAAGTTTACAGCAGTAAATTCTGGTTTTCCTTATTTATTTTAGCAGATAAACAGGAAAGGAGGTTTCAAAGCAAATACACAGTAGGTCCATTTTGGATCCTTGTCTAAGTCCCTTAGCCCACTGCTGTGAGACTTTTCTTTTTTCCCCACCTTGAGCATGGTCACAGTGTAGATTCTTTTTGGGTTTGGGGTATCAATTGAGACTTGATGCAGACATGAGCTTTCTTTCACTCCCCTCACACCAGCCCCCTCTTTTTTTAGACAGCTTTTCGAGCCACTGCTGATTATCTTCTCCCAGCTCCCTCTCTGCCACTTCCTACTTCATTTCTTTGGCAGATGCTTATCAATGAAGACCTGCCAAATCAGTGCAGCCGTTAGTCTCTAACTCAAAAGGATAACCAGTCGTAACCATGGCACATTGTCTACTGCAGCTAGCTTTATGGTGTAAAAGAGGTATTACTATGGTGTGGGAACTGTGGTAATTCATTCTTCCTTATTAGAGATGAGTATTTTCCCCTCTCAGTGGATGGATCTCGGGACTTGGTCTCGGTAGTGTGTGTTGTTCTGCGCTGAAAGGGCAAGTGGGTATCTCTATGGTAGCATCGGTGGTGACAGGTGGCTGTAGTTCACTGAATGTGTGAAGACCCTGATGCGTGAGGACAAGTGCTGGTTGGGTATTCTGCATGATAGTTGCCTTCAGAAGCTAAGTAGATCTTCATGTTTGACTGTCGTGGTTTAACCCCAGCTGGTGACTAAGCCCCACACAGCTGCTCGCTCACCCCCTGCACGGTGGGATGGGGGAGAGGATTGGAAGAGTAGAAGTGAGAAAAGGCGTGGGTTGAGATAAAGACAGTTTAATAAGTAAAGCAAAAGCCACACACGCAAGCAAAGCAAACCAAGGAATTCATTCACCACATCCCATCAGCAGGCAGGGGCTCAGCCATCTCTAGGAGAGCAGGGCTCCATCATGCATAACAATATCTTGGGAAGAGAAATGCCATCGCTCCCAGTGTTCCCCCTTCCGCTTTCTTCCCCCAGTTTATATACTCAGCATGACATCACGTGGTACGGGGTAGCCCTTTGGCTAGTTCGTGTCAGCTGTCCTGGCTGTGTCCCCTCCTAATTCCCCGTGCCCCACCAGCCATCTTGCTGGAAGGGCCTGAGAAACTGAGAAGTCCTGGACTTAGCAAAAACATTACCTTGCAACAACCAACCCATCAGTGTGCTATCAACATTGTTCTCCAGCAAATCCAAAACACAGCACTGCACCAGCTACTGAGAAGAAAATTAACTCTATCCCAGCTGAAACCAGGACACTGACATCCTGTGTTTACTCAAACAGCAGAAGAATGTTAAATGCTGTGGGACTGCAATGCTCTGGCTGTGTTCATAGGAAAAATTTAAGGGCCAGGCAGGGAGGTTTGTATGCAGTTCAAAATCTTGGCAGAAGCTACCTGGCCTCAAGAGTGCTTATGGAATGACAACTTTTCAGCCAAGCACAATACCACCGCTGCAGACCTTATCACGTCCTCTGTTGAGCATTTTGGTTGTGTTTTAAAAACCTTCAGCTTTTCTGCCCTTCTCCTGTTGCACTGTGTCCCTTAATGGCTGCTCTTGGGATGCTGGTGGGTGGGTTTCCTGTTAACAAAAATAATGCGATCTAGGAAGCCTTTTTAAAAGGAGAGATTCATGATGTCTGTGTGTTCATCCCATTTCTGTAGACAGCTATTCTAATGATAAAGGTGCATATATCTCAGTGTGATGTAAACAACTTGATGGATGGCTTGCAGTTTATGTGGAGAAAATATTGGAAGCTTTTTATCTATCTGTAAAGCTTCCTAGGAGGCTGTGAACAGGTGGCCGGGTACAGGCACACAGGTATATCATCATTACGTGCCGTCAGGCTGTTCACAGGTACCGACTGAGGCCAACATTTCTATTCTGAAAATAATCAGCTGGTAAAGGCAAATGGGATGGAGCTCAAGGCTGCCAGAGCACTTCTCTCTCCTTTACAGTTTAAAACCAGAGTAAGGAAAGATAGAGTATATTAATATAATAACTGGCAGCCAGTCTACGTAGTAAAGTGATTCTTTAATCCTTGTTTAGGAAAAAATGTAGATTCAGTGATTGTCATGTTTGGTTGCAGATGCAGGTTTTAATGTGGAGTAGTAGGAAAAGATTAGGATCTTAGCTATTTATTTTATTAGTGACATAGATATAGTATATAGAAGGTCTCAAAAACATATTAATCTTTCCACCTAGGCAATCTATGTGTGCATAGTTCTTGTCTGTAGTTTTGCACCTGCATTCCTAGTGTGGGCACAAACACTAGTTAGCTTTTCAGGTGCAGAAATTCCACTTAAAAAATGAAGCCAAGTTTCAGTTGTCATAAAAATGTCAACCACAGCAATAAAATGTCTACCTAAGTTAAGAACACTGGAAGGCTAAATAAATTAAATATTGAAATACATAGAAATTCTTATCTTGAAATTGATGGGTTTAAAATTATTGCTAACATAAAATTGTCACAGGTCGTCTTTTTCTAATCTGTTGCGTACAGGATTGTCTGTGTGAAATGGCCTCTAGGTGAGCAAGTTCATCAACAGTGAGAGACTTTCCACTGACTTCAGGTCTTGAGAAGCATCATTCCTTTGTGATAGCAGCTCCTGTCACCCCATAGTAATACCCAGTTCTTTTTTATTTGTTCAGAAGTAACGGCACCCTGGTGATCAGTGGGTGTGGGGTTGCCTGTTTTGTGTTTTCAGGCTGGTATTTTAAAGGGTTGTCCGTAAGGGCAGGTTCTTGTTCAGTACTGGCTCAGCCAATCTGTTTTAGAGCCAGTGGACATCATCTAATGGATCTCGCGCTGCGGTAACAGCTCTTCTGGCTGGGTTTGAAAACATCAAAGATTTGCGCAGGTCACCTTGAGATTGTTTGTATGAAGCTGGGAAAATAGTTCCTCAGGGATGTCTTTCTGGAACTTTTTGTATTGTGTAAGTATTTGTGGTTAACTGATCCTCTGTTGAAGGATATTTAGGCTCAGTACAATGGATTTTTATGTAGGTGAAGTCTGAAATTCCAGATAGACAGGATGAACTATGCACAGCATTGCTGCACGAATAGGTAGTAGCCTGTTCGGATGAGTGAGGTATAGAAAAGCAAAGCAGGTGAGAATGTTTTTTTGCTCCATGATGAAGCCAGGAGGAAGGAGAACAGTTTGCAGGGTTTCAGTCCTGGTGCTCTCCCTGCCTTTGTACGGGACCTGGGAAAGGTACTTTATTTCTGTACTTTGTTTAGCCCAGAGCTGAAGGGTTAGGTGTTGCCAGCTCCACAGGCTACATGAGAATTAGTTTACTGGAAAACAGCTTGAGACCCTTAGGTAGAGGGCTTTATGCTTCATATACCACCAAAGTTTTGGGAACCTGGTCAATGTAGGTTCTCTCTGTGACTGATAGAGAGGAGGTGTACACCTCCACAGCCGCAGTCAGCTCCCTCACCTAGAAAGGTCCCTCTAGAACTGGTCCTGTCTCTCTAGTGACTACAGAAGGAGCAGGATGTGAGCATCCACCTCAGTTCATGAAGTGAATCAAGGTCTGTAAAATGGGGGGAGCATCGTTATTATTAAAGCTTTCTGTGTCTTAGGTGTGTCTTCTGTTGCATGGAGTAGATGAACATGTGTTGTATGAAATAAAGACTTTATAATTCTGAGCTTGCAGACTTCATGCACTTCTGTTTGCTACATTTCTACTGGGGGTATTCTTACTGCTCTGATATCTTGTGCTTCAGTGCAGAGGGGATTTTTCCATTTGGGGATGATGATGTTTTTTCAGTGTTTGTTTGTGTTGTGTTTTTTTTTTTTTTTCTTTGGCTTTTTTTTAAAAAAAAAATCACATTTGGGACTTGTAATATAATAAGTAAATTAGAAGTGCTTTTTCATCAGGTTTTCTTTAGATAGGCTCACTTTGTAGTACGTAAGGATGGGAAAAACATGTTTGCACTTAATTGTCAATAGTTTGCATATCTTAGCTGTATACTATGTATTATTGAATGCAAACTAGGTCATGTTCACTCAACTCCTATGACTTGAGGTCATAAGTCCAGTTTTTTCATTTTTCTTCTTCTTAGGTTGGCCTGGAAGAGGCTGACAAAAGAGGAGGAATTGTACCTGTTTGTTTTTTGCCTGCAGGCAATTTAGAGATCATTTTTGCTGGATCACAATAGACATATCTTATTTAAAATCCAAGATGTACTTCTTGCATGCCTCCCAAAGCCACAGCAGTCTTACTAACAGGATGCTGATGTTTCTTCTGACAAGATAAAGCTTTTACTTGAATGTTAATCACGCCATTCATGCCATGATCTCTGCAAAGTGGTACACTTTTAACTAGAAAAAGCATTTATTATATATTAGCTATGATACTGACTTCTTCTGAATGGGTTTCTGGTACTGTGTAATATGAACATTGTGTGATTTGGTGATAGTAATTGGCATTATGTTTTGGCTCTGAACTGACTGCATGTAGAACACATGCATTTGGGATCCACATCCTTAGTTTAATACGTGCTAAAATATTTACTCTTATCTACTGTTTCAGACTACTTATGAATGAGCAAGAAAGAAAAAATGTGATGTCCTGCCACTAGTTCCTGTGCCTTTTTAGCTGAGAAAATTACTATTCTGGAAAGTTGTATCACTGGGCATTAGGAGGACTGGATCATTAATATTTAACTGTGTTGGAAGTAGAAAGCACTGTAACAATAATAATTTGCACTTGCACAGCACATTTCTCCTGAGGATCTCAAAGCACTTTACAAACCATTTAATTAAGCCTTACTAAATCCCTCTGAGGTTTATTATTAGTCCCGTTTTACAGATGGTTAAGCAAGGGCATAAAGAAGTTAAATGGTTTGCCTAAATGAGTTAGTGGCAACAATAAGCATGTACTTCAGGAGTCCTGACCACATCTCTCTAACAGAGAAGGTATCAAGTGACCGTAGCATCTTGCCAGTAGCAAACAGAAGAGTGTAGCAGCTGAAAACTGAAAGAATGTGAAGTGTTTTGTTTCAGATAGTTCATTGTGAATACTCTCTGGAAATACCGTGATGCTGTAGATCAGTTATGTTATCACTTGGTGGCCTGGCTGTGGAGGAGATACACAGCACATACTCACCTTGGCTGAGGGACGGAAGGGGCCTGAGAGCCCAAGGTGCAGGAGCAAGAAGTGGGGGTGAGTCCTGGCTTTCTGCCTGGCCAAGGGTCTGTTTTTCATCCCTTCACTCACCAGGGACATATACACTGCTCTGTTTCTGCCTCCTTTGGATTGGGGTTTTTTTTTGTTTGTGGGGTTTTTTGTTTGGTTGGGGTTTTTGTTTGGTGTTTTTTGTTTTGTTTGTTTTTTTCCCCCTCCATATCTGTTCTTCAGGTTTGGCTAGACAGGAAGTTATTTCACCAAGTAAGGAAAGATGTTCTTGCCACCGAACTTAAAATTATTCGTATCTGCTTCTCCTCAGATGCCCAACATGAAAGGTTGGTTTATCAAGACATAAAGCAGAAGCATATAGGCAAGGGGGACTTGTGCATGCTGCTTAGCCGAGAACCACTTAGGAGGGTGTTCGTGTACAAATGCATTAGGTTATGGTTAAGCAGCTTATGGACATAAAAACACATTAGAACTTTACAGCATGCTATAAATTACAGTTTTGTGGCATTCACAGCCACATTGTTAGGTAATTACATTCATTAATCTACTACTAAGAGCACATAAAGTTGCCTCCCAAATGGTACTGTGTGTGCTTGTGCTCAGCTGGGAATGCGCTGGGAATGGCCTCCCCTCCGCTATGTCTTCCTCCACCACTACTCTGCCTTGCTCAGAAACTTTCCAGTTTGATCATGTTTTTTGGCAGACCAGGCTGTCAAACATATTGGTCTAAACATTTAGGATCCACAGTGGAAGAATTTCTGATAGTCTTGCCTCATACAGCTCTATGCTTTTTCTAATGAGCTGTAAGCAGTGTATGAACTTACTGCAATCATTGAGTTAGGAAAAGTTGTTGCTTGTTGTCCCTTAGGTGATCCATTTGTGCCCTGCCACCTGATATTTAGTAGTCCCTGTAATTCTTAACCTCAGGAGCTAATATTCTGTTGACACTTGCTTGGCCTTTGGTTGAGCATCTCGAGCTTCATTTTCTTCTGTGCAGAAGTATTTCCTTCAATTAGAGCGGATTCTCAGCTGGTGTGAATTAGAATAATGGCATTTGTGTGTCTCCAGGTTGAATGTCTGTCCCACTGACTGTCTCCTCTCTTTTTCTTTCTTTATCTTGCACTGTGGGAAAAGGCTTTCAAACATTTGTTTGAGATGTGGCCATATTCTGTACAAGCAGAGTCTTCTGCTGATTCTTTCTTGTTTCAATGTCTTGTTTTTGAAAGATCTTTTGTGGTGTCGTCCCCCCCCCGCAACAATGGACCAAATTTTATCTTCAGCATCTTCTACCCTAGGACAACCAGAGCTCTAATCTCTGTCATTCAGCCACATTTTCACTGGGAATTTCCATGAATTTTTAGCTGTGAAAATAGGAGAGCAGAGGGTTGTGTACTAACCAGTGTATTCTCTGTTCTTAACCTCTTGGAGTGTGCATTAGGAAGCAGAGTCCACAGAAATTCCCCGGAAAACTTCCTCCACTTTCAGTGACTGCTGAGCAGGGTACACATATGGAAAGTACTGCTCCTTTAATTTTAACTTAACCTTTAACTAGAAGGTTAAAAGTAACAGAAACAGAACAGTTGACTGGCTTATCACCCCAAATTTTTAAGACATCAAGCTACTAACATAGATTCAGCATCTCAATCCTTGCAAAAACTTAAACATTCTCAAAAAATCGAAGAAAAATCCCTCTAAAAAAAAAGCCCACACCCTGTGATGAAGGTATGAGTCTATTCAACACAAACTTCAGTAAGTCAGAAAGCAAAATCTGTTCTGTTTTGTTCGTTAAACTTAGATGAATCTGATTTAAAAACTTAAGCTTGGACAAGTCAACAGTAGAAGACTCGTGGGAATGACCCACTGCTTATGTGTCAGTTCGTTAATTGGGCTTTCAGTTGTTGATCTTTCACATCGAGATCATCTTTACATCTGTGTAAAAAAGCGCCATGAAAGCTACCTGTGCTACTGAAGTGGGAGCAGCCGTTACGTGAGACAGTGACAGATGCTTAATCACATGACAGTCTTCAGTGAAAGGCATTCATCTATTTGCTAAATAGATGTAGTTTCAGTGACACTTGAGCACTCCAGTTTCTAGGGAATTTCTTTGTCATTACTGACAAATTTATTATCCTGACCATTAAATTAATAAAACACAGAGCACACACCAACAGCTTTTTGAGTGAAGTGATTTTTTTTTTTTTTTTTTTTTTTTGGTGCCACAGAAACCCCTCCAGCTCCATGTCCCAAGTTGTCATGTGCCTGTTGCCTGGATCTCTGTGCCTAATGACCAGAGCAGGTGGAAAAAAGTGAGTTGAGAGTCTCTTAACTATGGGACAGGACAGGAGGAGCACGTCTGGCGGGGATGAGCCTCCCATTGACGATGACTTGCCTTCATGTACCTTGCCCAGCTGTAGTTTAGCGCCGTCTGTAGCAGGCTGCTTCTGCCCGGGGCAGAAACACGGATCACTTTGGCCCATCATGGGGGCACGAGCTGCCTCTTGGTCAGTGACACACTTTGGTATCAGCACCAACGTGCTGCTTGCTTGTGTAAGCAAGAGCTGTAGTAATGGCCTTTGTCTCTGAGAGAAAAGCAGTTGCAGGGAAACAACTGCCTGGTAAATCACATTGTTTGACACACTCTTTGCCTGTTGCCTGCTTGGCTTCAGCCTGCCTTTTAGGTAGTACATGAGAGCCGTGACTGCGTTCATGTGGGCTTTGCTTCCCTTTTTCTGTATGTAAGCATCAAGAAGTCAGAAATCCGTATTTTTAAGGGCAGTGTGCCTCCCCAGCACCAGGCTGCCCGGCTGGTGGCTCTGCAGCCAGGCAGCAGCAGGGAGAGCCAGCAGGCCAGGCCAGCAGCCTGCTCAAATGGAGATAAATTGCTGCAGGAGAGTGTCAAGACAGAAGGATGTTGTCAGAGCTGGATGTTTAATGTCACGTGCAGCTGCTAACCTGGTCCTTGCTCTCCTGACAAAACAGCTGCCATTTTGGGTTAGTGTCTGAGTTGTGGAGCCGAGTGATTGTCAGCACTTGTGTATTACTAATGCCATCTGTGTCCTCTGCAGAGCATCCCATAAAGCATATAGAGAAAGCGATAAACATGGACTTTCTCCTAATGCTGAAGTACCATGGTGAATCTTTGCTTCCCTTGCTCACACACAGAGTCTCAGAGCTCACATAACGTCGAGTGCTTTACTACTCTGCTCAGGCATTCAGTGACTTAATTGTGTGATGGTATTGATGTAAAATTTAACAGCCACTGTGTGTATTGACTATAGCTTCATTGGCTGCTGCTAGAACATGCCTTGCTATTCATTTAGCTGTTTTGGTCCATTTATTAGATATTACGGAGATTTTTCCTTTTCTGGACAGAACTGGTAGTAATTTCTGCAGTGGAAACCTATTGGGAATGACTCTAATCTAGTTTCTGAGGATTTGTTTGTTGGGGCAGCACATGCTGGGCTAATTTCAGGGTATGTATTCCATGGTATCTTTTCTATCCAGACGTGAAGTTTTAACGAGGGGATGTAGTACTCAGCAGCTTTTTTTTTTTCTTTTTTATTTTTCCCTTTTATCACCACCCCCCCCCAGCAGCAAAAGCAAAATTGGCTCAGTCAGTATTTATTGGCAAATTAGTGTTCCTAAAGACTTCCTTTTGGTTGTTCTTTTCTAGAGCTTGGAGAAATAAGATTTCACGTAATGCATCTGGGATTGGATTACTGGATTGAATTTTGCAAAGTACACTAGGGATATCTGAGCCTGTTTAGAAAGCAGCTAAGCCCCTCTAAGTCAGTAAAAATTCAATTCATGATAGTCGATGAGGGATTTTTTTGGTATTTTTTGTTTTGGGTGGTTTATTTGCTGTTGGATGGTCACTTTTCCTTTGAGGTGTTTTATCAAGGTTTATTAAGCTTTTGGTGGAGCAGATGACAGAATACAGCCTTTCCCTGAAAAATAAGATGGAAAAAAGCATCCTGGAAGCTGATATCCCTCAGCCTGCTTGCTTTTTTGAACACAGACATTAATTCTTAAAGGAGCTCTTCAGCTGAGTTTGTATGTTATGACCATTTCAGAAAGGCACAGAAACATGAAGATGTTCAAAATTTATCAAAGTTGAGGTTGTGATTAGTTATTACTTTGCATCTGGTCTTTTGTGTACTCATGAGCTCACACTCCTTCCCTGCCTCCCTGCCCTTTCTCTCCTGCTGTGAGTTGAGGTTTTGGTCCTCAAAACCAGGCCAACCACATTATTATAGTGCAGACGGCAATAATCTCTGTGTGTGATTCTGATAACAGATCTCAGGACGCAGCAGGGTTTGGGAAATCCCAGCTCTGTTGCAGGGATGGATCTCGTCCCAGAAGAATAGTGCCTGAACTTAGATTCTGTTTCTGTCTGTAAAATTGGTCTGCATTTTTTCTCTGGGCTTCTTTTTCTGTTTCTTAGGCCAGTGGTACTGTGTTGTTGCTGCTTCTGTTTTTTCATGCTTGGAACTGAATTGTTTTGGAAGGGAGCATCAGCGAAGTTTGTACAGTGCTATGCCAGCCTAATTAAGGAGAGGTCTGAGGGTACGAACATGAAGAGGTAGCTGGGCTAAGCTAGAGGGAAAGGAGAAGCGGGAAGGCTGGCAAACATCTGAGGATGTGGAATGAGTTTTAGTACGGTCATCAGGAATTCAAGAAAGGAGAAAAAAATATTCTGAAATTTAAAGACTGCCATGGTAGGAAACCATAAAATATTTTGTTGAAACGCTGTGTAGTATCTTTTAGAGTCTTATGCATCCTATAATAGTCCTGAGGAGGAGGTTGCAGAAGTGTGGTATGTGAGAGGACTGTATCATCCTCACCCTTAAGTAGGAAATGGGCAAAGAAGCAAAATGCTTTTACTCTTCTAACAGGAGGATATAATGGTTTTCTAGGTGAGGTTTAATGCTCTCAGCAAATCTTTGCAGCTTATGTTTTTACATTATAGTCATTTTCTTGAGTCAGACATCCCTGCTGCCTGTTAAGTAAACACAGAAAGCATAGATTATCAGTTAAGAGTATCGACAGCATTTCAAGTGCTATCAGAGAACATTTAATTCAGTTTAATTTTGTGATAAATCTCATGTTTAATCCTCTGGTTGCTCTGTAATCATGTCTCTATTGATCTTTTCTGAATGACTGCATGCGGTTTAATAAACTTTGCCATTAACCCAAGCTTTCGAAAGGGGGAGATTGATTCCAGTATCAAGTCTGATAGAACCAATAAGCACCTGAACATCATTAAATCTGTCCATTATAAAACATTTGCATTAAGATCAAAGTAAAAGCGTAGAGGTGAATTTGCAGCTTATTAGAGAAAGAGTTTGCAATCGGAAAGTCTCAGTATGTCAAAATCAGCAGCAGTTTTCAGCCTCGCTGATTCAAGCTGACACCTCCTTTCATTTCTTATTTCTCAAATCTGTCTTTCATCCTGTTGAGCGACCTCCTTCCCTCTTTTCCCGGCCATAATTATATCCTTTAATTTATTCCATCTTTTTCACTCCAGGCATTTGTTTAGCCCAGGTTTTTGAGGTCATTTTTTGCCTCATAATAAAACTACAGAGTTTGGGTGTCTCTTCGAAGCGTTGGTTTGAGTTTTCTGTTCTGATTTTCTTTTTATAAGGAGTGCCTTACTTGAGATGTAAAATAGGCTAGGGAATGGGGGACAGGTTATAGAATTGAAAAAAAAGAGATGACCTTCTCAAATTCCTTCTTCTAAGCCTGTTCCCACCATTCCTCACAGGAGTTGCCTCACATACTCCCAAATGCCAAAGTGCATTTGGCAGTTTGGCCCGGATCCGTTGGAGTATGCAGGAGCACTGCTTGCACGGGGACTTAGTGCCAGCTGAATTGCATTGAAACGAAGCACCTGAATTCCTTGTGTCTGAGAGTGCGTTGGTGGCCTTGGGAGCAGCTGTGCATCTCCGGGACACCGGGCAGGCGAATGATCCCCAAACGCAGTGCGTCTGACTCGGGAAGTGCGAGGGAAGAGAGGGCTGGCACAGGCTGACAAGGGACCATCTCTTGTGCAATTTTGCTGTTCGGTGTTTTGTCAAAGCAGCGCTGCTGTTCCAGAACAGCTGGTAGGGGATGCTCAAAGGCTGTGGGGAGCTCAGAAAGGAAGATACCTGCAGCCTCTTCTTCCCTTTCCCCTCTCTCTTCATTCCCATGCAATCACCAGAAGTTCTCAACCTGCAGGAGAACAAAGGGCCTTTATTGATTTCAAAGGCTGCAACTTGTGTGGAGGGAGTAGTCGGTGGGGGTGAGGACAGGAGAGCGCTCCTCGGGAGGCAGAGGCACTGGCTCCGTACAGGGGAGGAGGTTGTGGGGAGCTGGTGGTGAGGGAGATTGGAGGAGACTGATCCTCCTGGAGTGGGACGGAGATGGAGAGCTGTCTGGAATTAGGATGAAGAACAGGAAGGGGAAATGCTATGACCCCTCTGTTTTAGGAAGGGGAACAGGGCATGCAGGGAGCCTGTAGGTGTGGGAGGGAAAAATGAGACAGCAAGAACCAAATGCATACACGTGCAGCTGAGCATTAGCCATGAGACTATCCTGAATGGAGGACAGGGAAAAGGAGATGTAGATGCTCTCCTCTTTCAGTAAGAACGATGGAGAAGAGATGAAAGACATGACTTTCCTATCCCACACATCAGTTGGAGGAGAACAGGGAGATGCAAGAAGTAGCTGCTTGGCTTGGCAGGAGGCTTGGCGGAAGGCCCTGGGTCTGGAGATAAGGAGAGGCAAGAGGCAGGGAGGGGGCTGCACTGGCCCACAGGGTGTACCCCAGGAACACCCGGCTGTGGTTGTTTGGCCTGATGAAATTGAAGGGCTGGAGAGGGCTGGAAGGTGAGAGACTGACTTTGCTACTGTTTCCAAAACAAATGAATGAATAGCGCAAGCCCTGAGATGTTTTGTGGTTTGTAGCGGTTGGACACTGTTATATTTCTTATCCAGAAGATGGCTGCCTTGATCTAGGTCTGACTGGTGGGCGATGTACCAACCGCTCTATGAACCTGCATCACCTTTGCAGTGTCTTGTTTGCTTTTTCTAAGCGTGTGTGCAGCCCCCTTTGTTTCTGTGATCCACTTACCTCTTTAAGTATTTAGCATTACGAGGCACAGATGGAATAGGATATGGTTTTACTTCCATTTTACAGATGAGCACTGCTGCATGGAAGGGCTGTAGGCCCAAATTCACAGAGCTATTTCTTTCTTTTGGAAAACAAGTCAATGGGAATTAAATAGTTTTAGGCCCCTGAATACCTGCTTTGTGGATTGGGGCTTAGCTTACTGCTGGCAGGTCACAGAGAGAGTCGGTGGAAGATCAGGAATTTCAACATATGTCTCCGAGTACCCACATTAATAACTTGCCATCTCAGTCCGGCCACCTCTAATCCTGTGCCTGGCAGGGTACAAGTTGTGATAAGATCAGACAGGAGAGATTTGGATACCGGCACCAACAAGCAGCTTAGAAAACAAATCTTTAATAGGAAAGGTTTCCTTCCAAGTACAGACTGATTCCTGCTTACGGTTCTAATTCTCTTCAACATATTCCGTAGCTCTCAAGAGGTGCATTGCAGAGCTTTATCTGCTTTCTGCTCGAGGCAAGTTTTTACAGAGAGACAGCAGTTTGGATGCTTTCTACAGAAGAAATGGTTACAAGTTCAGTTGAGACAGCTGGGTATACGATGAAGTGTGGTTTGAATGTAAGTATTGCTCAAGCGGTATGATTCACAGTTTTTGTAACTCCTTGCAAGTTTGCTGGAGGCATTAGCAAAGCTCTTGACTTGAGATGTTCTGTTTTGGAATCGGATCCCCTGACTATGCATCCCTACCAAGTTAAATTTGTAGCTTCTAGGTGGCTATAAACAAGAAATATTATAGAAATTGCTTTTCCAGCCACTGAATAGCCCTGAATATGAGATGACACTTCAGTTTTAAAAGATCTATCCACAAAGCAGCTTAAAGTTGAATATTTGCAGAAGACATCGTATTTTCATCCACGATACAACTGTAGAAGAAATTTTCCTTTTCTCTGGTGTATGAGCCCTGTAATAAAACTGGAGAAAGTAGTCATCTCTGTTATTCCCTTTTTATTTATTCATGCTATCTTTTGTACCCTTTTAACTGGACACTCTATATTCTAAACACAGGATGGAAAGGAAGAACTGTTTCCTCTCTTAGAAACTGCTGAATATACCTGGTGGTTTTTTGGGTGATGCCATGTAGCCTTTGGAGCATCCACTGGCCTAAAGCTGAAACAAATGCTTTGCTGCAAGGATGCGATGCATTAGCAGAAGTGAAGAAATGAAAGACGGCAAATGTGTGTGGCAGTTATCCAGTGGGTCTGATTCTCTGTATTTGGTACGGTGGCTTATATCTTTGTAGAGTAACAACAAAATAGTTCCGGTATTTATTTCATCTGTGTATATGAATGAGGACTCTTGAGATAGGAGCAACTTATATCTACTTTGTAAAGTGGTGCGAAGGACAAGGCAATGATAAATCTTGTCTGTTATGCTAAGCTGTGCTTCTGAACTGCAGAGAGGGGGATTTGCCAATGATCAGCACTGTACAAGAATGTAATCCCTCTGGTTTTTTGATCATCAAATTTATCTTCCACTGTATCTGTTTCCTGGGGGAAGAATAAGCCAGCAAATGGAAAGGTTACATATTGCTCTATTTCTTAAACTTTTGTTCTTTACTATTTTTTTCAGCCTGAATGCTAGAAGAAGGTTTCTTTTGCAGATGGGAAGTTGAACTGTTGTTTCTTTTTCCCCTCTAATTGCACAAAGGTTCTGATCCTTTTCCCAATGACGAATATCACCAAGCTCACCTTAGGACCAGAGGACTCCACCACTTATCTGAGCTGAGGCTTGTGTGCTGCCCCCCACCCCCATTTTCTAATCACTGTTCTTTCATTTTAAAATCTGCCTTCATCAGTCTTTTGTGTGAGGTTGTATGCCTCATGCCAAGAACAGAGGTAGAGTTAAGTGGTTCCCAGAGAAAGAGAAAGAAAATAAAGAGGAATATGAGCCAGTGGGAGCTTAGACAGAAAAGCTAGTCTGTTAAGTAGTTCTTCTTGACCCATGAGATGGAAGAGAGTAGTTTCAAAATAGATTTTTATTTCGCAAAGGTCAGTAATTATAACCAATTATTATGTGGAGGTTTTTAGTTTGGTGAAAAAATCTGCAGGTTGGAGCATTTATCATCTGGCATAATCCACGAGTAGTTCTGATTCCACCCTTTTCCTTGCTTATTTCTGTTTTGTCTGTACAAAGAGCTAGGTTTGTCCCACTTGCTTACATATGCAGAGGGATGCCTCAGATTTCCCTGTGTGCTCGTAAAGCTTCATTTGCGATACAGAAATAAATGATGTGGATGTTTCCATCTCTCCTACTCTCTCCCTATATCGTGCAGTTTCCTGGTTGTTTTTGCCTATGTTGTCTCAAGGTGTGTCTTTGTCTTGACTCCTGGAGAGCAGATTTTCTGTTCTGGTCTTGAGGCTAACATGGCAGCAAAGCTAACCTCTTCTGTCGTGTCCCAGCTTGGTTCCTTTCTGTGGCCATGACATTTAGTGAGCATCGTGAGACCTTTAGAATACATTGGACTTCCTGGTGCTGTACCGTCTTTCTGCAAGACAAGGAATACAGAGGTGCTTCTGATTTGATTTACAAACCATAATACATTTTTTATGAATGCTGAGTGCTGTGCTAATGAATGGTGCCAGTGTGAGAGCCTGGAGGCTGAAGTCATCTGTTTAGCCCTAGTGCAGGAGTAGCAGGGATGAGAGCCGTCTAAGCCCACATCCATTTATTCTAACCCTACCAGTAAGGAGGGATACCCTTTAAATGTAAGATCTATTGGCCCACAAACTCCTTGGCCTGCCAGTGAAAGTGCCATTTGAATTATTCAGCAAACACCATATGTATCTGGAGAGCAGAGGAGCCCACAGTCAGCTTTGTGCCAAAGACTCTGCTGGAGCAAAAAACTATTTCATTGCAGAAGCCTCCTGGTAAAGTTGGCAGGACACTGGGCAAAAATAAAGCACTGATGCTTTTGCACATGAATTAAACAAGGTTAAAAGGAAGCATATTTTTTACGTAAAACTAAGCAAGCAATGTAAATTGGTCCTAAGATGGCATGTATATTGTCATCAGTATATGCAGGTGTTTTGTAACTACAGATGCAAACATACAAAATTTTTATTTTGGGGAGAAAGTTTTAAATTTAAAAGAATATTTCCATTCCAAATCAGACCAGAAAGTACAGATAAAAAAAACCCTATGGGAAAGAAAAAAGTTCCAGAAGTTTCAGTGTAGAACTGAAGAGTTGCACAATTATTTAGACAAATTATTTGTGTTTCATATTACTCAGCGTGGTACTTGACAACTGTTCACTTGGATTCTCTCCACCATGAAAATCCCATTTTCCAAGGAGAAAATTTTTTTGCCTTGCTGTGACACAAGGCTGACACTTGAACTCAGGTGCAGGCATCTGCGTGAAACGTAGACAGCCCCAGCCCGTGCCCGCAGTGAACGCATTTCTGCATCGGATCCAGGTGTTGCTGTGCATGGCCTGGCTGTGTAGAATAACGGTGCTGTATACAAATGTGGGATCATTACTGTAAATGCGCAACTAGTATGCTGTAGCACAGGGAACAAAACAAATTCACCTTGGTTTTAGGAGCTGGCTTAATGCTCCTCTCTTTCTGCCTAATCTATAATCGTAACTGAGCAGTGCGAGAGCCTCGAAGCTGCCTTAGTTGGCATGAAGATTTAAAGCGAGCATCCCTAGGGATTCCGTTTCTTTCCACACCCCTTTTCTATTTCTTTTCATTCCTCAAACACAGAAAATAAACACTTCATGAGAATGTGGCTGTGCTGCTCACTGGGTATATCAAGCACATTTATTTAAGGCCCAGCACTGTGAAATAAACCCAGGGCCAGTGGGAATAGATTTCCCTTGGCTGCAAGGGCTGCATACTGTGTGAGCGGTCTTGGGGATGTAAGTTATGTAAAGCATGTCTGGGATGGGGTGTTTTGTTACCGGTAACACGCCTGTTGCGTTAGAAGCACTTGGAGTCATGCCCTGAGTTCTGCCGGAGCTCGTGCTCGTGGAGCAGCGATGGGCTGAAGGGGCAGCCTGTGCGGGCAGGCGCAGCCCTGTTCGCTGGGAGATCTGCCCTGCGTGCTTTTCCGAGTAAAAAAGGTTGTAGGCATATGAATGACAGGTACCTATCAAAGATGACTGGAAAAGTTTGAAAGAGTGTAGGTTGAGGAGTTGGAGAGAACGTGGCTAAGATGATGCCAGCAGAGGACACAGATTCCCTTCTGGGAGAGGCCAGTTCTTGCTGGTATTTCAGACAGCATACGCTCAAAAAAAAGCAGAGTCACAGGTGTCATTAGCTTATTTAGTCAAATCTGCAAGAAAGAGGTAACCTTGGGCTTTGCTAGCAACTTGTGTAAGATCTAGAAAAAACTCTAGAAAAAACATGATGGGACTTCCAGGCCAGTAGAAGTTGGGTGGAATGAGACCTTCAGGATCTTCTTTGGGTAGCAGCACACAAGTTTCTGGCTAAATCAGTCTGAGCAGAATCAGCTGTGTGTACTGCCCTTCCACAAAACAGGGCAGCTTCAGGAAAAGCAGGTCAGTGGCTCTGTAATCTAAGCTGGCATCACTCAGCACTTTCTTGATGCTAGCTCCAGGAGTAGGTGTTTTCCTAACCCTGGTTGCACGGACTCCAGTAGTTTGGATGGCTGTTCTCCACAACTGTGCTGTGGTATGGCATAGTAATTGAGTGACAAAATTGAGAAGGGAGGATGAGGCTGAGAATACCACGTCATGTTTGCAAAAGGTGAAATAAATAAATGGCAATCAATTGCTGTGATTGTCATCGTCAGGTATGACATCGGGTTTTGCCAGCTTTGATTTCATAGAGCCTCTTCACCTCAACAGCTGGCATTATAGTCTTGGATTTCAGCTCAACATTTATTTTGTGTAGCATCTGTGAATGCTATGAAAAATGTTGTATAAGAGTGGCCATTTTGCTTTTCAGCTAAGTTGCTACAGCCGTTTTGTAGAACTGGGTACCTTTGTTGAAGTCTTGAGTAATTACATTCTGCTGTTATCAAAGTTGGTGTGTAGGAGTAAGTTTTAATCTTTTGTACTCAAATACTTGAATAAAATTTATTTTTAAACGGTAAAAATTCGAGTGTATGCTCCTATTCAGCGGTTTCAAACCAGATAAGAACAAGTTTAAGGATTTTGCTGAAATCCCATTGAATGCAGAGAGACTTAGACACACATGTACATGTAGTTAAATGTGAGAAAGTTATTCACGTAAGGCACAGAAACAATATTATGTAGTCTGTGTGAATACTCTCAAGGGAACAACGCAGATCTCATTTTAAGTATCAAGTGTCATAAATTGTTGAGAAATAGTGTCTGCATCCAAACACACAGTATGCTAAAGAAAGGCATGGTCTGTTGGTTGAACTTACGAACAGGAAAGAACATTTATTTTGCCAGGTGAAAGACTTCTTTTTAATTCCTTCCTAGTGTGTTAGTCGCAGTCAGTCACAGTTTACTTGGGCTGAAGAGTGACTGCTATCCCACTGCAACAACAAACAGCGTAGAATCTAAGTAGAAAAGAGTTGACAGCTATATGTTCCTTAAATAATGCCAGGTAGAACATGATTTAAGTGGATAACCGTGGCTGAGTTGAGGAGTAGTATGTGTCCAGGATCCCTTGTTTCCATCTGCCTGATGTGTGTATGTAGGCAACTATGTATTTAAGTTCCTCCAAGGTTTTTCTCAACTTTGTTTTATTTGGCTCTTGTGGTTGTATGAATTCCGATGCCACTGTTAATGATATGGCCTACTTTATTTTTTGAAGATCCTGCAGTCGTTTTTTCAAACAGGTTCGACTTATTCTGGAATTGCAGACTCTTCTCTTGTTGAGTCCCTTCCCCAGGTGTTACTGAAGGTGGAAGGTGCAAGGTGAGAGAGGATCACAGGAGGGTTCCTCTTGCTGATAGGAGTTGAATGCTATTAGAACCCAGTTTGCCTCCATCTCACATTTAGTATATCGCATTGAGGGAGGCCATCATACTACATATTTAAGAAACAGTCGTCGTCTGTATCCTTATAATATGTGGTGCTTACTAAAGGCTGATTTGCAGGAGTACTCAGCACTCCCGGTAGCTGCTGAAATCAATGAAGGCTGTGCTTCGTTAGATTAAGTGCTCTGGAGAGCTAAGTTCTCTGAAAAATCAAATCTTAGGTGCTTCCTAATGGTTGCATAAAATTAGCAGATGTTTTTGACCTGAACGTGTTGGGACTGTTGTTGCCAATTATGAAGTGGGAATAGTGAAATACCTTCGCTGGGCTAAACAGATGTAAAATAGGTCATTGGTATTTGTTGAGCATCTGATATTATAGTGAGAAGCTGTATAGAAAAGCCCTTGAGGAAATTAATGATTGTGCATTTGGAAGAGGGTGTGAATGGAGTGTAAGTAAACAAGTTTTAGGTCCACATGTTGGACAAAGAGGAGAAAACAAAATCTTGAGTGGCTGCTCATTAGCTGAATACCTTCCATTCTGCACAGGGAAATAAGAGCATGCGATCATGTAATTAAAGATTGTATCATGATGCATATGCACAAGAGGCTGAAATAAGGTTGTGGTTGCAGCCTTAATCTTGGCCTTTCATAACTTCCCAGTCCTTGACTTCGTAACCTCAATAATGTTGCTTTAATGTAGTTTTTTGTGTGTGATTTGAATCAGCAGCACCTGGAAAAGAACCTTCTGTTTATCAATGATATTGTTAACAAATGATTTTGGGATGAAAAATCAAAGCAATCTCTTGGCTACAGAAGCGCTTTTATAAAACATATCTCAAGCAGACAGCAACTTGCTTTTCTATTGTTTTGCCTTCATCTGTAATCACCACATAGCGTCCTGCAGCCTGGTACAGCATTTCATCTTCAGTCTCTTGCACAACCTTTTTTGCACAACACTGAAGCACTTTGTTTTCAGATTCCAAAGAGATGCAGGAGGCAATGGATTGTAATTTTATGAAAACAAAGCAAACAAAACAAGATTAAACCTTTCTGCAGAGGTCTTGTGACTTGAAGAAATTGCTGGGGTTAGTGGATGGGCTACTGCACCCACTACAGTTGATACCATGGCTTTCTTCACCCATCCCTTGTGTCCTAAAATATCATTGATTTCTACACTTTGAGAATCCTTTTCTCTTTTGAATTGCACTTTACACCTGCCTTCCTTTCTCCTTGGTGTTGTTTTAAGAGTGTGTGCAATTTCTTCCCCTAGATAAATGCTTTTGAGGAACTAATTGTGCATGCAGAAGAATACAC
Organism: Ibycter americanus; assembly: GCA_035590275.1. Lineage (NCBI taxonomy): Eukaryota > Metazoa > Chordata > Aves > Falconiformes > Falconidae > Ibycter > Ibycter americanus. The sequence continues at coordinate 102,836,612 of JAVJGI010000001.1, read as the reverse complement.
AGTGCATTTAACTATCTTATCTGGAGGGAAATGAATGACTATTATAAACATCTCGTTTTATTTTCTGATTTTGAATGATTGCAGGGACTAGTCAGTGCATTGTTTTCAGACTTTTACATGTAGTTGTCACTGCCAGAAATAAAATAATGGATTATGAAACGCGCGAGAGAGGTATTGAAGTCTTAGGGCATTTTCATCCATCAGCTATACAAATTCTTCCCAAATGTAACAGAAAACAGTTAGAGTTGATGAAGACTGTGAAGATACGATGGCAAATTCGATACCCTCAGATTGGCACCATTTCCTGATTCCGAGGGAGTTTTGGTTTGGTTTGTGCAGCTGTTCATGCATGTTGCTGTACTGGATTCCCAGCTAATGATACCCACTGTGTGATGCTAAAGAAGCTGCAGTATTTCTCTCAGCCGTACTCTCTAGGCATCTTAATTTCTTGGAAGCTAAACTTTTGTAGCAGATTTTCTCAGGGAATATGGAGGTGGTGGTTTTGCCAGTAGTTCTGTTTGTGCGTTTTTTCATCGGAAGCCCTTTGGCTACTTCTTACTTCTCCTCACGTAACATCCCTGGCAAACGAAGCACTTCTGCAGCTGACAGCCCGGCCGAGGTGTTGAGTCCGTCTTATGGTTGTGTCTGTAACTTGGAAAGAATTTCAAATCAGCTTGTGTAGCTAGTGAAAATGTATTTTATCTTTTTTTTCCTTTAATTGGTTTCTTCCTTCTGCACTAGTGTTCCTGATCAAATGTGAGTTGCTTGTACCTTGAAAATAGATGAAAGGCTCCAGAAGTACTTTCCATACAATTCTGTTTGACGCAGAAACTTGGACGTCTGAATAGTGGACAGGGGCAGACTGCTGGGTTCAAGCTTGCTTTTCTGTTTGTGTTTTAGGTAGAGCAGTACATTGATATTTCAAGACCTTTTAATAATTTTGGGTGTTTAAAAGTATCTTATTTCTTTATACTTAATTGTATTGTTGGAGTGAAGGATAAATTGTTGGGCTCTGATATAAAGCTGTTGTGGCCTTTAGCAAGAACCTGAGGAGCAAATGACTGGAATGTAGTTGTAGGCTGATGCAGTTATTACTTGGTTTTACTAGCCCTGGGCTGTAATCTACTTCTGTTTTTAATAATCAGTTTTTAAAAGTTGTGTTTTACTGGGGTCACCTTCAGTGCAAATTCAGAAAGTTCTTGCAACACTGGAATCACAACAATAATCCACAAGGATGATTTGGAAAGATCAAGGCTTGGAATCCCTGAGCAGCACCTGAAATTTTCATCCAGATAATTGCCTGCAGTGGGTTTGCTACATGGTGCATTTACAGCATTGCTTTTCATCAAGTGCTCCCGTAGAAAAATCCTGTAATAAGGGATGGAACAGAGCTCCCATTGTTTACGTGTAGTTCTTAAGTCGCCGTCAGAGGGAAGGTGGCTGGAGGGCAAGGACAGAAGGAAAGGGCAGCAGCCGTGGACTAGCTCTTGGGTGAGATTCATGGGGGTGAAGTGTGTACCCCGCAAAGCAGTGTGAAGCACTGCTCAGCTGCCACTGAGGATCTGATTTATAATTAATGAGCTGTCATTTACGTAGAAAGAAGATGGACTCTCCTGAAATAAATCAGGCACAGCTCTCTCAAAGCTTAACACTTGATGAGAATGCAGTGTGTCCTTCAAGCCTCCTACCTCGAGAAATTGTCTGGTGTAGCCGCAGAGGCTGCTTTTCCTCCCCTCACCAAATGCAGGGCTTGGGTTGAAACTGTTAATATTAATTGGAGCTGAGATGATTGCAGTGCCACCCCACCAGGCTTCAGCAGCCCTCCTGCTCGCTGACGTCGCGGCAGGAGTCTGTTCAGCATGGGCGGCTCTTCTCCGCTATGGCACGTACAATGGTATCAGGTTGATTAATGTCCTCAATAGAAATAAAACAAATGGAATTTTTTTTTAGGTTATACAGTACACTCATAAATATTAATGCACTTTTGTATTGAATTGCATGTAATTACATATTTATACATTTAAGTCACCTTCCTGATACACTTAAGGCACTTTACTGATGAAAGATATCTCTGAATAAGATGGTTTTAAACCATGCCTAATATGTTTGTAGGATTTATTTAATAATGTGTGGGCTTGTATGCTGGCAGGAGAGGAGAAAAACCTCCATTAAAGTCTGAATGTGTTGTTCACACGGTCTGCTACTTAGTTTGAATTGACTCCATGGGTAGCTGCTGAAAAATACGTCTCGACATGAAATATTACTACATCTCCTTATCTATGTAGATAAGGTCTGTGCAGTCCTGTCACCTTAGAGTAATTACAGCTTATTACTCTAATCATGATGATGCCTGAAGTCTGTAATTAAGATTGTGCTGGGTAATGTACTAGCACACGGCATGGTACAGCTATTGTCCTATCTAAACAACAGAAAGATAAGAATTGGATGAGGGAGAAAGGGCAGAAAGTGGGGAAGTGATTTATGCAGGGCCATAGTTTCCAGCCAAGCACCGCCTCCACCAAACCAAGTAGCTTCCAAAAGAGCAGAATCCGTGCGCGTCCTCTGCAGCGTCATCTGCGCTGCTGTACCGATGGTGCATCCGAAACAGTCCTGGGCAGTTTGCACCCTCAAACGTGAGGATTGACACCCCCTGTGATCTTTATTCAAGCTAGTTTTAATGCATCCTATCCACCTGTGTCTAAGCATTGAGTCTTTTAGCATGTCCTGTTGCAGTCCGGTCTGCAGATGAAGAATTTAATACCTATTTCTATATACATATAGACGATTTGGCCTTAAAGTATATCTGTTGAAAGCAATGAGAGGTTCTACTGTACAATTCAATAATACAAGGTTGTGACCCACAGCATGCTGTAATTTTCTCTACAGTGATGTCAGCTGGTGAAAAGCAGATGGCTGTTCTGGAGGAATGTGGTTGTCAAAGCACCAATCTTTATGTTTAAATTTCATAGTAAGCCCACCCACCAAACTGGATTTAAGGCTCGCTTTCACAATTTGCGGAATGGCGAGCTGTGTACGTACAGAGCTCCCTTTTGTCTCTTTGATCGTGAGCAGAAGAGGCACCTTACTTCTGGAGATTTCTGCAAATTGTTCCTTCTTTCTTGGAAGGTACATTTTCATAGAGTTGGCAGAAGGCTTTGCGATTTTGGTGTCACTCATTTTTGCTGTAGTTATTTATGCAGGTTCTTTCATCCCAATTCTGACATGAGCTAAGTTCCTTTAGGTGTATCTGACAATTCATGAAACTTTATGCAGTTGGCTAGAACATGGGCTTCTTACGGAGGAGGTTATCCCAAATACGCCCATAGTGATCTGCAAAGTTTGACCCATCTTACACCCTCTTTAAAGCTAATGGGAACTAGTAATTTTTTGATGGCAGTGCTAGCCCCATTAGACATTTTATAAGCTTCTGGAAGCTTGCCACTGTTTCATTTAGTTCACTTATAGCTGGGGGTGGGTGGGGGGGAATCCCACAAAAGCTATTTAGTCATTAGGATAATTTTTTTTTCCTCTAGAAAGTTTCCCTTTCTTCACTCCTTCAACCTTTCACATTTAGAGTGAATCCTCTTAATAGCATTTCGCTTAACTTTTCTGATACGAATAACACTGTGTGAAGAAAAGCTTAGGATATTTCCCATGGTGTCTTAGGTGAAGAATAGGTAGAAAAAGTGTCTTATAGCTTCTGTTCCATACTCCCTTCTTTAATGCTTGTAAAATTACTCTTTTTACCACTTACCAAATTTGAATGTTGACTGTCTTCAGTTTAATTAATCTTCTCATTGGTTTTAGTTATGATTTTTGTGAAGCTCTTGTGTTTTAGATAGGCATTCAGGGAGCGTTCTTTAATTAAAGCCAAACTGATTTTTGCCTTTAGGCATGTTTTTTTGCATTAAAAGGTGGCATAATTTGAATTATGTTCTCCTGAACCTGAATCTTTGTGACACAGGGACCAATAGCCCAATTTCATTCCTGCTGTTGGTTATAATACTGAGTGACAACGAGCAGTAGCATGAGTGCTTACAGGATCACGTAGGACTTTATGGTAGGGCATGGAGAGGTTTTGGTCAAAGCAGTCAGGCATGTTAGTACACTGGCTATGCTTAAAGTATAAAATGTTTAAGTAATATGCCCCTGTAAAGTGTACTTTACAGGGTACTGTATGTTTGGAGTAGATGTGGCTTAGCAGATTGTATTTATTAGATGCACAACATGCATTGTAACATACACCTTTCCCATAGCTTCTACTTCTCTCCTAATGACCCTCCAGCCTCCTCCCTCCTCTTCCTTTAATTCTGTGTTGGTAGAAAATTTTTTTTCAAGTAACGTTTCTTTGAAACAAAAATATGAATTCTGTGTGTTGCAGGTTATCAGTAAGAAAATAGCTGTAGACTAAGCAACAAAACTCATGCTTGTGTTACAGGACTTGAATGGGGTTTTTGAGTGTTTTGTATAGACAGACATTGATTCTGGGGTTTAAAGAAGGGTCAGTAACAAAGTTTTCAAATACAAGTTTCCCCCCCACCACTACTTTTTACCCCCCTGAGATGTGGAAATCTTCTGCCTAGGTCAGGCTTGAGGGAAAATGTCCACTGAAGTCGATTGAGATTCGTTGTCTGTAATTGGATTTAGGTCAGTTCTTGCCCTGGCTTGTCAAATACAAGAAACAGTAAAAATAAATGTGAAAAACCAAGTCTTCTTTAAATCAAAGACGACTGTTATTTTAAACATTATAAACATAATGCTGCCTTCTAAATGCGTGCTTACTTGATACATGAGATGTTTTTGAGAATTGTCAGGTTGATGGTATGAAATCTAAAGGAGTATGCGTCTGCTTCTGTGCACTCATTTAATCTTACAAATTTTATTTTGCATTTGCCTATCTTTTGGTTAAGTAGACATCAGTGAAGACTGTTTTTTCCTTTTCTGGTGACTGTAGCATTGCTTTGAGAATGCTTTGGTCACCTAGAATTGCTGCTTAAAGAGGTCGACCACATTGGAGCCATATCTTAACTGCTGTGTTTTTCTTCTCTTCCTTCCCCCTTTCCCTCACTCTGCAGAAGGACGTAGCTCTGAAACCTCAGGAACGCGTGGAGAAGCGACAGAATCCTCTAGCAAAGAAGAAGCGGGAAGCACTTACCAATGGGCTGTCATATCTTCCGAAAAAGAACAGACTTCACCACCACCAGTACAGCTCCGACCGAGAAAACGATCGTAATCTTTGTCAGCACCTTGGGAAAAGGAAGAAAATACCAAAGGGCCTCAGACAGGTGGGAGACAAGTTATCTGTTGCGGGGAGGGCGGGCTTTGGCTGTTGGCATATGGTATGTAGAAGCGGATTTCTCATTTTGTGGGATCACTTATTTTAATCCCTTCGTAGTAGTTGTATCCTTGGGCTCTTGGATGCCAATTGGTACTGTGTCCTGGTACTAGGAGAGATTAACTGAGTGGGAAAGCAAGCTGTGTGTTGATGCTAGAGCTGGGCTGATTAATAAATGTGCAAAGGTTGGAAGAGCTTTCCACAGACTGGCTGTGAGACTGTCAGGGCAAACAAATGTGGTCTCTCTATTACATTGTTAGGCCAACTTTGTGCTATAAATACGCCTACTTGTCTTTAGACTTCGTACACAGAAGTGTAAGACCCCCTCTTACCATCAAGGGCAAGATGAGGTAATTGTGAGAGGGGCAGCTGCTAATCAAGACAAAGCTCTATGACTGATGAAGGTGCAAGGAGCTCATTTGTAGGATGTCATTGGTACCAGTGTGTGCTCTTTTGGGTTGCTAATCACCTACCTGTAAGCAGGAACTTCCTGCCTTCCCAGCACTGGTGTTCCCTTACTGGGATAGCTGTGGTGCACCTGTGACAAAAGGGAGCATGTAGCATCCAGGACTGCAAAGCTTGAGGCTGGAAATCTCGGTCTCTTCTTCAGGACTGTGAAGTGTTGTGTTATGTTTTTTAAAACATACGAAAGCGTGACAAGTGTGATTTCTGTGGTGAGCAGGATGCGGAAAAACAAGCCATGTTTTGCTTTTTTTTTTAATGAATAAATATCCCTTGTGCATTTATTATACATAGAACACTAAATTAGAGCTGGGCATTTTAAGTGTAGCACGTGCCCGTGTGGTCATTTGGCTCAGTGTTTGTGAACCTGAAGTCTAAAGTAACAGTAAAGCGGTCAGCTTTGACCTAAATTTGAACTATATTAATGACTCTTTAACAAAAATTTCTATGTCTAATGGAGATGGTTGATAATCATTGAATGAGTCTTCATCCTTGTTTAATGCAAACCAAACATTGCTATGCAGAGAAACTTACAGAAAATAGTGAGAATTCACTGCTGCTCATTTTGTGAGCTCAGGGAAATGGAAGGAACATTGAGGATAAAAGTACATTAACTTGTATTCAGTTTTGATATTCAGAGTTACAGAAGTGGGTAAAAAAATGTTTTCATAATTATTTTTAAGCCTACACTTTATATAGAAATAAATTAAGAGATTATACAGTGCTTCAGTAAAACAAACAAATTGTAAAATGCTTATTCTACATTACCACACCCATTAAAGGTATTTCTTCTAATTTAATTTTGCTTTGTATTTCAAAGGGAGATGGGGAAGCTTCAGGATAGTTGATATAAGTAGATACTGAAGATTGCTGTGTTTCCTTGACTGTTGGTTTGTGGTTGGTTGTTTGGTTGGTTGTTGTTTGGGGTTTTTTTGTGCACCTATGTGATCTTTACTTTGTTTCTTTTTAGTATGTCAAATGGTAAATGTATCTGCTTTGTGCAATAGGAACTGGTCTTCCTAAAAGCTGACTTCTTTGCACTATTTGACTCCCCTGGCATAGCCTACTGTCGAGTGAAACCTTTCTGCCCGGTACTTAAGCTATGAAGGAATCAACCTCACTGCTGATGGAGGTTATTTGTGAGGTTATGTTTTTAGGAATAAATATACACTGGCTTGGAAGGTATTGAGTTGACAAATGTCATGGAAAATGGTTTTTCCTTTTAGCTGATAAATCTGAGTACTCTGCTTAATTCCTGAGGGATAAGGCTGGGAGGAAATAAAATATCTTGCTCAATATATATTTAATACATTTGGTAGGGGTATAGCTCCTTAGATAAGAACATTTTAGTCTCATGAACAGTTTAGGTGCTGACAAATCCAAGTGGCTTTGGCACTTAGACGTGGAAAAAAGATGTCATGGAAAAGACTATAAAGCTTATTTGAAAAGACATGCCCACAACCTTTATATATAGCATTTCTGGTAAGCACTTTCTGTCTTCTTTCAAGACAAATGGTGAAGACCTCAAAAAAAGGAAGATAATGATAAGTTCTAAGGATGATTTTCTCTGATCATGTAATAGTTTTCCTCCTAGAGTAACTCTTGGCTGCACACCTTGGGCTTGCTTCCCCACCCAGCTCCATCCCACTGAATTCCTGGGCTCTTGATGGGAAGTAAAGTTGCTTGTCAACCTTCTCAGATGACATGCCGAGAACTGGGGCCACTGTTTTGTGCTTGACGAAGTAGGAACATCCAGAGCCAATTAAAGTTTACTATGCTTCTGGATACATATGGTGTCCTTGCTATATTAAGGCTATATATTTTATACGTAAACAGTGTATCCTACCCCTGTTGTCCCTGGAGGAATCCTGAATTGTCACACGTGAGTATTATAATTGGATGCCAGGATGCAATCTCAATGCTGTCACTTGCATTCCCGTGCTGGCATAAGACCTTGGCTGCAGTCTGTCCCTGTTGGGAAATGTTTTATACCTGGAGATCTTGTTCGTTGTTTTACCAATAGTTAACAGGCCTGTCTGATATGCCTTTCTATGAAATCTGTTATCTGCTGGAAGTAACTCTCACATGCAGGATTTACGGTATGAAGCTCCCTCGTCAAACAGATTTAGTTGAAGTCAGCTACTGGAAGGACTGCTAATTAGTTTTCAGAGAAAATCCTTGCAGTATTCATGCAGGTATTTATCCAGCTATGCTGAAATGCCTACAGGTTTATTGAAATCCAGAAAATGTGAAACTGTAGGTTAATTAAGGCTCATATTTTACTAGTGAGAAGACTTTTGAACTCTGCTTTGTGAGCTTTTATAAATGTACTTATTAAATGCCTTAAGGAAATTTTAGTTGGTGTTAAGCAAACATAAGACTCATCAGGACATTTCTCCAGCGTTTTAAATTTAATTTCCTTGACGTTAATTGGCGATGGCGTGTTTTTATGTATTTTCTGTAAAAATCATTTGGAAATCTTGAAGTGAACATTTTTAAACGAGTAAAAGGGTGGCAAAAATTTTTAAATAGTTTTTAATGAGTTTTTATTCCTCAAGGTTTGAGCAGAGTGGGGCATACTAGGAAACAATGAGTTTTCACTGCAGAAGGACTGTTGAGAGTGTTTTGATAGTGAGAGGGGAGGATCATTTTTCTTCATTCAGTGTGTGTTTTGGAAAGAGCAGAAGACACTGACTTTTGCTACCTTTACCCATTTCCATCATTGTATTCTGTACCTGCTGGGAGATTCATAACACCTTCTTGCAGAAAAGGATCATCTTTGGCATATGCTTCTAAAACAGCATCTGTGTGCTGGGCAAGTTGTATCTTAGCTGGCTTACATATGTAGGAGAGCCAACTGCTGCTGGGCTCTACGTTAACTGGCTGATTCCAAAGGCACTTGCAGAATATCAAATCCCAATCCCAGATACAGTGTGAGTGCATGGAAGGAGACAAATTGGTAATAAATAAGGGGCAGATGATGAATAAAAGGAAGAAAACTCATGATGGAGAGATAAATTAGGAGATAAATTTTCGTGAGATAAAAGAAAAATGGGAAGAACAGCAAAAATAATACACTGTTGACTGTGGCAGTCATCAACTACAAGCATTACGAACTATTAGCTTTAACCTTGTACTCCATTACATGAATCAATTGGGGGAGGGAAGGAAGTATTGAAGCTTTTTCTTCTCAGAATTAAGTCCACAATCCCCTTGACAGTCTCGCCCTGAATCTATACATCTTAAATTTGAGACTGCTAAGGCTTTTGCTGGCTGGTCTGGATGGCCACTGTCTTCCCCTGCCATCGTTACTTGCAAACATCATATTGTTAATTGCGTTGCATATTTAGTTATAGCACACTTGTACTCTGGTGCAGAGGTGCTTGTGTGCTTGAGTGCAGCGAACCTCTGGTGCGGAGGGTGAAATAACCATTGTGTGAGCTGCATTTAATCATGCTTACAGTCAGGAATGGCTTTTGCACACTCTCAGACAAGCCTATACATGACAGGTAATGAGAGCGGAGCGGGAGGTGGGTGTTAGCTGTATGGTTTGTGGTGACATTGGTCGGGGAGCTGAGCAGATGGGTTTGATTGTCACCGGCAGTGTGATTCCAGTGAGAGCTGACTGTGGTGACAAGCGATTTACAATGTGCTATTTACAGTTTGGGTTTGCAGTCTCTCAATGACATCTGAGTGCTCTTTAGCAACTGCTTTTCTAAGAGCTGTTAATTGAAAATGGAATTGTGGGTGGGCTTTGGGAGTGCAATAGCAGCTACAAGTACTATGCGCAACCATGGAGAACTGTTTAATTTCTTTGACTCCCAACTTGTAGCTCTGTGCAGCAGCAAGGGAAAAAATGTATATATACGAGCAGTGGGAGGTCGGACACCTTGGAAATGCTGTATACAACATGCATGCACCCATAATGAGTGATAAAGGCTTGAATCTCCTTTTACATAGCTGCTGTCTGTGATTTGGGATTGCTTTACTGGCAGCCAGTGGATTTCAGAGACTATAAAACTGCTGAAGATTGGGAACGAACCTGGGCTATGGAAATAGCTCATGCAGGGCAATAGAGGGGTTTGTAAGCTGTGCTGGGTGCGTTTGAGCTAGTTTTGCGCTGTTGGAGGTCTGGCTCTGTATGACTGAAGTTAAAGGAAACGTTGCTGCTGACTCCTAGAGTGTGGGGTGAAGTCGCACGCCTTAGGAGTAGTACCAGCTAGTCATCAGGTCAGCGGTGATACTGCCGTGCATTAAGAGAAATTGAGATAATGTTTCTTTCCGTTCTGTTTGTAAAAAGAGAGGTTGTTTGGGTTTGGTTGTGTGGTGGGTTTTTTGTTTGTTTGGATAGTTTTTTTCTTTTTAATATCATTTCAAAATACTATCACAACCAATTTGAAATTACTAGATTTGCTGTTTGTGTTGCAACCTACACAGCATGGTTTGATTATGTGCAAGTGTTGCCAAGAGGTTGAAGTCACCTGAAGCAAATGTCACGAGCAACAGGACTTTGCAGCAGGCACTGGTTTAATGAAACTGCTCTGTGTTGGTATCGGGTCATGCGAGGGCATTGTTTATTTGGATTTATTTGCCAATCCACCTTATTAACAACATTTAATGTGAAAAATAAACTATGAAATGATGAAAAAAACAGATCACAGCACGCAAAGTATAGAAAGGGCCATATCCAGGTAACTGTACTTTGAGGTTATATCCCAGCATAAGCGGATTGTAGTAATATAGTGGAAGAAGATGCTCGTATGAGAAAAGGGGATAGGTCAATCTGGTCCTTGAGGAGCCTTTGTAGGATGGAAAAGGAGGAGCACATCTGTGGGGAAGGGGTGAGGTGGTGGGGCTTTGTGCAGGTCTGTGCTGGGCAGCATGGTTTTTTTGAGGGATAAATGTTACACAAGTGTGTGCATATAAAGGGATATGCCCAAAGAGGGGGCTCGTTGTGTGAATTCATCTGTGTCTCCCAGCGTCCAGCTCAGTGTTATCTAGTCTACCATCATGCTGTTAAAACGTTGAGTGCTTTTGCCGGCTTGTCAGTAATTTCATCCTTGAGAGGGAACCGCACTTTATTTTGCACACACGCACAGTTTGTGGATTTCTGTATGTGTGAGAGAACCCGTGTCTAAAAGCTGGGCTGCTGTTCAGTTGCCCCTCTCGTTTCCCTCTCGGAAACCGCCATCGGTGACAAACAGTGCTTGAATTACAAGCGTTTTGTGATTCTCAACTGCTGTTTCCTTCTGATCAGAGGCCACAGAAATCTCCAGCTGCACTTAACCCACAGTCACCATATCCAGTGCGTCATCTGTGAAGGCACCCAGCTGCTCGAAAGCATCCAAACAACTTCTGGGCCCTGATAATATATAATTGAGCTCAATGGGCACAGAAAAGATTGTTGTTCTCTATAGAAAGGACTGAAAAATGATGTGTTTCTTCGTGTGCCTGTTGTTCTGCACTGCACATCCCCCCTAGGTTTAATGAAGTTCCTGAATAGGCACTTTGGATTCCTTGAAAACACACACAAAACCAGGCACGTAATGTGAAATCCAGAGCCATTCACAAAACCAGTCGCGATGACAGGATGCAGCTAACGTTTGCTGAGCACGGCGAGGAGCTGTGCTCCGCGGCACGCCAAAGCAAACACCTGCATTCATTGATCAGCCGCTCGTAGAAGCTGCCACTTTACTGAAGATTTGCCTGCAGTGACGTGTCACAGGCGTTTCCCCCCCTTATAATCACCAGTTTCACCTGCAATTTTTCAATAAGCTATTGAATTATACCTCTCTAAATGATACACTGCAAATCCAGCGGGTCCTAATTGCTAATGATGGTTCTGAAAGACTTTCATTTGACTGTAATTAGGTTTGCAAGCAATCAGCTGCCCTTATCAGAATTGAAAACACATATAATGTAAAATATGGGCTGGTGGGAATGTAACGCTTTCTTAAAAGGAAGAGGGAAGAGGAAGATGTTTTATTAGCAGAAGCTGTGACATATTTTAACACCTTGAAAACATCATGTGTGAAATTAATTCTGTTCAGTATTATACCATCTGGCGATGTTATTGTTCTCTATATATTGCCTTGTAAAGCACGCTTTTTTCATCTGGGTATAAGCCTGTGTTTGAAATAGTAATCATGAGTCAAACTGATTACTAAGGATGTTATCCCTGCTAGATGGGTTAAAAATACATGTTGGGAAATCCCATGGACTCAAAATGGCTTCCCCATGGAGAGCTTCACTTGCAGGGCTGATGAAATTAGAAGAAAAGGGCCTTGTTTTTGCCGTGCCCCTCCCCTGTGAATAGGTATATATGCTCACAGGTAAGAGAAACTCTTGCCAGGTATTTTTTATTGAAGCTGAAGTAGAAAATGCCTGTATCTTAGACTCAGCACTGTGATAATTGTTTAATGGTACACTAGTATTTTGGTCCTGCCTGCATGCTAATGCCTTAAACACCCAGCTCGGAGCCTCCGGTGCGAGCTAATGGGCATTAGTAGCTGGTGTCTTCAGGCTCCAGTGTAGGCACAGAGAGTCCCCATTTGTAGACGCAGAAGAATGTAAGCTTAAAACCTGGTTGCAATCTGGTGTTTGCCCACTCTGACTACAATACTGGCTCTTTGGCCGTGTGGATTGTCTCTTAACCAGGACTTGAACGTGGGCGTTAATACCTGATATGATGACTAGTGTGAATATCGTGGTAGTGTTACTTCTAGATGACAGAGCTTTTACAGCCAAGGAAGAGCATGGAAGAGCTTAGGTCATATCTGGAAACAGAAATAAATGGTGGGTTATTAATATCCCTCATGTTTCTCTAAAGCCGATGGTATGAGCTGATTGCACCTGGGATGTGGCAGAAGGGTTTTCTCTGCCTCCTCTGCTTTCACCTGCCATTGCTGTTGTTGCGTGTGATCAGGCTTGTAAGAAAATGAGCAATGTTGGCATATTTTTATTTCTAATGCAAACTTTGCCACTGCTTTGCGATCTGCCCTGCTGCATCTCACTTTGTCTTTTGGCTCCAGTTTATGCAGCTGTGAAACGGTGTTACCGGAGAGATGTCACAGCCCTGGTACCACACCAGGTAGTGCTGTTGGGAGAAGGTGCCCCTGGGCGTTCCACTCTCACGCTCCACCCGGTGTAACATAAAAGTCCCAGAAAATTCCAGACTGACAGAAAATTAGAAACAGTGGCTTTTGGGTTAACCTAATTATATTAATCAATTAGACATCTTGAGAGTAGTAGTAAAAAAAAAAAATAAATAAATTACTGTGCATGGAGCAGTTATTGTCTCTCAGGATTATCTTTTTTCTTTTCAAGTTGGCACCCTACTTTAATTGAAAACTTAAATGATTATTAAAGGTGCCATATTGGGAAGTGAACCATATTTTAAATGTGCGACGCAATCAATTGCTGTCTTAAAAGTTCCCATTCATGTTACCAATAAGAAATTAAACAAAAAATTAATTTTGACTGAGGCTGCTTGGAGATAAATTAAGCTCTAGCTTAAGTGATATAAGACAGTATAATAAAGTGACCTTTTTGAATTAAAAAAAGAAATCTTCTAGCACTTTTAAAAATATCTTTTTTGTATTCTACAAATAACTTAAATCTAAGCCAAGACTTCTAACCTATAGGTTTGCCTGTGTATTAATTGGAAGCACAGAAGTTCATCCTCAAATTTATTATGAAAACATTGAAGTGTTGAAGCTATGTTACTTAATTCTTTTTTCCTGCGCAAATGCTGTATTCACAAAGGCAGGAGGTGTAGAGGCGATGTATTTACACGTGCTGTAACACCCGCTCTGGTGGGAGCGGCGGGCGCAGGGGGGGCTGTGGTACCCCGCGGCGAGCACTGCGCTGCGGCGAGAGCTGTGGGAGCAGGAGAGCAGCCTCAGGAGCCTGTCAGGCTCCTGTGTGATGCTTAAAGTCTTAGTTAGGCATTTGTAACCTTAGGTCCAGCTCCTGAGTGCTAGAACTCCATGGATTCACGGGCACGGACCTAGGCTGTGCGCTTGCAAGATGTGTGGGGAGGCTTTTAAAGTGTCAGCGAGCAACAGCCAGAGGAACTGCTCCCTTACTGAGGGCGTGGAAGGCTCCCTAGTTTGGCCTCTCCAAGGGGAAGATGACAGGCAGAAAAAAGAGGCAATTCCTTGAATACAGTCAGTGGGATATTTTCGTATCTCTTTGTAAACGAAAGGCAGTACTCCTGCTTTTGTAGCTGACTGCTAACAGCCCCTCTGAAGAGGGGGGAGGCTGCCATTCCCCTAGGCCTGACCAGCTGCATTTTTGGCTGAGATTTATTAGAAGCAGAAAGTAAACGACAGTGTGAGTGGCCGTGGTACCACAGCCTGGTGAGCTAAAGCAGTGTGAAATTCAGGTACTGAGCTCGCATGATTGCTTTCACGGTTTGCAGTGCTTTGTGGTGCTGTTGTGGAGTTTTTGAGCCTTCCCTGGATTTAGCCAGGCAGTGACGGTGGAGGGTGGCTCTGGCCAGCCCCAGAGGCCACCTGCGTCCCCAGAAGCCACACGCTGCCCTGCTGCAGCACCGTGTTGCTGAACGGTCTGCTATTTATTTCATTTTGTCAAAAAATGTCCTGGGTATGAAGCTCAGAAAAGTTATCTATAATCTTCCTCAGCCCCGAGGAGGTTATTCTCCACTTTGTGTAGTTGCACAAGTTGGAATGTTGCAATCTCTCTAAAATCAAGACATTTTTAATTTTGTGCTCAAACTCACGGAAGTGGAACAAGCTTTTAAATATAAGTCCCCATTTCCCATGTTTAACCCTTTTTCATAGTATATGAACTATATGAAAGCCTCCTTTGTTATTAGCAAAAATGTGACATGGCTTTATTATACTGAGCTTGCTGTACTCTTCAATAATTCAAAGGGATATTTTGAATCTGTTCCATCGCCAGTTGAAGAACGCACTATGGCCCTTACTACATAAGGCCATGACTCCTAAACCAGACAAAATAAACTTGTCCTTTTGTCCTGACCTTTCTCTGGAACACTTTTCTCTGCTCCGTATTAAAATACAGTGATACAGTTATATGAGTGAAAATGAGAGAGTTACCCTTAAGTAAAAGTTCCTGTTGCTAAAAGAAAACAAATATTTTAATAGCAGATCAACTGCAAAAGTTACTGTGGTGTTGCCTTTCCGGTGCTGTTGGAAGTTTGCCTCTACTATCAGCAACACTTTACAGGCTATGACAAAATACATCCTCCCAATGCGTCCAATTTTCCGTTTGTTAGTAGTCAGGGTAGGATGAGTTTCAGATTTATGCTTTTGTATTGGATCAGCTATTGGAAAGATTATACAAATGTGTCACTGTAACGTGAACGGACTTTCCTGAAGAAGTCCTGAACTTAGACCAAAGTCCATCCTTATTCGGGAAAGCGCATGAGCATGTTCTGAGCCGGAGCTGCTTCCCTGATGTCTGTTTTCTTACGCTGCTGGTCTCTGTGAGCAGTTGCAGTGACCTGTTTTTCAAGCAAATGGAATTCTTCACTTTCTCCAATTAAAGAAGAATTGTTATTATAGTTTAATCACAGTTCCTCCTAGTATGGAAGACACCAGAAGAACGTCCTCTCTTTAGCCCAACAAAATGAAGACTTAGGAGTAGGGTGATAGCCTTTCTAGGTCTGTCCCGTGTGTAAACATCTGTGAGACAGGATCTATTTAAGGTAAAGGAAAAGTTTGGCAAAGGACGGCATGGGTGTAAACTGGTGTAAAGCAGATGCTAGCAGGAAGTTAAGCTTTCAGCCCAAAGCCTAGTGAGATCCTGCAAGATACTGTGGGGGGAGGAAGCAGGGAAATAATTGGTTTGCAGGCAGAATTTGATTTAGGTCATATAAAAAGAAAAAGCTATATGCCATTAAAGTCTCTTGACAGCAAAGAGCCGAATCACCGGCCTTGAAGTTCCCGTGTACTGTACGCCCCTTTGCTTTCCCAGTTAGCAGAGTTACAAATAGACGTAGGAACCCACATGCTTAAGAAAGAAGAACGAAGTTCCCTCTCATGCAGATCTTGTCTGCATGATCAGAGAAGCAAGAAAGCGAAAACCCCAAGTTTGCTTATAAAATGCAGCCAGGCCTAAGCCCAGCTTGCCCTGATAACCCTCCCCCCCCCGTCTCCCAAGGCTAAAGAAGTCCTTAAATTAATGAAAATAATAAAGCTGAGACTGAGTGTAGAACTGGAAACTGATGTTTCATAATTTTTCTTTAAGACATTTCAGGTTGGCTTTCTCTAATTATTTTAATAAAAATATTTTAATTGTAAAGCAGGTGGATTTTATCCTAGCCGTATGAAGCAGCAAAGATTTGGTGCGTGAACATTTTCCACAGTACTCTTCTTTCTACCAGCTGTGCTCACCATTTCCTTCTGAACAGGTTTTACTCTGATCTTGTTGAACAAAAAAAAATTCTCATATTTTAAAAATGAAAATCAACTGCTCAAAGTAGGCAGAGGGTTAATAAAAATGGAAATTCTGTTAAAATTTCTAATCAATCTGTTTAATGTTTTATAGTCTCCCCTCCCCCTAACACATGTTCTTCTCTTGTAAAGCACCTTATTGCTTCCTGCTTGTTTACCAGCTTTTAGCAAGTCAAGCAGCTTTCAAATTGCTTTGATGTTAATTATAGAACTTGTTCAATAGGGCTTGCTAGGTGAAGGAAAATAGCTCATATGTTTAAGAAAATAAATTAATATACAGACAAGTGCTCTGTGCTTTGGTTCTGAAGAAGGAAATGACAAAATACTGATGACAGTGTTGTGTTGTCAAATAAAAGCTCTATTTGGGTGGCAGGCTGCTTTCAGTTTGCAAGATTTGATATTAGTTGTCTTCACTTCTCTTAACGATGAAGAACTATGTGCTGAGGACTGATCCTCATAATTGTAAAAGGGGTTGAGTTTCAATACCCCTTGTGCCAAAGTAAAAGCTTCAAGGAACAGGGATTTTGCCTTAGCCCACAAAAGCTGTTACTATAAAGCAGCCCTTTGGATCGTGGGTTATCCCAGCTATCCCATTCCTTCTGCTCTGGTGGCTGGTCCGGCCTGAGCTGCACTTACTCTATTTAGTTCAAGTGTTGTTGCGTTAACATTTTAGCTGCAGCTCAGTTTGGGGATTTACAAAAAAATGCTCTTAGAATTTGGAGAAAACTCTAGCTGTCTGTGAATAAAACTGCTACATACTCAGATCTGAATCGATCAGTCAATGTCAAGACATAAACCCCCTGCAAGAGAGCATCGAGTAGCAGTGTCAGGGTGGGAGCTGAGATGGGGACTGCTCCCCGCCGGTCAGGGCTGTGCGCTCTGTGGTCTCTGGCAAGTCACAGCCTCATTTCCCTGTGTTCATCTTGTATGTAAATTGTGTTTAATCATAACGAACTTGTCTACCAATTCCTAATCAAGGTGTAAAGCTTTAATCAGAGAATTTGTGCGGTGTTTGGAGATCTTCAGATGAAAGGTTCGGTACCTGTGTGATAAATGAATATTAATAATTTCTAGTACAAAGCACCGTAGCCATTACAGCAGACTGTGGAGTCTGTGAAAAACAGTGCTGTGCTGAAGGACCGGAGGGTACCTATCAGGAAGCGATTTAAGGCGTTTGGCTTATTGGTGGCATTGTGTTTTTAAATTAGTAACAATAAACAGAGGAGGATGGTGGAAGATGTATCATGGCAAAATGCTATTGCAAGATTTGAAGTAAAATTTGCAGTCTGATGTTTCCTATAAGTATTGCAGTCATTTTGGTGATGGAAACATACTGTTTTCAGTATTAAGGCTTGTGCTTCCAGTGTTTTAAATGAACCTGTGTTTTAGTATGCCATAAAGACTGAAAACGACGCCCTCAAACTTTCTTCTTTATAATAATGTTACATTGTGATATAATTATGTGATATAGTTATTACTGGTGTGCTTTTACTGGTCTACAGGAGGTACCAATGGGTGTGTTGTTTCTGGAAGCAGTAAGTGGCGCGGCATCTTGCATGCTATGTTAGAGCGATCATAAAGCATTTGCTGGAGTAGAACTGTATGAGAGTGTAACATCGCATTGGGAGAAAGAGACCTTACCTATCAATAGCAATGCAAGGCTTGTAATTTTAAGTCTTTCTAATTTAAATCATGAAAATCTGTTTTTCATGAATAATTCAGAGATCTGATTTAGTAGAATTATTTCCAGCCCATGTATATTAAACAGCCAACCTGCTATGCCAGTTCTCTTTAAGACACTGTTGATGGGGTTTTTCTCTTTCCTGCAGAAATGATCATCTTTGTTAGAAAATAAAGCTGCTGTGGCATTTTGTCCTTTTGATTGCATGAGGATTTCTCTTTAAACCTTGTAGGCTAAAATTCAAGCTGAAGAAAAATAAACCCCTTACTACAGGAGCTCCTAGAATTCAATTTGGAGAGAGTAAACCTTGTACTATATCCATTAGGAAAATGGCAGTATTCTTCCATTTCCTGATGTTATTCAATTACTTACCCTGCTTCCTGCTTTTAGCGTAAACTGTATATTTTAGCTCATGACCTTTGACAGCAAATTGAATCAGAAGTGGAGATGCAATGAAAGTTTCTTTTGAAGATTCTTTAAAAGCATTGATGTGTAGGAAATTTTGGGGTTTGTTTTGTTTTGTTGTCGGCTTTTTTTTATAAGCCTTGCTGTGGATTTTGTAATATAGTGCATTTTCCTTGGCAAAAAGGAAATTTGTTAATGTCCTTCCTTCTTTGCCTTGGAGAACAGCACAGTCTGTGTAGCTGCTCTTGTTAGTGCATGCCTGCTGAAATTAGCATTGCATATTTTAGTTAATACTAATAAAAGTGGAGTTTGTTTAATTTAGAATCAAACCCTTGTTTAGATTGGATTAGCACTTTAAGAAAAATATTTAACTTGTAAAATGATGCTATTGACACAAAGTGGTTACAAGTCCAAAGTCATCCTGGGCTTTGTTTCACCACTGTTGTGGCCTTTCTCTTTGTGCCTGCTCCCCACTCACGGGTTTTCATCATTTAAAAATGATATTATGCAGTTTAAAGCCTTGTGATAGAATGAAAAAAAATTCTTTTTTTGTGAAACATCAGTAGAACAGTATAAACAGAGTCTTTTAAATGTGAGACAACCTTTTTGTAACATGTTGCAAACCTAACAGTGCCCCTGAGTGAGTGAAGCTTGCATCTTAGTAAGAACTGAGGAACATTGATCAACAGTGCTGAGGGTGTATTTGCATGGCATCCTAAGAAACCTCTCATGTATCAGTAATTCCAACATGCTCAAGCGTATCAGGAAATCTGCAGAAAGTAATTCACCATCAGCCCTCTCATGGCTTTTATCTTGCCCCAGTTTTACTCGCTTGGAAATACAGGCTTCGTTTTCTGAAATGTCTCAGCACCACACTTAACTGAGTCCCAATGTCAAACTGACTTAAAGTACTTGGGAGGCAATTTTTTAATAAAACCGATGGGATTTAGGGTCTGGATTGCCTCTGTGACTATTTATGTTTAGTGAAAATCTGTTTCTCGTTCACTCCTTTTACACTGCCCTTCAGGAAGGGAAAGTCAGCCCAGCCGTGCTGACTGCACTGGAGTTGCAGTTTTGTGGGTGGTAGGACATCTGAGACATCACCTGGACAAACCACGCATTTTCTCATTTATATAAGATTTGAAATTTTCAACACCTCCAGGTCTGCTGCCCTTAAAAAAAAAAGGGTGGGGAGGGAGCACAGAAGTGTTTCGTTGATGGTGCTGCAAATACCCTCTTGCAATGAGAGAGGCAAATCTTCACAATCGTTGTTCTAATCTTTAGCTCCTCCTAATTGTAGCTCACTTACGAGGTTTTGGTCATACTGTTTCCCTTACGCTTGTGAATACTGTGAACACTGAAAGAAACCCAAACCAACGCATTCGTCTCAAACTTTCCAATGTAGGTACCCCAAACCTACCTACAACTCTGCAGAAAGCGTCGGTAAGAACATCGGTGCTGCTCAGATCAGGCAGCCCAGCCATACCCAGTGCCCTGCTCCGATGAAACTTCTCACAAATGGTGTTCCCTGAGCTTTTAACAGCTGAATGAGACATTAATGGTTTTTAGCTTTATCTGACCGCAATGCCTTCGTGTCATAGTTTTGCCCATTTTATCATTTTTACTAATCCTCTGTCTTTATAGAATAATGACATCCTGAGGGGAGTAAGAGCCCGTTGGTGCATTTAAAACTTGCACTTGGACTGAACTTGAACAGAAATTTAATTCAGTAATAAAAAATCAAGAGATGTCTTAAATTTGTTTCTTCCAATGTAAAGAAGTGGACACCCACTTTCCTTCTCTGAGTTACAAAAGCAGCCTGCCCCTTGCCCCAGCTGTTGTGGTATCTGCTTGCACTGGAAGTGCCGTCTCTTTTTTGCTACATTGAGTTGTAAAATTTTCAGACCTGTACGCAATGCTAAGTTGTATCGTGGTCTGCCTTGGGTGCGTGCTAGGGGACAGCCTGGCTTCTCTGAATATGTATTTGTCTACCCTGGTACAAGAGCTTTGTTGCTTCGGGTTGTGTTGTTCTGCAGGCTGTTCCAAGATAACATTTAATTCTTTCTTGTTCTGGCTACAGCAATGCCAAGTATTTGTTGAACATCTGTCAGCGTGTTCAGATTATTAACCTAACTTCTGCTTATTTATGTTGATAAGAACATTTAAGCCTCATGACAAGCATGCATAACAGTTCCTTACACTGCTAGTCCCACTGAAATCCAGCTGAGAGGGTTGACGCAACGTTACGCCAACTGGCAAAGCGTTGGCAGTTCCTCCTTCAAAAGCATTCTGTGCTGCCCGTGTCTGGAAGGTGGCACAGCTTATAAATGGTTGCGTTTCATCTTCAAACTCTAAAGCTCATCATATTTTGGGATAGACTAAAAAATATAGGAAGTGGACACCAGAACTGTTTCCAAATTTGGCATCTGTAATCGGAAGGTTGTGGTCCGTTGTACTGGTGCAGCGTGGTGCCTGCTGGCTGTTGCATTACAGTGCCAACTGCGGCGTGTTGAGGAGCACAGAGTGACATAAAGCTGGTGAGATCGGGACCTCTTCTCAGGTCTGCCATGGAGGCAGGTCCCTTCAGTCCAGAGGTTGTGGGGTCTGCATCCTTGGAGATTTCCACAGCTCCCCTGAGCAGCCTGGTCTCTCCTGAGCTGAATCAGCTTTGCTTGGAGTGGGGCTTGGAGTTCACCCCTGAGGGCCCCTCCAACCAAAACTGTTGTGTGTCACACTGAGCAAGTAATTTTTGGGAACAAAACCTGTTGTTTATTACAGTTATTTGGTGCTGTTGGGTTGCTAATGTAGTGTGTGTAACAAGGAACTCTGAAGCCAGCTTGGGAAATGGTCCCTTCCTTTGGGTCTCCAAAGGCCTTCACTTTATTGTTAGCACCAGTTTTTGCAAGTTGAATTAAAGGACAGATCTCCTTCTTGGACTGCATGTAGTCTGCTGGGCAGCGAAATGCACTTGGAGCCATTCTCCCAAGTCCTATAATATTTTACTACAGATACTATTAATAAAAGTATTAATTACACTGTTCTGGAATTAGAATTTCGTAATGAAACCTCAAACAGAAAACTGAAGCCAGGTTGGCCAAATGTCATGAAACACTCAAACCTGAGCTGTGAGTAAAATAAAAGTCTGATTTGCTTTAAGGTTTATGGTTAAAAGAATGTAAAACTTTTCAGCTTGTCCAAGTTTTGACAGAAAACCTAGCAGTACTTGGCAGGCCTGGCTGGGTTTCCTTAAGTGTGAAATGCAAGATAAAACTGGTGACTCGGAGCCAAGCACAATGAAACGAAAAGGTTCTCCTGAAACAAAGAGCAATGGAGATGCACAGAGTTTTCTCACAGCTCTCCTTCAAATCCTGGCCCGGTTCAGTGGGGTGCGGTGGCTGGAGCATCCCCAAGCGTGGCACAGGAGCGCTGCGGGAGAAGGTGCGACTGGGAGACGCGCTCGGTCCGGTGACACGGCTGGCGAGCGTGGCTCTGCTGGCGTCGGGGCAGCTGGGCTGCTTTGTGCCGGTGGACGATTTTGCCCATGAAGTTACCGTTCGGTTGTAGAGTGAGCGCAGCAGTGAGAGAAACCCTTGAAGGCTGTCCCGTTGCCTTGTAGCGCATACAGCAGTACCAACGTACAAGCTGTAATTAAAAGCTGTTTGGAATACATTTCAGATGTTTGACTTGGATGGGAGGGGAAAGGCAATTTTCTCTCTGTCCTTCCTTTCACCCTTGAACTGGGACTTCTACAGCCTGTTAGGTGAAATGAAGAACTTTTTTTCGGTTTCTATCCAGAAAGGCTTTTTTGAAAAAAAAAAAAAAGGGGAGGTTGTTACAGTATTCAGAAAGATTTTGCTGACAGCAGAGAGTTGTGTTTGTCCACGTGGGGAGCAGGGGGAGTCAGCCATTTGACATTGCTGTTCATCCAGTACACTCCAGAATTTTGATTATTTACAAAATTTTTAATCTATTTAAATTACTTCAGTGCTTCGAGTATTTGATTTTTAGGACTCTGACTTTTTTTTTCTTTCCTCCTTTTTTTTTTCCTTTTTCTTTTTATCTCTCTCTCTTTGGG
>JAVJGI010000001.1:102740032-102814112 GCA_035590275.1 Ibycter americanus | reverse complement strand
CTGCTCATTGCGCGGAATTCCCCCCCCCCCCCCCCCCCTTTTTTTTTTTTTTTCTTCTTTTTTTGCATTATTTGCCATCTCTAATCACCAGGGTGCAATGAGGGCAATTGCAGTCTCGCCTTGTCTGCAGCTACAGCAAGCACGGTAAATGAGCAGGGATGCAAAGCAGGCTCATGGCAAAGCTACTTGAAAAACCCTTACTTTGTCACTGTTATTAATTAAGGGCATTTCTCCTTTCCCACCGTGAAGAACAAACTGTATCTGCGGAGCTGCATGAATACATTCAATTTTTCATGTTGCTACAGTTTCTTCCTTCTCTTTGCCAAAAACCTAGAGGTAAGCAGGTACGTTCCCTGAACGATGGCCCAGGGTCTCTCGCAGCTGTCATGAGCACCCCAGTGAATGTAAGCCAGCGTTGGTCTTGACAAGGAATTCTTGAGCATTTCAAAGTCTTTCAAAGCAGAACACAGGTTTCCCGCTACGGCACGCACACAAGCCGTGCGCCTCGCGCTCCCAGTTTTGCCTCTCGCCGAAGAGTGCGCCACCGCTTCCGACCGTGTTTAGTGAACAAGCCTAATGACAATTGCGGTCATTTAAAATTACGAAAAGGGCAACATTTACCCAAAGGGACTTATTTTCTGCCATGATTGAATAAAGAAGGGAGGCAGCTGCTAAGACTGGAAAAGGTCACTCAGTCACATCGGTTGATGAAAGAATCAGAGAAGCTGTCATCTCCGCCGCAGCTTCGCCTGCCAACTGACGGCCGTGCGCAGCCTTGGCAAAACAAAGCTGTCACTCCTGGCATCTGTCACGGCTCCCGGTATGCGGGCGTGCAGCCGGGCTGGCCGGCGGGCAGGAGGACACTGCCGCCGTCCTCTTCTGGGATCAATTGTTTGTTCAGCAAATGGTGTTAGGAGACTCTGGCTTTTCTCTTCTGCAGTTTGGAAGATCAAGTTAAGCTAAATATTTGAAGCTGTACTAGGCTGGTATTGACAAAACACAGCGCCGGAGCGCTGGGGCTGAAAGGGAGAAGGACGTGATAGGGATCAGGATGTGCCGGGGGTGTTGCAGATCAGATTTCTGTGATGTATTTATAATTTAAAATATTTCTAGTTTAAGGTGAAGGAGGTAACAGTAAAGATGTCTCAGCAGGTTTGTTGTGTGAGGGTTCAGGTTACGCTGGCTGCAGGTATCCTCATGCTATAAAAATCGTGGAGAAAATCCATTTTAGGTGTAGGAAGCAATCGTTTTCTCCCTTTGGTCCTTTCAGAGAAAAGGCTCTTGTGTTTTCCTTTGGCTGTCATTCCTCTGCTTCCCTGAAGAAATTAAGTTCTTCATAAATTTTTGGAAAAGACTATTCAGCAAGAAAACTAGAAATTGGCAGGTCGACGTGTTCCAGTGACTTCCAGTCATACATTGACCAAAAAAATATCTGTTGAAGTTAATTTCTCTGTACTGTCTCCTGCATGGGGTTCCTCCCAAGACTGCAGGGCCCTGCCAACCCAGGCCGCTGTAGTTCTTTCGACTTAAAGGTTTGCCCAAGAGGCCTTGAGATCTCTCTTGCAGTCATCCCCAACTTAGGCTGTGATTTTTCAGAATTGATCATGATTTTGTTATAATCTGCCTGTTAGTCAATACATACTGATATGTAGAGTCCCATGGTTTGTTTTTAATGGGAATTCCCTATGTATCTCTTCTTTCTCTCTGTAGCTATCGTCATCCTGCTTGAGGAGACCCAGTTACCTGCCTGGTCCTGCACTTGCTGCTTGTACACCTCTTCTTTAATATCCGTGACTTTTTTGAGTCTGACATACTTTTCTTCTTGTTCAGGACTAGATCTCTTCAGAGGGATCATGTCCAGCTGGGGAAAAAATGCAACATTTTGAAAGAAATGCACATTATGGGCCTTGCTTTCCCTACCATAGTTCGGTTGCAGTGGAGTAGCTGTACTGACCGTGTTCCTGTGTAGGCGATGCTTTAGCATAGATCTCGTGTTCGAGAGGTTTTGGGAACTGGATATCGTTTATGAAAGGGCAGATGACAGCAAGCCAGGGAAGCAGTGACACGCAGATAGAACTGTCCCATTAGCTTTGTCAAAACATTTCTTAATTGCAGTGTGATCCCTCAAAACATACATCCTGGAGAAAAATGAATCTAAATTCAAACCCACGCTGACCAGAGAAGAGCAGAGTCCTCTCCAGTATGTAAATTAGATTTGTAGTTGAGTGGAATTGATTCTGCTGAGACTAAATTAATCACAGTGCTTAATCACTGTAACCTTTAAACATAGCAATCCTGACCACAGCTGCGGGGTAGCACATTGTTCACGCAGACTTTTGACCTTCCAAAGGCACTGGGACTCAGGCAGAGGAGTGTGAGCGTAGCAGTCAGTCAAAGCTGCTTCAGTCTGACCTTCACTTTCTCCCACTGGTTTAGAGGAAGGATGAAAATTCATACCTTGTGGATATAAACCTGTGGTGAGCAAATTGTAATGCTCGTGGTCACATTCGTTGCAGTGCCTCCTCGTATCCCTCATGCTGGGACAGAACATTTCATTAAGGGACATGAAATAACCCTTGGTCTGCCTCCATTCGCAGCAATGGAAAAACTCTTTGCTAGCTGTGTCGTGCATGTTTAGGACCTCGGGCTGAAGGGTTAATCTTTTCCCAGGCCTTGCTATGTCAACATGTAAGCCTCTAGGCAATGCATGTTGTGGTTTTTCTTTATATTAGCAGAGAACGTGAGAATCTCTGGAAGACACATGTTTGGGCACAGAGGGGATACTGATACGTGCATACATTCCCCACCAAGACAATTATTATAGGACACTGAGATCACAGTGGTAGAATATACAGCCCATATATGATCCTGAAAACCAAACACCAGAAAAGAATTACTCATGCTTCCTCAAATCGGTCTCCTGCAGATCAGTTTTGTACATGTGGTAAAAGCTTATGCACGTGCATAGCAAAAAAAGCAGGAAATTCACATTTGAAACAAGCTTCCAACAGAAATTCTCAAGAGCTGCTAGGGACTGTGAATACGGTCTCCTTCAAACGTTGCACTGATTTGTAGTGTTGATGCTGAGGTCCATCCTCTAATGAGATGTACCAAAACCCTGCAAAGTCCAAATTCACTGGCTTCTCTTGAAAATCAAGACCTCCTCCTGCAGCTTGTAGCTCTCTAGAAGATGGGGTGCCGAAAGAAGCCTCTGCGTCATCAGTGAGAGGGTGCAAGGGGTGGGTGGGCTTTTCACAACATGTATGAAGCTTTAAGTTTAATGGGCTAGACAGTGTTCAAGCAGCTGTTTGTAGCTGATTCTTTTAAAATTGCATTTTCCTTCTACTTAGAATTATTTGGGGATATTTTGCTGTGATGCTTTATAAAAATAATCAATCTGTAGAGCTGACATGAAGACTGCTTTAGATGAGAGCCCACCTGTGAACATAGTCTGTTGTTGGATCCGTTCCCTACTCTCGTTAGCCAGCAGGCACAACTAGATATACTCTCAGCCCTTCCATAGATCTCCTATATTCTTCCTGCTAACTCTTTACCCCCTAGATTCCAATCTTGTAATCTGAAGATGATGTTGTTTCCTTCCCATACCGTTCTTTGTATTGTTTATTTTAATTGTTTAACTTTTGGGAATGTATGGTATACAGTATACGAATGTGTATGTATGTATGTGTAGGTATATACATGTATGTATAAGCACAGTTCTCAACCCAGGAAGGCCTTGGTCTTGATTGGTGACCTTCAGATAATAACAGCAGCAGCTCTCTTTGTACACGTTAGGTTGAGTTCTTCTCTAAGGCTATGTCCTATTCCGAAGTAAACTTTTTAACAAACAAACAAAAAACCCCAAACCCTTTAAAAACCTGCAGACGCTTGCTGGGAAGAATTTGTCATTGTTTTTAAAGCTGATGCTTGCTGTGATTTATTTTCTTTTTTAAATAAGGTATCCAAAAAATTTCTCCAACTGTCTAAGAGGCATAAAAATTCTGGCTTGTTGTAATATAAACTTGTTTCACACATATACTTTTCATTAATCATGAAGTACCTTTGTGACAAGAAGCTGGGTAAATTGTCTGACTCCTTGAAACCGTCTTTGCTGTAAACTATTAAAACAACACAACATCGTTGTGGAGTTAACTAACTGTCCCCCGTTGTGTTAGAAGCAGAGGTAAAGGCTGAATGTTGACAATTTGCCATTGCACTGCCATATGAAGTAGCTGTTTAGACATTGAAGATGGGTTAAGTGCTGCCAATACGCAAAAAACCCAAACAAAACATGAACAGAATCATTTGAAACGGCTTTAAAAAACCCACCTTGTTCTTTACTGCTCTAAATCTCCATATGTTATTTAGTTATTAATATCCATATCACAGCTGTATCCTCACGGGGGGAACTGAAAATGTACTGTTAATGGTCATTAGAGTAAGGAAAGTCTGGAATATTTAAGGGAAGCATGGTCTGTGAATGGGATTTGAACTTAGGAATTTGTACATCTGGGTGGAGAAAGATGAAAAGGATTCAAATGACAATGAGGACTGAGCTACAGGTTTATCTTGGTTTGGAGAAAAAGGCATGTAACATTTTGAATTTTTGGTGTGTATTTTGGTTGTTGGTTGTTTTTTGGTGTTCTGGTTTTTTTGGCTGTTGAGTGTTGATAGATTTTCCACGAAAGAATATCCCGTGATCCCATATCCAACATGACACACACTGGAATTGGTCACCTTTAATAGAAATGCTTTCTGATGCCACGTTTTGCAGCCAGGTCTGCGCAGGAGCTCGCAGGTAGATGTCCTGCTGGGAGTGGGTTTGCTGTTGCCTTCAGCGGGACCAATCGTGCAGAATTCACTACACGCTCTCAGCCTTGCTCTTCTGTTTCTCCTTCAAGCAAACCCACCGACCACATTGCCATAGCATCATTATAACGGAGGTTTTCCATGATTTCCAAAATAAAGGTGCAGCAATTTGGTTTTCTACCATTTGTGCAGAGCTGGATTTTTATCAGGAGATTTTGGCTTGCAAGATTTTCCCGATGAACTGAGGAGAGCTGCGGGTCCAGCCTTGGGGCATCCTGATGTCTTCCTTGCCTATGCAGAGCTGCAGTTAGGCACGTTCTAAAGCACACGTGAGCCTTGCAGGAGGGATGGAGACATCAGGCCAGAGAATTAAGGGTTTTGCTTTATCCCCAGCTGCGTTCTCACTTGGGCGCTGTTACCGTCTGCCTGCTGACACGGAGGCAGCGCGCTGGACACTTGGAAGTTAAGGACTCACCTAGTAAGGTCAGAAGCTAATTCAGTCCCTGTGGTTTATCCATCCGTGCTTCGTGTCTTGGCTGAGGTGGACAACCAGAGTGCCAGTGAGTGTCAGTTGTGATACCAGTTACGGAATCTGGCTGGTGCCTGCTGACCCGTGTCACAGGGGTTTTCACACTGAGAAGCCAGGTCTGCTGTGCTCGCTCCTTCGGGGGTGTTACTTTGATCCGTGATTATGCACTTGGCTTCCTCGCAGCTTAAGTGAAGTGTCAGAGTAAGGCTTGATACCAGCTAGGTCTTTAAAATAGATTATTCTGTTTTGCTGGATTTAATTATACATCTATATTTCAAACACAAATACATATATATATATGGTTAAACTTGTATTTTGTCATTTCCTGCAGCTGAAATATATTGTGGATTGAAATACACAGGTTTATCTGCCTGACCTTTTGCTAATTATTAGATTGAGATAAGTGTATGTAAGTGACAAATTGCCTTTAATGACATTTAATCTGCACACTGACATTAATGGCAGGTTTAGCAGCCTGGTTATAGTCTTTGTTGCTGAGAGACGAAAAGAGCAAGGACTTTTATCTTAATTTGACCTTATTCAAAAGGTGTTTGTAGTAGTAGTCAATTTCTGATTAACTTAATGACCTGTTTTACATAGAAAGCAGTCAAACATTGATATATGAAAGCGCCTCGAGGTGACAGATTACAGAGGCAGCAGCGCCGTTGCCAGATCCTCACTTTTAATGTCTGGGGGAGAGGGAGGTGGGAAGAGGAGCAGCCCCAAACTCTTCTCGCTGACACAAGGGTAGGTGCTACGCCTAGAAAACATCGCTGGTACAGCCTCTGTGGGACGTTGGTGGGAACGAACAGCCAGCATTTGACTTTGCTTAATGGTTTTCTGTACCGTCCAAACTTCTGAAACACAGATACAGACGGTTGTATATATACGTTGCACAAGATCCTTATGCATCCCGGGAATGCCTGTCGCAAAGTGTGTTTTTTGTTGAGTTCTGTGGAGCCGAGTGTGCTGTGCTGGGCAGCTGGGGGCCTGTCATTGGGACGGTGCCGTCAGGTGCTGGGAGGGGGTTTCCTCGTTAGAATCCCCAGGAAATAATGAACGTAGTGAAAGTGTCTCCACTGGGGATTAAGGCGCTGAGCTGAATCCCTCTGGGTATTACGCCGCACCATATTGAGGTCAGCCATGCCCTATTTCTATGACAACAGAGAGCCTACAGATCCCTAAGGGCAAGCAGAAAAGAGAGCCCAAGGTGGAAAACTCGAGTCCTTCTCTCTCATTGCCCTGTGATATATTTACAGAATGATTTAAGAGGAACTTCAGAGACAAGAGCAAAGGTTATAAACTGCTTTTAGTAAAAGTAAACACCTAAGCAAATCATTCAAGAACCCATTAAATGGCTAGACAGCTCCTATAAATACAGTTCATAATGCACTCAGGAATGCTCCACCACCTACCGGCACCAGTGGGCTTTCCTCTTTGAGCTCTTGAAAGTTTCATCTTAATGATGAAAATTGTTCCTCGCACATCACTGAAAAAATGTGAAGATGCAGTTCAGAAGATAGCTGGAAGGATAATAATGTACCTTAAGCTTGTAAAACAACTAATTAATTTATAGTTTAATGCCTTTTTTTTTTTTTTTTTAAATGCAACAGAAATGGCTTAAAACTAAACCAAACCGGGTGGCACATTGACACAAATGTTTAGTGAATTGAGATCAACACTTATTACATCAAATTACAATGAAACTGCAAACAGAATGCCTTGGCATGTTGTTCTAGAGCTTTTCAGCTGTCGCCCAGCTTGATGGGGAGGTGCTGTAAAGGCATCAATCACTGGGCCATTACAGAGTATCTAAAAGCACCAGATGAGCTGGAGAGGATTGTTTTGAATTGAGAAAAAAGTTTCAGGTGCTTTGGGTTTAAACTGATTTTGTAGTCTGCAGTTTGCCTACTGGGTGTGTCAGCTGCATCCAGCTGGGAGATGCTCCTGTCTGTCCTGCTGCTGTTTGAACATTATTTATAAAGTAGTTGTTATTTAGTAAAAACAACCAAATGCAGCTATGGTACCTGCTCACCATCGTCTTGGAAAGCCAGGTGTCTGCTGCTGCCACCAAGGGATGGATGGGAGAGCAAAGGGGCGATGTTTGTTGCTCCTGTTTTCCCTCCATCTCCCTCTGTCAGAATCGTTCTGGACCTGTTTTATCTCTACCTCCCTCTCCTCCCTGGATTCTCCAGCATGGGCTCACAACTGTAGTTTGGGTATTTGCTGAACTCCTGCTTTTACCTAGTTACACCTTTTCCCAGAAGGTGTAAGTTCTTTGATAATTCCCTGTGTTCCACTCTATGTAGGTGAAATTGGGTCTACAAGTTAAAAACATTCTGGGAGGCAGGAAGAGACTAATAGCTACATGTGGGAATAGGAAACCAAGCAAAAACCAAAATGTGGTAGAAGACCACCCTCCAAATGAAGAGCCTCATCTGTGTCTTGTATGCTAAAAGTTATTTTATATCTATACCTTTTAGAAAAGGAATACATTTTAAGTTGGTGCTGCCCCATCTGCTTTCTGTTCTCTGTTACTCTAAAGGTGAATTTTAATACACTACGTCCAATTGATACATTATTATCCGAGTACGATTTTCACTGTATTGATGCTGATTTGGGATGCTGACCCTTTTGAGAGCAGTGATGGTGTCTCATTGCCAGCACCGGTGCAGTTGTAATTGTATTTCCTTCTGAGTTCCCCCATTTGTTCTGGATTGCTGTTTGGTCTGATCAGAGACCAGAATGCCAAAAGAGACCATTTAGATCATTTTGACTGAGCTTCTGTACAACTCGGGCAGCAGGAGTTGATGTAATTAATTCCTGTTGGAGCATATCTTTAAAATAAATAAATCTGGTCTTCACTTTAAAAATGCCAGTAATTGAGAATCCACTGCAGTCCTTGGGAAGTTGTTCTAGTGGTTAATTACTCTCACAGTTAAAAATTAGCATCCTATTTATAGCCTGATTTTTTTCTAACTTCTGCTTGCAGCCACTGAGTTTGTGTTACGCCCTTCTCTGCAAAACAAGAGAGCTCACTGTTTGAGTTATTGTTCCATGTTTTTCTTCATTTCCAGTTTTCTTTTCAATTCCATATAGATGGAACAATGCTGCAGTAATATGTATTTTTTTCCCTGAGGTTGGACTACATTTGAAATGTATTTTAAGATTCTTGGGTGAAAATTGCTACAATTCACAAAATTCAAAAAGATCCATTAATTATCCCTGTTTTCTCAGTGTGAGCTTTTGTACCTCCCGGCGGCGTACACCCGGCAGGGCTTCTCGCATCTTTTTGTCTTCTATTAATATTGATACTATTTTTCTAGGACCGACACCTGACAACTCTGTGGGGAATTAAAACTCCCTCACTGATAGTTAAGGGTTGAATGTCTGTCATTGTGCATCCTGGGGAGTCACAGTCTTATCCCACAGTGAGATTTGCAGGTACCAGCAAAATTATCTCCGTTGTCACTCTGCATTTCCTCCTCCTTCCTTAGAAATAGGCACGTACAAATTTAGTAGTTGCATGTTGTACAGCAACAACAACAATTGAGGAAGAAGAAAGCGATGTTCATCGATAGCCATTTTATGGTCTCCTAATGTATTGGGGTGTTACTTGGTGGCTGGCAATTACAGAGACTCCTACGCTAACAACCTTGTTACTAAAACTGCACTCTCTGAAAGAGGACAGAATCAGATTCCAAACCCCAGATGCTTTAAAAAATACATTTTCATCAGATTTACTTGGTCTGTGTTAAAGAAAGTGTTGATCTTAGCAAAGGTCTGTGCTGTGCTTTATCAGATATGGATGGTGTGTGGATTCCTTGTTCCTCATGACCTGAAATTATCCAGAAATACACTGGCAGATGGATTAGAAAGCATCTGCTCCTTGCTTGCTTCCAGCTTCTTAGGAGCTCTATGGACTCGCCATAAATTGGACATGGTGAAGGCAGTATGTAAGTAAACCCTAAAACAAACAGACACTAAACTCTTGGTACCACTTCCAGATGTAGCCGGTTAGCTGAGTTTTTGCAAGTAAAACGCCGTTTTGGCACCGATGCTCTCCTTGAAGACGGTGTCCCGTGCGGCACGCCAGCGTGGGTTCAGCCTGGCTTTGGCTCGTCACCTCTTTGCAGAAGCACCAGACAGGCCGGGAGGGTTTTGCCGTGAGGAGCTGGAAAGCTTTCTGGACATCAGATGGCAATGTTGACTGTGGAGGGCTTTTGCTTATCAGCAGGTGTAGCTGTTCAGTAAGATGGGCATCTCCCTTTCTGTTTGACACTCTGTCTGTGTGTGTTGGAATTCAGAAAAGGCTGCAGAGATTTTTTTTTTATGCAAGTTTTCATTGGATTTTTAAATAAACACGCTTTCTCAGTGTCAGTTCCTGCCACCATTGTCACTTTAGCCTTTCAAAGTACTTTTTCTTGTTGCCATCTTCCTGATAAAAGTGTCTGTGGAAAAGAGGAATTATGATATATGGCAGAATATTCACATTTTAAAGGTATGTGTTGGACTTTTCTTGGCAGTCACAGTTGAAACATTGCTGTAGTCAGAAAATAAAAACCTGTGGTCCGGCTGATACACACCGCTGTAGCTGCGAAGGCTGGGGATTTTGCTCTTTGCTTTTTGAAATAATTTGTTTTATTGACAGGAGGAGGATTTGCAGCAGCTACTGCCTGGCCCTGAACCAGGGGCCTCAGCTCCCTCTGCAGCCGTCAG
Organism: Ibycter americanus; assembly: GCA_035590275.1. Classification (NCBI taxonomy): domain Eukaryota; kingdom Metazoa; phylum Chordata; class Aves; order Falconiformes; family Falconidae; genus Ibycter; species Ibycter americanus. Next base: position 102,804,055 of record JAVJGI010000001.1, on the reverse strand, counting down.
GAGTTACCTTTGTACTCACGGTCCCTACTGCAGGAGTGGGGTAAATAGGCTGGTGCTGAGCACCCAGTGCCCACGCAGGCTCGGGGCGGGGGGTTTCTTTGTGGGCTGCTTCCCTGGTTGGGGACCTGTGCTCCAAATCTACTTTTGGTGAGCGCTGCCTGATGCGTGCTTAAAACTCCTGCTTAAGCATTGCAAGTGCCTCCCTGAAAACCACCTGCCTGCAGACAATAGATGGAACCAATCTTGTGTGAAATCCTTTATAAAGTTTTTGGGTCTTTTTTTATCAGTTTGCTTTCATTTCCCCACCCAGGAAATAAAAATACTAACCTTTCCTTTCTTTCAGACTTCCTTATCTGTGCTAATACAGAGCTGTTTGGGGATGCTTTTGTGCCATATGTCTTCACAGTGGCAAGCAGAGGGGGGCTGTCAGGCTCAGCTGGGGGCCTGTATTACTACTCATTCTGTACTAATACAAATAGTGGATAATATAATAATAATGCAGAAAAGAAAGCAAGTGCTCTTTATATGGAATAATTGAATATCACTGTGACGTTGAACAATGACTCTTAAAAGGATGGGGGGAAGTCATGCTTTTTTCTTCCTTAATTACAGTTGAACTAAAATTACTATATTTAGTTATTTCTAAAGCTCCGTTGTATTTTTGTTTCTGAAAGAACACAATGATTTGGATACGTATGCATTTTCCTCTCCAGATGGTCCTATTGCATCTTGAATGTGGGTTTATATCTTCATATCTGCAATAATGGAAGCTTGGATTTCTTCACCGGTAGCAGGCAACAAGGCCAATTATGCAGGTCAATATTAAAGAAATATTATAAAAGGTCTCTGTAGGCTTAGAATAGTGGTGTCCCACTCTTGCCAGTACTTTGTACGTGGATAACTGTCTTAGCTTCCTTGCCTTTGTGTTTTGTTTGGATTAATGACTAATCTAGATATTTTCAAGTCCCTGTAATACAGTCTTTCCTGTCAGAGACTGGAGAAGTTCTTGTCCTCTAGGATTGAATTCCCTGTTAAATTTGCAACAGTGGTGCTTTATTCACCCTTGTGGGCAAGGAAACGGGCGTGTGTTAAAACGAGCACAGCATACTGGATTTGGGGTGAGTTCATGTTGCCGGTTCACGCAGGAAATGCAAGGTGTCTGGCGTGGAACCATTCTACAGCTTCCTCTACCTTGTCTGAACTGGGAAAATTCACCCATTTCCTGCTGTTCAACCACCAGGTTAAGTCCAGTTGCGGTCACAGGGAAATGCTGTCCTGCTCCAGCACCCGGCAGTTACCGTGCGGTATGCCGAGAGCATTACCGCTCTCCCTACAGCTGGCCCTGGGGATTGAAGCTCTGTGGTTTTGTGCCGTTTGCCTGTCAGACACCATGCTCACAGCTTGAGCTGGGGCACTGGCTGAGCCGACAGGACTCCCTTCCACTGTTACCCATCACGCTTCGCAAGATTGAAATGCATGCCTTTACAAAGCAGTGCACTTCTTGCCCTTATAAAAATAGCTTTTATACGGATATTCTTGACGATTGTATGGCTTTCCATTAGCCATTCTGGTGGACAAAGGCTGGTGTGCACACCAGAGGTTCAATTTCACACTACTTGAAAGGAGAGCTGTTGCACTTGCGGGCAAACAAGGCTCTCAGGCTTCTCTTTCCCTGCTTGTCACCACCTAACCTCCCTCGCTTAACATCTCCCTACCCAAGGTTCCCTGTCTGCTAAGCATGTGTGATATTTTTCTACTTCAAAGAAGCGTAACACAATATAATGGTGGCAATATATTTTGAGATCCTTGCTTACCAGTTTGTCTCACTAAAGCTAAGGAGTTTAATAAGCTGTAAGACATGTTTTTGTCTTGCCAGCCTCTGTCTTCTTATAGCAAACTATATTCATATCAGAGAGTAGCTCATGTTAAGGGTTATATACATGAGAGCACCCTTCACAGGAGGCACGTAGAAATGATAACAAAAGTAATTTGACACAAAGCTGCCTGAAAAGTGGAAACTCCTCTACAGACATCTTCACTCCTATGTGCATTTCAATTTACACTACATCAAATTGGATTAGAGTCTGTTAATTCAATTAATGACTACATTGAAAGTTTGCCTTCCCTCATAGTGAAAACAGGAGGGCAGCTCCTAATAGCCTATGGATTTAATGACTGCAACTTTGAAGAGTGTTAAGCTAAAGTGAAGTTCAGAATGGCTTGTTAACTGGGTTTATTAGCTGTTGACCTTCTCTTTCAGCATAATAGTAGCAGCCAGACTGAAGAAAGCATTAACGTCCTCATTAGCATTTATCTAAAGATAGTCTGCTGCCCATTCCACAGTAAATTAGCTCAATCAGCCATAAAGAGCCTGAGAAACATTTGCTCACATACCTTTAGTTCTCTTTCTTGCTCTCTCCTTCTTTCTTGTTCATCTTTCTGGGGGTTTTTTTGGTTTTTTTGGTTTTTTTTTTAAGTTAGGCGAGTTCATTTTTTCCACTTTGTTGAGAACGAAGCCTCAGGACAGTTGCATTTGAAGAAAGTGTTTCTACATGCTTCGATAATTAGAGACCTTCTTCTGTGAGACAAAGTCATGGGAGTGGAATTACAGCGTTTTCAGGGATGTCCTTGGTTTAGCCTTTTGCTGAGGTTACCAATGTCTTCCTTATTTTCCAATGCGGCGATACTAAAGCTTTTCTTCAAGATAAGGTGGCTGACTCAGGAGTTGTTTCTCAACAAAAGAGTCTCTTTTGTATGTGTGAAAACTCACGTGTTTAGAGGTGCAAAGTGTGCTTGCAAAAGCTGTTGTGCACGTCTGACCCTTGCCAGTAGCCGGTGTTACAAAAAGCATGTTACTACTTGGGAATGCGGCGTGCTTGGCTTATGGAGACAACTGTGATTTATGAAATGCCCTGGGCTGACTGAGCTGCAGACAAAAAACTTTTGTTATCTGCCACCCCCCCGATGCTGACCAGCAGTGTGCTTCTGGCATGGCTTTGAAGAACAGAGTTGGAGAGGAAAAGAGATTGGAAAGCATCGAACCTTGTGTATATTTGTCTATTCCAACGGTGGAAGGGATTTATGCCAGTAGTGTATCAGGTTTTGTTCTACGTAAATAATTTATATAAAAATGATTGTGATCTTCTGTATATCCATAGCTGAAATGGCTCAGAGTCCCATCCTGTATCCGGCCTGCAAATCTGATGCCCTATATATATATATAAAATATATATATATATATATATTAAAAAATTTACATATATATATAAAAAATAATTTTGGAAAAACCTATAACCCCCATAAAATGAAATTGTTTTCTGTGACCTTTTATTATTCTATCTACTCAATCTGGAAAGATGCTAAGAATGTCAATCTCAGGCTCAAAATACTTCATTTATTCAGGCTTTGATTATTCGTATTCAGTAAGCTGGACATCTTTTCTGTTTACAGTTAAGAATGTAATTGCAAGTTTTGCTGTGTCAAATCTTATATTCCCATTTTAAGTTTATAAGTGAATACGAATATTAGGTCATTGTGATACTGAAATAAAAATATTAATAACCACATAGCAGTTTCTTACTTTTTCAGCACACTGGACGAAAACAGAGGTTAAGAGAAATTAAGAAAAAAGCGTTTTAAAAGAAGGCAAGGAAACCGGTGCCAGTTTAATCACCGCTGGTATCTCAGTTGATCCAGGTTGCTTTACAGCAGTGTTCTTCCTTCTTCAGCATTTCATAAGAGGTCATCTCAGATTTTTAGCCCTATTATACAAAATGTTATATAAACTTCTTTTACAAGACTGTTGCTTCCTCAAAGCTTTTAAAATATATTGTAAGAGAAAAGCAAAAAAAAGCAATCTTGGTGCAGATGAAGGAGGAGGAAAGTATGAAACCATCCTCTTGGCACAATAAGCTTTATCTGTGGTGTCCTAAGTTTGTAGTTGCCTGAGCCTATCCAGTTCCCTAAAGTGACATCCCTCGGTTGTCCTTTGGCCTTGAGCCTGGGCTACTCTTTTTATTCTGAGCCCACCAGTACAATTCTGTTAGAGCAGGAGTTTACCAAAGCTCTTGGTTCCCCACTCCTCCTGTGAAACACTTAACTTGAGCAAGAAGACTCAGCACTTGGGTTTAATGATGAAATTTCCATAGCAGTAATAAAATAGTAATTTTCTGTTTACTGTAAAAGGTCTCTGCTTCCAGTATACCCTATCTTTAAGTTTTCTAAACCAGTAACTAATCATGATTTTATGTCTGATGTAATATTTCTTTTGCAGTAATAATCAGAAGCCAACAGTTTGACAGACTCAACATAAACAGTTAAACGTCCGCTCAGGCTCTGAAATTTAAGAGCTTGATCTTTGTAAGTGCTGGTCCGGGTCTAGCAAAGTACTTAAGCACGTGCTTAATCTTAAACCCCTGGGCTGCACCATTAACTTCAACAAAACTCTCCCTGTATTTAAAGTTAAGCTTGTCCTGAAGGATTGTGCTGAACCGGAGCAGGAATACTTGGCATCTTGCAGGATAAAGCTGTAAAAGCAGCCCAGTTTATTAAGGCAGCTCAGCTTCTTCAGCTGTCGTTGGTTTTAAGAGGATTTCTGAATATAGCGATTTTCGTTGCTCCAGGAGAACCCGCTGTGTTGGCTGCTGCTGTGTAGGTATGTCAGCTGGGCTTGTGGAACGTGCACTTCGCTTATATCCTTTGGGGAAAGTTACTTAAAACAAAATGGTGGAGGATTTTCACATAAATGTAATGTCTAAGTGCTGGAAGTTTGAAGAATTTCTTACCTTAGAGTAGAATCATGCTTTTTTCTTTTTATTTATGAACATCAGATTTCATGATCTAGTGATGGTTTTGAACGTTGTAGCCTGAGAGGGGTGTTGTGTTGTTGTTTGTGGTTTCACCTCTGACACATTTTGGGTTGTGAGTCAGATTCATTAAAAAAGAAAGTTGCAATGATGGTGAGGACACAAATGCAACATTGTTCTATCTTACAAAGTTACAAGACCACCTGAAAATTGATTTAGTAAGGATTAAATCCTGCTTCTAATAGGGAAAGACACAATATGAAAAGCTCTGGTTTAGCTGGTGAGCGCTTCTACTTGTACTGGTCGAGCTTCCAGGGATGCAGGAGGCCGGAGGGATGCTGTGGTCAGCCGGCACGGTGCAGGGGGCCACTGCAGCACGTCAGGGACTCCCCGCTCATAGCCGGGCCTTTGCGTGGGGGTGGGCTTCTGCCCATGTGAGCAAAATGCCAGCAAGCACCAGTATCATTTGGCCTATAGCTCCACCAAGGCAGCTGCAATTCCTACCTTCATGAAATTGCTTTTGCAAAACTCGCTTAATTGCCCTGGACCATTACTGCCACATCCCAAGCAGTCAGATACCGCAGCGTGATGTTATGGTGTACAGAAGGGTTGAGAAAACATGAGATGGAAGTGAGCAGCTCCTTTTGGTGTGTGTTGTGCAGACTGTACGCGGCTTTTTTTTCCTTAGATGGAAGGGAAAGAATTTTGGAGCTGGGGAAAAGCTGGTCGGTAGCACCATCTGCAGGCTGCTAACCAGGGCGGGCACCGCACGCTGCCGCGCTGGAGCTCCAGTCCTGCACTTCCAGGGGAAATAAGGGACAAAAGGCACCTGGAAGAACTGCAGAGCCAGGACGAGCTGTGCCAGAGCAGGCGGTCTCACTCAGGGCTTGCAGTGGGCGCTCTCGCCCCCCGCAGCAGCGCCGTGCCCGGGGCGGAGGGGAGCCCATGGGGCTGGTGGCACTTGCCAGGGCTGCAGGTGGGCGCGCGGTGACGCGCTGCTGGGCCGGCACTTCGCTGCCTGCGGGTGAAGGTCAGGACAGTGCCTGGAACTTGTCCTTAATCTGCAGAGCAGTCCCTCTCCCCTGAGCCAGCATGTCCCTTTGCTGTCCCAGATAGCTGAATTAGCACTAAGCTGTGCTTTACTCGAGACTTTTCTTTCTCTGTGTGCTGAGGCAACCCTCTGACGTTTAAACCTTGCTCTTTTAGTGTCTCTTAAGCAAGCATCCTCTGAAGTATCATGTCATATACTAGAGTAAAAGACAATATGAGCCTATTCCTATCAGGAGACAAATTTGTGCCATTGCTCCATCCCTGCTTTGCTCCAGCGAGACCGGAGGTAACTCCAGGTACCGGCAGGGCAGTGGGGGCCTGGCCCCAAGGCTGCAGCTCAGTGCATCCCTGTGCAGGGCCACCACCAGCTCCCGAACTCCATGGCCACGCGAGGAACGTGAGTGCAAACACGACAGACGGCACAAGGGAAGCCATTAAATGCTGGCCCTCCCTCCGTGGGCAGCCCTGCGAGCCTTACGCCCGCTGAGCTCGGTGCCACATCCAGCGCTCGGTGCCACATCCAGCGCTCGCCACTGCCCTGGCGTCTCTCTCGCAGGGTTTGAGGTTTCTCCGGCTTTTTGCAGCAGATGGCACTCTTTAGTTCTGTTTCAAGCCCTCTCCTTCTGGAAGTTTCTCTGGGAGAATCTGTGTTAAAGGAGCCTCACTGATTTCCCAGCCCTATTCTCCATGAGGCTTCGTGAAAGCTCGTGCCAGGCCGTTGGCTCTGGGGGGGTCCCGCGGTGCCAGGCGGGTCCCGCAAGGCCTCGGTGAGCCCACCTGACGGGCTGGTCCCACTTCGGCGCAGATTCAGCTGGGTTTTCCCTCGACCCCTCCAGGAAGCCCGCTTGGAACCCAGTTCCTCTGGTATGGTTTTGGTTTCTTTTAATCCACGGTGGAGAAGGGGAACCCTTCCACGTTCTTGTCCCACCTTTATTTTGTCAGTCCCGTCCCACTTTGTGTGTCAGAGCCCCATCGCGGTGTTTCAGTCAGTTACCTGAGATAATGAGAAGGTGATGATGACAACAAACATCGCTACCAGTTTCATAGCCTTTCTGTATCGTGGAGGGGAGAAAATTAACAGCTAAAGCTAAATGAGCTGTCACAAAAGCCTGTGGCATTGGTTGTAATTCATCCACATGAATAAGGCTTGTATTTAAAAGACATTCGCTGCAAAAGCACCATGATTGCACGGGATGCCATGAATCTCGCCGTGCAATCCGGCAGGGATTCTCTATGCACATTGCTGTTGTGCATCCTCCCCCCCTCTCCCTGAGATGCTGTTGACCATAATTGCAGGACAGATTGCACGACGGATGTGCTTCTGCAGCCGTCCCGGTGGCTGGGCCGGGCAGGATGAGGGGAATGGTAATACGTGTCAATAAGGTACTTAGCTGAAGTGGCTGCTGAGCGGAGCGACATGAAAGGGTGGCATGTAGGGCTTGAAAGGCTGGGCTGCCTGGCTGTTAGGCGGAGGGACTGACGTTCTTCTCCTGTTGGCTTTATACGCTGAGCTGTTGTCTTCTGACCTTTGTACCAAAGCCAGTTTTGTCACAAACCTGAACAAAACATTGTATGGAAAGCAGGTATCAGCCCTGTGACTGGGAAAAGTTGTGCTCCGTCCTGTGTGGCATGCTGATCTATGGCACATCAGGCATCGCTGTGCATCATTCTGGCCCGTGTTTTGTTTCAGAGGTTGCTTCTTGCAGGGAACCGAAATTTTGCATTAAAAATTAGACAAATCTGTGTTTGCGTGCGTTTACAGAGGTTATTTTTCTGGGAGGATCAAAATGTTCCAGCCCTTACTTGTATGTATCTGCCTACAGGAAGAAGAGTTTGGCTGATGTTGTTGTTTTGCATTATTTATTTATGGTTGCCTTTTATTATTGTTCTCTCTTAGATGGGATGCTCCATTGGTTTTCAGTAATGATGACATGGTTGCTCTTCTGAACAGAAACTGCTGTCTATGGAAGTACACTATAAGATGTCTCTCCTCCGTAAATCAGTCCCAGAATTTTATTAGACTGTTTACGTAACCTTAGTTTATATGCTATAATTCTTTGCCGTGTTGCCTAGAGTAATTCCCAAAGAGGATATTTGTTCTTCTTGCTTATAAATTCTTCAGTGTGGACTTTTCTTATGGCATCTTCGCCCCCCTTCACTTCCCTTTTCCTCTTTTCTGGTTAACATTTGGCAGCATTAAAAACTCCAATTAGTGAAAACCTGACTTATATTAGTTACTCACACATCATGAGTGAGAGTTGACTTGAAAATGGGAAGGAATAGCTTTTTAAATAACCTTATTGTGTTGATTTTCTTTTTAATGCATGTGACGAAACTTTCAAAGTATCTAATGAAACCCTGGTGCTGTTCTTGAGTGAAAGGTGTCCTCCTTTTTGGATACCCTTGAGTGGGCCAACTTGGTTTTGCTCAGATCACATCTAGGTAAGATAACTAATAGTAATTCAATAAAATAAAACTGATGATTTCACAAGTCACAAAGCACAGGGTGAGTGGGCAGCATAGCACAGGTTTTCCATATGAGGTCTTGTGAAAGCAGTACATCTGCATGTAACTTCTGAAGTCAACAGGACTTCTTAGGGGCTTTAGCTGAAGCATGTTCCATCTGTTTATAAAACTGTAGCCTAAAACATCTGATAAAAATCAACTGTACTTCTTTTCTGAAATCATTGCGTGGCCATATGTAGAGGTTTTTTGACGTAAATCAACAGAGCCGTAATGGAAATGACTAAATTGGTGGTTGGGGGGAGAACGTAGGCATCTCCCCTTCTGCCTGTGCCCCGTGAGCGCACTGGGTGAGATGGTTTCACATCTTTTTGATCTCTGGCCTGCTGCCGAGCCCCAGTTGAGGCAGTGTGCCAGTGTGGCTCTGATGCTGACCCTTGCCCGCACATCCCTGGGCCAAGGCACTGCTGGCATCCATCCTGACAAGACACCTCTTTCTGCTGAGTTAACATCGCAACCTGGGGTGAACGTTTGTTTTTTTTTTTTTCCTCTCAACAGTCATCCAAATTTGCTAGTCAACCAAAATGTCTACTGTGTTATAAATCCTTTGGGATGTTAAAATAGGATGTTGTTTCCTGTACAAAAACAATTAGCATCATGATTTCTTTGGAGTTATGGAGTAGCACATGGGTGTTAGCCTCACATGGTCTCAGTGCCACTTGACTAAACGACCTCTCCCCATGTACGACCCTATTATTTAACATTATTTTTCTTACTGTGTCTACCTCTGTCTTCAGTCACTGCCTCTGATCTGCCTCTCCTTCCTCCTCTTACCTTCTTCTATCCTTTCCCCTCCATGACCTCCCCTGAATACCCTTTTTTTTTAAATTTTGTACATAGGCACCTTTGCCAGAGGCAGCAAACTCACATCATGATGCCTCTCCACGATCTGCACTATGTGTTACAACTCGCTTTTGTTCTCCTTTTAATTTTTTTCCGTGACTAATTTGACCAAATTTAATCAATCGTACATGAAGCAGGGGAGGAGAACAGTACGTGTCTATTTGATAGTGTTGTCCTGAGGCCGAGCCAGACCCTGTTGTGAAGAAGTGGCAGTCCTTCAGAGAACCATTATGGCTTACAGGAATCTGTAACATATTTCAGGACAGCCTGCTTTCGCTCTCTTTTCTCTCCCCCCACCTCTGTAAACATATGAAAGAAACATGAGAGAGCATTAAACCACAGAAGACAAATCATGGTCAGAATAAATATACTGTTTGCTAGCAAACTTAAAAATACGCTTGTGGATTCTAATAGCTGTAGGCAAGAGTTGGATATTTATTGCAACCAAGGCTTACTGTGGTTTATTATGTTTATAAAACAGTTTAATACTACTTTTCTTTTAAAATGAGTTTTTAATTTAGAATAATTTTTTAGGATTTGTTTCCAGAGTACAGATGGCTGATCGCTGCGGGGGTGCGGGGTGAGAGGGAGAAATGTGCTTGTGGGTGTGTTTTAAAAGCGCTCCCAGATGGAGTGTATTGAATGAAATTTAAACCATTGCCCTGTGAACTACAAGTGTGATAAATATAATCAGTCAATCCACAAAACCACAGTGGAGCTGGCGGGGGGAGCGGATTGATAGGCACGCAGCGGGGAGGGAGGTGGGTCAGCGTGGCCGCCAATGTCATGGCGTAGCATCGTGGACTTCTCTTACGGAGGGGTTACCTGATCTGTACCGACGTGCTGATAGCATCCCCCACCTCATCTGTAACCCATTCCAGTCCTTCAAATCCTCCAAGTGAAGTATTCACCTAGAAGGGCTGAAAAAAGGGAAAGCTCATGCCAGAAGGAAGGCCTGGCTGCTGGAAGTACCAGGCTCTTGGGGCGTTTTTCATTTACTCAGTCTTAATTACTTTCTAAGTGTAAGAGTTTACACGTATCACCGTTCCCTTCCAGAGTTTGGTGGGGTCCAGTATTTTAAAACCCATGGATTCCTTTGGAACAATTCGTTTGTACAGCTCCTTTCTCTGTTTAAGGCATGTAAGCCACACTGAATAAACCGCTCACAGACCTTTTTGGACAACACAACAGAACGGGTGAAGGAAACGGAGTGAATTTTAATTGCTCCAAAGTTCTGAGATCTTCCAGGCTCTGGGAAACAATTTTCAGCTAAAAATGATCTATGGGCCTTGAGCTGTATGTCTGTGTCCTGACTAACAAGCAAGCGATGAAACGTTCCCCCTCTGTTAAACTATAGAAGATGGTGTAAGGCAGATACTTGGTTTCCCTTCTTTCATTACAAACACGTAGCAGCTCAGCCTCCTTGGCTCCCTTCCTGCCAACTTCCATCAGAAATAAAGTCATCTCTGCCCTGGCCGGGATAAATGTCTGGCCAGCTCATTTTACAAAAGGATGTGCTTTGAGCAGGGCTTATTAGAAAGGTGACAGTTTGTTTTTTCCTGGCCAATACAAGTTTAAGGCCATGTCCACACTTGCAAAATTTGGCATGTTTTCTCCTGTGCTGTCCTTCCACCATGCTTTCAGCATGCCTAATGTCTATATACAAAAATGCCCAGATAGGCTTCCAGCCTTTCGCACTGCCATTTGGGTTAGATATGCTTCAAGCAAGACTTGCTAGTGCTCACTTGCACAGTGTCAGCGTGGACAGAAATTGCTGGCACGGTCACTGCAGTCGTACAACCGCTCCTGCCGTTGCGGTTGGGCTGCCCGCTGCCCTGCCGGCGTCTGCGTCGCTCCCCGTGCTCCCCTGCCCGGCGGGCAGCTTGGCTGGAAGCCGCTTCGCTGAAGGCGAGCACTGCGTGTGCATGCACCGTGAAGCTCATTTGTGTGCCTCTTTTTCCAGCGACTGCCTTTGTTCTGCTGCTAGCACTCGTGTGTTTTGGGGAAGGCGCGCTCGGAGCGGTGTGCCAGCTGGCCGGAGACAGGCGTGCAGGCACCAGTGGTGCTCTGGAGAGCTGGTGCCCCGTGCCAAGCGAGCTCAGTCATTTAGATCACTTGATACGTTTTCAAGAGACCAACAGAGATACGAGCCTCGCTTTGGGCAACTAACACAAGAGATGATATGGGAGATGTACGATCTGGTGCAGCAAGGATCTGCAACAGTGCTGGTGGTTCCTCTCCATGTTGAAATCGACTTTATCTGACGAGATGGCTCAAATCTTCGAAGATCCCAGCCGGTCAGGGTGGGGGTAACAGGAGGACACCTCTTGGTGTACACATGGGCAGGATAAAGAGAAATATGTAGACTTCCAAAGTGATGGCTTGCTTTCTAAGCTGAGATGCCAGATGTTTCCTGGGTGTCATGATCTGTTTGAAAGGATTCAGCCAAGGGTGCTGCAACAGTGAGAAGGGAATAGCTGGATTAAAACAGGGAGTTAGCAAATGAGAGGGCTTCTGCTTCAAGTACATATGTTGCTGTTGATAAATAGAAATGCAGACTCAAAGCCTAGAAAGTAGCTTTCCATGTTGTCATGGAGCTGTCATTCGCATTTGTAAAGGATGCGTATCATATGGGGACAAGGGTGCTCGTATGACCGAGAGCATCATCACAGTTGGCATCCTTGTGGGTAATATCATTAATAAGTCTAATTGCATTGTAGAGCTTCCTTTTCTTCTGCCAAATGCTATTTTTCAATAGCTCTATCAATTACTGTTGTGGACGAGCACTTGCAGATCTGATGCCTGGTGCAGCCGTGTTAGGCAAGAGTGAAGTAGGTATTCTTTAATTACACGCAAGTTTGCTTCGTGGAGAAGCAAACCTGCCCTCCAGGTGAACATAATCCTTGTGATATTAATGGATTTAAACCTGTAAAGACCTATAAGCAAACTTTGGAAAGGACTTCTTTTGCGTATGTAAAGTGAGCTTAGGCTAGTAGCCATAATTAGAAGCAGCTACTCTTAAAGCCTAATAAGGGATGTTAGGTCATACATAAATGAAAAATGGATTTAGCCTAAGTCTATTTAACAAATTAAATTGTCTAGAAAGACATGCAATGCAAAACTGATAAACTTGCTATAACTTAAGTTTCAGCGTGCCTTTGGTTTATTTTGGGCTTTAGACAGTTTATGCACAGAATCTCTGGATTATTATTAGGCCTTATTGGTAATTTCTGTTGCAGCATTCTTGGGTGGAGCTTGGTTTTGGTGGTATAAGAAAGTGATCATCTATGCTGTTCTTATTTAATTTATTAAAATGGTCCACTGCATTTGAATTTTTCAAAGAAAGTGTAAATTCTGCTAACTAGTGGTGAAAATTCAAGCTATAAGATTTGTAGCTCTATAGGCGATCAAACTAAAGCACTGGATGGCTGCAGAATTTATCCGTAAAACAACAAGATCTAGAGGAATAGCTCTAAACCGGAAACCTGATTCTAATTTGCTTTATGAGTATGAGTTTTTCCCATGTGTACAATGGAGGTATCTCTTTGGTGAGCGAAGCTTTGATCAGACAAACACCTGTATGAGTTACACGGTTGTTCCCCGGCTCTGCATCAAACCGTGCGCTGTGCTCCTGAGACAAAAGATGCAGCTCCGCTTCCCTCCTGCGTCAGATGTAAACAGCAGGATCTCTCATCTGCAAACAGGTAGAGTTCTTAGAAAAAGCAGAGTTACCATATGGAGAACAAGAAGTCCATGTGTTTTCGTAGTAATAAATGCCTCAGTCTGTGCCTGCGCATCTTGAGTCGGCCTTTTCTTTTGTCCTTTCACATCTCGCCCCTTGGGATAAAAATCCTGGTCCCCTGTGCTTCCTGCCGTCTCACGTAGCCTTCCTGGATCTGATGTAATATGCTTTTTTCCTTTTTTACCAATGTCTCTTGATTTGTCTTCATTTTATTTTAAACTCTGAAACACTCGTAATGCAATTGTAGAGCTAAATAAACACTGTATTATGTTTGGGGATATTGCTTTCAGGAAAAATGGTCCAGTGCACAAATTGATAGTGGAGTATATTGCACTTAAGAAAGACAGACTGTGCACTTACTGTTTGCTGGAGAACAGACTGCAGGAACCTTTCGTTCTTTTTCTTTAGTTTTTGTAAGTTTGGTTTTTTAGTCATCTATTTTTAGAATACGTGTGGTGTGTAAAATATCAACATCCATGGAGACATTGTATTTTTAAAAAAGCACGTCATTTTCCAGCCAGCTTCCTGCAGGAAATCCTTGAGAAGCCTAAAGCAATCCCATCTCCTTCTTTTTTTTTTTTTCTTTCTTTCTTTTTTTTTCCCCCCTCCTCTTTTTAAAGGTTAGTGGTACGCCTTTTTAGGAAAAAAAAAGAAAACAAACCAAAAGACAACAGGTTTCTTGTGATCTCACTACCAACGAAAATGAATAGTGGAGCTTTTCATTGGCTGCTTTTTATCTTGTCTGTAAAGTGGTGTTAGTGACAAAAGGGAGAAGACGACAGTTTCCTTTCTACCACCGTTGTTTCTCTTTCCTAACTTTTTTCTTTTTTGCCTAGCCACCTGTCTCTCTTTTGATTATAAGGTCCTTAGAAGCAGAGACTGTTCTTCCTTGAATGTCTGGAAATGAGACATCATATTGTGAGTGCTACCACAAAGAAACAACAGAAACAAAACAAAACCAAAGAAGGGATCCATTTACATACTGTGTCATATCAGTCTACTGTACTCTACTTCCAAGTCAAGTGGGACTTCGAAGAAGATATAAGGAGAGGGGACAGGTAATGAGAGGGATTTAAAGACACACATCTATGTAGGCAACAGTTCCCTGGGTGGAGTTGTACCTGGGAAGGTAATAGATCCAAGATTGCTAGTTCTTCAAGTGTGAGTCTGTACCGCTTGATCAAGGACTGGATGTTTTATTTGAAGTGGTAGCAGGCTTATAAACCTTCATTTTTCTGGTCGCTTTAGGGATCCGTATTTATATGGTTCAACACTTGGGAACTCGCATAGAAAGCAGTGTAAAAGCTGGAAGTCATTGCTGATAAGTGCACCCTCCAGAGAAAATGCTCAGCTGAGGGTAAAACCGAAATAATATTTCTTATCCATAGCCCATGGTGTTCTAGCAAGCCAGCAGTCTCTTTCTTTCCTCTTGCAAACAACTCCTGGTTGTTAGCAGGCATATACAAACTTGATTCTAATGCGTTGTCACCTGAAAAAAACCAACAAAAAAAACAAACCCAAAAGCCAAGAGTGCTTGCGTGAGCTTGGAATGAGCCTTTCATTTATTCTTCTGAAAGTTTTTCTTTCTAAAAATCCAGAACTGTGGTCCCAAGAGTCCAAGCAGTGTAATTTACCCTACAGCTTCACAAGGGTCTCTGTCGATTTTGAAGCTAGAGGTTTTCAGTGTCCCGCAGAGGCTTGTGAGCGTGTGTCCCCACTGGCAATTAATGAGACTTTTGCTTCCAGGTTGCATCTTCCTGAGAATGTCACCGTTTATGTTCCCCAGTAGTTCTTGGAAAGGAAGCACTGCAAATTCTCACATAGCAACAGCGAGACAGCTCAAAGAACTTGACTGGTGGTCAAAAGGAGTCTCAAATTCATTTTGCACACAAAAAAAAGGGAGTTGTCTCTGCCTGCCTACCTGGAACTCCAGGGTTCCAAGCATTACTACGCTGCCCAAGGTTGAATAAATCACTTTATGGTGATCTTGAATCATTAATCCTACCTTCATGGTCTCAAAAAAACCCAAACAAACAAACCCTTGATACTTGCAGACTGTCTTCTGCCTTCACTCTCTTCTGTGCTGGCAGCTCTGATAATCAGCTGGTTTTGTCTTTTTGCCCGTCATAGGTAAAGGCACATCAGCCAAGTGCCTGAAGACATAACTGAAGTAGTTCTGTCTGAGCTGCAGTGGTCCAAGGATATAATGAGGCAGGGGTTGTAAGGAGAGATAGTATCTTGTGCTAGAATAATTCAAAGCTGGTTTTTATTATGGCTCTTTTCACTTGTGCTTCTGCCACATACAAAGAGTTGCCAATGAAGGCCAGGCGCCGTAGCAGAAGAATCGCTGCCTTTCGCCTCTGCCAGTCTTACCTTGAATAAAGAATAGACCTTGAAGCTCCAGAGCCCAGTATAAATCAGGAGGGCTTTCTTGAAGCTAAATGCATGTGAATGTTCATAATGCGATGTTCTTAACAAAGTCTGTTTCTTTTGAGTAGGTTCTGTTCCAACTTATAATGGGTAAGAGAAAACCGCTTAAGTACAAATGCATGTTTTTATCATTAACTTTTGTAGCTACGCATAGTTTACTAGAAGAACTAGATTTGCATCTTACTCTTTCCCTCTCTCATTTTCTGTCAGAATTCGCTATGTTCACCCTTACTGTGGCTTTATTATCTTGCTGCCAAAATTAAAATCGTACTGATGATAACTGATTTTCTGGTGGTTGTGATGACAGATCTGTGATGTTTGGAGGTTTGCATTCTTGCCCTCCCTCTGAGTTCCCCCTCCCCTAAGGGGCATCCGTGCCAAAGAACAAGCTCTTTGCCTGCGGCGCTCATCATTGAACCTTCAGATCAACCAGTTAATATTCAAAACATTTTCTATTTAAATTAAAAACTTACTTCTTCTTAATCTCCCTGTTCCCCACAAAAATCTCAGGCTCAACCTCTTGTGCTCTAAATCTAAACCCAAAGGGTAAATGATCTTTACTGTAAGAAACTAATCAGATGCAGGAATTTACTTAATAGAGAAATTTTTGAAATAGATCTCTGCAATAATAAAAACGGAGAGCCTCAAAACACTTTTGTGCTTTTTGAAGTCTTAGCAGAAGGTATCAATAGACATCTTTTGCGGTAAGGATTTAGCCTAAATTTATTGAAATCCATCTATTAGGCCCAAGTCTGTTGACTTCTGGGGGCAGCTGGTCCCTTGTATTATTTATGTCTCTTTGAAAATCTCAGATATAGTCTCAGATTTATGAAACAGAATTTTATTTTGGCAACAGTCCCATGTTTATGCTGCTCATATGCCGTGTATTTATATACTATATAACTTGGTAGAAATACTGTCCGCTGAGTTGCTACGTTAATGAAGTGCAATGTCACTGCATAAAGGTATTTCCTTCGTGGACACGTTTTAGAAAAACGCCAAGCATAGTTTAATGATGGCTCTATATATTTCCTTTAAAAGGCTTTATAAAAGGGGATTTCTTATTGAGCAGCATTAGGTAAATTGGGAGGGAGAACTGAAAATTTCACTATGTTTAAACTTGGTTTCTTACCATAGTGTTCAGAGGCAAATTGCCTTATTTTCTTTTCATCATTTTTTCCAATACTTCATCATACCTTCTCTTCCTCACCTGCCCTATGCTCAGTAGCAGCAGAGGAGGGCATTAAGGTGGTGAGAATACAACAGGATGATTACAAAAAGAAAGTTAGCAGAGGGCATTTTTAATAAAGGAGTGGGAAATTTTGAGAACCAAAATATTTGGTGCATGTTACTGGCTCAACCTGCTTGTTGAGTAACTCTCCAAAACGAGAAGTGTAGGTAGCCCTTCATCCAGTACCTAGTCGTGGTGCCATTTGGGGTACCAAACAGCTGAAAATTCAAGTCTTGGAATGTGTATCCAAAGCTGCCTTTCTTAAGGTCTTGCTTTATCTGCTGGATGCACGAGAAAAGTCACAACATGATGAATTAAACTGTTGGTTCAGCCAGCTAAGGTGGGCAGGTACCCACGTGAGCTGGAGACGGCCCGTTGGCGTCGGTGAACCCACGAGGACGTGAATCACGTGTGTCGGGGGTCTCTTCTGAGGCGCTCCAGCTGCCTTCTCCTCTGGGGGGTCAGGAGGGGAGCCTGGCTTTTGGCTAAAGCACAGAGTCAAGGGTTGCCTGCAGGCAGTTAATCTCCTTTACTGTGGATGCAGGTATTTAATTCTTGTAAATACCAGGCTGTAAGGGAATTACAGACTGGGAGGGAGAGGGGAGCAGAGCAGATTAAAGTTATAACATGCTTAAAAGGCCCAATACAGGATTGGCTCTGCTTTGGGGGATTGGGGAGGTGGGGAAAGCAGAATGGAGACAAAATAATGTCTTTTGCTTTCTTTTCATTACTCCTTTTATGGGCTTTTTTACTCCCTGACCACTTCCTCCAATGAAAGAGTGTGCTTTCATTAGGAATTTCTCCATGCCTTCTTTGGGGAATAGCAGTATTTTTCTCCATCCCTCTAATCCACTTCCCCCTCTGCCCATATTTCACACCTCTGAGAAAATCCAAAGGCACTTCATTCCCTGCCCTTCATCAGTCGGTTACAGGTGTTGTCAGGGGCTGTAACCGAAAGCTGCTCTGCACCAGAAGGACGGAGCCTCTCTGCAGCTCTGTTTTGCTCCTTGACTCCCAAAGCAGTTAAGTCCCAGGCTTTCGATTCCCAGCCTGGCTGAGCACTGCGTGCTCTGTCACCAGGAGATTCCTTAACCTGCTCAGGCAATTAACATCCCTCCCTTGCAGGGTTTCCATTAGGTCTTTCAGCACTTGAAAGGGCTGTAGTTCACTGTTGGAATGTCAGCATGAGGTTTTAATTTTGGAGTCGTAATGGGAAATACATCTATAGAGCTTTGCCCAGGAAAGGGTTAATGTGACAGACCCAGACTTCTGATAGAGTAAAGCAGGAAAAACTATTTCCATCATGGTAAATAAAAGTGCATTAAAAAGACATTTAGTCATGGGAATAAAAGCTAAAGAAACACATGCTACATTGGGATGGTTTATATTAGTGTCACTAACTCCTATGTTTTGGAATAACTCCCAGATGAAGGATTATGCTGAAAGTAGGAATTAATGGCACTAATGTAAGCCATTCTGTGTAGTGTGTATTTATACCTTCGATTTGAGAGGCATGCAGTGAGCAGTCAGTAACGCAGCGAAGCTGTGCGTTGTACAGACCGTGATTAAAAGTTAGTATGAACTAGCTGTGCTTTGGGCCAAGGGAGCTTTATTCTGTAGACTTAAAGCAGCTGGAAGGATGTTGGAAAATCCTTAAGTAACCTTGCGTAACCTGCCATTAAGGTCTTGAGTTTCTCAGAAACTGGTCATCTTAATGCAGAAAAAAATTCAGCGTAGAGTGCTCTGCAGCGGGGTAGCCCGCAGACCATAGCAATGACTAAAAAGGCCTCTCCCCAAATTCTCGTAACATTTGCAGCCTAAAATGAGCAAGGTCCTTTGCAGCTTCCAGGGAGACCTTTCAGGCAGAGGAACATTAGTATTAGCGGTGGAGCCCGGCTGAGCTCCTCAGTTTGTGCAGAGGGAGCGGTAGCAGTTGGCTCCTTTCACTGACAGATCCGCTCCTTTGGGGAGTTTTAGGCCAGTAAATTTTCTGCAAAGTTTTGCTTTCAAAGCTGTTTTGTTCTCTTGACTATGAATTCTACCAGGGAAGTAATGCGTAGAACATAAATAAATGACTTGAGTAGATGCTTATTTTCTTCCATGAATTATTTCTTTTTTTAATCGCTTCACTGTCTTCACTGATTAATTTAACACTGTTTGGGATGGGATGTTTAAAAGTATGTGAGCAATTTGGAAGCATAACTACAAGGAACTTCCTTCCTAGTGAAAATCGCATCTGTAATATTTGTATTGCCATACTATCCATTCTATGTGCCGTAGTAAGTTTATAAAACACCATCTTTTGAGTGCAGAGCCTGTAGCCCCAAGCGCTGACGGGGCTGCCTTTCCCGGACCTCCCGCAGATGTGCTTCCATCCTCGGCATCCTGGAGCGCTTCTGGAGGGGAGGCGGGGGGAAGGTGCCGCTCGGTGCCCGGCAGCAGAGTCCCCGGTTCGTACAGGTGCTCGGCGGAGGCACGTCGAAGGGCTGCGCTCCGCGCCCTACCTCGCGCTGCAGAGAGGCGCTGGGAAATCCCGGCGTTGACGCATTCCTGCTGCCTCGCGTCACTCGGACGGATGAACCAGATATTGTGCAGGAAAGGGGTTGTAGGTCATTTGATAAACTTCAGCGGGTGTGTTTGGAGAGTTACAATTGCCGAGTGTTTCTGCCGTTACGAACTTCTGTTAGTTGCTTAAAATGTGTGATAATTTTTTCCTCCCAATAGTAATATTATCTGGAGCGTTATTTATTTCTTTGTTTAAAATGGAGTTATAACTAGTGATTCAGTTGTTTTGGGTGTGTAGAAAAAACACATCCATACTTTTTTGTTTTAAATCTAGACGCAATATCCCAGCGCTTTCTGTGAGAATTGTGAAAAGTTTAAAGTAACAGAAGACACGTGCTCATGCCTGTGTTATTCTTTCAAAAGTTGAGGTTTTGATTACGGAAGGGTACACAAAAAAAAGCAGAGCCTTAATTTTTATGAATGTGCTAACTTTAGCAGTGACTTCGAGACATTTTTGTTTTGTGATATTTCTTGGTTCATATCCACCTTCAGCCAAATCCAAATTTGGTTCTTTCCCTTATCCCTTTTGAAAGCTTGGGGTACGTACACAAGTCGGAGCTCTATAGGAGTCTCGTCTGATTCTGGCATTATCATCTAATGCCTATAGAGACATTAGATATAAATCTTTATAGATCTACTTAGATCTTTACAAATCACATGGCCTGGGCATTGTGAGCCTGTAAAATCTCTCCTGCAACAATTGCAGGGTCAGCGGTGAGGTTAGGGAGGAGTGCACGTTTCAGTACTACCTCCTCCTTTCCTCTGCCTTTTTCTCATCCATTTGAAGAAAAGGAAACCATGAAGAATCCTGTCTCATGATTACAGTTGCTTGTATTTTATTTTTTTGATCTGTCTGCTTATAAGTGTACCCATATGGGAAACTGCGAAATTATATGTTTTGATTAACTTTAGTTGGTCTAACTAAACTTTGAAATGGAAACTAACTTTGCTGAAAGCAGAAAGCTTCTTAGTTTCTGGGCTAATCCTGGAATTACACACTGGATTTGCTTCATGGAAATAAGTGTGCTTAAAAAATTACCTCCGCTAAGTAGGTTTGTATCGTTTGAAGAGACCCAGGAACAATAACTGACTTTAACCCTTTCCATCTGCCAGTACCCTTTGTCCTGGGGAGCAGAGGGCGTTGAGGTCAGCGCAGCTCGTGCGCGCTGGGTGGGCACGCACACCACCCACGTTACCGTCTCTTAGGTCGCTTTCACTCAGAACTAACCATTCTGTATCAGATGATTAAAAATAATAATGAGCACAAAGTAGCTTTGCTAAAAAACTGGCGTTTGGGGTGTGTTGGTGCGATGGTTGCTGTGGGCTTTGTGCCAGTCTGTATGGTGTGGGACGGGTGGTGAGATTGTGTGCAAAGCAGTGCCCAGTTCTGCGGATTCACGAGGTCGTGCCCAGAAGCGTAGGACCTCTAGTGCCAACGCCGCTGGCGGGCACGTTAGTGTTGTGTGTAAGCAGAACAGCCATTTGCTGGGCACTGAATTATGGATGCATACCTTTGGGATGAATGTGTCTTCCCAGGGAAAATGGCTGAAGCGCCCCTGGTAAGAAGGTGTCCTGGGCTCAAGGTCCTTCAAGGTAAAGTGGGACGTGCACCGGAGATTGTGGTGACACGCACCGTCCTGTGGGAGCTGCTGGGGCTGCCACGTCCTCTGCTTGCACGTTCACGTGTCGCCTTACACTGGTGCATGGGGTAATAATATAAGACTTGCAGACAGGTCTTAAAAGCCTTTTGCTTCATGGAAAGGCTAGGACGTGTTTGGGCAGAGAGCTCCTCGACATGGGCACTAAACCCCTGATGAATGACATGGAGGGAATAATAATCTTACACTGAAAGGGTATCGGCTCAGGAGACTTGACTTTGTCTCTGGTTGAAGCTCAGCCTCTCCGCAGAGACCCTCTCTTTTCTGTGCCTCATTATCCCATTTGTGAAGCACCTATAAATTCAGCTGCTTTTCCTTACTGGACTTTGTGCTGTTTAATTCATTTATGCTAGTGATAGCCTCAGATAGTGCAGCGAGGAGTCCATGTAGGTTCAATAAATAAATTATGAATATGATTATTTCTCTTCTGTTTGCATATTCACAAGGCTGTGTTCTTTTGTGCACCATATTTAGTGCAGAATTTGTAATGAATTTTGTTGCAGCAGCTTTTTCAGTGGCTTCAGAAAGGTCAGGGTGAGTTATTTTTTTCGCTGTATCGTTTATGTTTGTTTTGCTCTGACTTTGAGATAGAACTGGCTTTGCTGAGTGGTGACTAAATGCCAGAAAAAATATGTTCAGTTCGAAGTTCAGCTTCACTTTTCCCCCTTAAACATAGCATTCTTCACAAGTGAATGTGGAGGTGCCTATTTTATTTTTGGATGATCTTATACTACAGCCTTAGTACGTCCTCTTTCTGAAATGTCCATCATCCTAGAGAAAATGGTTTCACATTTTTTTGTTGTTGTTCTATCAAACCTTTTAACGGTTAAGAGCGTCCTGTCAGAGCTCCTGTGTCAGTACCTTCCCCCACCATTAGGCACTTGAGAGAGGGTGGGAAGGAGGGAATATGTATCTATAATTTTAGAATACCTTATGTACATACTGACATTTACCACTGTACCCTCAAAAAGCGAACAGAGATTCAAGTATTAAACAGCTCTGCCTGTACAGCTCTTGCTAGGCATGCTTAGCTCGAGCAATGAAAGATTCTGAACATCTTCAATATTTATGCTTCACAAGGCAGTTATCCTCAGTTATCCTTTTAGCAAGTCCCATTTCTCCGTGTTCTGTCATGGGCTCATTTATACTAGGCTGATTTAGTGCTAACTGGGGAGATTAGATTGCCCTGCTTGATGCTGTCAGCTAAAACTGAGTCAGTGTCTGTATACTGTGGCCCAATTGCTCAAAGAACCTTACCCTTTTCTGTATTGCTCATTCTATTAGATACAAAAGCCATTCTCACCCAGCTTTTGTGCTGGGGTCAATTAGCTCCTGAAATAGCTCATATAACACAAATAATAATGGCAGCGCTAATCCTTTGGGCAAGCTCTATACAATGGCCACTTCTGGCCCGGAGGACAAAGAGGGCTGTTTATCTTCGCCGCACACAGGCTCCAGGACTTTGCCCAGTCATTTGCAGAAGAATTTATTATCGCAGAGGTCATAGGTGGTTTGCATTGGAGGAGATTTTCTACCTTGCCACCATATGGGATGTCCTTGTCTTATTCCTGTAGGATCGAGCAGTGCTTCAGGTGAATTGGATCACAAATATATATGTTCAAATAATGCTATCTTAGGTAAACACGGACTTGAAAGAAATTTAAAGCGAGGACTAACACAGCACATTTAATGGTCCTTCTTGTGTATGCAGAGGGAATTATAGCAGGAGTAACGCCTCCCGCAAGCTGCCCTCCAGCCTGAAGCTCCCGCAGTAACAGTCGCATCAAAGTGTTTCAACAAAGGAGAATGAGCCTCGAGACAGAGGTGGAGGCTGTTTGTACGGTTACTGTGTCCGAGCTCCTAAACTCAAAATAACTTGATCTTTGTCCTTTTTCCCCTTGTAAACGAGACCTTAAAAGAAAGATATGAACTGCTAGACTAAATTAATATTAGGGATTTGCTGTGTGTCCACAGAAGGAAAAAAGTTGCTCCTAGCCTAGGGTCCTGCAGGTTAAAACTGTCTTGGAGTTGCAGTTTTAGATTTGAGTATTTAAATCCTGTAGAAGGGGACAGGAATGGACATGCTGACAAGCTTTGCACTGCCATTAACCTTCCTGGACATAAAAGATACGCACTTGCTGAAGGCATGGTGAGTATGAGGGAGCAGCTTACTGGACAGGAACGAAGAGGTGTCGACCTCCTTTGTCTTAAATATTTCTGCTGGCATTTTAGCGCCGTAATTAGTGTGCAGAAGTGGACGTCGTATGCACATAATCCATACTGCTCTTCCCTCCACAGGAAGTTTTGAGCGGTGGTTCTGCTACAGGTATTGCTAGCATGCATCTAGGACAGGAGAGGGGTGATTTATAGACCTGATAGATGAAAACGGCTTTTCCCACTAACACTTTTCCAGGCTTACATATCTACTAATTTCACTTTTTTGAAATTTTTTGAAATGAACTAATTGTTCATTTGCTTTTCCTCGCAGTTGATCTTTTTTCAAAAGAATGACGTGCCTTCTTATTACACACTCAGGCGTAATCTGCCATCGTTACTGGGATAGTTAATGTTTCTCTTTTCTTTTTTGTTGTTTTTTTAACTGTTTTTTAAGGTGTTTGATGCCCCAGGAAGCCTCATGCCCCCAGACTGCTGTTGCTGGTGGTTTTGGGGAGCAGCAGCTCATGAGTTCCCAAGCCCTGAGCTTCCTGTAGGATTTCTATCAGACCCAGTCATCCAAGCCCCCATGGGTGCTGGCCAAGCCTGCTGACCTGGGGTGTGCTGGGGACCTCTGTAGCCGGAGGCATCAGCAAATTGGTGGGGTCACGAGGAAAGAAATGTGATGGCTTTCTTCCAGTGTTAGTCAGTGTTACGCTCATTGTAGATCAGCCTTGCTGGGACTTTGGACAAGTTGTGTGTTGCCTTTCTGTCTCCACTCTTTCTCTTATCTTCCCAGAGTACCCAATGACGTTTATTTCCATAGTTTCTCTCCCTGTGCTTTCCCCCGTCAAGTTTTGCCAGATTTTTTTCTCCTCTTGCTGATGAGAAGAAAAATAACAGTAACTTTTTATGCTCATATAAACGTTGGAGATGAAAGTGGATGAGAACAGAACATGGCAAGCAAGTTGTACCCGTAGTGTAACAACCATTATACCAATTGCTTTAGTTTAGTTCATTCTTGATAATAAGATCTGCTAAACTTTCAAGGCTCAGCATCGAGGGAACTATCTTTTAAAAGAATAACAAGAAGATATGTTTTAAAATATCTCCTTCAGCCTTGGATAAATCTAAGGGTAGATGACATGTAAGTCTCTTGGGGCACAACTTTCTGAAGCAAGTTGGATGAGCTTCCCCAGTTACTTTTTCATTAAAGAGGAGTGTGTAGTGCATGTTCAGAGTACATTAATGACTACATCATCAGTAATAAATTAGGTTGTTAAGAGCTGTATGTGATGCTATCAGGTCAGTGTAGCCATGCTGCTTTCATTCTCTATTTTTAAATGAATCTGGAGTCATATCTTGAGAAAGTCAAAAGCCTCTGAGGCCAGAAGGGGAAAAAAAAAGCTGGATGGCTTACTGGGAGAGAACAGCAATAAACTCCTGGAGAGAAGAAATTAAGCTTCACATTTTTTATTTCTTTCTCACCGCATTTTTATGTATTGTATCTGCATCTAAACTCCAGTACAGTGAGGAGGGTATTCCCGATCAGTGGAGGGAATGTGCAGCATGGCGTTAGGCAAACTGATCCAGTGTAGTGTAAAGTGGGCATTTTAATAACAACAGGAGGAGAAGGGCAGGTCTCTCCCTTTGATCACCTGCTGGTAAAGCCCTGTTACAGCTGACCTGCTCCCCAGGCAGAACTTGGCTGGGCATCGGCACCTGCCAGGAAGCGTTGGGTTTGTCATTTTGTCCCCAATCAGACTTCCCTCCCACTGCAGCCACTCAGTCGTACTGTCCCTGCGAATGCCATGGACCATCTCCAGGCTGGTCGTGTGCTTCTCTGCTAGTTCACATCTTAATACAAGTCCTGTCCTACAGCTTTTTCTCGGCACTGATATGGGAACAGCCAAGCCTTCATCTAATCGTTTAGAAAATCAGCTGTATTTAGTGACTAAAAAGATTACTTTGGTCTGAAATATATCCTTCCCACATGCTGTTCTCCATTGCTTGTCCAGCTGGTTTAGTTGGCCAGTAGTCAAGTGTGTTGGAGAACCAAATCCTAAATTAGAATGTTGACCTTTTCTTTATTAGACATCTAATTTCATCCCAAGAGTTAGGGCACTTATCCTTTATGAAATGTGCTCCCTCATCTGCTTTTGCATATTCCAAAAGATGTTGCCACAGAGTTTCCGTCTCCATGTATTAGCCTTTGCCATGAAAAGATCCCAGCTCCTTTTGCACAGAAGGTGACTTCTTTGGTAGCCTTTAAAGGATTCTGACATAATCATATAAACTGGCTTATTTTTTCTGTTTCAAGCCATTCTAGATCATATGCTTCATGCATATATAAAAATATCTGCTGATACGTTATTTCGGCTCTTGGTGACTTTTCTGGCGAACCACTTGCACAAGTGCATCGGGTTTCTTTTTTTGAATGTAGAAAAGTTTTGTAATCATTATAAATAACTGGCAGAATAAATACAGTTTGATGTAGAATTAGCTGTTTGGTTTGCTTTTTTTAATGAAAGAGGATGAAGATGTGCAAAATACAGATCTTGAGCATTATAGTCTATTTTCATCCTGGCTTAGATCACTGAGAGTAGTGTGTAAACAGTGCACCAATTATTTCCAAACAGCACATCATCGTCCCACCACCTGTTTAAACAGAATTTTACAGCTGACAGTCATCCCCTAGAAGAGACTCTCTTTCAGAACATATTTGATGTTCAAAGTTTAAAGTGTGAAATTATGTACCCGCGGGGTTTTGTGTCCAGTTGTGCCTCTGGCTCTGCTTTGTGTCTTAGTTTATTCACCAATAAATTGGTGTGTGTTGCTTGCCTGTCTCGCAGGAATGTAGTGAACCTCAGTGTTTGCAAAGCTGTTTGGTTAAAGAGATTATTCCCAATAAAAACTGGTTCTAAACATCTGAAAAAACTGGACAACATTCAGATCCCAGATGGACGTCAATGGCTTGTGTCCATAACGGTTATTGACAGCAAGAATTAGGGCAGGATTTTCATAAGGGCTGAAGCATGGGGTTTTTTTTTCCTCATCTGCCTTAAATTTGGGTACTGAACTGTAAATCACTGCTTTTTTTTTTAAGCCTGAGCTCTTACTTAGCATACAGCTGTATGAGCAAGTTATTTAACGGTAAGCCAATATGTGGATTTAGAAAAATAGGAGGTTCTGTGTGGCTGTTGGCTGTGTGCATAGTCTTACAACGACAAACGCAGGGTAGCTTACCCTGCTTGCACCCGGAGGTGCCTTGCACTGCGGCGGGGGTGAGGGCGGGCGGTTGTAACGGAGCAGCTCATTCCCTTAAAATCCACATGCTCCTTTCCAATGAGTTATGTTTAGAAAGGAGGAGGGATTTTTTTTTCACGCGGTGAAGAACTGCCTGGTCGGTGTTTCTGACTGCTTCAACAGCCTCCATGAACTTCAGTCCCATCAATACTTCCTTCAAATTTACAGCAGAGCAACCCATCTTTCTTCTCTCTTAACACCCTAACGCAGTTTTATGTAGTTGCTCTCAGTTACGCTTCACAGAGAAGAAAGGAAGAAGGGAAAAAAGGAAGGTCGTGGGGAATGTCTTTGGAACGCTAGCAACCGGGAAGCTGCTTTTCAGCTGGCAGGTGGCTCGGTGCCGCCGCACTGTCAGTGTGCCTGCCTCATATTGCCTTGTTGCTACAGGGCCTGGTGCTGGCAGATTACAACTCTGTAGCTAGTCATTTTCGATTTATTTGAACCTGTTTCTCCAGTCTACCGAGCTTTCGCTGGCTAGCATCAATTCAGACACATTGCAATTCCTCAGAACCTCTACCCCATCAGATGGTTCGATCTATGAGAAATTTAGCTAGAGGCGCTTAGACAAAAAAGAAATATTGTGGCTGGGGAAGCATTTAAGTTAGAGGAGGCAGCCAGGGCTGTTTTATTACTTAGACCTCTGTCACCTGTGATGACCCATGAGAGTGGAGAATATTGATCGCTTGTCACTCACGGCATTCAGTAGATTGCATTGACAAAGCTTGTCAGGCCTCTAATAGCAGGGTTAGTGGCCTTGGCTGCAACCCAGGGGAAAACTCTACAGTGCCTATTACTTGGCGGCCTTTAACTCTTACAGAATTGGGAGTGAGCATTGACAAAAGTGAGGGAATCATTTTGTAGTTACAAATGCCCTTTCCTGCTCTGTGCTTTGTTTTGGGTTTAATTTCCTTTACTTTTAGACCTCTTGTCCTCATCAGCCGTGGTGCTTTTGCTAAGGCAGGGAAATCGGTTTGAGATGTTTGCCTCTTCCATCAGCATCTCCAGTCCTTGCAGGAGCATGGGCAGCCTTGGAGAAGCTGGCTAGTCCTTCAGTCCTATAGCCGCTGCATATCGCAACATATATAATTCAATGTATTGCAAAGGGAACGAGAAGAGCGATACAGAGCCCAAAGCTGAGCCTGATACCTGCAGCCACTTAAAAATACAGTTATCAGTCGCTGCGGAGTGAAGGTTAGTGAACCGTAGCAGATTTGTATTTATCCTCAGATCTCTGTCACTGCCACCAGCTCTTGTTACGAAGATACAAACGTAGTGTGGTGGATTTATCTTGCCTTGACTTTATCTTTGCTGTCATTTCAGTGTAGGGGTAGAAGTTGATTATTTCAAATAAATAAATAAATGTATGTGCATGCACACACACACGCACATTTATATATATCTACACACACTGGGGAAAGGAGAAGGAGAAGGCCCATGGCAATTGGACCAGATCCCTGTTGAAGGTCCCTTTCAAATGAAATATTCTCTCGATTCTCTTCTGTTCCTGAACGTGCAGCTTAGCTGCACACATGGGGTACTGGAGGCTGCATACATGTCCAGACGTACCCGTGGCCATTCTTGGTATTTCTAACCTCTTTGTAGTTAAGCCTGGAGTTAGGAAATTGGCAATGCTGGGACCTCAGAGGGCAGGAAAGCCAGACTGATTTACTGACATGAGGTCCCTGCCACCCCTCGGTATAAAACACTTGTGTCCCTGACTGCCTGGGAATGGCATAGTGCGTGCAATTAGTTGCAGGTAGTGTGAGACAGCAAAGAATCAAGCTTTATTTGCTAAATCCCTCAGAGAAGTTAAGACCTCATGAACAGAGTCAGCGTGTGCAAATAATTGGTAAACATTCCATGTACACAGGCATCCTCCGTGTCCTGTCGCGCTGCTCCCAGAGCGGCCGGGGCAGAGGCGGCAGGGCAGGCGTGTCGCTGCTGCCGCATCCCTCCATCCGTTCATGGCAGCAGCACAAAGCGGAGCTGGGTTCTGCACTTGGGAGAGGCTGGGGAAGGTTTCTGGTCACTTGTCAGTACAAGTTTCAATGTTCTTTGCTCATTGAAGCTTCTGGTGAGATGGCTTTTGGGTTTGGTTGGGTTTTTTTTTTGTTGTTGTTGTTTTAACTGTGGTGGGTTTTTTCCAATTCACATTCTGTTGTCTTTTGTTTGCAGAAAAAGGTGGCATTTAAAATAGATAATTCTCACCAGTCTTTTCAAGGAAATGTGGTCGATAGCATGTAAGAAATGCATCCTGTGTAGAAACTGAACAAGAGAGAAGCTGATAGTGTTGTGTATAATTTTTAACTAAGCTGCACTGTGTATCCATTGAGAAAGTCCCCAGCCGGAGCTTAGGAAGATAGCTGAACTTTTCCAAAGAGAAAGAGAAAATTAGGGCTGTGGGATTTCTCTGTGCCTCCTCTCTAGACTTTTTGACCAAATGTTGTGTTTTGCTTCGAGTCACTTTCTTTGATCATTACAGAGGGGGTGTGGAGGGATGGTAAATAATCCGCTTCTCCCTGCGACGTGTTGTTCAAGGAGCTGGCAAGAAGTGTGAAAAGGTAGTTTGCACTCATATGGCATCTACCAATCTGCATTGAATTGGGGGGCATTTAAATGGAAAATACGGGTCCTATCAAAACCCAGCGTGTATTCCTGAACCTACTGTGGGGATGTCCTGTGGTCCTGGTTCCCCACAACGGCCAAACCCTCCAACTGCAACAGACTGAGAGCAAGTGGACAAAGCTTATGCTCCACTCATAAGACACTTGTCTTCTCCCCCCAAAATACCTGATTACGCAGCTGCTCATCATTCCTTTCTCCTCTGTAGCAGCAGCACAAGGCACCATGCCATCCTGCAATGCCTCAGTATCCTGCTTTTCAGATGTTAAAAGCACTGATAGCTTGGTTTCAAAGATGCCCTGCTTGGCTTTATAGAAGTTAATTATAACATTTTTGCATCCAAACAGCAAAAATTAAACCTAGCAGGAGAAATAAATGCTGCGGTAATTAGGCAGGTTTCTGAACGTGCAAATCCTGCCTGAGCAAAGCATAAAAGCACATGCTAAAAAGTGAGCATGATTACTAAACTTAAACAGGTCCTGACTGGAGTGTTTCTCAGTGTCACTACTCAGAAATGTTCTGGGTGAGGGATGGAGCTGGAGGTGGAGCTGGACCAGGCTTCACGGAGAGCTTGCTGCCAAAATATTTCCCTTCTTGCTATCAACAGGCATCAGGAGCTTCAGCTCTGTCTCAGGATTTAGACTTAAGAGCTTTTTTTTTCATCTACTGACCAGTTCTCAATTGCATCCTATCCTCTGTGAGGAAAAAAGGCCTTTCAACTTTAGTAAAATACATGTTGTATATGACATGCCTTCCTCTGCCTACCTGAGCACGCGGTAGCTGGTAGAAAGAAGAAATTAATTACCTGTGTGACTTTGTCCCAGATTGAAACCTAGCTCTGGAAAACAGATGCCCAGCATATTAATTCACCGTATCATATTGAGCCTTGAGTTTGAGTTCTCTGTGAAAGGTTTTATAATTCATATAAGCTGAAATAATTTACACCTAATTAGATTTTGTCAACTGAATAATTCTGTCTCACGCTGCTTCCGCAGGATAATTTAAAGAACTTCATTTTATCCTCAAAATAGTTGTAAATGTCACATTAATTTTGTTGACACGAGCAACTTATGGGAGAGCCCCTTGGCAGAATTGTTTGTCGACTGAATGTGTTACGGGCTTTTCACACCGAGTGTGACACAGGGATGGACATCTTCTCTGCTGATATATTACATAGGCTGTTAGACCAATGTTGTTTTATACGATAGGGTGCAAAACCTGTTACATGAGAGTTTATATGCCTTGGATAATCCAGGCACTGCAGTTCCTTTTGACTGTTGAAGAGTTGATGTGATGGGCATAGCCTTCGGTTGCCCTTCTCGCCAGCCTGAATGATCAGATCCTGTTTCGCCGCCTGGCTGCCTGAGAGGAAGCCTTTGGCATGAGCCCAGGCAGAGCCATGGACCTTACCTGTAGGTCTGCGCCAAGGGGCTTGGCCAGTCCTGCCCCATGCCCAGCATGGAAGGAAGGATGAACAACCAGTGGCACATCTCACCGGCGCCACTATTTCAGACAAAATGTTTTGCAGAGGCTCTTGAAAACTGGTGTTTGTGCAGCTTTTCAGTTAGGGTCAGCATGGTGGTCTTAATGCTAATAAGAAATACAGAAAGTTATCAGGGGTGTGAAAACATGACATGCCCTGTGGTGCCACTCATGGGTGGCTTCCTGAAGGTGTCATTCCCTACATCTCCCAGACCTGGCCCAGTTCCTGTCCGGAGAAGCTTGGTGGGAAGCACTGTCCAGCTGGAGTGTGCGCTAGGGGTGAAGGAGATTATTCAGTGGGAGCAGGTAGTTGGCTTTGCTGACACAAGACATTAATTTGATGCTTTTCCTATTGAAAAGTAAAATAAAATTAAAAATAGAAAATGATATGCACTCAGATGAGCTTGTTACACAGAAGGTAAGAATTATCTATTTGTTATACAGTTACTTCTTTTATTAAAATAATTGAAAGCTTGTTGCTTGCTGTTGAAGGCCACAGGTTAGTCCTACACTGGATTGTTATGTGCTAAATAAATATGGTCTATTAGACATATTCAAATTAGGGTAGATAACGAACGTGAAAGTAGAAGACTTTAAGATGTAAGAAGATGTTGTAATGGCTTTTGGAAAGGAATTAAATGTTTCAAAAAATTAAAAGAAACTGAGATAAAGAATATCTTTTATGATGTTTGTGAAGAGCTATTCAAACTTCCTTTAGTGTCTGTGACATTTGAAATTTGAATCCTATTTTTTTTCCCGAATGCAATGAGTAATATGTATTTACAGCTAAATTACTGATACAGGATGTGGTCCAGAAAGCTTCACAGTGCTGCTGCCTTGACCCGTGCTGTTCCTGTTGGATTTCTCATGTAGTCTGCTGATGGACCAGACTATTTTAGTGACGTTTACACTTTGCAGAATAATGTGCCATAGTATCAGACCAGGAGGATTTACTTCTTTTTGAAAAAAGGATGGAAGTGTTGTAACGAAGGATACAAGGAAATGACAGCTCCCAGGACTAGGCTGCCTTCATTTGGAAAGTATTGCTGTGTGCTTGGGTGGCCAAATCCAGATCTCCTATTACTGAATGACAAAATACCTGTTGTCATCTTCGGAGCCTTGGTTTTGGCTCTAGGTTTTGAACATGAGGTATTACCTGTTCTAATTTTAGTTCTTTGATGAAACCCATCGTTAGCCTGGATTCTCAGCCGAGTCAGTCAGTACCGCCACTGTGGGTCTCTGCCCAGCCACGTGCCATTGCTGGGACAGCATCCTGTCAGTCCACTTTCCCTCCCATCTCCTCTGATGTGGTAGGATGGAAAATGTGAAATAACAGCTGTTCCTTGTCTCTTTGGTCACGCTTGGCCACTGAATGTGTTTGAAGAGTTGGAGGATCTGAGGGTGAACCACAGAGCAGGGCGGTGTGGCTGACGGTCAGTATATGAAGCAGTCCCTTTTTCCATACAATAATTTGTACATCTGTACACTAATCCCCACTCTTTGAAAACATAAATGTACTTCTGAGTGCATTAGAAAGTTCAGCCTTTGTGGCCATGCCTAAGTAGGAGAAGAAATCTTTAGACAACCTTCCCCTTATTGTTGAGGCTTGTCTGCAGCTCCTCTGAATGCTGTAATTTAACTGAGCCTGCTGAGCTTTAATCAGCTTTAATGATGAGGATTCATACTGGGTAACATTGTGGTAGTGTATTGGTTTTCTGCTCTACTTCGTCAAATTTCTTTTCTTTGAATAGGTGGCAGATAGACTGTCACGTTAACTATAATTTTTAGCAACTATATTTTCCAGCAGCTTCTGTTGTAATATCATTTTGATGTATTTTATACTATTTTTGGCAACTCAGGAAATCTGAGTAGATAGTTCCATTGGGTTAGCGGGGTGCAGGCGAACACAGGGGTACCCATCGGAGGTGGGACATGGGCTGTAACTGACAGCCTGGGGGGAGCCCATCGGTGTGATGGGCTGGAGGTCCCTGTTCTCCCCGGGCTGGCACCTGCAGCAGCCGGAGCGGTGCAGCCGGGGCTCCACTTGCTCCAAGGGTTGTTATAAACTAGGTTTGGTATTGGCTTTCACCCTCCCTCTCTTAGTTAAGTCAACGAGAGATTGTGTATTTGGTATCTCTGATATTTATCTTATATTAAATCCTGACACTACAATGTATGTTTTGTAATGGATCCCAGCTTGGCCATGGTGAGGCCCCGTTTTCGTGCTTGGCTGTGCCCTTAGGGGCTCGGGGTGTCGTCACTGTGGGCCAGAGGCATTGGGAGACATAGGAACCAAACTTCTGTAACGTTCATTTTGAAACGGACGTGTTACAATGAATTATGCTGAGGTCCCTCGGATTCTTTTAGCAAGAAACCTGCAAAATAAAAGGCAGCGTGTTTGGAGATAACGTAGACTGTTGGGTAGTAGCAGGAGGAGGCAGAGGATGCGCAAGGTTTGGTTCAAACCTGGTTATTTGTCTTCATTCAAAGCAAGTAGACAAAGTATATATGATTCAATGTGTACCTAAATTAAATTTTTCAAACAGATTTAAACATAGGCATTATTCAGGCAAAATTCCTGCATGCTTTACCATAATAGTTCTATGTTCCCCCTAATTAACTTGCAACACTTAGGTTATGCTGCCTTTATACAGATGCTGCAAATTATTGTAAGGAATGGATTAGCTGGAAAACCAACAAGGCATCGGGGCAGTTGCTGATGCAGACACCAAACTTTTCTGTCTTCCTGGAAGAACAGCAGAGTTCCATCTCCCTGGGGAGGAGTTTATTTTAGACAGGAAAACAAACTCTCTTTACCAGGGGAAAAAAACCCACCTTTGATCATTTAGTCTGATGTTTTACATTCATCGCCTGTAGAGATTTTTGTCCATTAACTTGCATTTGAAATAAAGCTTTTCTGATAGAAAGGCTGCATTATTGATTTAAAGCTTTCCAGGTAGTGGAAGACTTACTGTGGCCAGATACAAGCTGTTTGAAAGTTTGATTATTTTTTTCCCCCCTTCCTCTTCTAAGAACTACATTTTATTTTCCTTTTGTGTTTCTTTTGTCTCTCATCTCCAGCCACAAGTCCCTTGGAGGTGCCTGGGACATGACTACCAATATCTTGTGCAATTCACATTTTGAGAGTTTAATCCCGTTGGCAGCAGTCCTGACCTGTGCTGAGAGAGATGCAGATATGATGCTTCGGTGCCATCACATGAATTATGGTGGCAGTAGGCACAGACAGACCACGGTCAGAGCCATCAGTTCCTGCATAATTTCCAGAAAAGCTGAGGCAGATTTAATGTCAGGGCATTTACATTTTATTGTTGGTAGGTCAGCCCAGCACCCCGACAGTAGCCACCAAATCACCCACACTGTGGTGTGCTGAACTGGTGGAATTACGTTAACATCGCTGATAAAAACTGGGGGGGGAGGGAAGAGGAAGATGCAAACTGTGATGCTGGGGTTTCTTTGTGAGAGAAGTTGGTCCTGACAGATTCAGAGGAACCTATGTTGTAACTCAGGTTTCTCATGTTCAGCACATTTTAGCTATAAAGCTAATTATCATAAGGATTCTCAAATGCCTCCCTCCTCGTTCTTGTCTGGGTACCAAAGGAGTCCATGTTCTGTTTTTGAGCGGATAAAATCCTCCTCCTGGAAGCATTTGTTTATCATATTACAGCTTCGCATGAGCTGAGCTCAAGCCTGACCCGATGTTAAGTGTCTGTGGTAGATTTCATTACATACATCTACTGGAAGTCCTGCCAATATACTGGCAGCAAAATCCTAGTGGAAAATAAATGGCAATAAAAAAGAGAAATGATAGCCTCTGTGAGTGGTGAGGAGCAGAGCTTTATTGAGACCGGACAACCCTAGAGATGTCACTTGGCATACACACACGAGCTTAAGAGAGTGCGAGTGAAAGCTGATATTGGAATAACGACTCTGTGGCACAGACAGGGGAATAATTTAATTAATTGCACCGAAATTTCTTTGATGAATAGTTATGTGGTGATAAGCATGAGGTCGAACAGTAGAATGAGTTTCAGCTTTTTAATGGGCCAGCACAGCTGCAGTTTTGGAAGTGTTCCCATTTTCTTATTTTTTTTTTTCCCCCCTCTCAGTTTGCTGGTGCTGGCTGTGCGTGCGCGGCCGCGGCCGGGCGTACACGTGCACACACGTGCTGCTGCGTCCCGCCAGGCTCGGCTCCGCACCCCCTGCCCCGTGCCTGCCCGGGGAGGAGAGCTGGCCAGAGCCACTTGGCTAAGGTAGCCACTTGGAAATCAATGCCAGATCGAAAGGAAATTGTAGGATGGTTTCTTTATGAATCCTGCATTTTTTTCCTATGATGCTTTTAACAGGGCCTCTGCTGCAACAGTTGTATGAAGATTTTAATAAAACTTTCTGGTCTCCAGAGGAGGAGGCATGTCTTTGTTGTTGGAGGGCTGGAGGGAAGGGAACAATGCAACGCAGCTGGAATTTGAGCATTAATCCTATGATTCCTGGGCCGTATTTTCAGACAGATCAATTACTCCTGGCTGTAACCGATCTCCAGCCATTTCCTTGCTGTGCAGGGCTTGTTTACAGGCACTTGGATGCTGCAGCTTGACATAACCTCCTGACTTTATAGAACTTCAGCTGTAAATATCACCCTTTAGAGCTGTGGCCACTGTCAGCTATGGTTTACCATGAGTCATTAACTGAAAAATTAGGGATGAGAGTTGCGGGTGGTGGTGGCTGGCTGGCTGGCAGTTATATTTAGCGCAGCCGTGTCCGACAAGCTGTGCCCGAGGGCTGCAGCCTGCGTTTGGTGAGTGGCTGGGTGGGTGGTGCAGGTCTGTGCAGGTCTGTGCAGGGGTTGCCTCTGTGAGGGCTTGGAGAGGGGGAAGCTGCCGTGCTCTGCGGCGGGAGAGGGGCGGTCGGGACAGGCCACGGGGAGAGAAGTCGGTGCCTCTCCAGGGATACATCCCTGAAGATTTGCTCTGCAGAAGAGGAGACCTCTCTTCTGTTGTCCCAGGCTTGGGGCCAGTGCATACTCTGCCAAAGCGGATATGAACTCTTCGAACAGAATGAGAGAAAATACGTAAATAGCTGATAAAACCTGTCAACATCAAAACATTTTTTTCAAATGCAGCCGAGCTGCTCAGACACCCTTGTTTTTGAATCACGTTCTCTTAT
The DNA here is from genome assembly GCA_035590275.1 of Ibycter americanus. Classification (NCBI taxonomy): domain Eukaryota; kingdom Metazoa; phylum Chordata; class Aves; order Falconiformes; family Falconidae; genus Ibycter; species Ibycter americanus. The sequence continues at coordinate 102,768,463 of JAVJGI010000001.1, read as the reverse complement.
TGCCTCTTTTTTTTTTTTTTTTTTTTTAATTGGAGTAATAACACGTTACTCTCCAACAACAGCTTCCCACCGAGGTTTGCATTGTGCCTTGCAAACATTCATTTATTCAGCCGCGGAAGCTGAGACCCGGAGCCCAGCCCAGCCCAGCCGTCGCACAGGCCTTCCTCCTGGTAAATAACAACTTGGGCTCTCATTGCAAAATTAATAAATATGCAACAACTTCTTTTGGATTCCAGTAGCTTGTAGTGTGGCCTCCACACGGACTTTCCTCCTAGTCTCTCGTTTCTTTCAGTGCTCCGTGAATGTATAATACACTGCGAGATACACTGTTATCTTTAGTAGCAGACATTTGCCCACCTCTCCCTTTCCAGCCTAATTCATGTAACTGTATTTTAATATCTGATTTATTAGGAAGGGTCACTGGTAGTATTGCATGAGAGTCTTGCAGCTTTGGCCTTTGCCAGCAGCTCCAAGTATCGGAGGGGGGAACTGCATGGTTAGTTCAGTTAGTTGGTCGGGTTTCTTTTTTCTTTCTTGGAACTTTGCCCATCTTATTATGAGTTCTTTAGAGAAATGAAATGCAGCAGTAGCTTGAAGAAATCATGGACACTTTCCAGCAGTAAAAGAGCTCTGGAGTCAGTATATAAGCTTTCTCCCCTGGTTGCAGTTAGGAAGCCAGTTGACAGTATAATAGGCTTTTGGAGGGGGTGCAATGGTTTGTGTGTTCTGTTTGATGTTGCAAATACTGAGCCCTCGGGGAGATCAGGAAAAAGGATGTTCTGTTCTTTAGGAAAGGAAAAGATTAACCTGAAATGTGAACTGAAACTTAGGAGCTCGGCAAGACTTAGGTGCACCAGAGACGAGTTTGCTTACTTTAATGGAAATATCTTCTGTCTTGTAACAAAGGTGGGCAAGTGTTTTTGCAAGGATTTGGTTAGAAGAGCAATGTGTGTGTGTTTATATAGAAGTAAAAGGCACAGCCAGGGCTCAAGGTCAGTGAATCTTGAAAGCATGGCAGTTCCCTCAAGATGAGTTTCTGACAGTTTGGTGCTCCTCAGAGTAAGAGAGACTTGTAAGTGTTGTCAAAGAAAGTCTGGAAATTTTGTGCGCTCTTTGTTTTTCCAGAGATTTCTGGAAAAATTGCTTCTGGTGTATTTCTTTCTCCCTTCTGCTTCCATTTATATCCATGAGGAGTTTTCAAAGACAGGGCAGAACATCTGCTATCACTTTTGATAGAGCTGTAGGGGAAAAATAGACCCCTTTCCTTTGAGCTAGGACCTTTTTGTCTGTTCTGAGAAAATATTGGTGAAGACAATATATGTGGCTCTTTGTCAGCAGAAATTGTATTTTCATATCCTTATCTTTACCTGCAAATTCAAATATACCGGTGGGGTCAGGCTTTTCCATGTAATCTTATGCCAAGCTTGCAAAGCTTCATCTTGGCTATGTATGCCCCCGCTTGCTTTCAGGATTTTGTGGCCTTTGGGAACGATGGCGTATGACAGACATCTAATACTCCAGCTTTGGGTAAATGCAGTTCGGACAGAGGCACTGTGAAAAATGTGTTTGACTTTGAGTCACTCTTAATCTTTTACATCGCTCAAAGAACTTATTTTCCTCTTTTTTTCCTCTGCTTACCACAACCCTCAGGGTTTCTTCTCTTTGGGAGCAGATAACAGGAATTTGCGTGTGAGGGCTTCTTATATTATACGGCTATGTGCTATTCATTTTCTTTCAATATTGTTTCTTTATCTTAGTTGTATGACTCTCTTTGTTTCCTTAAGACTCTTATTACTGAGTGATAAAACAGTGGTTAATGCTTGATGCAGGGAGATGCATTTTTAGTGAATATAGATGGGTGGGACATTGGATTTGCTGTGGTAGGCAGAGAAGAGGCATTGTTTTAATCCAATTTATACATACATGGTTAAGTCAAAAGTTCTGCTTCTTAAATAAGTTAGATGGCATTAATTAGGCTTTCAGTCATCCAAAAGGACTTCAGAGAATTGGAAAAATGTGATCCCTGGGGGCTTCAGCAGTTGTTCCCATCCCATCTCGAGGATTTCTGAACTTGGAGGAGGAGAACCTGAATCAGGTTTATGGTACATGCCCGTAACTGTGGATATGCTGGTCTTTGTGTGTATTTGTGAAGAAACACAAGAACATTGTCATTTGGTAAGGGGTTTATGGCTTCTTTTCCTGTATTTCGTTTCCACTGTACTTAAGAGTTACTGCCACATTCAATTGAACAAGTTCTTATTTAATGTACAATGATACCTGAACAACAAGTTCATCCACTATAACAGCCTATTTTTAGTGGACTATGGTAACCATAACACCAAAGAATGAAAGTACATGAACACAGTTGTAGTTACACAATGGATCTTAATCTGGGGTGATATTGTGAGATATGAATCTATGGCACTTTCAAACTGAAAAATCAATAAATAAAACTTCAAGCACTCTCAGCACTTCAGATAATGGACATATTCCAGGATTTAGCACCAGCTCTTGCATCTCTCTCAAAAATAGGATCCTGAGCTTTTAAAACTTGCCTATCCTGCTGGAATTTCCTATTAGCAGCAAAACTCTGCTGAGCAAAGGCTGATATTCTCATCTTGCAATGTTTTCCTCCTTCAGGGTAAATGGAGTTTCCAGTTCCACAGACTTGTATTTCACAGAAAGGTAACGGGGAATTTTTTAGTAAAGTTCAATGTTCTCCTGTGCAGTTGAAGGAGGTTTGGGTTTGCATAACACTGTGTTTACAGAAAATACTCATTATCTTCACCTATACTATGTTATTGTCCCAGTGCCCTTTTGTTGTAGCTTTGTACCAGCCTCAACGTTGGAGCAAGTGTAGGCTTTAATCCAGGTGCAATATTCAGATTCCTGGAGGACAGAATCTACAGCAGCTTTCTTTATTCCTTCACTGCGCCTTTCCCCTCCACCCCAAATACATTACATCACTAAACATGACCCCAGTGATTTCCCCTATACTTTTGTCATGTAATTCCCATAGCGGAAATCAAGGGAAAGATGGTGAGATCATTTTACTTAAAGACAAGCCTCTCTCTTATGAATCTAGTCTCCCTGAGCTCTGTGTAGTCAGTGTGGCAAAACCCAAACTTCTGCAAAACTATTACAGCTATTCACGTTTCCTGCCTACTCCCTCTCTGGAGTGATTTCTCATTTCTATATAGAGGGACCAAGATACTTAATTGGATGCCCAAGGTTAGGCATTGTGAATACTTTGAATCCGTAACTAGACACAGCATTGTAACTTCAGTGGGAAAACTGCTCAGCTGTTGCTGGACCCGATGGGGCCGTTTAAACGTGCTGAAGTATACTTGCCGTGAGTACCGTCACTGGTTTCAGTGTGGCCACTCATAGCACTAAAATGGTAAGGACAACTTTGCGTTTAGGGTTCTTCTGCCTAAGTATCATCGGTGGTGCTCCAGAGGGTAGACAGAGAGCACCCGTTGGCGGTAGCATTTTCTTAAAGGGAAGAGATTGTGGTTTTCCCGTAAGTGCTGACTCCTCCCAAGCCCGAATCCCAGAGCCAGGCTTGTTAGTGTTGCCTAAAGTACTTACTATCCTGTGAACTTTTTAAAGAACTGTTAGAAATCAGAGTAAGGAGTTCAAGGCACTTCAAAGTATTCATTAATGAAACTTTGGCTAAAGCAACATCATAAAATAGAATGCAGAATCAGCGTGCTGTCTCAAAAAAGATATTTCCCCCCCCACTTAAATCCCTTAGAATTTACTAGGTGGGCGTGAGCAAAAAGGTTGGCTCCAATAAAAAACTAGCTTTGTAATGATTAGCAGGGGCCCAGTATAATTTAAGATATTCTTTACAGTTTATAAATACGGGCTCATAAAAAGCGTAGATATAAGGAAGCTGTGCCTTTAAGTCATTAGAAGCCCAATGGTTTGATAAAATAACAGGAAACAGACAATTTATTATGAGCAATCTCGGTAGCTCTGGATTATCTATAAAACTTTTATGGCCCTCCCCAAGTGGCAAGAGGCCATAAAACTTGCCTGAATGAGGGACTTGTTAATTTACTTGTTAAAGCAAATTAAAAATTTATAAGCGCTTTTAGGTAAATGAGATCTTCTCTCATTGCTGCCCTTGCGGGCTCCGGAGTCCTAGGAGGAAAGAAGTGGTTGCGCTCAAACATCACAGCAGAACAATAAAAGCTATTAAATTGGTTCAGTTTATTACTACAGAGCCAGGCAGCTGTTGCCATGGTTTGCTGTGGGATGCCAGAGGTTGACAGCATGGCATTTCTGTGGCCTTAAAAAGAACGTAGTAACTACACCTTTCACCCACCCCAACGGCTCCTTCCATGCCTTGCTCTTTACTCAGGTCTTTGCGTAGAGTTCTTGAAGTCAGTCTTTAGTCTGTCGTGGAAGCATCAGCATCTCCTTTTATCATTCCTCGTCTCAGTTGTTGTAAAATAGGTTTATGGACACCAGAAAAACCTGCACGGTTCCAGCTTGCCTAACCAGGATGCTTAACAGCAAAGTAAGTTTTAATTTAATCCAATGCTTCTGCTGCAACTAAATGCAGTAGTGAGGAATAAGGAGCTGGCGATGAAAACAGGGCTGTTGGGCATTTTTGAGCAATCTTTGGAAGCTGTTAAAATGGATTCACAAAGTGTTTCTCCAGATCACTTCAATGACAACTTCTTACAGCAAATGAGTTCCAGCTGTGGAAGCACCATGAGGAGTTACACTTTGTCCTCGCAGCTCCAACTCGGAAAAAACCTATTAATAAATAAAGTTTCTATTGAAAAGTCCTAATATTTAGCAGAAGACCTGCTTCAGGTGAGGTTTTGAATGAGGAGAGATCTAAATCAAGCTGAGTGAACTTAACAAAGCCTCTCCTGAACAGTTCTTCTATAAGCAGCTTTTCTCTACTTGCAGTTATTTCTCTTTTGTCAGGAAATATCTATTACAGACGTAATATTATTTATACAGTGAGTTAACAGCACTTCTGTGAGGGAAAGAGTGGCATAAATTGAAAAGGTTTCTGTTGTGAACACTTCAGGTGATCACTTCAGATACTTTCAGGTGTCTTCTGACTGGCACGCACCAGTAAGCCTGCCCGAACAGTCAGTTGTCTAAACACAGACCGCCGCTTTCAATGCACGTTTAATACACATTGCATCCAGTATGATTTGTGTGATTATATGATTCCTAATGGGTATTGCAGGTGCTTTCCTTCAGAATAGGAAATAATCAGTGAGAGAAATACGTGTAGTACACGGAGAAAGTCTAAAAGCGTGGCCTTCAAGATAGGCTTGAAAGAATTGGGGCAATTTAGTTTTAAAAAGAGAAAATGGAGTGGAGCTCCTGATAATAGTCTTCAAACACAAGAAGATTGCTGCAGAGAAGAAGGGAAAAAATCTGTTCTGCATATCCATGATAGATGGGACAAGGTCACGCTGCAGGTAGGAGATGCCGTTGAGATGTGAAGAGAGCTTTTTAAAGGTAAAGGCAGTGAAGCACTGCACTGACTCACCTGCAGCGGTTGCAGAGGTCACCGGGTGCCTTTAGCAACAGTTTGGGCTGGGTTAGCTGGTTGTCTGCACGTCAGGAGTGATGCAGATACAGTTGGTCCTTCCTGGGCCCAGAGGGATGGGCTATGGGACCACTTGAGTCTGCATCTTAGGTTTTCTGTAATTTTATAATGCTGAGACTCCTTGGCACTCGTAGACCGCAGTAGGTAAGATGAGTACTCACTTACTTCAGGCAATGCTGCCCCAAAGTCTTTATTTCCCATGTGGTTCCCCAGCGAGAGACAGATGTTTAGCAGGACGCTTTTCCTTCGTGCTGCTAGACCAAACAAAAGCTTACAACCTCCAGGAATTCAAGTATAACGATAGTAATATTCTGGCACTTCCATCACTCAATAGTCGTATTATAAATATTTCATGGAAAAACTGAATCATAAAAGTATTATTTTTGTAGTGTGCCAAGAGTAGATCCAGGCACTTGGAGCATAAAAAGTATGAAAGTCACATTTTAATATTGTGTTATCCTCACTAAGTACAGTGTTAGTCTGAAACTGTCTGACATATAAAAATAAGGCAATGCCTCCAAGGTATATTAATGGTGGTTATACGGCTAATGGTTACATGGCAAACTCCCAGTACATTCATTTTAGTGCGCACATTTCTCTGAACCAGATATGACTGGCTGGAAAGGTCTCCTGAAATCCCATCTGGCATCCCCAGGGACACCGCTTCGGCCATATTTCACTGAACCAAAAGTGGATATAAAACGAGCCAAAAGCTCAGCGTCTTTCAGTGGGGTTATGCTCCTGCCTCTGCTAGGCACATCTGAAACTCCCAGCCTAATCCTTGAAATTCATAGTGATGACAGCGCTCGAAGTCGAATGATTAATCTTTCATGTCCTCTCATACCTAACTACCGTTCTGGTTCCAGATTTTTGAAACCCAGATTTGAAATGGGTTTGTGGGTGTTCTCAGCCTTTCTGGATCTGGCCCTTAAGCTGTAAGAACCTATTTCAACAAAGGACAAAACTCAAGTTCTGAGGCAAGGAGACTGCTGTGTTCCGGCTGAGCCTTTGGGACGGACACAAGCACATAGAGCAGGGCGTGATGAGGATACGATGTGTTTTTATCGTAGGTGGTCTGCTGCAGAAATGCCTGTGGGAATACATAGCTGTTGCTGGGAGTATGTTGAAGCCAGCGTGTTATTTCTGGCGTAAATTAGAGGGAGGCAGATGTCTTGGAACAGCTAATGCCCCTTTGGTTGGGCATCAGTTGGCAGGTGGAAGACCCAGGTTTGTGACCCTGTTTCTCTGGACTTGAAGCAGTAACTGGAATGTGGGTGTCTCTCATTCTGCATGGTTGCAATACAGGCATTTCTTGGTGCACCATGAAATCCCCACTGAACACCACAAAATGAGTCCAAGAGGCGGGGTCCTGCAGCTGATTCCTTCCCGAAACCTATGTTTTCTCAAGGCTTTTTCCAATGTTTATTAGTTTAGCCTTGCAACTCCATGTTTTCATAAATTACATGATTAAAAGCAAAACAGGAACCTGGACAGAATGTGGTTCCTGTTAAAGTCATTCCAAGTTACTTGCTAACTTAATCCTTTTGGAAACCAAAGACACTTATTGAGCTGCCTACATGTTTAATGAATGGCAAGCGTGCTATTCAAACCCATCAGGGAGGGTGTTTGAATTTATTCCCAAAGGTATTTATTTACAGGGTTCATTCATACAGTAGCTAGGTGATGACAACAAATATTGAATAACGTCAGCCTTTTGCCATACCCTGGGAGCAAGGAGAATGGCTTGCCTCGGCTTAATTTAAATCATAACCTGCCAAATTGGTCTAGACCTGTAGAAAATTCATCAGTAGTTCTAAGCTGCGTATCTGATTAGGGAAAACATGAATGAGATACCTTGGTGCCTGAGTTGTAAAAAATTTTTTGTAGCAACTGGTTTTTGCATGGGTAGAGCTTTGATGAATACTACCCTATGTTCTTACCACAAACGAGCAAAGGAAATATAAATTAGAAGCTCATAAATACAGGATTCTCTTTGCCTTTGAAGAACTTTTATTTCAGTACGGTTTGCATGAGAATGCTTCGTTGGTTTCAAAAAATGAATTTGTTTTTGGCTAGACTGTAAGTAATGTATAAGCCGTAACATTTTAAGTAGGTGTCCTTTATCTAAAGTGGATAAAATGGGACATGAGATCTGTGAGGGGTTAATTCATATGTTCTAAATGAAAATGGAATTAGAGAATGAATTCCCTTCTAACATCTCCACTCAGGGTGCAGATCAAAGCCATCATAGGAGTAAATTTATGTCTGATAGTGTGGACGGTTTCAATGCACACTGGCGAAATATCATGCTGATTGCTGATTGAAAACAGTTGTTAATTCTCTACTTCACTAAATTCAGAGTGGAAAAACTTTCCTTAATAAAGAACAGATTGAAGAGAACCAAGACCTTACTGTGTGGAAATTAATGGCAGATGCATATACTGGTAGTTAAAATGTTTCATTAGATGTTAATGTCTTGCTGTGTTTTTAATTGTTCAGAAATTAGCCTCTAGAATATTAAAACCATCTGTTTGTTATCATGATGAAACAGAATACTTAAATAGTTATTAATTTTGTGGGTTTTTTTTTCCTTGTCTGCAAAACTTTGATCTGTTGAGATTTCCGTAGATGCTGGATGCAAAAGTGAAAAACAATTTTAAAACACCTTAGTGCCCCAAATATCAGCGTTCGCTGCCTGCCACCCATATTTTCCATGCCTGCTTTATTTCACAAATTATTATTCACCAAGGAGAAGTTGACGTTTTTTAGTGCATAGAAGGAGTGTGCTGATGCTTGCTGAGCCTGTATAATGCTTGATTTAAACTGTAATATGGTACATTTTCACATGCTGATACTTAATTTTTAAGTCTTATGGGTCATTTTAAAGCCCAGATATTTCAAAGCATAGAAGGGGCTCCATGTAGATCCATCAGCACAGGGCTTTGTCTTCCTTCATTTCCAATTTTTTTTTTTTTTTTAAGGAATGAGTTTTGGGAGAGTTGGGTTTTTTGGGGGTTTCATTTGTGTTAGGTTTTTTGTATCACATAGATGAACAGTAATGAGCTTCTTTCAGGACCTGATTCAGGCGAATATCCTCTTTGTGAGAACATACATCGAATATACTTCTGGCATACCAATGAAGATATGCTTATTTTTTTCCTCAGCTGAGATGAATTTAAGTAAGTGCTTAAGTGCTGGCTTGTGGGGAGGCTGTAACATGTATGTGTATGCAGCTGTCCGTTGTGAAGAGCACGATTGCTAATACGTTTAGTAATGCTTGTTATATGTGACTTAAGTGTGAAAATTTATTCAGTAAGTCTAAACATTACTTAGAGAGCCATTAACATATCTTTCCAAGTGATTTTTGACCTTTTCCTGAGTAAGCACTTTACAAATTATTAAATGCCAGAATGATGATTAATTCAAGTAACCATAATTTGATAGTAGTCCTGTGTTACAGGGTTTTTGCACTTATCTTAAAACGATAATAGAACTCTGCTTACCTATTATATGACAATATTTTCAAGATGGGTAACTTTAGTACAATTTTAAAGCATAAGAAAGAGAAGTTAACTTTCTTTTATCGGTATAAGGTACAGAAATTGTCTGCCAAGTAATTATTGGGGACACCCTGTTCTCTAAATGGATTCTGTATCCCTTGAAGTCAGTGGAAGTGTTCCCCTTGATTTAAGTGGGTATTGGATCTCGCCCTGAATCCTTGCCTCTCTGTTGAGGCTGCCAACGCAAGGGATAATAACACTAGCTGGCAGAATGATTTTGTGGAAATGAAGCTGGTTTTGGACTTGGACTGAGGCAACCAACCAGCTCATCAAATCTATCAAACATTAAATCACCTTTGGTCACTGTTGACAAGGGACAGACTCCAATATGTATCAGGAGATTTTCTGACATTTGCAAATAGGAGGACTCATTATTTCGGTTGGCAAAAGTAGTTCAAGGTGAAAGCACAGTGCTGCAATATATTTTACAGTACTTCTCAGGATGAGAGAGGAAGAGAGGTAAGCAGAAAGAAAAAAAAAAATATTCCAGAAATAATGTAGAGCAAAGCCAGAAAACCAACAACAAGCTAGTACTGTTTGGAGTTTGAAGGCATTCTGATTTTTTCAAACCGGCTGCAGCTTGCAGCTCTTACTATGTTAGTCCAGGGCAAAAATTCAACAAGATTTAAGATACGAAGTCAAACTGTGGTTTAAGGGTGTAATTCTTGAGCGTTTCTTTTCCTGGTAGTGCCTTAGTCCTTGCCACCCCTTCCCACCATCGCCTCCTTAATCTTGCCAAACTGAAGAACTCATCTGGGTTAGAAGCCATCCAGGAAACGAAGAAGAAAAAAAAAATAACCTGGTCGTTTCTAATCTGGCTTATTTCCCTGCAAAGCCCTGGCGTCAGCTGCAGCCGTACAACCCGGGGAGTCTCAGGGGCCTGGGGAAAAGACACGCGGAGCGAGTGGATAACGGCAGGGTCAGGCTCCTCAAGCAGGAGAGATGCTGTGAAACTACGGCCTCAGGTACAGGGAAATTGTGACTTGCTACTGCCAAGCAGGCTGGCGTTAGAGAGCAGCACCCAGGGCTGCCACAACCTGGGCACAACCCGAAATGCTGAAATACCCTGTTTTGTTCAAAGAGCTTCTCTCCAAAGAGGCTGGAGCATGTTACACAAAGGTTCCTCGAAGTGGCAACTTGCCATCTATCAGAAGCTAATCCAGTTTTAAACAACTTAAACAACAGTTCCTCCCTTCGCTTTTCTCCTGAGTTATTTGTGATGACTAGCTTCTCTTCATCTCTAAACTCATCTCCACATCAATGACAGCTGCTAATGAATTCAGATGGTTCATTCCCTTCCCTTCTGTGCTTCTTCAAATAGATTTTCTTTGCCAGATACTTCAGCTCCCCTTTTCTGCTAACAAATTGGTGCTGAGGTATATTAGTATGTCTTTTGCTTCCATCATTCAAGCAAGGGGAAAATACAATATGTATAGACGTGAGTTATATGTCAAAATGCTTTTACTCCCCTTCCCCCCCTTTCCTTCACATTATTAAATTATAGAGAAATACTATCATAATAGCCTCTTGGCCAGAGAGCAGAGTTATGGTTCCCTTGATAAATTGCAAAACATTATTAAGTTTTGCTCTCTGGACTGAGAGTATTGGCATAAAAGGACATCAACCACAGTCATATTGGTCTTGATTGCTGCTTAATTGCTGCTTGTTTGTGTTAGAGATCATGTGGTTTGATTGATCTTGCCCTGCCTTTGTCATTATAGTTACAACTTCCTAGTTTTCTCCTTGTACAGAGACCACAGGATGACTTTTCAATCTTGAATAATTTATGTGGCTGGCCAGTTAAACAGCTTAAAATAGTATTATATTTTGAAGCCAATAGCTCAACCTTCAAATCATTATTTATGCAACTGAGTTATTAAATATTTATTCTGGGCTTATATCGAACTATGAAATAACAGGGCTCTTTTATGTAAACAGTGGCAAGCATCTTGAGGTCCATCCATGAATACTGATATTTCCTCCTTCAAGACATTTATTTACTTCTGTAATGTTAACTGGGTGTCAGGTTAGTGGTCTACATTGAGGGGAAAAAAAGGATGATGGTAGCTGTGACTTAATTCAAGCGAGCATGTTCTGTCACTCTGGTCTTTTTCAGGCTTGGTTCGTGGTGCTGCTTCATATCTTCAGATGTTCCCAAAAGGTCTCATCCCATTTTGCATCTCCTTTGTGCGTGAGGAGCAACCATCCTGTAGACTTGAAATGAGTAAAATTCTAAGAAACTACTTTGGATTTATGTTTCCCCTCATTAAAACAGATGGAGGCTCTTTAGCCGAATTTGCAGAGAGCTGTACAGCTACTGTGCTGTTGAGATTTTTCAGCCAGGCCTGTTTGCTTTTTGTTCCATCATGTGATTCATTTTATCTTCTTACTTAAATATTCTTCCAGTAAGTTACACATTTCAAAGTCAACCAGAGGCCAAGCGGAGTCCTTAAGGGGTTGGATGTCAGACACTCTGGGCTAAATGGGATAATATTTCTGTTCTCCTCTTCCCTTTCCGGAGATGCAGGTTAAAGGTAGTGTTTGCCTCCACTTTCCTGCTTCACCTGACCTTTCCCATACAACAGGAACAAGAATTCCTCACAAGTCCAGTGCTGAGAATGGGCCGGTGCCCCTGGGGCCACAGGCTGGACCACCCTGTGCCTGTCACCACTGAAGCAAGAGCTGGTAACAGCCGAACGTGAAGGATCTCTAAAGTCATCATTGCCAAGTGCTCTGAAATAGGCTATTCTTACCCAGAATCCTGGGGTGAAGCTGCCAGCTTGGTTCTCCGTCTTTTAAATGGGCACACCAAAATAGAACCACAAAAACCAGACCCTGGTGGAAACCATTGCGGTAACTACGCATCCATGGCTCCTTGCAGGGCATTCCCAGGGTTTGGAGGGGACATGCAACTGTATTAAAAGATGATGTCTATGGCCATAGAACATAAAATCTTGTCTTTGGGACATGGAGAGCAGAAGCATGAAGTATAGATGGTGTAAATGGGCATCGCTCAGCTGAATAACACATGGGGCTTGTGCCAGGTATGGAGCAGAGTATATGGATGCGTATCCATGCGGACAGGGACGGTACGCTTGTAGCAGGCAGGAACAGGCACTAAAGCAGCTGTGTTTCAGAGGTGGGTTTTAGTGGTATGAAGGCTGGTTTCCCTGACACAGAGCCCAGGGAGACCCCTCCAGATCCAGGGTGGGATACAAACAAGCTCAGCAGCGGGACTAAGTAAATATTGGGAGGGACAGATCGATTCCACCCTGATTGCCACCGTGCTGGCTGCCTCCAAGCAGGCCGCCCGGACCCTCGCCCTTCATCCTTCTCTGCTGCGCGAGTCTGCGCTATGGAAGCTGCTCGGAGAGATTGATTGGTACAATGGAGTGCTTTGCAAGGTGTAATTTTAAAGGCCATATTTCTCGCTGTGCAACCATCAAAATGCAAAGGGTCAGAAGAAGCCTATATTTTTTTGCAATTCAGCTTTTAAAGTGTGCTGAAATATGCTTCATTTGTTGCAATTGCCAACAGCTTGCTGTTTCATACCGCTCTTAACAGGAGCTGGGGAACAGAGCAAGTCTGTTACACTTTATATGTTGTATAATGTATGTATGATTCTGGGGTGTGATGAGTTTATGCCAAATTTATCTTTGATTTCTGTATAAACAGCACAGAAAAAACGATGGGCTGCATTCTCTGTGTAACTTGGATAAAATAGAGCTACGGAGCTACTTCAGAGTACCTTCTGTGTGCTATATATCTAAGGTTGCCCAAGCATATAATGTAGAAGAGGATCTGGAAATAAATGCCCGTTCTTTTTATCCCCCACCCCTGCTTTGGCAAGGATGCTGTTTATTCTTGGCCTGTGTCTCTTCTGCTGTTGCTACTGTGAGCAGAACACGATCGCTTGGTGTTTCTGTAATAACAATGCTAAATAGCCCAATTCTCCCCAGGAGGAGAGGGGTGTAGCTCTGTTTCTTCCAGTCGGTTCTCCCCCATTTAAGGCGGTAAGACGATGAGTTCCTCTACTCCCATGTGTTGAGCAAGCGCAGCAGCAGATTCTGGATCAGCTCAAAGGCAGCAGGAAATGACCATCAGTGCTTTAGAATAAGTAAGTTAAAGACACCCTTGTTCTGTATCACAGAGCTAATAAGGTAATTATTATTATTTGTTCTAGTTCTATTAGATTTAGATATTTATTTTTTTTTGTCAACAGGAAATTGGGAAAATATATATGTGTTTATTCTTGTTTTTCATGAAAAGAATTTTGGAACAGGAAAATCACTACTTCTTGGTAGAGGCAGGAAGGAAACAAAAGATAAAATCTTGGCTTTGTTGGTCTACCTCACTTTTTCGGTACAGGTATGCAAAATAAAGCTTCATATTCTGGTTGGGATGTCAGATCCCAGGATGATGGCATGAAGGCCCTGATCCTCAGCAGCTGACAATTTCTTGGAGCATGTTCATTGGTTGCTGTAAGATTACCTCTCAAGGCATACACAGAGAGCCTCTCCTAATGTTTTACTGTATCTCTTGGGTAACAAGATTTTTCTTCCCTGGCGTGAAAAATGTCTTTGTATTAACAGTGTTCAGAGTCCACACACGGTGTGAATTCTTTTTTTTTGTATTTACTACCTAAACTGGTGTATTGTAAATATTCTTCCTCCTCATTATCTCACCCCTCATTTGCTTTCCTTGTGCTGCTCGTCTGTTTAGCTAGTCAGGCAGATGTCATGGTGGTGAACATGGCTTTGTTAGAAATGCAGTGTAGAGGTCTTGCTCCAGGCCCACAGCTGCTGTGTTGAACCACCTTGAAAGCTTTGGGTGACACGTAAGTGCTGTGTGAGCAGTATTTGTCTAGCCTATGTCAGTAGCATGATAGATTTAAATGAAAGTTTTTTAAATGACAGCTGTTAATCATGATTTAAATCATAAGGAAGAAGCCTTGATTTACACTGTTGTTGTTTTTTTTTCTTGCTGTGCAGTTCTCCTTTTGTTTGTTTTCATACAGCCAGATTTGTTCTCAGTCATTGATAAAATATGTTTTCTTTGAAACGAAGTATTCAGTCCTACATGAAATCTGCTGTTGCTCTTTTCTGACTGATGGAAGACACTTTACACCTGTCTGCGTGCTTGGGTAGAGCAGGGACCAGCTCCATAGGCTGTGCTGGTGCGGTACTTACAAGGTGGCTGTTACTGCCGTGCCTGTGGGTCTGCGTGCCACTGCGGCACTTCAGTGCTGTTGTGACGTATGTGTGCGAAAGCTCGGCTCACCAGAAAAGTTAAAGATGTTTTCTTCCTTATTCTAGATATAATATAAAAAGCAGCACACTTTAACTGCACAATGTTTTAATTCATCACCCTTTATCCAATATTATACTTCTGATTTCTATACACAATTTTTCCGTTGTTTAGAATCAATTATGCTTCAACAGGAATTGTCATATTTTGAATTCACATTTATCAGATTTTAAGGGACAAATATGTTTCATTTTAGTGCAAAATGATGTCACAATGCATACTTTAATTCGCTGATGATTTTTCCACCCTAGTGAGAGGGTGGGGGTTAGTGGGAACTGCTCTTAGCTTTTTGGCCCTAAGAGCACATCAAAAGCAGTCTCCTCAGAGCATGTGGTGAAATTCATGTTAGAAAAAATCCAAATGGACAAAACCAGTCAGGGAGTCGGTTGGGTCAGCTCCACAGCAGGGTGCTGGAGATGCTCCCAGTGCTGAACGATGCATCAGCTTCAGAGGCACCTGACGCTAAGAGGCTTCAGTGGTCCATTCCTGTCCCACCACCTCACACCAGATATGGTGGTCCCACTGCTCTGGCTCCCTCCCCTATCTATGGCTCATGCATCTTTGCCAGGAGCTGTGAAGACACAGCCCGACACGGTGCCAATAAGCCCATCTCCCTCCCTGTGATTGTGCCAGACGGGAGTGGGCTCAGGCTCTCCCACCCCACGCCCCTGACACCCTCCCTCCCACTTGAGTGCTGTGAGCCAACCCCCTCCTGTTCCAAGTGACGGATTCATGACAAGTCCTTTTGAGGCAGTCCAGCCTGTTACTAGGATCTCACTGGGTTCAGTTTGCTTTTTCCTCACAGGCTGAACTGGTCATTGCTCCCTGGCCTTTGGCCACCCAAGGCAGCCTGCAGTTGTCAGCAACAGCCTGATTTGCTGGTGCTTCTGTCTGGATCCATGTGTGCAGCATTTGGGACAAGTGTGTGACTGCCAGTAGTGGCAAAAATTCAGATCTTCAGAGCCTGGCTTAAGGCTGGGCTGCTGGGAGAAAGCCCAGAGAGCAAGTGGAGGCAAGCTCTGTGTATATGAAGGAGCTGGTAGAAATGTCTTTGTACTGTGTAGGGCTGTCACCCTGGTCGGGACGAACTACTGTCATGGGTTTGGGACTGGACCATACCTGTTCAGGCTTTCTGGAGTCAGGAAGCATTGCTAACGGTGCACATATGAGTCTGTTCACCAGCTGATCTGAGCTAGAGAATATATTCACCCAGGTACGAGCTGGATCAGAAGAGTTTTGGACTGTCTTGCCCTTGCAAAAGCTGTATAAATAATAAATGAGAGGCAGAACTGAAAGCCTAAAATTCTCCTCCCCACTGTAGGGTTATGCCATCCCTTGGGGAGCAGGTGTCCGCTTCCTCTAGGACTCTGCTAAAGGCTTAGCTTACTGGCTGTGCTATAATAGGGAGAAGTGTTCGTATTCATAACTTTAAAGTATAATGTAGTGAAATAATCCTTTAATTCCATATGGTGTGGAAACTCAGGCACCTCGAAACTATACCATAGATTTACTGCTGCCAAATGGTATGGGGTTTTAAATTAAAATATATTTAAGAAAAAAAAGAAAAGAGCTCAGAAGAGCCACATAAGAGTGTTTTTGACATGATATATAAGCTCTGTGAAAAGGGCTTTTGCTAAATTCTCAGTAGGTTTATTTATTTCACTGTTTGTTACATGCTAACCAGGCACTGCTACTATGGAATTATCTAAAGTGGCTTAGGGATCCAGGAAAGCAAACTGCGGTCCTGAGAGGATGATGCTCCCTGTAGTCTGGAGCTCAGCTGCCCTTTTATCCTCCCTTACGCCTTCTATACGTGATCGACGTATCTCTGTCCTTCATTCTTTTCCTTTCTGAGACAAAAGGCAAGAGACCCATGTTGTGGGTTATCCTTAGGAGTGTTTTATGGCTTATGCCCCCCATCCTTCCATTCCACAGAAATGTCTGACTGATGTAGTAGCTGTAGCACTGCTCCTGTAGATCTATCCTACTCCTAAGCCTGTATATTTAGGTCGTCTTTACCCTTTAACTTTGAGTGGCAGAAGGAAGCTGAGCAGAGAGCTGCTTTCACTGGATGCAGCTGAATATGCAGTTCGCACTTTTGCTGTCACAAAATAGGGCTGAGTATTTCCCTGATGCACAAATAGTTTCATTAGATTTCAGGTCACCTGAAAAATCTCTCCATGCCCTGAAAGAAGAGGTACTGCTAGTACTTACTGTTACAGCAGGTTTCATGTTGATGTTTTTGCATCTGTTTTGGTTTATTCATAATCTTAGCAGTTTCTGGCCAGATTCTTTGTGACCTTTGGGCCTGAGCTAGTCTTTCTTTTTTGTCTTCATCAAACGGTTGCTCTTAGTGTTGCATATCTTACGCCTTTCCTACTCCCACCGCCATGGTGTTTTGGTAACCCTCTCACTCTTCGTGTCCCTCATGGCTGTTTCCAGCGCTGTGTCTATTTTGTATGACTCTGCAGGGCAGCAGAGAGTGGTATGTGTGAAGGTTTTTGACTCTGTTTATGAGCAGCAAGTGCTTTTCTGGAAGCTATGTTGTGGTGAGTTAACCTCAGCTGAGGGCTGAACGCCCACCCAGCTGCTCGCTCGCGGCCCCCACCTCAGCAGGGCAGGGCGAGAAGAAGAATTTTGTGAGTTAAAGGGAGTGAGATCACCGGTCACCATCGCGGGCAAAACAGCCTCGACTTGGGCAATCCCAATTTAATTTATTGCCAATTAACATAGATTTGGATAGTGAGAAACAGAACAAAAATCTAAACAGCATCTTCCCCCGCCAGCTCAGCTCTGTCACTTTACCCCCGTGTCCCCGCCAGTGTGGCGCGGAGGGTGGGCGTCCTGCCAGCCCCTCGCCGCTCCTTCCCTGCTCCAGCGTGGCTCCCTTCCACGGGCGGTAATTCCTTGAGGAAAAATCCGCTCCAGCATGAGCTCCCCAGGGGACACGGTTCCTTCAGGGAATACCTGCCTGCTCCCTGGGGTGTCCTGGGAGGCTGTGGGGGGGTCTCTGCTCCGGCTCCTGGGGCACCTCCTGCCCCCTGCGCCCCGAGCTGGCTGTCCGCAGGTGCGCTCTGCTTCTCCCCCCTCACGCCTCAGAGCTCGGGCGTTTTTGCCCTTTCTTAAATACATTTTCACAGAGGCACTGCCAGCCGCAGGATGGCTCGGCTGTGGCTGTGGGGCCTGCTGTGGAGCTGGCTGGAGCCAGCTGGAACCAGCTGGGACTGGCTGGAACCGGCTGGAACCGGCAGCCTCTCCTCAGAGGGGCCGCAGCAGTCCCGCTGCACACACCTGGACAGGGACATCTGAAGCGCACTGGCTTCACAAGACTTATATCTGTACGAAAGGGAAGAATGAAAACCCAGGTGAGTGCAGGTGTTTTCAGGGCTTTTGTTTGGGTTTTTTTAATACACTTTGGCAGGGGAGCCACCTCACCACGAGGAACTGTTGTCGCTACCATAGTAGCCCCCAGAGCAGTGAGAGGGATTATCGGGTCCTGTAGCGTGCAATGTGCTCCGCAATCACCCACGGAGAAACCGTCCCTGCTAAAAACCCTCTAAACAGACCCGTTCTGGCGAGCAGGGAACACCCTTCGGCACTTGCACTTCTTGGGGAGGGATCGGGTGTGGTGGAGAGTCAGAAATAAAACCTGCTGGTGAGTCCCAACCCTTCAGCCAGCGGCCATCCTTCCACATCTTTTTTTTTTCCTTTTTGCTTTCTTACTTCTAGTAGAAAGGTGTAGTTACCTGGTTGTCCAGTTCTGCTTGACTTTCAGTATCCTCCAATAGATTTTAAAGGGATTACAAAATAATAGGTTCTGTAGCGTGATAAAAAATTTCCAGAAATACGATGTGATGATGCAAAGAATGACCAAAAACTTCGAGAAGCATTTTGGAGATGTGGCTGCACACCAGAGCCCTGGCCCTGTGCCATTCAGCCTGGGCAGACGGACAGGAGTCGTGGATTATTACTGATTTTCACTGTTTCTGCACATACCGGTCTCATACTCAGGGAGTCCTTGAGGCTGTGCAAGTTCGTGGTGAGTCAGCGACATTCAACATTTTTAGGGTTTTGTGCTTTCAGTCTAGAAAATGTGTGTGTATCCTGTTTGTGAGGCCCTTTAGATGGATCCCTACATGGATAAATTCACTGCCATTGTACGGTGAAAGCGTGGAGTCAAACGCACTTTTTGCAAACCCTTCTATGTTCCTCACTCTGCAAATTGGAAGAGTAACAGCTGTGTTAATGTGGGAAGGTCCTCAGTGAGACACTTCAGTAGACATCATGGGAGCTTCTTGCTGGCTTTGCTTTTTGCATGGGATACCCTGACAGGAACGATACAGGAACAACAGTTGTCAGTGTTGCACTTCTTTCCAAGGACAGTTGCATTTTTAAGGCAAAGCTGATTTTAGGGTTCCCACGTGCCCCAGAGTAATGCATCAAATGCATGCGGTGTAACTAAAGATCCAGTCTTTTATTTGCAGACCTTCTTAGCAGCTCTATGTTATTTCAATGTTGTTTTAATTTTAAGTGGTGGGATCTGTGCGAGTAGATCGAAATGAACCATTGCCTATCCACATTAAGTGTTCTCATGTGCTTTTGTGTGTAACTTTAGGTTCTTGAAAGAAGACAATGGGCACATTTCCATACTTTATTTTTTTAATGTAACACAGATTGATGGGTTTTGGAATAAAATGTAAACCCTCAACGGTTTGGCGCACAGAGAAACTCAACTTGGAAAAAAAGAAAGAAAAATATGGAAAGCGTATAAATCTTGACTTGGACTTACTTCTGAGTTTGCTGTCTAGTCTATGCAGTTCAATTTGTTCCTATAGAGTTTCAGGCTCAGATATCTTGGTCATATTCTCTTATTCCTTGTAAATTGTGTCTAGAAAAATGACACCTGATGGTTTTTTCTTCTCTTGTCTGTAAATAGTTGGAATTTGCAGTATAGAAGTAGTATAAAACTGAGCTGTTATGATTGGTTAGCAAATAACTAAT
The DNA here is from genome assembly GCA_035590275.1 of Ibycter americanus. Taxonomy (NCBI): domain Eukaryota; kingdom Metazoa; phylum Chordata; class Aves; order Falconiformes; family Falconidae; genus Ibycter; species Ibycter americanus. The sequence continues at coordinate 102,749,008 of JAVJGI010000001.1, read as the reverse complement.
GTGTGAAAATTGTGTACAAAATTAATGGAGGCTCTAAAACTAAAATTTGAGATTGGAAAAAATTCTTCAGGCCCCAGTTACAATGAGTTTTTCCATCGAGTGGATTTTGACAGAAGACTTGAGTCAGGGAAACTTGATCCATTTTCCTTTGGGTGGTTAAATTTTAAACCCAGGACCATAAAGTTACAGCACACAGTGGTCCTAGATAAGATCGGTGAGATATATATGAAGTATAAGACTTCTTGAATTTGTTATCCACCCCTCTGCCTCTGAAGAATGCTACCTAGATCTATTAGATCTGACTGATAAACTGTTCCACTTGAAATAAAAATCTTTTTACTTGAGATTTTCTGGCTGAGCTGTGGAATATTTAGTTTATTTATTAAATTGTAAGTGTTTGACAAATAGCTCTAGTTGTTACGTTACCTTTTCTTTGAGCTGAGAGTATACCTGTGCCATTTTTTGCAGGTTTGCTCATGCGTTAGAACTCAGTTGTGTGTCTGAGCCTGTAGTTGTATGTACCTTCTCCTTTCTTTCTTTTGACTGACAGGTAGCACCCAAAGCTGCCTTTTACTAATGAGGAGAGTAAGGGATGAGGGTAAAGCAGCGCACACACACGCCAACTTGCAGATGCGATTTGCTCTTCTAGTGGTAGGGAGAAACTGATAACCATCAGGGTGCAGGTGCTTTGTGCACTCCTGTAGTGAACCTGGGAGAGAACAGCAGTGTGTATAGGTGAACAGTGTATACAAGTGGGAATGTATGTCTGGGAAATAGAGCCAAAGTGTATGTCTTGTTTGCATGCGCCCATAAAAGAGAATATGTGTGAATTTTTGTGTGTGCTTGTGCAGCATGTTTCTGGGAGAACTGGGAAAAAATGAGAAAATATAGAAGAAAGGGGGGGGGGAAAGTTTGTGGAGAGAGTTCATGGAGAAGGAACTTTTAGCCTCCAGTTATGAAATGTAGATGAATATGATTATCTATTCCTGTACAGTCTGAATAGAAATCACTGTGAATGTATTAATAATTAGAATAAGTTAGGAGGAGTTGTTTAGTATTGGTTATATGAATATTGGTAAGTGTAGTAGGGGTCTCATGAAATACTCTGTTAGGTACCTCGGCATATACCTCTGCTGCCAGTATTTATGTATGTCATTTTAAATCTAAGTTTCTGAAATTGACTTTTTGCCAGTATTAACCTCAGGAGTAACAAGTCTTCATAGGAAGTTAGTTCACATGAAGCATCAACAAGGCTAAAATAAAATTTTAAATACATTCAAGCAAAATGTAGGGAAAGATACGTTAAAACGAATATATACATCTTCAGCATTTAAGTAGATGTAGTTCATATCTTCCTTTTGCTGTATATATGTATGTGTGCTTGTGGACCTGTGTGTAATGTATGTATATCTTAAATGTTCATTTCAGTACACTGCTGTCGTAACATATTGACCTGCACAATCTACAGCATAAGAGAAAGCAGATGTGTTCTCAATTGTATTGAAAATAGTTTGTAATTTTTTTGTATTTTTTATTTATTACAATGCCAGTAAAGTTCATTAAAGCTCGTTTGAAAGGCAAAACCAATCTGATACCTATTAAGTAGATCATGTTGTTTTATGAACGTTGAGGTTAGTCAAGAATTTTTTATAGTACCAAGCAATGTTGTTAGGGACTAGTCCGGCAAACGGCCTCCCCAGAGTGATGGCTGCTCCTTCCCCTGGGGAGATTTCCATTGATCTCAGATCCTGAATACTTCCATGCTGTAATGAGGGAGGGGTTAATTCTGTGCGTGCTTTGATGTGATGGTAACTTTAAAAACTACATCTGTGGCATAACTAACTTGAGAAGTCTAAAAGTTCCCAAAATGAAGGTCTTAAACTGTGGTTTCCTTGGGACGTGAATGTTGCCTCCTTCTACCTGCAGGGTCTCGGCCTGCACAGGTGCTGTCCTGCACGCGAGTTTGCTTTGCTCTCTGCATTCATGGTCTCGCTGAGATGCTGCCTTGGCAGCAAGGTTGCACCATGCTGGAGGCAGGGCTGCAAGCACCATGTAAACGCTGCTTTGTGTAGATGTGGGGTTGGGTTAAAGAGCAGCAGTGGACAAGGGGGCTTACCTGCACCAGGCTAAACTCTTGCTTTCTTTGTTTTTTCTCTTTCCTGCAGCTCAAGCCAGGTCAAAACAGTTGCCGAGACAGTGACAGTGAAAGCGCCAGTGGGGAATCAAAAGGTTTCCATCGAAGTAGCTCTCGGGAAAGACTCAGTGACGTAAGTAAAACTCCTGCAGCCAAATACAGCTCTGATTAACCCCTGCTGTAGTTTTCTGAGGGGCATAAGTCATAACAGGATTTGGTTTCTGGGATAGTTTGTTGCTAAAATCCCCTTCCCTTTGGGGGGTTGGGAGAGGAAGATGTAACTTAGGTCTCCTGCCCCATTTCGGTAAACTTCCTAAAGTTTGGTCTTTCTTAAAGAAATGTCTGTCTGTGTGAAAACTCTCATTCATTTTGAGATAGTTGAACGCCATTTAATGAAGTTAAAATGCTTTGCATAGTTGAGAAGTGGGATGGCTTCTTTTTACCCCAAGTGGGGGAGGAGAAGAATGTATTTCTTTGGGCTAAATACTGTCTTTATGAAAAGTATTAGAGTGTCTAGAGAGAATCAGCTAATTTATATCTAATGAATTGATATAACATGGCCAACAATAGCATAAGCTCTGCCTTGATTGCTCTACCTAAACTGCTGTGGAAGGTCCTAAGATGGCAGCTCTATGGAGGATGTTTTTCTCCATTGAAGAATGCTGGCCATTTACTGAATGACACGCATGAGTTACTTCAACATATGAATGACAACAGAAATCTTTCTGTTCCTGCAATTAGATTATTATTTATTATGTGTACCATCACAATCCTTGAGTGTTTTATTCATGGCTCTGGGTCCTCTGTGCTACACGCTTTACAACACAGGATATACAGACAGCCCTGTCCCAAAAGAGTATCTAAATTGGGGATTTTGTAGGTCAGATCCTTTGCTGGTAAAAGCATGGGTAGCTACATCAGTCAGACCGATTTGTATCAGCCAGCAATCTGGCCCTACTTTTAACTAACCCACATTTTGGAAATGGGGATTTTATCAATAGCATGTCCATGTAGATTTGGATGACAGATACCAGATGGTGTCCTCGATAGACCAATCCAATAATACTGAATTGAGCAGACATTAAAGGAAATACCTTTGTAAAAGATATGTTTCGTTGTGCAAATTTAAGCCTGAAGGCACACAGCTAGCAATTTCTGCTGAATTGTGCATATCACTGGAACAGCCGTCTGATTTTTTTTATTTTTTATTTTTCCTGTGAAGGTGTGAATTCTGTAGCACTCTCTTTCCTCATACCTTTGTCACATTATTTTAGAAGTCCATTCCTCCCCCAGAGCCAACCTTTATGGGTACATTCAGCTAGACACTTCAGAGCCTGCCCTTCATAGCTGTCAGGTGAGGTCAATCTCAGGACTGTAAGATATCTTAAGAGAGGAGTGAAACCAGAGGAGATAGTAAGTAAATGCTGTGTACAGGTAGCAGTGGATGGAAGCTGACCATCAGCCTGTCACTATTGCCATCCTAGCTTGCTCTGAGCCCTGTGGCAGCTGAGAAGTCACTGCAATGAACTTCACAATTACATAGCACCTTGCAGCAAAAAATTTCACAGCTCCTTACAAACATGGTTTTAATTTAGCCTTGTCACTCCCTTGCAATGTACTGAGTGGAGAGCTCTGAGGCTTATTTGAGCTTCCCAGCAGCTCACAGCATTGCAGTGCCAGACCTGGCAGTGAGAGCAGAGTCCTGGTTCCCCTTCCACTGATCAAATACAGTTTTCCTCTGATGTTTTTACAGTACTTTCCCTTTTTCTTGGCACTATGGCGAATAAAAAGGAAGTGGAGAGCAAATACAACTTTCCTAGCGCACCCGAGAGAGGACATAGGGATTCACAGGTTGCTCAAAAGGAACATTATGTAAATATATGTGAAAATGTATATTTTAAAACATTATACATAATGTATGTTTTGCCTAATAAGTGAGGTTCCTTTTTGCTTTGATAATTCATTGCAATGCAAGCATGTCTCTCTGTGGTCTGGTGTTGCCAGTTCAGCTGAGATTTAAAAAACATGCACAAGAGAACTCTCGTCTTGCCCAAGTGTGTGGTGGCCTTTCCCAGACTCTTTCAGTTAAGGAAAGTAAATACCGTTCTGCATTTCTCTCTCTCCCAAAGACAAGCACCTCCTGTTTTTAAATGACAGGGCCTTACAAAGTGGTAGTGATACTTCCACTTCCAGCTATGGGTGAGCCCGCCTTGAACTGTCCTCGTATGCACAAAGATGCATCAAGAGCTTAATAAGGTTATTTTAAATAATATGTTTTGATGGAGTGTGTTGTCTAATGATACCTACCAATTACTGCCCAGAAAAAAACCTACAGACAAAAGAGTAAGTCTTATCTGAAGATCCTTTTCTGTTTTCACAACTATTTTACCAGAAAAAAATTTGTACTTAATGGAAGATAGAGCAAAAATATAAAATATTGCAGGCAGATTAACCCTGAGGTCAGAAAGCAAATTTTGGACATGAAATGTAATGGATCTCCACTGATGTAGCCTGACAGCGTTGTAAGATTAAGCATGGCTGCTGCATGGAAATATGTGTAATGAATGAAGTGCATACACTCTAGGTGGATGATCAATTTTCAAATCCCTAGTTATAAGTAAGCTGCTGAAACAGAAATGTTAGCTTCATGAGCTTTAATGCAGAGCCTAAGTGATAGCTTAGTGACAGATGCAGAATGAGGGAGATAGTATAATGAATATCCAGTTGCAAACTGACATGTCAGTGACTTCATTCCCTCTCCTGTCAGATATCTTTCAATTCTGCATATTGTAAATGTACCTACAGTCCTTGGATAACGCAGATTGATGCAAAGTGTGTTTACAAGGGATGACTCCTTTCCAGGCTAATGAGATCCAAGCAGGTAATTTGCAGCGTTTGCGAGAGAGGTGGTCAAAAATGAAAAGAAGATAATTCAATGAAAAGACCATGTTAAACAGGAGACTTTTCTCATAATGAGGCTTGAAATAGCATTAGACAGTAGGAAGAGGAATATCCGATGTTCTTGTCAGATGCAATGCAGTGAGACTGATTTCCATCAATTCCTTCTTTGTCCTCATCTCACACACGTGTACACACATGCATACACCCCTCTGTGAGAGAACATAATTAGCAGAGAACTTGACCTCTGCTAGATTAGGGATAATGATTGCTTGAATGCTCCATTGCAAACATTTGATAGTGCCCTTATACATTTCCCCGTTTGAATTTCATAAACCCATTTCTCTCTGCCTTTCTCCCCTATATAGTATTTTTTGAAATGACAACTTGTTTTTTCCTTTATGGGCAGAGGTAGCTCCAGGGCCCTAAAAGAGAAATTGGAGAGCTGCTCCTCCTTTATATATAGGGTGCTGTAGTCAGTTTAATCTCATCAAAATCTTGCCAGTAGTAGAATTCATTTTGTTGAGATTTTGCTTGGAGACAAGATGGCAGCGCTTTCTCTTTTCCTCAGCTTGGAGCTCAGTCAGCTTGTTTTCCTTATCTTTCTGTATGTATTTGTTTTTACTTGAGTCTTCCCACTATGGAATACACAAGATACTTTTTAGCCACATTTTAGAAAGCAGCCAGGAGATTATTTGAGGAAACCAGGAGAATTACAGCTAACCTGGATGGTAAACGCGCTAAGTATTCAGGGGTTCAGCCACCTCTTTGCTAATCAAAAAATCCGATTTCTTTGGTACACATTTCTAAATTCCTAATCTGCAACAGAACTGAAACTCACACTGAGCTGTAAAGTCATTGCTAGTCCTGTTAAAAATCAGCTGTCTGTGGGCGAACCTTGCTCATCATTTTGGTAATGATGATGCAGTGGCAGTGCAAGCCTGCACTGGCAGGAGAGGGCTGACAAGCTTCCTGGGACACCCTCAGCCCTGCCTGCTGCTTCTGGTGTTGGTTGCAGGCTTTTAGTGAGGGATCAATAGGAAAGGTGTCTCACATGGGGTCTTCAGCTGGGAGGCAGCACAGGTTTTCCACTCTTGCTGCACAACAGAAGGGTGGATTGCCTGGCTTCTGCTTGCTTTTGCTGAACAAGAAATCATAGAGTCATGGAATTGTTTAGGTTGGAAAAGACCTTTAAGGTCATTGAGTTCAACTGATAACGCAACACTGCCAAGCCCACCACTGTACCATGTCTCTTAGCACCACATCTACACATCTTCTAAATACTTCCAGGGATGGTGACTCAGATCACTTCCCTGGGCAGCCTGTTCCAATGCTTGACATCCAATGCTTCACCTTTCGGTGAAGAGTTTGCCCCTACTATCCAATCTAGACCTCCCCTGGCACAACCTGAAGCTGTTTCCTCTTCTCCTGTCACTTGTTACTTGGGAGAAGAGACCGACCCCACCTCGCTACACCCTCCCCTCAGGTAGTTGTAGAGAGCAATAAGGTCCCCCCTGAGCCCCTTCCTCTCCAGGCTGAACACCCCCAGTTCCCTCAGCCGCTCCCCATCAGACTTGTGCCCCAGCCCCTTCCCCAGCCCCGCTGCCCATCTCTGGACCAGCCCTTCAGTGTCTGTCTGGGGGTGAAGGGCCCAAAACTGAACCCAGGATTCGAGGTGAGGCCTCCCTAGTGCTGAGTACAGGGGGATAATCGCTGCCCTGGTCCTGCTGGCCACACAGTTTTGGACACAAGCCAGGAAGCTCTTGGCCACCTGGGCACTCTGCCGGCTCATGCTCAGCTGACCATCAACCAGCTCCGCCAGCCCCTTCCCCGCCGGGCAGTTTCCAGCCACCCTGCCCCCAGCCTGTAGCGCTGCTGGGGCTGGTGTGACCCATAGGCAGGACCCGGCACTGAGCCCTGTTGAACCTCACACAATTGGCCTTGGTCCGTCAGCCCAGCCTGCCCGGATCCCTCTGCAGAGCCTCCTGCCCTCCAGCAGGTCAACACTCCCCCCAGCTTGGTGTCATCTGCAAACTGACTGAGGGTGTGCTCAACCCCCTCACCCACATCGTCCATAAAGACATTAAACAGGACTGGCCCCAGTACTGAGCCCTGGGGAGCACCACTTGTGACTGGCACCAGCTGCATGTAACTCCATTCACCACCACTCTTCGGGCCTGGCCATCCAGCCAGTTTTTCACCCAGCAAAGTGTACACCTGTCCAAGCCATGATCTGCCAGTTTCTCCAGGAGAGAATGCTGCGGGAAACGGTGTCAAAGGCTTTACTGAATCCAGGTAAACAACATCCACAGCCTTTCCCTCATCCACTAAGTAGGTTGCCTTGTCATAGAAGGAGATCAGGTTAGTCAAGCAGGACCTGCCTTTCATAACCCTGTGCTGGCTGGGCCCGATCACCTCGTTGTCCTTTATGTGCCGTATGAAGGGCTTTAGGATGATCTGCTCCATAGCCTTCCCTGGCACCAAGGTCAGACTGACAGGCCTGTAGTTCCCCAGATCCTCCTTTCAGCCCTTCTTGTAGGTGGGCATCACATTTCCCAACTTCCAGTCAACTGAGACCTCTCCGGTTAGCCAGGACTACTGGTAAATGATGGAAAGTGGCTTCATGAGCACTTCCCCCACCTCCCTCAGTACTCTTGAGTGAATAACATCCAGCCCCAGAGACTTGCGTGTGTCTACATGGTGTAGCAGATTGCTGACCATCACAACCTGGGGGAAAGAGGTGGCACCTTTCTGTGTGGAATATTGTTCCAATTCTAGAACAGGGAGTGGGACAGGAATCTTTCCGTTTGTCTCCTACATTACAGGTCTTGTCCTGGGTTCTCATCAGTGCTGACACACTCTTTCATGAGGGCTTCCTTTTCCTCAGTGCGTTGTAGCTGTGTGCTCCTACTGCGTTGTGTACTTTGCCCTTGAGACTAGGTTACAGTGAGGTATCAGCGAGCAGTTAAGTCCTGGAGTGACCTGCCCAGCAGGTCTGCTTCGGGAAGAAAGGTGTCTGCACCCCCAGCAGTGTAATCCTGTGGACAGCTCATGGTTTGGACCTCAAATATGGGATACTTTGAATTCTCTGTCTCTCATTCCTCCCAGCTGTGTACCAAGTCCAAAGAAAGACCAGTTGAGGAACAGTCTTTGGGTTATGTGCTTTGAAATCCTCGTACTTTTCCCTCTCCAGAATATCCCCGGTAATCTTGATTGATCTAAAGTGGAGTAACACCAGCAAAGCTCTGTGTGTGTTTGTGTGTGCCAGAAGCTGATCAGCTGCAGTGGCTGCTTCTTTGTGTGTGTGTGTGTGTGTGCGAGGGTGTGTATGTGTGTGTTTGTGTGTCTGAGGTTGGGTGCTTAAATGCTTTGTTGCATTATGTTAATTCCTCGGCAGTGCAATCAAATTCATGTCGTAATTAAAGCTGTCAGTTGGAAGGCAAGCCAATCGCCAAGAAAACACAGCATAACAAATGAAGTGAAATGATTCTGCGTGTAGCTATACAATGCTTCGCCAGGCATGAAATTAAATAAGTAATTTGATGTTGACATCAGAAATTGAAATGATACCCACTGTTCCTTCATTCAGTCAGACCTGCATAAACAATAGCCAGAACAAATATGTACAACACAGTCTTTCTCCCCACCCAGCTCCCCAAGTAATGCACAATATATATGCAAAATGGGTATAACTGTGCCTTCCAAGACCTCAAGGATGTAATTTTCGTTGGTACACAATAAACTAATGCTTACATGAGGGTTACTACATTTTTGCTCCTGGGCCAAAAGTTCTTCTCTTTAAGAAAGGAAGGAGAAAAAAAAAGAGAAAAAAAAAAAAAAAAAAAACCACAAACAAAAAAAAAAAAAAAAACCAAACCCCACACACCACAGTGTTTATTTGTGTTAAAAAACAATCGGCATATTGTGAATGGCGAAATCAATTA
>JAVJGI010000001.1:102678589-102740022 GCA_035590275.1 Ibycter americanus | reverse complement strand
CCTGGCCAAAAATTTGTTATATTTAAGAAAGTAAGCAGAAAAAAAAACAAAAAAAAAAAAAAAAAAAAAAGCAGAAGGAAAATAACAAAACCAAAACCCTTTTAATTTTAAGCAAGTGACTTGCGTTTTGCTGATGGGCACATGATGCAGGCTTCTGCTGGTGGTTGTGTGAATATCAAATAGTATATCTAATGTCGATTTTTGCAAAGGGTTTCGGAAAGTGAAACCATTACCTCTATTATAGGCACACTTTATATAAGAGATGTAGAACCATCCAGTACAGGATCACGACTCAGCATGGGCTTGTAAAGATGCTGCATACACAGTATCACATTCATCAGTTGGTACCAAGGCTGGGCACTGGGTGGTAGGATCCTTTCGCTATTGGGAGTTATCAAAAAAGGTGAGAAGCTGTCTTCTTGCATAGCCCTTGCTTCAGCGTATATGCTCTGTCAACACACAGTTCACAACACAGCTAACTTAGTCATTCATGCATGTGCAATACAGTCTTACTTCAATTAAAAAGAGTTTGCAAACCGTACTATCCATATGCAGCATGCAATGTGTGAAGGGCTATATTTCCATCCAGCAAACTCAAATTCCCTGAAAATGCACAGTTGTTTCTTTTCAGTAAAAGTCATTTGACTGCTATGTTTCTACTGTCCTCCCATAGCCATCGCAGCATTGCTTTTGAAGGAATGGAAATATTCAGTGGGAAATATTTTGTTTGCTTATTCTTTTTTCTTCCTTTTTATTGTTTTGTTTTGATACTTGATCCTTCCAAAACTTGGAATAAAAAGCAGACAGAAATAACACACAGATGCAGAATGCAAACTTTGGAGCTTTCAGCCTGTAAAGTAAGTTTTAAAATTTGGGAGTGAAAGAGTGGGACTCGATTGGCATCTGTGCATAGCTTAAAAGCAGTTATAATGATTGCACGCATTGTACTTTGTGGGTAGATCTCTCGCCTAAATTAATAGAATTTAAATGGCAGGAAGCAAAAAGCAGAATGAGTAAAGTGAAAGGCAGTGTATATGATGTACTTTACCAGGAGAGTAAATGTGTTAGATACTAAACCAGGTGTGCTGAAACGCGCTCTCTACCAGGTGTTGCAGAGCTGCAGTCTACGGGCTGCAGTGGCTCACAAAACCATTGTATGTGGCCCACGAAGGGGATTTTCTAGCTGGAAGCGATCGCTGGGCTGTGTGGTGACTGGGGCTGTGGGTACCAGGTTGTTCCCAGCTGCATGGTCACAGGGATGCAGAGGAAAGCAGAGCAGTCAGGCTGAGCCCAGGGGCCTCATGGCCATGCGTTCCTGAATCCGTGCTGCTCATTCCTCTGCACCACAGTGTGATGCTGTTGCAGAGGTGCTTTCAGGGATGTTGTCACTGAGACCAGGTGGGTCTTGCTGTGGATAATGGTGGCAGAGGGAGCGTGAGGCCCAAGAGCAGCAAGAGTGGGGCCAGAAGGACTTAGGAATTTATTTATTTCTGTGGAGTTCCCCTTGCATGCTGATAACGAAATCCGTAGGCTGCAGGTCTCAAGTCCTTCAGTAGCCACAACATAGAAGATAGAGAGTATTAAGGGGCAGGAACCACATACCTTCCAAATCTCTGTAGCACTTTTGTTTGTTCATGTAAGATGTCCCAAGAGAATCTGTTGATTTTATGACATTGGTACCCTTATGACTGCCAAGGTAATTTCCTCTTGCTAAGTCGTCAACTTCTAATGTCTTAAACCAGAAGGCCTTCCCCAATAAGTACATAACCTCTCTAAAGCTCTCTTTCTAGTAGTGCTTTGGTGAACATGCAGTAATATTCTAATTATTTGCAATGGATTTTGTGGCTAAATTTAGATTTCTTAGCACAATCTATTTCTGCTGTGCCAAGTTCAGTAAAAAGATACCGTAAGACCCTTGTGGGGGGGTTATTTTCTTTTATGTCAGTGCTGCACTCCGTGATCAGAAATGGAGAGAATTTGCTGTAAGGGTTCCCTGCAATAATGTCTCAGAACAGGGACGACAGTGATGCAAATTCTGCACATTTCCAATAGTTTGCCAAGGCTGGCTGGGGCCCCTGTGCAGTTCCTGGTAAGCACTGAGCTGTGTCATTACTGCGAGTGAGGTTGTGCTAAGGAACAGGAATTGAACTACGAGGAGTTAAAAGACTGGTCATCTAGACTACCCACTGCTCACTAAAGAATTATCCTCCGTGTTTTGCTTCCTTGTTCATTGACTAGCCTGGCTTGAAGTGTTTCAGGTGATAGGGCTGTAGTGTTGGGAGCTGTTCACCCTTTAATATAACAGCCAGTGACCTGGATTAGGACTGAGATGTTTAGGTCTCTCACCATGTCTCTAAGAGAACCTGCTGTGTAATCCCCATTGCTTAGATGAAAAACTAATGAAACAAAACCCTTTATCTCCTTAATTCCTGTGAACGTAGATGTTGTGATCGTGTCCCACTTAAACTGAAATTCATGATGCATTTTTTTTAAGCATTTAAATCTTTTGATTGTTTTCAGTGGTAGTAATATTGCTTTTAATAATTTTTATGGGTTTGAGTTTTGGAATCTATTCCACACTGCAGATATGTGTTGTTTGTTTTTTCTTTTCTTTTTAAATCCTTGGTTTGTCAAACAGTGTGGACATCCAAATGGGAAATTGTAGTGACTGGGTTCTCCAGGAAATGGTACTTTGACTGAAGCAGCTTCTCTGTGCCCACGCGTTCTTTACATTTCAGACTACTAATTATGTTTACAAAATGTCTCATTTTAGAAAAGCAGTGTGTGTGTACTAACCGGGGCCTTTTGGGAATAAATTGGCAAACAGGTCATACACTGAAAAAGTCATCCAAACCCACCGGGCTTTTTGTTTTGAAGTCAGTCTAGTTTTTTTTCTTTTCCCCCTCCCGCCTGCCCCTTTGTGGCCACAAAGCTGAGTAGCTGGAGTCCAGGGCATTGAATGTCAGCATGTCAGGGAGGCTGGTTGATGAGTGTCTGTTTAGTCTCAGTGCAGGGCGAAATGCCATCATTAATTCATTACCCAGCTGCCTGTCAAATAAATTGGCAATTACATCCACCGCAGAAGCTTGGAATTCAGTAAATAGCACGTTACCATCTCAGACTCGTTGAGAGATGTAAAGGGAAAAATTAAGCAACACCGTGTTTGTTTCAGTAGCAGATGACAAGGGGCAGCACATTGGTGCTGTGATGTAGTGATGAAAAGCTTGGAAGGGGCTGGTAATGAGCTATGTGGATTGGAACGTGTTAAAAACCATCACTGACTTTCCACTTTGTCTTTGTGTTTTTATTGCAGAGCTCAGCTCCTTCCAGCTTGGGAACAGGCTACTTTGTAAGTGTATCTCAACTTTAACACATGTGCCTCTGAACAGCATAGCATTACTCCTGAAACGGAAGTGCCTTATTATATAGAAACAAGAATAAATAACCATCTCAGTCTGCTCAATAGGTTAACTTATCTTTTTCTATTTCTTCCTCCACAAATGCATCGTAAATAATGTATCAGACACGATGGTCAATGTTTTCCTGAACTAATCAGGTGTCATATTAATTACTACATAAATTCCAGCAGCATTTAATTTACACAGTTATAGCAAATAAAATGAACCATGGTCTTACCAGTTCTCTAATCTGAGACAGTAGCATCTTCATTTCCCCTTTTACCAATTCTTACTGAATCATAGACTTTAAAGAGCCCATCATGGTGGTCTTGTCTCATCTGCTGTGTACTGCAGTCCAGAGAACACGACACAGCAATTTCTGCCTGTTGGTTAAAAGCCCCATGTCTCACATCTTGTCTTGGAAAACACAGCTGTATTTGTATTTATGCTAGATTCACATTTTATGTCATGAGAAGAGGATCAGGCCCCAGCTGGTTTGATAATTGTTCAGTCTTCTTTTGTCATTTATTTGCATGCCCCTTTATTGATTTAACAGTCTATAATCCTACCTTTCTACCTGTTTATTCCCACATGCATCAGTATACCTTTTCCTTGCACAGATAAGTTTGGGGGTAAAAAATGCTTTCCAGTCAATCCAATGCACTGTTTATTTTCCTCCAAGATTTGTATTTAAATTGCTCATATCCTGTTTCCCTTGTAACTTATGCTGTATTCTCCAAGCATGTCTTTTCTGCATTTATAATATCTGCAGGAGAAATAGAGCATTATGTATGTCCAAAAACAGGTGGGTAAAATGCAGTGAGACTTTTTCTGTAGTATTGCTCTGTATAGTTAATAATATAGTCAAAGCCTGCTTCTATCTTTTTATCAAACTCTGGGGGAAATAAAACTATACAGTATTCGATTACATGATGGAAAAAATTTGTTGCTCTCTTGTCAGATTCCCAGAGAGTAATTTTCTTCCATTAGTACATGGTGAAATTTAGTCTTTTTTCATAGAGGTCTGTGATCGTATAAGAAAGTTATGGGATTAAACTGTGTACGTGTGACCTCACATGTAAAGTGTAAAATGCAAGCACAAAAATTGCTTAATACCTGGAGAAATGCCATGTCCTGCTGGATTTACGCTGGACCTCTGCACAAACTGAGTGTTCGTTCGTACTTCTGCCAGCGGTAAGGTCTCAAAAGAGCATTATCAGTTGAAAACATTTTGTGGTAGTTTTTCTAGTTATGCCAAAGCCCAAATCAGTGTAAGGTAAGTTGTGTAACAGGAAAAAACTGGTTTCCTTTTTTCAGCACTTCCTCTGTTTTGTGTTGTGTGTATTTTTAAGAGGGAGGGGATGAAGGGAAGAATAACATCAAATGACTCAACGTTTATTTTGCGTTAAGACTAAAACCTGAATGTCTTTCCATAGTTCAGAGTGAATTGCTTGCCTTTGGGCACTTAAAATTCAAATCATATGAACACATACAGACATGCACAGGAATGGGACAAATATAATATGGGATGGAAGGCTTTAACATATATAAATAAACCTTGTTCTCCTTATAGCAAGAGCTGAATATGCATGCTTTAAGAACAATGTTCAGCTTCATCTTTAGGAAGCAGAGGTAACAGAAGAAAAGCCATCTGCTGTTCCCATGCACCATACTGTCTGTGGGTTGGTCCAGTAAAGTGAAAATCTGGAAGGTGTCAACATCCCCTAAGCTCCAGCAAAAAGCTTGAAAGTTTTCAGTTCTCCTGAGTTAGGGGTTTAGTGACAAGAAGAAGCTTGACATCTTCTAGTGCCAATGTATTGGTACTTTACATCATACTAATTTGGATCTGTGTAGGTGGAGGAGACATCCCTTACTAGGTTCCATTAATATGATACATTTAACTGCACTGTCTCTTACGTATAGTCATAGTAACATGATTTCTTTAACTTTCTTTTTCTTTCTTCACTAATAGCCGAGTAGATAGAAAACATCCTTCAGTTTCAATCTTAAAGTAATTTTTACACTTGCATAGTCTTGGATGAAACGTGGCGGGTTTTATACTCCCTTTCCACTTCAGAAAATTGTTTTCAGGATTATCTTGCTTATTGTTTTTAAAAAGTCCGTACCCTTATTAACTTAACATGGGGCAAATAAAACCCAGATGTGTTTTGCGGTACCAGACAATGAGAAAAATGCTCCAGAATGATCCAATTAGCATGTGTTTCTGATAAATGTAATTATTGTATTATCAAAGTGCAAAAGAATATGCACTTGAATTGACTTTTTTCCAAAGCTTTTAACTAGGAAAGACTGTTAGGTTTTGTGTTTAGTGTTAACCAAGAACATCAAAACAAGGGTCATTGGTTTCAAATAAAACAAGAATAGTTCTTAGTTTAATAGATAATAATAAAGCTTTTGCTTGTGGAAATTATTGATCAATATATGTTGTGCTTTGAACTACAAAATATTACATACTGTAGCGGCACCAAAGGCAACATAGGCAACCAGGTAAGTTCAGATGTACTAATAGTAGATTCACTCTCAACCACATCTACTACAGGAAGCAGAAACGCAGATGGAAGCAGGTTTTATTCAGAAATGAATGAACGCTGAGGTATGGATTAAGTAGCTTGTATTTGCTGTTGAAATCAAAGCAATAATGGAATCTTTGTGTGTTTAGGCCATGTTACCTAGCATGTACGTAATGGAGCTAGTACTTGTCAGACTTGGAATCTCCTTTAAGAACCATGTGTATGGCAGGCACTGGGGTTTGATGGGTGGAAGGTCATGTCTGCAGTGTTTGTGGATGCTGTGCATGCTACAGCAAAGCAAAAGTTACTTTTGGAGCTTTTTATTCCATAGAGAGCCTCCTGAGTTCACCGAGTGTTTAAGGAATTGTTTATAAACCTGACACTTTGCAGTAATACAAAATCATTTTTCTAACAGCTGTGTGATAGTTCCATCCCAGTAATTCATTATGCACTTGCAGTAGTAGCGGTGAAGGCTGAAATCTTACCTAGTTTTATGCTATAACTACGTATGTTTCTGAATGGCAAAACTGGAGACTGTATTCTTATGTTCTTGTTGCCTCTGCGTTAGTGCTTCTTGGAAAGAAGTAGGTAAAGGGAAAACACACGCGCTCAGGGGAGGACATTCACACTGTTGGCTTTGACAACCCACCTTTGCTGTCAAGTCCATGGAGAGGGTTGGGAATCTCCATGAAGTGATTCAGGCTAACTCAGACCTAGCTGGGATGATCAGAACTGCCATGGATTAAACAGACGTTCTAATTAGGTGCCTTCAGCAATGCGGGACGTGTGTGAGTAACCACTGAATGAGTGTTAATGATGCAAAGTTGCTGAGCAGTTCTAAGTACCTCTGCAAGTTTTTGTCAGTTAGGAACAACTTACCTTCTGCTTCTTTCACAAGTGCTAGTATGCTCTGCAGATTTTGTTGAAAAGCCATTTTCATTGTTGCTGGATTCTGTCACTTGTCTTGGCACTCCTTGTCAGAGTGGACACTTTCCTATCCTTTTTACATATTACTAAATCAATATCCAGAAAAGAAGAGACAGAGGTAAAAAAATCTTTCTAGGTCTGCTATAAGCCTTTTGTAGTGGCCTGAATTTATTGTTTTCGATGGGATCAGTCCAGTTTGATTGGTGCATGTGAAAAAAGATTTGGATGTGTTGTTAATATTGGTGCACCCTAACAAATCCTAGCTAAATGCTTCCTGGAAAAACTCCCAGTTTTCTTTGATATTTTTTTGAATTGCGAATTGTCATTGTCTCTCATCAGAGATAGATTATAAGGTAGATTACATCTCATTTAGAAGACAGATTAGGTAACTGGAAAGTAGTTAGAATTTTAGGGACCCACACACACACACCTTTTAGTGTTAAAAAAAAGTTATGTGAGTTTTTAATGTTGTCCAGCTGTCTATGATTTCAGGAGGTTGAGAGAGATGTTTTGGAATACGATTGGAGGCTGAATAATAGTAAAAGCTTTTTCTCTTATCTGACTACAGATAATGATGTTTGCTAATTTTCTTTGTCTGTCTCACACCCAGCCAAAGTCACGTTTAAAGAATACAGGTGGTTCATTGGTTTTCAGCACAAACCAAAACAGAATTCAAAGCCTAAATACCTGAGTATTTTAAAATGACAAACCCAATTCCCAAGATTGTCAGGTTCTTTGGCAACTGTACAGTTTCTCTGTTTATGGCAACTTCTTTGCATTTCTTGCATTGGTCTGCTTCTCAAGTCTTTGTGGCAATTTCTGAGGGTTTTCTGTTCCTTTTTTTGTAATGCTTATTTTTGGTTAGCAGGTTTTTTTCCCCAAAAAGCAGAGACAATGCTCTTGCTCCACCTTAAAAAAAGGAAGAAAAACGAAAAATGTGATTTGCACATGGGCTGGTGACTCAGACAAACATAAATCGTGAGCATATTCCCAAAGGCTCCAGCTAATCAGTTGTGCTATCCAATTTGGCCCTGAGTGGGTTCGGTTCAGCAGATGTTTGCGTAGTTACAGCATGCCACTGGGACACTGTGTTGTGCAATGTTGCATTACATTACTCAGAGCTCTAAAAACTCATCCCGAGGAGAATAAGTGGAGCACCAGTGGTATTAGTATAGAGATGATGGAAAACCAGTATTTGGCCTAGATAAGGCCAGCTATTTCACTATGCAATAGTACTGATTTTCACCCGAGACATTACCTTACAGAAGAAATGTGAATTAGTTATACCAGCACATTCTCTGGGCTCATATTCTCAGATACAGCCCTTAAACCCAGTGTATTTTCCTTCATTGCCCAGTCTATACGCAATGGCAGTGATCCTAAGTAGACTGTGTTTTGTTCTTTGGAGTGGTCAAATGTGTGATGTTGTTGAACCCCTCGGGTAGGAGTGCGTTAAGAGACTCCACTCTAGGAGAGTACAGTAAGACCCATTAGTTTCCACAGGAGAGAAACAGATTAGATTAAAAGTATCACTTGAAAGAGGTTTAATAAATTCAGCCAGCTAATGTTGCGGGAGGGATATAATACTTTACTCCACATCATGTACACAGTGAGGTTGGTAAATAAAGACTTACTGTTCTTGCAGGTGGGTTAAGTTGCTCAGCTATTTTTGTGCTTGACTTTAGAAGCCAAACATTTAAATGTATTTTGCTTATGCAAAAGTGTGTATCTGTCGGAAATACCATGGGGTCTACGAAAGCACTACAGCAGTGGCTTTTTGGATGCTGCCATACTTAATAAACTGTCACATCCCCTGTGAACACAGTTGAAAAGACAATCCTTGTTACCCTGTGTTTGGCACTATAAATCATTGTTAACAAACCCTAATTTGCCTAGTAGGGTGATGAATGATCTCCAGTTTTCTCTCTATAATTAGTTTTACCAACTATTATTGTGAAGGGTATACTGAAATCCATTTTAGCTCCACTTCAGAATCTCCATGTGCCCGCTCTTTGCAGAAGTGAAGCTGACAACAGAGGTTATGAATCTTCTGATAGTAAATTCAGATTCAAGAAAAGTGGACAAGATCCCCAGTAGAAATCTCTATGAGTTCTAATTACCTATTAGTATTTGCAGACCTCAGTGAGGCAGATATGGTGTGGAGCGGTGAGACCTGGAAACCCTTGTGTTTCTTTATCTGAAATCTTCTAGATGTTGTCTTTTGTTTTCCAGGAGCCATTGAAAATGCAGTTTATTATAACAGCTGCTGTAAGGGAGGCATCGTCATTGCCAACTAAATGCATTACATGTAATAAAATATACCCCAGGTCTATTAATTTTAGCATTTATAAACTGTAGTGCTGTTTCTAGGGAGAACTGAAACTCATTAGAGTTTGCTAACGATATGACCATCAAAGCAAGAAGAACAGCAAAAGCAGGCATACATATATTTCCAGCATCCTACTAATCATAATGAGAATAACTGGAGCAAAACAACTGGTTTTGGAGAGCAAAACTGTATTTTTCTAGAGGTTAAGGAAAACACATAATATTAACTCAATATTTGAGGAATGTTTAGGCAAGCAGAATAAATTACCTGGGTAGGAATTTGGTCAAGACAAGTTTCTACTCTGATCGCTTTGAATGGGGATGATGAAAGTCTGAGTTATTTTTGCAGCCCTTCTGAATGGTATTGGCTCATGCACTGTAGAACTCTGCCCTAATGCATGGTCGTGCTTTTTGAATAAAATGCTTTGAATTTAGAATATTAATCCTCACAGTTTT
Source organism: Ibycter americanus (assembly GCA_035590275.1). Lineage (NCBI taxonomy): Eukaryota > Metazoa > Chordata > Aves > Falconiformes > Falconidae > Ibycter > Ibycter americanus. The sequence goes on along the minus strand of JAVJGI010000001.1, from coordinate 102,730,382 downwards.
TCTTTGATTTAGGTGAAACTGTATTGTCCAAATCTTAAACAAGGAAAGCAGGGGAGAGCAGTAGTTTCTTACCCAACTAAGCAGAACTGAGATCAGATTTCAGAATATCAGGTCTTGCAGGTTTGCCCCCTCATTGCTGAAACAGATTTTCATCCTCTGTCTGAAAAGTGCAGTGATTAGTTTTTTTAGGACAGACCCCATATAAATTTGGTGATTCAGGAGACGATGCCCCCAGGGAGTTACCACTTCCGATTAAGCAGTGCTGAGCTGGAGTGCGCTTCTTGGCTGCCTTGGGAGGCCTTCGCTCTCCTTGCCCAAGCCCACTCCTGCTTTAGTTGCTAGAACTGAGTGGTTTTGTGCTGCGTAATATCTTTGGCTCAGTTTTGCCCTTTCATGTGGTTCCTGTTGTTTTTTTTCTGGCATGGTGTTACATTTGTTGCTGTTGGTGTTCACCAAATGCTTTGAGCTTGTTAGTCCCTTTTCCTTCTGCTTCTGTGTATGGGTCTCTGCGTACCTTGTTGGAGCCATCTTTTTCCCAAGGATAACAAATCTGGTGAATGGAGGCAGTGTAAAGAAAGAAAGGAGAAGGAAAGAAAGGGAGAAAGGAAGGAAATACGGAATTTTATGTATTTGAAGGGATGATATTAAAATCTCCATTATTTGCTAGAAGGGTCTCTTAACTTTTGTTGTCAGTAGAAGAGAGGAGTATTGCAAGTAGTTGGTAGATAGCTTAATTTACAGTTTAAAAATGTTGAGGCATACTCAGTACATGTTTTTGATGGTATTTCTTTCTTAAACATTTTTTCCCCCAAAAAAACCAATTTAGAAAAATCAAGATAGGATCATTTATAAGAAAATTTTTAATTTTATAATTTCCTATTCTGGAGAGTATAAGACTTATGTAAGTAGCAGGAAGACTTAAGATATGCTGTCAGTCTAGATTCGGTCTCTAATGCCCATATTACATGTAACTCATGTTTTGCTCATCAGCTCATGCGAAGCAAAAGATTTTTTTTTTGTTCCCCTTCTTTTTCTCTTTCCCGTAACATGTGACACAAATTGCAGATGTGAACCTGAATAATAAAGAATTGCTCCACTGATTGCTAAACATGCATTATGGTGCTTTTAAACTCATTTCAGGTCATCGTACTGCAAATTAGTTTGATTGCAAGCAGTTAAGCTGTCATATACAAAGCCTTCATCTTCCAAGGGTCTCAGTTTCATATCATTAAAGGAGAATGCTCAGTAACATTGAATGTATTTATTGCATGTTTAATATTTTGGAGGAAAGATAGTGTTGTGTCTCTAGAGGAGATTCTGTATAATTTCGTGAGAAGAAAAGGGATATGCAGTACTCGAGTAGAGTGCCTCATTGATAGTCCTGGTTTTGTATCATGTTTAAAGGTGGTTGACCATGTTCTTTATGAAACAAGAGCCAGTTTGCTCTTGTTGCTGAAGTTTTGAACTTGGTGAATTCTTTTTGTAAGGCAAGTAGAAAGAACAACTCTGGACTGTTTCTGATGCAAACTGTCTGCTGGTGTTATTGTTTGTGGTGAGATTTTACTCAGAAAAATATAAAATGGATTTTCTCTTACGTGCATTTAAAATCATTGGAAAACCTTGCAAGATTTCTGCATTATGTAACTTGAGAATTTGTAGAATAGCACATCTTTGTGCAAAAAGAAAGGATTATGGCAAAAAAGCATTATGGTAGAAAGGACTTGAAAGGTTAAAATCTGGTGAGTTCCCTGAAAAAAGGGTTTGTGATGGTGATCGTTTGGGTTGGTGCTGTGCTGGAGGCACGAAAATGTTGAGTGGTGTGCTGAGATGGCATGGAAGTTCATCCTGCTCTCAAGCATGGGAGCTGTGTGCCATTCAGGTCTGCCCTGCAGAGCTGAAATGCAGAGCTGCCCTGCAAACCTGGTGACCTTGGAAATCACTGGTACTGTTATTTGAGTAACTGATAGGATTACTCTGGAGAAAGATAGTGCAAAAGCCTCTAAGGAAATATGAGTACGCAATATGGATGGATTAATGATAAGAAGCCATGTGATGATATTTTGATGTGAGCTTCCACAGACTTTTAATTTTGCCATTTTCTGAAGAAATACTGTCTCTCCCTCTCTCTGTCATATTTTGGAAGTATACATTTATGATATAGGCTACATTATATTGTTTAATCTTTTAAACAATAGATCTTTGTCTTCTTGCTAAAGTTACAAGTAAGGAAATCCTAGTATATTTAAGCAGGAAAAACACTCCCTTAGTACTGCAGGCACTCAGTTCCAAAACTTGCCCAAAGTATGACTTGTTCCTATGTGAATGATTAGTGTTATGGTGAATATTAGTATATTCTTCTTTTGAGTCATTTGGAGGGATAGTAGGATTGTTCCTGAAGCAGAGAACACATGTCCTGATTGCAAGAATTAAGGTTGAATATCACAGAAGAGAGTCCAATCCTCTTTCTCAGCCTTTTATGTCAGAACTCAAAATTGCTGTCTGATAAAATGTAGGACACCAGATTGAATTACTTCATTGAACCACTGCTGTCCCCTGTTAATGGTAATTGCACGGATATAGCGGTCTTTCTTGGCAACATCTCAGATATTTACCTCCCACTGTTTTTCAATTCAAACCTTTGATGAAAATATTCCCAGTACTTCTTTAAAGCAGACACCCAACTGTCTTTCTTGACAAAGGCAAGGTCTTTAAATCAGATCCTGACAATTTGTGACACAGCAGTCTATCTAAATCACCTTTTACCTATGTCTCTGTGTCATTTCCTGAAAAAAAAAGTGTCCATCAGAGGAAGGTTGCTGAAGGCTTGGTGCTTGGAGAGTCTGTGTGTATGGCAGTGTGGAGCTGGAAGATTTGTGTGTTCGTTTCAGTGGAAGTAATTAGATGAAGGCTTGTAAGGTTGCAATGCGTGCTGTAATGGTTTGTGATAAATATTTGGGGGTACTTTGTCCATAAGAAAAACATTAGGTCATTGCTACTCTCAGACCATTAGGAAGTTAAGTTTTTTTGATGGCTTTTCCTTTAGCAATGGTAAATCTGCTTTTGTGGTTTTGTGTTTTGTTTTTTTTTTTTTTTAAATATTATCAGGGCAAATGTTTGCTACACCTGAGGGTTAATGTGCATTCAGCTGAAGTAGCTTATTCACCTCCTGAAATCTCATCTTGATGTTCTGAACTCTCCCTCCCCCAGAGAAACGTGGGTGCCATGTCCACCATTTGCTCTAGCAAATGCCATTGTTTCAAGCCATCTTGCACCATGATGAGTAGTCCTTTGACATGCGGTCAGATCAGTGCATTTTCATTACTGAGGAGCTTGCTGTCTAGCTTTGCTGCAAGATGGTGACCGTTCCCTTGTGCTAGAGGGTTTTTCACCGGATCTCTTTGCGTTAGTGAGTATGCTTTTGGTACAAACTCAAGGTTGGTGTATAATATCAGTGGAGTTTGCCATATTGTGTAGCTTCGCTGTAAAAGAATTTCTAGGAAGAATCTCTGAAAATCACTTGCTTGTGCATGAAGAGAAAGTAATTTATATGAGTATTTGTTATGAATGTTTTAGCTGTTCATTTTATTCAGTGACCTATATAACAATGCTCTTCAGCATAGAGGCATTGTCTGCCCATGCATTTATGTAGTACATTGGGTAAATAGATATCTAGATATTACTGGAATAGAACTTCTTAATATCAATGACATTGACTTATTGCTCCACCTTAGCAGATGAAAAGACATTGTTGTTAAATGGCAGAATAGACATCGGCTATAATAAAAGATCATGACATAACTTCATTAACAAAGTATTAATCTTTGCCAAGGAGGATGTGTCTGTTGGGGATGGTGATGAAAGATGAGCTTGGAGGGGAAAAACTTGACCGTTTTACCCTGCACAAGTACGTGTGCCAGGCTGGTTCAGAGAGCGAAGTTCATGTTTGGAGTGGCATCACTACAGCACATGGCATGTATGCCATTTGGAAATGAAAGAAACCTTTCAAACAAAGGGCTGGACTGTTGGATATATCAGTGAATGCAAGATGAATATGTTGCAGATTCAAGGAATCATTTCTGATGCCAGATGGAAAGGTTTTCATGGCGCACAGTTGAAAGGGTAGAAAGAAAGGAGAGGGATTTAGGATTTTTAAAACACTTTAAAAAATTCTCCTAGAAGAGAAGCTCTTGCAATTTCAAGTTCCCTCTGCTGTGATGAGAAATGGAGAAGGGAAGTACTGCCTCTTCTCCCGCTCCTATGCTTATCTTTTAATTACTCAGATGGCTCCTGAAGATGGAAATCAGTAGTTTCAGACAAACAGTTTAATGGCATGCCACACTTAACGGTATCCAGGCTTAACTTTCTTTTCTTTGATGAAATATGACATTAAAGGTAATGATTGAAGCATCTGTGCTACTGTGCTTCTGCACATTAGTAACAGTAGCCCCAGAAATTTTCCATCTGCATCCCCTGTTTCTGTATACAAGCACACGCACACACAGAAGTTGGAGAATTGACAGGACAAATGCTGGGTAAAGGACTGTCTCTCTAAGCCTCTCTAAAAGGCTCCGATGCTAGCTAGTCCATCTGCAGAGAGATCGCTTACACCTGGTGGTAAGCCATGCTCTTCTTCTCTCTTCCTGCCTCCTCCGCAATATTAACATCTGGCTTGCAGGATTGTTTCCACCTTGAAGTGGCAGCTGTGTCAGAGGCGATGTGCTCTCGCAGCCGAGAACGGAAGCACAAGCAACCTGAACCCCATGCTGGCAAATCCATGCAGGCACCTTCTGAAAGCACTATGTCTTCTGCTGTATGCTTAGAGTTGCCAGCTTGGAAGAGGCAGCCGTGAAGCCTGGGATGCTGTTAAACACCACTGAGGACTTGTTTGCTCCCTCCCCATTCCCCCTTCCCTACTGAACACAAACTGCGAGAAGTCCAAGAATCGCTGCAGTGCCAACAAGAGCAAAATTACTTGCAGCTGGTGAATGCCACCTGCTCCTGCCGAACTTCAGCCAAAACAGTTTCCTCCCTGGAGTGCCCTGGAGTGGGGAATCCAAAAGCTGTTCAAAGCAGGGCGATACTTATGTGGATGGGGAAGAGACATTGCAGTTCTTGCTTCAGAGCAGAGCATGTTATGCAGGAGGTCTCTAGTACTAATGCCTGTTTCTCCTTTCTGTTTCCAAGCTCCCTCAAATCACTCCTTCTGCATTCTTCCAGTATGTTGCTTATTAATTACGCTTATGAATTAATTCAGCCCTCTCTCCCTTTATACGCTATCCTTTTCCCCTTCCAAGCTAATGCAAATCTAATGTTGTTAAAAAAAAACACCAATAAAGCCCCTCCAAAAAGTCCTGCAAATGATAGCAATAGCAGAGTGCCTTCCTTGAAGGCTCTCTGATGTATTAATGCAATGACACCTGATGACACTATTTTCTTATGTGGTAGAAGCACTCCTTGACACTGAGAAAGGAAAAGAAACACCCTTCCTTGTGATTCACACTCTGTTTCTTAAAAGCCTTCCTCATTCATCACTGGCATCATTTGTTTGCCCAGTGTTTCCCAGTAGTTTGCAGATTATCTTCTGGTCTTGGTTCACTAAGTACATATTGCTTACTTCAGTTACCTGTGGTATAGAAACAGTAAATGAAAGGACAAAATCATTATGAATTCATAGCAAGAGGCCATGTAGCAGCCCTCTGATCACCATATTCTTTCTTAGAGTACTTCATCCATTCAAAGGACTTTGTTCTGATTGAATCAGTAGATTAGTTTAGTTGTATTTAACTGGAAAACCATCAGTGTCCGAATGTCCATATTGATTTATTTAAAGGGAGGATTTGAGGGGCGCTGCTGTTGAGTTGACCTGCTAACAATTTTATCAAGTTTGTGCCTGGCTTTGGGCCTAGGTTGCTCAATGAGATGCATTATACAACAGGCACTTGCTCTGTACCTCTCAGAGTCAAAACTTCAGTTTATTAATTTTCTTGATTGTATCATCATTAGTCCTTGATTCTTGCTTCCATTTTTGCAGTTAATTTCTCAGTGTACCTTTCTTCTTTTCTCTGCTTTGCTATCATTGTCTGATTTTCATTAGCCTGCTATGAATTTGCTCTTCATTCATTTCTCAGCTCAGTCATAAAGTCCTTTTTCATGCCTACCTGCAGTACAAATGCTGGATTGATAATAACCAAGTCCTCTTTATTATTTCTTGAAAATAGCAGCAAGGATGTTTATCTGAAGGTAAGTTTGCTGCAACCTGTTTGGAAAGATAAAGCAAACTCAGACAACATATGAGATAGCTGCGATACTCATGCTGTCATACATGTGCTTGCATGTATAATTTCAGATATTAAATTAATAATATTATTCTTTTGCTATTTGGTAGCCTTGTTTCCTAAAACTTCTCCAGGTCCTCTCTAGGGACCTCTGTGAATGGAGTCCTCCACCTGATGTTAATGATGAGTATCTATGTGAACAATTTAAACACAGGGTTTTTCAAGAAGTGGTAATCCCTAGAAATTCCATTTACAATCTGTTCTGTTTCTTCCATCTTTCTCTTCCTCATTCCACATTGCTAGGAAATTTGTTGCTTCTGATACAGGATACCCTTTTGGAGGAACTAATCGTTTCCTTTCTATGCATACCCCAGAGGAATGTGAAATGCTTGTTCCCTATAAAAGGATGATTGTGCTGCCTAAAAGTGTGTAGAAAGGCAGCATGGTAAAAATAGGTCACAACCATTATCTAGAGGTCATTGCATCAAAACTCCCTTTTGCAGTTTTCCCTTGAAAAACAGCTTCCCTGACCCAGGAGGTCTGTTTCTCTCCCGTGTTTCTGTGGTCATGCTTTCAGCAATGCTTAGGGCCTGAATAGGGATGTGGTTTTCCCTTCTTTCTTTTTTCAAGTTTTATGTCAGCTGACTGTGTTCATATGGCTAGAGAGCAGTAAAGTATTTAATCTATTGACTGCTGCATCTAAAATAGATTAAATTAGTGTTTATTTAACTTTTTACTGCTGACTTACAAAATTACTTTTAGTCTGGTTTGGATATATAACTTTTTCTATTAATTTATTGCCATGCTCTGCTTTGATTGCTTTTTTGCAGTGGTATCAAATTGTATGCTACTTTAATATTTTCTCCAAGACACGCTCTTGATTAAGTCTATGTCAGATATTTATACCACCAAGAGGGATACTACTTAGAAATTCAGTTTCTTAATAGATACCTATTTTTAAAGCTCATACTTCTCTGTATTAAGGTGACTTGATTTAACTTTAGTTAATCACACTTTGTTTCATGAAGCTTTTGCATATACACTGGAAGAAAATATTTTCCTACAGCATGAATCACACATATGGCATAGTTGATACAGGATCAAAGGGGATGTGATTTTGGGATGATGTGCAAAGCATATTGGTTTAAATTTCTATATAGTACCAGAATGATTTCTATTTTGGTACTATGGCAAGACCTCAGTAAGTAGCTGAGAGTTCCTTTCATTCATTTCTATATATGTACATTAACAGTCCTTGTCTCAAAAAGCTCATAACTGAAGTTAACTGTGAAGTTTTACATGAAAAAAAAAACCAACCCAACCACTGGAGAGGAAAGGATATCGCACAAAAATACAATGTGTAAATAACTAAGTGATCTTAAAAATCGGAAGCTGGTTCACAGTGCAGTCCATAGCCATTAGTCAATGTGCTTACGGATGTGAAAAGGCACAGGATTAAAAAGAAAAACTGTACAAGTCTAGTACCAGAGTTTCAAGGTTTGTGTTGACTTGTCTAGTTCCATTGGCTTCACCAGAGCTGTGCCAGGTTACACCAGCTGATGACCTGGTCTGTCTCATTTCGCAAGTAGTATTGCAGTCACTAGACGTGTAGGGACTGTCATACTTCACAAATCATATTTTTCTGTGTAACTTCCTGGGAAAGTACTTCATTTTTTTGGGTAGTGGTGTTTAATGTTTGATTGTTTTGCTCTAAGAGTTTGCACGCAGCAGAACTGGTGTTTTCATGTGCTCTTAGATTTGTTTCTTAGCCTAGCCCATTGCAGCTAACCTTTCTTTTCACCACAGCATGATCCAAATAATTGCAGTTCTTCTTGAGATGCACCATTTTTTGAACTGGTTCTGTTTTTCAGGTGCTAATTTTTGAAAAAGAAATCATGATATATTACAGTAAAGTATGGAGCATGCATGTGAATCTTGCAGGCGTGTTCTTTAGCTGTGTCCGCCGTAGTTGCTTTTGCCATCTGAAGTCTCCTGCCTATACCATGAGTGTTTCTGCACCTCCTTCACCAGTCAGCATTGATTAGATTTAACCAGATTAGATTTAACTAGAAATAACTCTAGTATTTTGCTTTTTTAAGCTAACGCGGTCGATTCTGTCTGTGGTGGATGAAGGCGCACTCACATGATCCCTTCTGCTGGCTGCACTGTACATGTGGTAACTTCCAGCAGGGGAGCAATAACACCCAGTAGGGAGTTTGCAATGTCGTCAAGTGCAACAGCTGTTTATAAAGTTAACATCTGTCCTGGCCTCAGTCTCAAGATTGTCAGTGTTTTCATATTGATGAATTGAGCATTTGTATAATTTTTATTAAAACATCCAATTTTAATGGCTTTTCTTTTGCTTTTTTTGACTTATCTCCTTTTGAAGGAAAGAAAAGCACTTGTATGTAGATTTCTTTTTCCCCCAAAACACCAATGTTCTCTCCTGATGGAAAGGCCTTGTTGCTTAGTGATAAAAGCAGTGTTTCTCACATCAGTTTAAATGTCACTCTCCTCTCTTCACAGTCTCATCTCAGCAAAGCATAGGTTCAAGTTTAAACACGTGCTTACACCCCTTTTATTCAGGAGAGCGTGTAAGCACACATACATAACTGAAGTCAATGGGATTTAAGTGTGTACTTCACTTTAAAGCATGTGCTTCACTGCTTTCCTGAATACCAGGGGGTTTAATCTAAGTGGTTTGGAAATTACAGTGGCCTTGGACATATTGGTTCTTTTATCCATTTGGAAATAGGGCTACTGTGAAATTTAGTAAGTACTGTTCACACTTTGAAACTTCTGTGTAAAACACAGTTGTTTCTTTCATACTGATCTTCCTTGCAGTATGTTTAGTTTACACATAAAAGCACAATACAAAGATGGTTGGGATTTGTTACTGTGTATTAGAGTGGGCTGGTGTTGAGACTGCTCAGTGTTAGGTAGGCGTTCAGACTACGGCTATACGCAGCTCTTCTGTCTAAAGAGTAGTGGCACCCAGGACTGCAATATTTAATCACTGCAACTGGCACTGGAGTCTTTCCAGTGGCCACTTGTAAGTACTTAACTCACCCAGGATACCGACATCATTCCACATACTGTGTTAGAATTAACAGCTCAAAGGCAGCTTGAAGAGCAGTCATTCATATCTGTCTGGATGTCTGTGTTACTTGTATATCTGTTTACGCATGTAATTTTCTTTCAGATGTTGAACTGTACCTCGGCAGCTGGGCCCCAATGTTTTGAAAATCTTTGAGAACTAATTAGGCTCTCCTCAGAGTATGGCTGATCCAGCCAGTCTGAATAAACAAATGTCACCGTTTGTATTAGGAAATCTCTACAAATGACTGATCCCTGTCATGGGGTAACATTAATCTTTTTAGTATAGATTTCCAATAGTTAACCATCTGGCTCCATGCAGTTTTCCAGAAAACATTCACTACCAGGGCCAGTGGAAAGAAGAAGGTGGGATTAATAACCTGAATACATCATATGAAGCATTAATCTTTAGGATTGGCCATTTGTTTTTATCAAAACAACTCCCTTAAGATAATATTTCACAGCATGTGGTACTTGCATGGACTTCTTTCAAAATGAGAAAATGTTTCGGTATCTGCCATGATCTGCAGTTTGCAAATTCAGTGTGAATGATGAAGGCTGGAAGAATTCTACATTCTCTTCTGATTTATATTGTGTTTACAGACCCAGCCTGTCTAGTGGAAATGTCTGATCTTTGCAATACTTGTTGTTAAAGCTTTTCATTCAAAGTAACACTTGTATGCGAGAATCTAAAATTACTCCAGTAAACATTAATAATTAATATACAGGCCAGTACAGGCACCACTGTATTCATCTGATGGATGAATTTTGTCAACTGAGCTGTAGATAAGTCCAGCCTCTTGGTCTAGGTTAAATGATCTCAATCCGGCTGAGCGTTTAGGCACCTGCTTGACTTTAATTACCAGTTGTTCCACAGATTTCATTGGTCCTAAGTGCTTTGTTGAAATCCAGCCATATGACTTAGGTCCTGCCTGAGGTCTCTGACTTGCAAGCTGTGGCAAATTAAAGGCGAAAAACAGCTGAAGAGGTTATGGCCCTCAAGCTGTCTGTCCTGCCCTTGTGATGGAGATTACCTCCTCTGCAAGGCAGATGAATGAATGGCTTCTAAAGCATATTAAGTTAAACTCAAATTGGAGACATAATATTCCAAGCTGAAAACTTGAGCTCTCCAGAAGCTGCTTCATGAGCCATTCAGTTGTCTCTGCTGTGGCGGGATGACAACTACCATCAGGGGAATGGAGTAGATGGTGTAGGGGCTGGTAACTACTTTGGCTGTCTGATTTTAATCTATCACTGCATGCAAATCAGAGCTCTTAGTCCCTTTCTTGACAGCCTGGCTTGTGAAGCTGACTGCCGTTTGCAAAGCTGGCTGGCTCATATGCTGCTACCTGACCTCCCTTTAGTGCTGTCCAACGCTTGCCTGGCTTTATCACTTGCCCAGTACAAGAGATGCAATTTAGACTGTAATCTCCTTGAGAGGAGGGACTGCATCTTCCGTGTATTTGGGTGCATCATATTGTGAATACTGTCAGAACAGAACTAATAATTTTCCTAATCTGCATGTGACATTAGTATACTTGAGTAATGTACAGCACTCTCTACATAAACCATGTTTATACCTTCTCACCCAATCATGTCTGTTGCAGTATTTTCAAATAAATGGTGGGTTTCTTACTGATTCTTCCTGATAGAGTGATTTGTAATAATCCTGTCATGCCAAACTCATAATAATACTAAATGAAGACATTTGTTGAAGGAAGTGATTGTAAATTACATGCAAATTCAAACCTTGCTGGCATTAATCAATACTGAAACACAACTTTTGCATTCCTGATATAATACTGCTGAATCTAATCCCATGGATTTTACATTTCCATGTGAATTAAGCATTAATTTTGATTTAAAACTTCTTTTTTTTTTTTTTCCTACTGGAAAAGGAAGATGCTGGTTGTTGGCTTTTTTGAGTATTTACACAGTCTTGGAAGACCTGTACTTTCATACACAAACCTGGTAACTTCTGTGCATAGTTAAACTGTATTACTTAAACTGGTTTGTGTTCCTGTCTGGTTGTGAATTTAAGGTGGTCAACCCATCTGACAGAAAGACATTTCATTTTGTGTTGAACAGACTGAAGTGAGCTGGCATTTATTTAATCACAGTCACGTGAACGTTTTTCTCCAAATGAGTTTCATTATTGCAGTTGTATGTGGTCATGCCTGCTTCTTTTCCTAACCAGTTACAGACTGTGGCTTTCTGGTATTGGTCAGCTGCTGAACTATATTCTCAGCAGCTGTCTTACCTTGCCTTTTTCAGGAGGATCACGTGCGTATGAGAGGTTGCTTAAAATATAGCCACAACAACAGAAAACAAGCGGATTAGAAAACAGTCCGGCACAGTGTTGGTAGCAGGTTTGTTCACCTCAGTGGGACTACACAGGGTAGATTACATTAGGGACATAAGTAAAGCTTTGTGTAGTTAGGTTCTCTGCAAAACGTTATTTGACTTCAGAAACAACACACTGTTTTCATTCTGTGCCAGTGTTTGATCAAGAACCATCTCATGGTGATTATGGTATGCATTTATTTTCATTACAGGAGCTCTGTACTCCCTAATTAAGACTGAAGGGCCAGTGCTCTACTCACAGAATATAGAATATTGGATCCAATGGGAATGGATGAAATCAGAGTGTTCTGTTAGATGGTTAATTTTTTTTCAAGATTTGGTAGAACTAGAGCTCAAAAAACCCATCAAACCCATTTCAAGGTTGGTTGGTTTGGGTGGGGTTTTTGTTTGGGTTTTTTGTTGTTAGGCATTTCAATACCAATGTATTTTAGTTTAGCAGCATCAGTGCTGCATACCTAGCAAGGTAGTTTTAATGATATTTTCCTAAGTATTTCCATTAAAAATAGAGATATGCTTCCATATCTTCTGAACAGTTTACCATTTAATCTTTCCACTAGTATCATTCACCCATTTTTGTTGAATGTGGAAGCTGCAGTTGATTGTTATTGATAACCACTAACACATTCTGCCAGTGATTTCTTTCCACTCGTTATAGTTATACAAGAAGATTAATCGTACTTGATTTTATTTTAAAATATTAGACATCAATAATACAAAAGCTGACACTTCGGGGAATTTACCCTACTGGATTATTTATGTCACAGACAAAATTTTTATTTAAAGCAATTGCTTCAGAGTGAATGCAGAGGATGTCAACTGTTTATTCACAGCCATGTGCATATAGACTGGTGTCTGTGTTTTCTAGGAATAGCACTACTATGACACATTTTCATTCTGTTAAACTCTAGTGTTTGAAATAATTAAGAGGCTACTGTACTTCAGTCCTACTGATGTCTTTATCTTAGACCTGACTGAAGCATATTGAAGCCAATGCACATTCTATGTTTGCTCTCAGTACATATAGTTCTCAGTGACTTGCAGCTAATAGACCAGATCATCATCTGTGATACATGTAGTTGATATTTATGTGTCTGCACGAATGTGCATCCGTGCACATGCTTACATAAAATCTTGCACACTGCCATAGGTTGTTGTACTACAGAGTTCCTCATCTTTGAATCCAATTTATGTGGGAACTACTGTCTTAGTGTAAAATGGACAACAGTGGAAACAGCTGACGTGTCTTTCTCAATTCAATTATTTTCAGCAACTAGAGTTCAACGGTCAATCCATTTAGCACTGCAGGGCAGTGCTGCTGTTGGCAACTTGCAGCATCCTTGTTGCTGGGTATATTAACTTTAGTTAAAGAGAGAGTAAAGGGTCTGATGTAAAATTCACTGACTTGAGTAGGCTTTGGGTCAGAACCTAAATGCAGTTCTTATCTGCTAGATTGTTCAGCTGTTAAATTTTACAAGTATATTTTTGTGTTTCTTGCTATATTAATTTTTCATTAATTTTCTGCGGGAAGCGATATTTTCCAGAAGAAAATTATTAAAAGAAATAGGGTCCGATGTTCTGTTTCTTTAACACCAACATCAGGGTGGTGTAACTCCTTTGAAATCAATGCAGTTACACCAGAATAAAACTGGTGTTAATGGAGTGCAGAAATTGATGTTAATGGAGTGGAGAAATCTGAGAACTTCTTTATATCAGACTCAATTGACTCTAATTTTGATCACCTCCCTTGAACTGAAATTAGTAAACACTGAAATAGATACAAGTGCACTGGAGTAAAAGTAGTGTAATGGCAAGGAGAATACGTCCCTTATCACTCAGTGACTGCTACAGAGCCATTGTAACTTGGATTTCCTTAGTGGAAATTATTCTTTAATCAATCCATTTAACTTGAATGGTTTCAGAAATCCAGCCAGCATTTCAGTCACAGCTCAGATTCTGTGTTTTATGGAACAGGTTTTTGCCTTGAGAGGATCTTCTCCAAGTGTATCACTGTTGTAACTCAGCTTCCTTCAGATGAAGGAGATGGAGGTAAATTTGGCCCACTGATGAAAGCAAGAAAACCAGAGTCTTAAGTTTTAATAGATTTTCCAGACTGTTATATGCAGACAGTTTTTTCTTTTCAAAATAAAGCACTAGAGATCAGATAGTGAGATTCAAAACACACATAAGCACTAATGAAGGCAATTTACTTTCCAAGGTCTTCAGTGCTTTGTATTTAGATATTTGCAATTACACATTTGTCTGTGATAACTATGAAACATTAGACTCTGTGAGGAAGTTGTTATCTTTCACTGCCTCCCTGTTGCTGGTATAGTGCCATGTGTTGCACAAGGTCAAAGTCATGCAGTATAGATAAAGAGCAGTGAAATCTACTATCTTTAGGAGAGGCTATAAGTCTTGAGTGGTATGTTTTTGTCCTCTCCATCTATGCTATCAGTATGTGCAGAAAAATTACTCTAAAGTAGAGCAGCATCTAGAACATCTTGTCATAGGAGTACACTGAATTATTAGCATATATAGCACGCTGTGCCTCCAGCTGCCACAAGAAGAGACAGGGCTTATGTCAAAACTTCTGTGCACAGTGCTGATCTATATATACCTCATTGGTCCTTTTGCGCTGCTGGTACATACTCAAATTAGACTGACCCATCAGCTGATCTAGAGGAGGTTTGGCTGGTATGGAGGTGCCTTGAATCCAGAGGCTGCAACGTCTTTTATGATCACTCCTTCCTGGTTATGTTGCAGTATTTTTACCAGACCCGGGCTAGCAATTTACAGAATGGTTATCTGGAATTTTTGAAACTTGGACCTCCTCCTTGGACTGTGAATTTTGTTGTCGCTTCATAGCCATCTTTCAGCAAAGTAGATTAGAAAGATGCTGGGATTGCAGTCAGAGTGCTGAAGGTCTTTCCTGTTGACTTACGTTGTGATTTTCAACATCAAAGCTTTGTGTGTATGAGAACAGACTTTAAAATTGTCTGAGATTAAATTCTTCATATTCACAGAGCAATGTGAGCCATTGTTTGAGGTTGTGACATTGTGGTGGGGAGACATAGGGACAGGGACACAATTTTGTTGAGGGGAGTTGACATTAATGATCCAAATTGCATTGCCATCCAGACTTAATACATTGTTTTGAGCAATGACTGTAGAATACATAACATGCAAATGTCTCGGAAGATTATATTGAACAGACTTTAACAGATGAAAGCTGTTATCCATGATTAGATTCTTATTTTTGAATAAGAATAAGTGACTACACCTGAAGCATTGCTTCTGGGGAGGAGTGGGGTGATGGCTGACTATTTTATTCAATTTCTCCTGGTATCTGAGTACCAGCCACTGAAATAGAAACCACATGAAACATCAGGGACTCTACAGGTATGACTCACATGCAGTGAAGTTTAAAGCTAATGAAAAGAAAATACTGAGCCATTGGCTTTAAAAAAAGAGACAGAAATATTTATCATATCCAGTAAAGGCCTCATCTTTACTGTATTCAACCAGAAGCCTAAAGGACTGGGTGGTTTTTTTTTTCCCCTCTGACATAAATCAGTCCTCAGTGTTGCCTTGGGCGTATCAGTCGTGGTGCTTCAATTTCAGTGATTTGAGATCTATGGATAAGAAGAGAGATGAAAATGTGTCCTACTAAAGCAAATTGCTGCATGCAAAGCAGAGATGGACATGGGACCAAATGCAAGGTAAGTGTCATCAGCACTTAACAGGTAAAACTGACTGGCTTTGCCAGCACTTTTCCATGACTGGTTTCCCCTTTTAAAAAGGGTAGTAGAAGGGCTGGCCATGTGTTTCCCTCCTAAGCTTGTTGATGACACAGTGATTTTAAGGCAAGATATTTGTACCTTGAAGCAAGGCTGAATTACACTCCATGGCTATAAGCCCTGGCAGTTGCTCCCTTACAAGGGAGCACTCCAGCACCTATAGTGAACTATGCATGGTACGTCATAGTTTATTTGTTTTAGTACAGGTTGTGGAGGATAGTTGTATATCTTTTGTAGGTTGCTAGGTTATCTTTTTACTAAACACATACAGCAAATAAAATCACGTAAGTGCTGCATAAGGGATTGTGGGGTCAACATCTTCCTCTTTCTTCGTTTTGTAGCTTATTTCAGCCTCTGAGAAATGTGAACAATTATGCGGGTGTAGTCTCTACCAAAAGTAAGAAAGATTGAATTTGCTATTTGTAGCGCTATAAAGCAAATACAGAATTCAATAATGTGTATTTTCATTATCCTAATGGAAGATTTCAGTATGTTAAATGTGTTCAGATGTCCTTGGCAGAATTGGGGTCAGTCATGTGAAATGGAGACAAAATGTGTTTCATCATCTTGTGGTTATTATACTACAAGGATTTCATTGTAAAGTGCAACAAGTAATTGCAACCACGTTTCTGATGCTATTGACTGCTTTATCTAATGGAAATTATTTCTTTCTTTATTATTTAAAATGAACCTTTTACCATTGTCGTGTAAGAAAGTTTTAAGTTTTTTTGAGAAAATACATGACAGCACCACGATTAACAACAACAACAAATTAGGAGTGTGCACTTCTCAAACAGATTTTATCTGAGGATCTAAAGGTGCTTTAGGAAAAAAATCACAATTAAACCTCTTGTGTGGAGGGCAGATGGAGGAGATGATTAGTATAAAACCAAGAAACTGCTATTCATGCTAGGCCTGATGGAAAATTGCGTAAGTCAATAGTAAAACATTCATTAGTATAACTAGCTTTGGCTCAGATATGCTATCCCCAGGCCTGCCTAAGTCAGTGCGGTGGTTTGTGTTTCTTCAGTGGTTGTGGGAGTAGGCTGTGGATTCATCTGCCTGGAGAGAGCCAATGCAGTGGTCACCCTCCACCTGAGCACTTTGAGCAATGTGCAGGACTGTCGGTGTCCTGTATTTGAAGAAGATTTCACTTCTGCAAGGTTTGTTTTGCAGGAATCGGACTGATTTCCCTGCAGAGCTCTGCAGGAGTTTGGTGAGCTGGTCTTTTAGTTCAGGACCTACGTTTGAACTCTGCTATCGTGCAGTAGACCAGGGATGAGGGTCCTCTTTCAACAACTCTTACATCATCTTCTGTTGCTTTTTATGTCCCAAGAGACAGCCACTCTGCAATGCTTTTTTTCACCCTCATTCATATATGGACACACACATACACTCATACATATACACGTACATTCTATGCTGATAGTCTTAGGCTGCAAACAGAAGTGCAGGTACATTACATACTTTAATGCATTACAAGATAGTCACAGAAAAATGGAGCAGCTTGTAAAACCTAAAAGGTAGTGGGGACCCAGATTTCTTCCTCATCTAAGATCACAATCTATCCCAGTTCATGTAGGATGAACCTCTGGGAGATTGTTTTTTTTACAGATGGTGTCAGAGTGACAAAATGAATTTTCATATGACACTAGAATATGTTGTTTGCTGTCTGAGGTCTGGACTGTCAGTTCCCCCTGTTTTTCACAATTCAAGATGCGCTTTATAGCTACCAATTTGCAGATTTAGGATGCACTGTAAAAATCTTACTTACGGGATATTTGTCTGGCAGCAAACGTGCATTGCTGTGTGCTTCAATTCACTGCAAATCTAATGTTCAAGTGTATCAGTTGAGAATTTCTCAGGTTATCGTTGCCAGGCTTTTCTTTTGCAACCAATAAAACATTCCTCACTTGTTTTGCATTTCTCAGTTGGATGTATATAAAAAAATATATATATATGTTTTTTATCCTGGAAACATCAGAGACCAAATTCCAACACCCGTATGCTGCATCTCTGCAGATGTGAAATAACTGTTGATCTAAATGGGGTTATTCTAGATTTATACCTGTGGAGCTAAGTGGAGCTTCACATGGAGGAAGGCCCAAAACATATGGCAGTACCGATTTTGTTTAGAGCAAGTTTTTAATGATTTCCACCATTTGATCTACTGTATTGTAGATTTTATGGGTCAGTGTGGATAAAAAAAATAAAATAAACATCTGGTAATGTACAGCTTTGTTTGTGTATATTTATAGAGCCGGGAAGGGATGCAGCCGGTGTGTGGCTGTGGATCCAATAAACAGATACTGTGGTTATTTCTGCTTTTGGGGGAAGAGTTGATCAACTGCAAACATCCCCACTGCTGAGTTTGCTCAGCAAGCTGCTCAAGAGACCCCAGCCAATAATTATGCTTTCCAGGCATTTGGTGTTTTATGGACTCGTTTCTGATTTCTCCCCATATGCAAATGTGGGGTTTCAGCCAGGCCAAGGCACTGGGAGCAAAGTGCCAGGATTTAGGAAGGTCCCCTGAAACACACAGTCAAGGGAGCTTTAGGACTATTAAGCTACTCAGCCACAGTGCCATGATGTTTCTGCTTGCCTCTCTCACACCATTAATTTGCTACCAGTTGTGAATAGTTGTTTCCATGGGGCAGTGAAAATAAACCTATGGAACAGGGTGCCACAACGTCTTTTTTGCCATTATGCAAGTGTATTTTTTTTCTAATTTTGTTTTATTTTTGTTACCTTCAAGGAGACTCCCTATTATTATTATTATCATCATCATTATTATTATTATTACTACTATTATTATTATTTGCAACATGGTCAACAGACAAAATGATTATGTTAAGGCAGAGACATCACATCACTTACATTTCATAGCTCGGTGCAATTTTCATAAAGTGCGAGGCAACATCCAAAAAAACATGACTCAGAATTAGAGTTTCAGAAGATTATTATATAGACATTATTTCCCCCAGGTCACGGGCTTTAGTCAAATTTGGAAGAGAATGAAATTGCCAACAGTGAAAAGCAGACAGAAAGGTATGAGTTCATGAGCAGAGAAATAACATTTTCATTTGTTCCTTCCCCATGGGAAAGATTCAACATTCCGGTAAATGGAGACGGTTATAAGAAATGAATTTTTGTCAGCAGGGATGTGATTTTAAGGCTCACTTATCCATTGGCAATCTAGATTTCTAACCCCAGGAATCTAGGAAATTGCTACAGAATGTAGTCTTTATTATAAACAAGTTTTTTTTTTCTTTCTTTTCCTTTTTTTTTCCACCCTGTGTTTTTTAGTAGTTGAGATTTTTAAGGTGCAGGTCTGTGCTTCTCTGAGCATTTCAAGGGGTCATATTGTCATGGAATTGTTCTGTGTGGCTTGCTGTCCCTTTGAACTGTGTCTTCTGTGGTGCAGTGATCCCTCTCACCCAGAAATTCCTCTGATCATTGGAACAAGGATGTTTTTGAGAACCAAAAGCACCCCCAGCAATGTGTCGTTTGCAGTAGACTTTGCTCCCAAGGATCTAAGTAGCATGCCTTGCTTTGTGCTTTTCTCCCTTACTCATTTTTTAAGCTCTTTCGCACAGACAAGAAGAACCAAGTAGCAAAGAGTTTTAGGGGGTTGCTCTTGTTTTTAGTGTGTACAAATAGCCAGGATTTGCAGGCTTTCCATGGCACAATCCCAGGCAGACTACTTTGTAATTACAGAATTTTCTTCCAAGAGAAATGTTCATTTTTTCCTTCATCTGACTCTCCTAACCTCACTGTGCATTTAGATTCTGTGAGGATGTTCAAATTCTGTTACTGTGCCTTCTTGAGAATAAAAGTGATTTTATATAACCCTAAACCCTTCATTTCTGATGATGTAGATTGGTTCTCTAACATTATTATCTTCATTTTTTTAAAATTAATAACTTTAAAATATGTACATCTAAAACCTCCTTTCCCTAGTGTCTTTTTGTCCATTTTAATATCTTTTCTTATGACCAAGACCTATTTGTCTTACTGTGTTATTATCAAGAAATGTTATTGCCATTGCCTGCCAACATCTTACCGCAAATTGCATTAGTTTTGTTAGCTTCATTATTATTGTGTCTAAACTGTAGTATAATGATTATGGAACATCATGATAGAGGCTGATTAATAAATAAGAATTGATTACTCTGACTTTGTCCATTGTATTAGGCCCAGGTGATTTATACTGTTGATGGCATTGTCTGAAAAACAGCGAATGCTTAAGAAAGATAGAAAGAGGGGAATATAATTTCGTCTTACAAATGCACAATCAAATTGCATTCCTTTGTCTCTACTAGTATATAAGGGCAATCAGAGCAGTAGGATTAAGAGCCCCTGAGTGGATCACTCACAGTATTTCAGTATGGAACTGTTTTCCGTTTGCTTTCTCTTAAAATGTGGGTGTCTGTGGAGTGTTTTAACGGTGTTGGCTGGCATGAAAGAAAGGGATATAGCTTTTCCTTCATGCAGACATACAACTTTTACTAGTGTTTATTCAGAGATAGTATTTAAGCATGCCTTAAGGAATGAAAAAAATTGAGCTGAAGTACAAAATATTACAGCTGTACTAGTGAGTCTGCATTTCCTTCTGTTGATCTGATTCTGGGAGCCTAAAAAACTCTACTAGGTTTCAGCTTCCTCATGCAGCTGTCCTGCTGGCCCTTTCCCTGCCAGTGCTGCCTCATACCTGTAATACCCACATTCCTTTCTAAAGGGCACACTGCTTACAAGGGGCCAGGACTGTGAAGAAATTAGGAACTGAACAGAATTTTGCAAGTTGCTTTTTGCTGGTTTACATACCTTTTTTGGAAACTGAGTGCAAGTGGTTAAGCATATAGGCTTCCCTGTGTGCTACATGAATGCCAGCTATGACGTGGTCTCTGGGTGAAAATAGTGGCAGATTGCATGTGAGTTGTACTCCAGTGCTGGATGATATTCCCCAGTCCGCTGGGCATGACTGCAGCTTTTGAGTCTGGGAAGGGGCTATCATGAGATAGGCATGTTGCAGGTGTAGCAGACAGTGGTCTTACCTACCAGTGACCGACTATTTCCTCTGCAGGTGAGAAATACAAATGGGTTGGAAAGGATTGAATCTTACAGTTGAAGACAATTTTTATTAGTACTGGTGTTGGAGGTAGGTTTTCCTTGCTTGCCTTGAATGGTGCAATTTCATTGCCTAATTCAGGACTGTGGTTATTGCTCTGAGCAGCTTTGAATACGGAAGGAGATGGAGCAGGAAGAGTAACGTATGACCCTCGCACCTTTCATGGTATCACTGATTTCCAAGTAAAAAAATGTAGCAGAGAATGTAGTACAGCAGGCTGCCTTGAACTTATTTGTCCTCTTCTGTCTTTGCAAGAAAAGCATAATTTTCTGCATGTGTTTGGTTTAATTCTGGCTTACGTCTGTCCCATGAGTGGCTGACTCTCACTGTAGCCAAGACATTTTACAGTAGCAAGATTAATCCTTCTTAGGCTGTGAATTAGCTTTTTTCACCATCACTGTGGCCTTTATCACTGCCAGGGAGTCCGTCAGCGCATGAATAATACAGCCGAACCCTTTGAGAAATTTCAGGCAGCTTCCCATCACCAGTGCGAGGAGGGATTTGGCAGGTATTTGAAATACATGCATTTGTTGTGAGCGGATTGGGTTGGGCTGGCAGGCAGGGGAAGCACAGGTCTCGGGGTTGGCCCCGTCGGACAGGGACCTCCCATTATTGCATCCTTGCTGGCCTAAGGATGAGTTGCCGAAGGTGACGAGCCTTCAGAGGCTGTGTGCGGATCTACCTGGGGCCACAGCGGAGAGTGTGCTCTCAGGTCAGGCCAGATGCTGTGACAGAGACTGAATACTGGAGCGATAGGTAAATGGGAAGTGTCTTTACTAGATGAGTGTTTTTCTTAAAACTCTTTTCTGAGAAGCAGCATTAAATGGAGCTTTACCAGCTTTGGGGATTTGGGGTTTTTTTGTGTCTGGGTTTGGTTTTGGGTTGGTTTGGTTTTTTTGCTTTCATTCTCTGTAAGGAAGCAATCTATTTGCCAGTGGACTCCTATGAAAGCATTGCTTGTGTTCCTGCAGTATTTATTGTAATTCCTAGAGCTGTCAATCAGGGCTCAGGCCTCATTGTGCAGACAGAGGCTCACATTGCTTACAGTCTATGAGAAATATAATGATCTGCACCTAGTCAAGGGAAGCATTTAATGAAATCTCTTTCAGACATGGGAAACGAAGGTTTTTACTGCTTGTTGATAAAGTCGTTCTCTTCTTACTAAGTGTACTGTTGGGAATGGAACAGAAAGCTCTTGTGTCTGATTGTTTCTTTTGCTGGAGCTAATGTTTTGAATACATGTTTGGCTCTGGAATAAATGTTTTATGTTATAGTCAGGTTGTTCCTGTGCAAAGGAGGAGCGTAAGATTCATGCTACAAAGAAATTTTGAGAGTCATCAGTTCAGGGGAATTGGAAATTAGGAGTGAAAAAATCCTGAGAAATAACTCGGGTTGCTACAACCCCACCTGACCCTGGCCAATCATTGGACCAGTGATGTTTTAATGCAGGGCACTGCCCTCATGTGTTTTATTTTGCTGTGGTGCCCTGCTACTTTGTCATGTGCCACTGAAGTCGATTAAACCCGCAGAGGAACCGCAGGGCCCCTTGGTTCCAGATCCAGCGTGACTGGTCACATTTAGAGGTTAGAAGCAGCCAATGCTTTTTCTGCTGTTTTGAGCATGCATGACTGGGCGGTGGTTTTAAAACCAATAGGATCCACCTGTGAAACTGCCCTTGGAGATCAGTCTGAATGGAGGAGGAACGAAATGGGAGATTTGCAGTTTATTAGTAGCGGAAGCCCTGAGAAGAAAAAGAATAGTTCTTTTCTTTCGTAGCTGATGCGAGACTGCAGCAACAAGAGCACAGCAGTGCCTCTAGGAGCTGGCAGCTGCCATCTTGATTCTTCTGGCCTATGCAGGACAGGCAACAAAACCATTCCTAATACACCATTATAATTTACCTTATCATCTGCTTCATCTGCACTTAGGGCTGGGCCTCACTTTGGCTTTGTGAAGAAGCTAATTCTGAAGTTTGGGGGCTTTGTATTTTGCATGTGTATTTGTTTTTTCAGCATCCAAACCCAGCAACCATCTTAAGATTTTTGTTTTTCACCAGTAGCAGTCTTACAGCAGTCATGACATTAGAGGGTTTCCTCCATACACATGTCTTCCATTGCATTTCTCCTCCCCTGCCTTTCTTGCAGGCAACATGCAGATACTGGAAAAGTGAGTGTCACCTCCTTCCCCTTGCCAAGGTATGGACTTGCACTGTCCAACCTTCAGTTGGTAGGGAAGGAATTGTGGCAATTATTGCAGTGGTTCAATGTGAAAACCTCTCAGCCTTTTTCCTACTTGCTTCTCCAGGGAAATTGAAATTTTGGGGGAGTGAAAAAAAAGGGTGGCAGCAGGTTAACATTCTGTAGATTTTTGTAATTTATTCCCCGTACAGAGTTGCAAGGGGAAAATACAAGGCCTATGTCTTTTGACTCCTATTATTTTGGCTGTAGTTCCACCTATTTCTGTCCTGTTCTCAGCAAAGGATATCATATCCACCTTTGGCAGAAAGCGTTTAATAGGAGGATTTTTTTTTGTAATGAAAGACTGCATCTTCTTCACCTTAACTTCCACTATCTTTTTTTTTTTTATAATACTTGTTCTTATGATATTGGTGAAAATACCAAACTGGCAGCCTTGGAGTGTGAAGTCCTTTTTGTGTCCTCAAAGCAGTTCTGGCATGGCAGAGGGACTGTTATGTCGTGGTATGTTTCCATTGTACCCTCAGTCGGTCTGTTGAGGCAACCAACTATTACGGATATTTTCTGATAATGAGAGAGAAGTTCTTGGGGGGTTTGAGGGTGCTTTCTGGTCTGTGGGTGTTTTGGTGGTGATTGTCTTGGGGTTGTTTTTTTGAGTTGGTTGGTTTGGGGTTTTTTTCCCCCTTTGCGCAGGTATCAGTAACCTGTTTCTCTGTGAAGTAAGATCATGAGGGCACAGCACTTTTTCAGAAACCCACTGGTAACCTTTCCTCTCTTACACACACATACACACCACAAAACTTGCTAACCATTCAGAGCTGGTTAGTGTTTTGGGATATGGCTTTTTGTGAGCATCCAGCCTGAGGTATCTTACTTATCTGATGATAGGCTTTATTTCTGATAGTCAGCTTTTTTCATAGCATCTTTGTAAAGAAAACTAAGATCTGGACCATCTAGAGCTGCTAGCCAACTCCAACAACTTTTTGCAACCCTGGAATGAAGGACAGGAAGGTTGGTGGTAGGTGATGTGTAACAGGAGAACATGCTCTGTATATGTTTCCTGCTCCAAAAGAAATAAGAGAAATTAGGCCAGTGGTTTGGTAAATTATATGAAAAATAGACCTTGCTTGCTAATGGAGTGTGAAGGAACTGATGTACTGAAGATGATCTATAATATTTCATATTTCTCTGAGGAGGAAAAATGATAAACTTGATGGTGTGTGATTTATTCATGTTTCTGAACATAAAGAATAATCCTAAAGTCAACTGTCTGTTTCACACTCTGAGGCCGATAGCAGGATTTACACTGGGATTTAGCAGTTGGAGTTTGTTATGAGTACTGCAGAGGAGAGAAGTGTTGATTAATGATGGAGTTGGAAATGTCTACAGATGGGATAGTTATGCAGAAAATGCAGCCTTTTCCACATATCTGTTTTACTGCTTCACAAAATATGATGACAAATATGTTAAATTTGTTGGGGTTTGTTTTGATGTGTTTGTTGGTTTTTTTGGTTTGTTTTTTCATCTTACTGTTATTCCTTTCCGTTGCTATCCGTTTATCTTTGCACATTCAGAGTTTTGCCCTTCACTGCAACGGAAGCACTCCAGTCCTATTACTCTAATAGTTCGATTCATGCTGTATCTCTGGTGAACTGCTTTTTGAGCAGGGCCATCAAAACCTTATGTAATTTAGAAATTGAAGTGACAGTTTCTTACAACCAGAAGGGTTGCTTTTCTTTGTTCTGCTCCTGAAAGAGTGGATCTTCATCTGACTCCTGAGAGAGAGCTCCGTGGTTCAGAAAAGAGCACAACTTCTTTTGCTTTTTGGCCTCAGGACCAACTGCTGTGGTACACGGTCTTGAGGGTGGAGTACATGAAAGAGAAGACCTTTGAAATCTGATACACCCTGCAACAGAAGAAATAAAGGCAAAAAAACCCCAAACGCAAAACACAGAGAGTAATGTAGAAGGCAGGCCATACAAGGAGGACATGTGCTTTTTCAGGGATGAAGTGGGCTATCATATGTAGGGGAAAGTGTGCACATAGGTGCTTTTGAGTTCTTCAGGTACTTTGCACTGTACTTGTATCCACAAATTTTTACCTTCAAAATGTATATTAAATTGTAGTCACTCTCTGAACAATGATGTAGAAAGAAAAACATTGTTGGGTAAATCGTACATAGATGAAACATGGGTATAAAAGAGAAAGACCAAACCCAACTGTAGACTGCAGTGATTTATGCATTGTAGTAAACTGTCTCCTAAGACATGAGGAAAGATAATAGATTTTGTCTAGACTTTCCTCAATTCATGAAGAGGTAGCATGGCAGAAATTGCAAAGGTGCTTGAGAGACAAGATGACAAGCAGACATTGAAAATTGTACACTTTGAGTGTTGACATAATGGCAAGGTATTAGGCAAGTTAGGTGAGCAGTTGGAATGGGGCATAATAGTACTGTAATTTGAAGGTTATGAGAAGTGGGAGAAAACTAAACCAAGTGGTAATGCTGTATGTGTATTTCTCAGTGCCTGAAGCACTATTCTGAGTGTTTTTGAAAAGGGGAAGTTCACAGATGTTAGGGCCAGAGGGCGAGCAGTGGGCTACAAAACCTTTCACCTTTTGGGTCACTAGTTCAAAATTACCCTTCTTCATCTAAAAGTCATTGCCATCTGTTGGGTGGCTGCAGGCCAACACGGAGTAAATGAATGGCATCAATCCAAGCACAGACAGCAGCAAAGGTGGTATCACGCATTAGGACCCCTTCTGATGGCCTTGAGGTTAAAGGGGGTAAATGACCCACCATGCCCCAAAAGAAGGCTCAGTGGCTAAGCAGTGAGTGCATGGGAGGCAGTTGTGACACTGCTGCATTTTATTTGTTTTGTACGTAAAAGGAGCAATTCGGTGTCTGAGGCACATCTGTTTGTAATACACTTCCCCAGCATTATGTTACGATACTTTTTAATATGGATGTGTGTATGTTTCCAAAAATAAATATTATTTAAAATCAGAAAAATCAAGGAGGAAAAAGAATGCTTAGGGCACATGAAGGAAAATATGTAGGAGTCTTTCACATGCAATATGCTTACGGATATGTTAGTCAAGCAGGTAGATCTGTTCATTCCTCACATTTTTTTGATCAGAGTTGTTTTGCAGCGGGACGCCCACTAAAGAGACCTTGTCTAAAAGCACTCCTAAATGACAGCTGGGAGACATGCAGCATGAGTTCATTTGTTTATTCTTATCTAGTGGCCTCCAAACAAACTGATGAACAGTTTGATTTGACAAGGTCGTACTGAGGATTTGTGAGGATTAACCTATATGTGGCATTTACTGAGAGATCAGACAGGTCATGAAGATTGGCATTAGGGAGTCTAAGAAGATCCTTTTCCCCTCCCCTCTCCCCTGAAAGCCTCAATCCAATTACTGTCTTATTTTTGACTCAATAAAAGCGAAATGAGGGTGTACCATCCTCTGTGTAAGAACTGGATGGTGCTGTGACTTAAAATGAATATCAGGGTAGGGCTGTCTAATGAGCTGCCTTTCTGAACTGCTTACCTGATGCTATTAGATTATTCACACTGTTGCTGTGGTCATGGCTGTTAGTGGCCTTTTCAGTTTCTACCATGATGCCTCCTCTTGGGAAGGGAGAAAAAGTTATCTTTATGTGTTGAATGAAGCATTGACATAATGGATATTGTTATTTACACTTGTGTGTTCAGAGATAACAGTGGAGTTTGAGGAAATGCCTTTGGAAGTTATTATAAAAACACACTGGCTAATTTTATAAAACACATCTGTGCTTCCGGGCAAATCAGCATCTCTTTGTGCGCAGAGTGCGCAGCTAAACCTCTCAGTGATGCTCACTTTATTCACTACCTTTGCTAACACATGTCTGAAGGAAGGAGCATGCTTTCTTTATATGCTTGTTCCCAAATACTCAATATCCAGACTATAAAGCAATGTAGAATAGCCATCTATTTTGTATCGTCAGTTCTTTTTCTGTCAGGATGTTTCCTATTTACTGTTTCTTCTTCCTGCTTGCAAGATCACTGAAATGCCTTTTGCTGAATTATCTTTAGTACAGCCTATTTATATTTCAGTAGCACTACAAACGCTGACTGCTTTATTGTGTAAGGTGCTGTATATCTCCTCAGCTAGAGCAAGGTGTTCCTCTGAAGAACTTCGTAATCTTGCCGACAAAGCCCAGGAAAGGGCACGTTGCTTTTGTACCTGCCGAGAGGCACCATGGGGGCAGAGATACATGACATGACTTAACTCAGTGTGCACAAGGAGCTATGGCACACCAGGGCATGGAAAACAAATTTTCAGTCCTGTAAAAAACCCTACACTTTCATTTAAGGTCTGAGTAAAAGAGTTATTAAATCTCTACCTGTGCCAAGAGCTGTGGAAGGCGTCTTCTGGAAGCGCGTTTCTTCCTGATTTGTGATGCTGATTCACTGCTTGAATGGTGATTTACTCCCAAAAGGCTGTCAAGGGTGGTGGTCATTTGCCAGTGACGTGTGTGTGTGAAAGGGAATGGTGCTTCCTGAGGTTTTTGCATCTGAGGTGTAGCTAGCGGCAGGAGGATGGATGGATGGATTTACTGAGATATGCTTAAGCTCTGAGTACCAAACTGGGATTCATGAGCACTGTAAATTGTATTATCACTGATGGGGGGTTAATTATTAATTTATTCTCTAATCAAAACTAATTAAAAATAATTTTGAAGAGTAGGAAGCTGTTCATTAGGACATTGAGAAAGAAAATTACTACATAAAGTGGGCCAGGAGACATCATCTAAACCCAAATGTTTGCTTTATTGATAGTGTTGACTGCAGAAGCCAGTTCAAAACCGTGCATCTGCTTTACAGCACTCCTGGTTAGGGGCTCTGGACTCCAGACCAGTGAATGCTGCTGGGGAAAACCCCTGGTGAGGGGAAGGAGCAGGGTCCCCTTCGTCAATTCTAGTCTGCCTTGGATCTTCCTGACCAGCTTTGGCAGCCCGGATTTACCTTTTTGTCTTCTTTTTGCCATCTATCACAGGGTCAGAGCTAGAAAAACAGCAGCAGCCACCTCTGCCTACAAAGGAGAGTTAGGTTTGTGTGATGTTGCGGTGTGTCCCATAGGAAGTTGCAAGGTTATGCCAGAAGAAACCAGATCTTGGTTAAATTACTTTGCCTTTTTTTGCTTTCTCAAAATGAAATCTGACAAGTTTTAGCTTGTTTCCAGAGAGCTGCCACATGGTTAGATTTTCATGTTGGCTGGCCCAGCTCACGTTGTGGTGTGTGTTGGAGCTGCATATTCCAATTAACTTTTTATGATCCTGCACAAGGGGGAGATAAGTTAATCTGAACCAAATGTGCGGTTAGCACCGTGATACCTGCTGCTTCTCTCAGGGAATCTAGATAACAATGCTTTTGGCTCCATAGAAAGGAGAGAGTAATTTCAACTCAAGGCCATACAGGAGAAACATTGAATTGGATAGTTTAAGACCGTTTCCAATCTAAAAGAAATTCAGAGCAGATACATGACCCCCAAAAAATCCTGTAAGGTTTCTGAAATGTATTCAGAAAATTTATTAAGACCATACAGCAGGCTGTTTTGGACAAATCAGGTCTTTCCCCAAGAGCTTTCCTCACCTCAGACATTAGTGCTTGCTCGGAGCCTGTCTAGGTGTACAGTGTTTCTTTGTGAAAGGCTACTATATCAGACAGGTGCGTATCCTCAAGAAAGGACTGGGCAGTCTGACATGGGTTAGGGTATGAATTGGAGCATCCCTAACATCGCTGATGGTTGAATTCTGTCTGACAGGTGTTTAGTGGGCTGAAAATACTGACTGCATCCTTAGCATTGTGTTGATTACTTCTGAACATAAATGAATGCCTAGTGAAATGTTTATTTTCTACCTAATAAAAATCACAAGGGGAAAAATGTTGCTGTTTCCTACTTGGCGCCTAGTTCCTGCTCTCACTCACCTGTCATCTCTTTCTTGTATCATCTTTTTTTAGTAGTCAAAGATACAGTAATAAGTGGTGATCGGTCTTAAATCAGATTAGCAGAACTGCTAGGTAATGCACTGTAATTTTCATTGAGTGAGGAAGCAGATTTGAAAGAGTGGCATGAGATGAAATAGGAAGCAAATTACTTTCTGCTTTCTTAAGGATGCTGTGAAAACCAATATTAAAATGCCTGTTTATTCTCAGTCCCTACCCCCCAACCCTGTGACAGCTGTTCTTAACTCTTCTAAAAAGTCATAACCATCCTCTTTATGATCTATTCCTTTTTATAACATTTATGTTGCAGGGAAAGTTGTCTAGTTGTTTTAGTGATGCCTGGCTTCTCTTCCTGGCTCTGCTATTGTCTTTGGCCCTGATTCAGCAAAGCACTTAAGCACATGATTATCTTTACTTTTATGGGATGGTACATGTGTTTACAGCTAAGCATGTGCTTAAGTGCATTGCTGAATCAGAGATTTTGTCTGTAACCTTGGATTTATATCTCAACCTACTCACAAGTAAAATGAGCTTAATAGTTATCTCCAGTGGTACTATGAAATGCAAGGAAAATACAGAATGGGTTGAGTTTCTTTCACAGACTGAAAAACCCAAATGACCAATATATTACATATTGCTTTGTTTCTTTGTAAACGAGTCTGTAGTAGGTCTCTAGCTGGAGACATCTACTTTCTGACATTATCAGTAATCCATTATATTTATAGTTCCCTATAGGTTTGTTGTTATTGTCTTCACCATTTATTTGTCAAAACAGCCCTCCCTTACCCTTGGTTGTGTCTTTAGACACATAGGTATATATAACTCTGTTTTCAAAGTCTGGGTTTGGAATTACAGCTCCTTTGAAATAAATTATGGTTGTGCATCTAAATCCCATTGGCAGCCTTGAAAAATATCACCCTCCGGATTTATAATAATCTGCTGGGATTGGATTGTAGTGCTTTGGCTGATACGACAGGAGAAGCAACTTCTAAATCCTCACACACACAAAAAAAAAAACACCACAAAAAAAACAAAAACAAAAACCAAAAAACAAAACCAGTTTTCTTCTTTGGTTGATTTCCAGCATGTTTAGGAGGTACCTGAGCAGTGTTCATAACACAAGAACAAACAAAGCAATATTCTTCTGTTAGTAGCATTTTCTATTACTTTTGAGGACAGTATTTTCTTTGCCTTATTGTACCTTTTTTTTTTCAACTTAGGCATAATGACACAGAAATGCCATGTAGCATTTTATGTCGTACCTATGTACAATAATGTGACCCACTGCTTCACCAGTGATACAGAACTCCTACTAAAATAGACAGTTTTTGCTTGTATATCGTATTAACACTTCCCATGTCTCATTGTGGGACTATGTCATTCTGAACATGTCACGCAAAATAGAGTGTCTTTTTTTATCACATTCTTAAAGCCGTATGTACAACAAGAAGATTGTATTGCCTTTTATTATTATTTTCTACTCCACATTCTTAGGCCTTGCTGCCAAGAGCACTTGCAGCTTTTAGTGTTTTGTAATCCTTTTTAAAACCTATTTATTAAAGTCATAGTTCCCTTTGAACAAGGGTATAAGTCTACTTCCTTTTCCAAAGCCTTAGAATAAAATTTCCTGTCTTGTTCCACATCCAGTATGTAGAGTTGAAAATCTTTATAGAAGGTCAGGTTTTGCATTACTGCTTTTTCGAGAAATAGTTACTTTAGCTTACAATCTTCATACACTGTCATTTGCGTTTGGGCTTTGCAAATGTTTAGGAGTTTATATATTACAATCTGGATAAAAATAAGTAATTAAATTCTCTCTCTTGGCTAGGTCACAGGTGAAGTGTAACGGCAGTTTGGAATATTCCCTAGAGATAATAAACTTACGAACTGACTATCTTATCAAATATATTTTACCATATAGAGAGGGATGATTGAGAATTTTTTTTTACAAAATACGTAAGAGTGCTGGGAAATCATTCAAACAATGGTGAATGTTTTGAGACAAACAGGTATTCTGTGGAAAGTTTTGGATGTTTTGAATGTTTCAAAAAGTACAGTTTTAAATACCAGAAATATACAGATGCAAAATAACTTCTAGGTGGAAAGTTAGTGCTTTGGGAAAGTTTGGCACAAATACAAAGACTGTTGTTACACCGGAATACCCAGGCTTAGCACTTCAATCTCCCTTGGGGACATAACCCCTCACTTCAATAAAGTTAAATTATTGTACAATACATAGAGATAAAAAATGAGCATGCTTAATGCAGAGCTGCAATACTAGCTGTCTGTTGTCCATCAAGAGAACTAAGATTAATTGAACAATACTCTAAAAATAAACTCCCTGGATCCATTGTTTGGATTTCAATAAACAGAGAAACTGGGAGAAGGAATTGAAATGTTCTGCATCAGTGTCAGACAGATTTGGATCCTCAGTTCATTCTCAGCATGAATTTCTCATGTTTTCTAAGCATCATAACACTTAGGACAGGATTCAGTGTGGCCAACTTCACCCTTCTGGGTGTGTGATTTCCTATATGATCACCTGATCATTTTGTCAAAAGGCAGGGCAGCATACGCTAGGTGAGATGACTTTTACTCTTAGAGTGTTAAGCTCATTTGCTGGTTACTCTGCATGAGTTTAAATGCTGAGTCTTAAAAGCTGAGTCTTAAAAACATTAAGCTGGGAGAGGACCACGTGTATGCAGTATGTTGGGGTGTTAGAAAGCACTTGGGGGGCAGAAGAAAAAAGTTGCATGTGGCATATGCATGAGAGATACATATTTACCTTGTGTAATTTATATTATTAAAAAAAAGAATTTTTTTTTTTTTTTTTTTTTTTTTTAAGCTTCTCCTATTGAACTGAAATTTCTAAGAACTAAGTCAGTACAGTCTTTGTAATTGGTCACGGGGCTTCCAGAGATAATTCAGGCTAACAGAATAGTAGCAAAGTCTCAGGAGTTTTTAGTCTTTTCTCCAGTAATTACCAAGAATTTCAGTTACACACAGGTGAGGAGCAGCACAAGTCATCTTCTGCAAGTGACATCTTTCAGATAACAGATTGAACTGGAATGTCTGATGGCTTTTGGTTGTTAGAAGTTTAGTAGTTAGCTACTTGGCCCTGGCTGAGTTTCACTTTGATTTCCCAGTACTTCCAGTTCAGTATGCTAGTCTTCAGCTGCTGCCCATTATGTTGGTGCCCCTCTGTCAAGCACTTGGGAGTCCCGTTTGCCCTCTTGCTGCAAATGTAGGTGATTCCTGAGCAATGTGAAGATATTTCCTGATCTATGAAATGCCAGCGGAGAAAGGGCAGGGTTATATTCAGGTTAGGGCTTGGTTGTAAAAAGGGTCTTGGGAAGTTACTTGAGATTAATTAGAAGTGTGAATTTGAAGTGGACTGGCAAAGCAACATTAAACTCTTTGGTGAACTCTTACACAAAGTTAGAATAGTGTCAATTCAGTTGTGTTTACATCCTAAATTACTTACGAATTACTCAGATGTTCTCTTGCAGTGCAGTTGGGATCGTTTAAGACATTAGATATTCCCAGCTGGCAGTTGCCAGCTATGAAGCCATTCAAAGTTGTTTCAGGTCCACGAGCAAACTGTTTCTGCCCCATCTTCATGTCTTGTCTCTCCCCGTGCTGGTATTTCCAGTGATGCTGTAGTCCAGTAACTCGCAGAAACAGAAGACAGCCATTTCCTGTTTTCTCTAGACCTTTTATTTTCTGGCAGGCCCCAGAAGAGCTGTCTTGCCTAGCCAGCCCTCCCTTGGCCCTGTTCGCCCTATTGCTGAATTGCAAGATTTGACAGCACAAGGGCTTCTTAGCCCCTTTCCGTGTGAAGTGAAACAAGTTACCTTAAACTGCTGCTGAAGGTGATTAATGCTGACCTGTTTTATTTCCCACTGGAACAGACCAGTTGAAGCAGTTGCATCGAATTGGTTACTGTGCTTCAGCTGCAAGAGTGAATAACTTCTTACACTGCTTGAATTACATCCCAAGAACATATCTAACAAAAGGAAGGTGTTTCTGTTCTTAGTAATTGCCTCTGCACAGAGGTTTAGTAGCACTGTTCAATTAGCACTCTTTACAAGTTTATTCAGATTAAATTCCACATTTGTAAGTGCGAAAAGCAAACCCTTAATGACATTTGGCCGTGCCATTCAGCGGCTATTTTCTTAAAGCCAGTTCTTAGGTAATTGATATGGTTGCATTTTCACTCATCAGTAAGCATTCAGCTACAAGGATCAAGTTAGAATACATTTCTTTGTGCTTTCTAAAGTAGAAGAGAATTTTACACCTTTTGACTGTCATTCAACTGTGTGTTATAGCTTTCTGGTGATGCCAGCTAGAACTAATTTTAATCTTGCCAAGCCTGCCAGAAGATGAGTATTTTGACATAGGAGTTCCACGGAGCCTAAAGGAATTAGGTTCTTTTTAAAGACCTGTTTTCTTCCTATGTGCACCTGTCTGCTTTGAGAATATTTTTAAGTGCCTCAATTTGTTTTATCAAATTCATAACATTGTCCAGTTAAGTACTGCTCAAAACAATGCATGTAAAGGTATGTCAATCTGTAAGAAACGCTAGTATTTTAGTTGAGAGAGACATTAAAGAGGAGCCTAAGTGAAAAAGTTGGAGTTTTAAGACCTGTCACAGCCAGGTTGCTAGGACATAAATGTCAGCGAGTCCTGATCAGTCATGTAGTGGAGAGTGACAAAGTGAGTGTGGGAGCTTAAGAGAAGCATGAAACAACACTGCCATTAAACTTAGTTCAGTAGTCTTTCACTGTTTACCTTCATGTTTATTATTTCATATGACTTTCCCTGCCATTCCTTAGAGAATATTATTAAATATAATGAATTCAGTTAGTTACAGGCCCCATATCCAGGCTTAGCCTTAGAAGCTCCAGCTTCCCTTTGATCTTCGACATACCAAAATGTGTGATTATGCTATAAAAAGATAATAGAGAGAACATCAAAGGAAAGTTGAAAAACGCCAATGTGGCTTAGTAACATAACAGCTTAAGAATAGCGGCATAACATGAAGACAACCTTAGTTATGTCTTAATGCATTTTAATATGTACTCTGCAAAAACACGGTAACACTAGTGCCTCCAAAATAGAGCAGCTCTCTCTTCTCCATAAAATCTTTTCACATAGAGGATATATTAGCAAGTTACATATTACAGTCATTGTAAGTTGGGTAGAAGAAATTAGGTTCATGTGAGTGATCACTCTAGAGACTTTCCAGCTTCATCCCTGAGCTCCTGTCATTTTACCTACCAGAGTTAGTCAGGGTTTTAACCTTTGAAGACAACAATAACTGTCTCCCGTGGGAACATCAAAGCCAGTTTTGGCCAAAAAGGTGATTTAGGTGTACTTACTGTACCTCAAGCTAAATGTCAAATGTGATTAAACGTTACTATCTTGTCTTGCTTTAAGTAACAAAGTACAGGAACTTAAGAGTGACTGCGAGCTCTTAGCCGTCTCTGTTTTGATTGTCTTTCAGTCTGTACGTAGTGCTGTCACTCTTGGACAGCACAGCTCTTCTTCCCCAGGCAAATGGACAATATTCGGGAGAGATGGGATGCAGGCAGAAGTGAGTGTTTTGTTAGATGCTCTACAGAAGAAGCTTCTTACCAAAAAAAAAAAGAAAGAAAAAGAAAAGACATGTGCTGCCTTCAACATATCTACAGCACTTTTTTTGCTTAGAATAGCATTCATCTTTCATCCAAGGGTTTTACCTGCACTTTACGGGTTATTCAGAGAAGCCCAGTGATGGGTGTCCATGAGCATTAGCCCCATGTTAAAATGCAAAATCTGAAAGACAAAAGAATACAAGTGATGTTATCAGGGCCTTATAGAAGCACAGAAGCACTAACCACCTCTCCAGGGCCACTGACAGTGCCAAGTATTTACTTCTTCCAGAATCCTTATTGATCACATGGTTGTTTACATGTGGATCCTTGGGCATTCATAGTGTATCTTGTAGAGATTTTCTGATGGGATTAGAGATAGAGAGCATCTCACTTTTAAGAAAATTGTCCAAAATATCAAATTTAAGACGGCAGGTTTCTGGTTTGTAACACTTGCCACCTAAATATTAAGTTTGTTGGTAGCTTTTCAAAATCCAACATCTGCTTATGTGGCCACACCTAGAAATTATACAGTTCTGCAGGTTTACCAGACCGAGGTAACTAGAAGATTCAACTTTCAATAAAGTGTTTCCTATCATCATGACCAGTGTTCAGAAATTCGGTGTATGGAGGCGTGAGCTAACATGCTTAACTTCTGTGATGACATTAAGGAAATGCTTTTTTCAAGATGAGCGTGATTATGTGGGGTTTATGTATGCTGTAGGTAAAACCTTAATAACCAAGGTCTTTCACCTTGGGGACAGGGAATTTATTTGGCATATACCTGTGTTCATATTCATGGCTTGTTTCTGTGGCTGTGCATTGGATATTGTTAAGAACTAACCATTTATATTTCTGTTATAAGGGTGGTATCCCTGTTCCTTTTTTCTAACAGTCTTTTGGAAGTCTTTTGAAGGACAGCAGAAAGCTGTCCCACACAGGCACAAAAAAGTTAAAAAACATTGACTTGTCTAAAGTTTCTTGGTTTTGTTTTTGGTTCAAATCCTTTTATAGCCACAAAACCTTTCCAAACAACCAAAATAGACTGAAAAGGGCCAGAAAATTATCTGCTGAGGTCCTTTGCTTTAACTGGCAAGAAGAGGGGAGGACACATCCAGCCTATGTACCATTTAGCTTCTTCTCCCCCTTTTATGCTGTCTCCAGCAGTGAGGAGATCGGCCCAATTTCCTACCTCATTTTTCTTCACTAGTAATTCTTTGATCTGAAGAAACACAAGGCCCTACTTTATTCAGTGCTGTTTAAGAAAGAGAATTACTGTACCCAGACAGCTTAAAAGCTAAACAAAATGTGATATATAGGTTTTTTTTTTTTGTTACAGGTTAACAGCCACTAGCTAAGGCGTCTGGGGTACTGAGTACTGTGATA
The DNA here is from genome assembly GCA_035590275.1 of Ibycter americanus. NCBI lineage: Eukaryota > Metazoa > Chordata > Aves > Falconiformes > Falconidae > Ibycter > Ibycter americanus. The sequence goes on along the minus strand of JAVJGI010000001.1, from coordinate 102,694,515 downwards.
CTGTCCGTTACTTCCAGCTCAACACAGTCACTCTTTCAGCTCAATTTTATCTTTCACTGAGAAGTAAAACATAGGAAATAGATGTTCTAGGTTGAATTAATGAAGTAATTGTTTATTTTTGTTTATTGTTTCAGTTCAAGTTCTTACATTTCCAAAACCTCATTTATTTGCTCAAATCTTGTATTGTGGTAGACAGCTGTCACAAGATAGAGTCCTGGTGATTTTGAGTATTTTGCCTGCGTTTTAAATAGGAAATGGGGAACTGTGTTTCACTTCCTCTTCACAGCAGATAATCAAGCGATAAATTTTAGTAGATGTAAATTCAGTAAAGTAGATTAAGATGAGCAGTGACCTAGGATGGGTTTTCTACTTGTCATAAAAAAAGTGTGATTTTTACTTCTATATAATTAATTATTTGTAATTTTTAAAAATTTGTATGTAATTTAATGCACAAAAAGTACCTTAAACCATCACTGTGGTAAAAGCTTGACCATAAATATATTCCTTACTTTCTTTTAAAATGTTGGATCTTGTCTTCCACTGTTGCAGTGTAGCAGAGCATAGAGGCAGCTGTCAGGCAGCAGCAAATGATGAGTGAGATCCTCAGAGTCACTGGAGTTTCTGTCCTTGCTTTCAGTGGGAGCAGGATGCTACCTCACTCAATGTGTCCTTCTAGCATGGTGACCCTGAAAAATGCAGGGCAGGGGAGGATCAGGCTTTTGCCTTTCATTTCCCCTCAGACCTCCAGTTTTCATAGAGATTCATACTTGGGAGCTGATTTTGCAAAATCAAAGCCCTTTATAACAGGGCTTGTCTGTGCCATTTTAGCCTTTTGTCCCCATACATCCCTGCCACCTCCTCTGAGGCAGCCTTGAAATACCGTTAGTTGTTGTTTTTAAATATGATCAATGCAGTTCTAGTCTGCTGCTTTAATGAACTGTAGAATCATAAAATAATTCAGGTTGAAGGGACATCAGGCGGTCTGTAGTCCAACCTCCTGCGCAGCCAGGCTGGCTGTGAGTTCAGACTGGGTTTCTCAGGGCTTCATCCTCTCAGGGCATAAAAATCATTGCTTCCCTCCATCTCCTGGCTGCACCACTGCTCACACAGGCCAGGATGCAGTTGTCTTCTCTGCAGCCAGGCACACTGTGGGCTCAGGTCTGATCAGCTCGTGTCCCCCAGGGTCTCTGCTGCAGAGCTGTCCCCAGCCTTGAGCCTTGCAAAGGGTTATTCCTTCTCTGTGAAGGCATTTGAAGATCTTGTCCCTCACCTAACCATTTTTCATGCCAGATAACTCCAGAGTAAATTTTTTAGGAGGGGGGAAAACAGAAAAGATTATGTTTTGCTTTCTGTGGATGGCTGTATAGAAGACCCTCAACTGTGTCCTCCCTCAGAACAAGGTAATAACTGCCTTCCAGTGACAAATGAAAAAGGCAGCTCAGATTCAACACTGCCTGGACTCCTTTGTGAGCAGTAGTCTGTCCCTAGCAGCTGTGCAGGTCCTTTTAAATATGATAGTAATATTCCCCTTCACCTCAAAATCCTCCAATGTTTTGAACCTCAACACTTGCAAACATTGGCAATTTTAGTATTTTGATTCATGTGTTTCTTCCAAGATGGTGTGTCCAGAACAGGCACTATGTAACTGGACTTCGGCTGGCTGAGACAGTCACTGAAAGTGACTTTACCACTGAGGTGGTTAACAAAAGCAAATGGGATTTAGAATAAAAGGGAGGCAGAAGATCATGTTTTGAAGCATGGTTCATATAGTTCTATTTTATAAAGTTGCAGATTTCTTTCTGTTGCTGGAGACCTGGTCTGTTGCACATGAATACAAAAAATAGCTTGAGATTGAAAGAAGAGTAAAAATAGACCAGACTATTAAAATCACCAACATCTTAAAAGAGAGCATTTTTTTATTAAGCCTTATAACTGAAGGAGTCTAATAGCATTCATGCCAGTAAGCACTAGCTACGAGACTATGTTTTCTCTTTCTCTCTGACTTGTTTTCAAGAATTGAGAAAGGCGAAGCTGGGAGAAGACCTCAGAGATGCTGCAGATGAGGTTGTTGTGGCTTTTAAGACCTGCAGTCAGTAGGTGGTAGTGAAGATACGGCAATGGGAGATGGGCAGGCAGTCTCCTAATGCCTCGTTAGCCACTTTGATTTTATGTGGAGGATGGGCAAGGGGAGTGGGAAGAGCTGTGGTCTATTTGGGGAAAAAAATATCACAGCCTATTAGTTAGAAGCAATGAAATGGAGACAACTTCAGGGACTCCATTAAGTGCAGTGTGTTTAGGCAGACGGAGTCCCCAGGTGAGGAGTGCTATTCTAGAGGATTGTGTACTGCAAAATAATTGGACTTGGGAAATCAACTGGGCTTCAGTGGCCTCGTGTAGCCTGATACCAGGGTAGGAGTAAGGGGGGAAAACGTTTCCTTTTTCTTCCCTCCCCCCCGCCCCCCTTCCAGTCTAAAGGCTGCAATGAATACAAAGAGGAAACGTCATGCTAGATAGATTTACTGTCAATAGTTGTTTGAATAATACAAACAATGGCTATAATTAAATTTCATTTTGGCTGGGGAGTATTCGGAGCATGTCCTCACAACATCAGCTTGTAGTATATTATTCTCTTGGCATCGTGGACTTTTTCTGTTGCATTCACTGAATAAAAATGATCCAGAATTCAATCAGAAAAGGCTGAACCTGCAGGGATGTGTGTTAACGCATTGATATGTCTAGAATCAGATTCTTAAATAAAAGATTCCTGCTTATTTTGTTTGTTTATTTATTTATTTATTAAAGGAGACAAATTAGAAATGGCAGAACAAGTTGAACTAGAGGAACTTTTTGCACCCAGAGCAATTGTGAGGTAGAATTATTTTGACAATGTTGCTGAAAGGCTCTAGTGCATACATGAATCACAAATAATGGCTGTGTCATTTCTTTCAGGTGAGCAAAGTCACTGTTTGTAACGGTAGATGTTGTACCAAACTGAGCCCCAGCACTCCCATCAATGTGTGTGGCAAGGATATCGTGTATTCTCATTGTCTCCAAACAACACCTTGACCAAACAGTGATATTTATGAAATGCAAGTTTTGTCTTGTCTCATGTGTGTTCAGAAATGTTGTGAGGCAGCAGTGTTATTCAGTAAGTGTAAGCCATAAAAAATAGCATGTTGGGTCTCGTTCTCATTGATGCTGAGTGTGAATGAGAATCAACCTCCAGTGCTTGTGGATCTGTGGACGTGTGGGAGCCCATCACTCACGGTGCTAACAATTGCAAAGGTGAAAAGAAAAATAGATCTGTTGTAACAATGCCTAAGCCCCTCAATACTCTTACTAAACATTTTCTCTGCTCTGCTCTTGATAGCTGCAGAACCTCAGGTATTAATTTGGTCAGTGTAGGCAAGACTTCAGAAAATAATGCATTATTGAGTTAAAAGGCACAATGTAAGATGCTATTGGATTAAGAATGTGTATGCTGTAGTGTAAGTTAATGGAACAGTAATAGTGAGAAGTGACCTTCTTCCCCTCCAGAAATGGAAAAAAAGTAACACTTAGCAGTAGAAAATAAGATGTGAACCTCTGAGAGTAAGGTCACTGCAACTCCCAGCATATGTGGCCCTGCAGTAATAAAATGCTGTCTGTGGCAAGCCAATGCATCACTCGTTACTATTAGTGCATCAACAGGATCATATTGTATTGCCCAATTCCTCTAATAATAGCCAAGTACTTTATGTGTGACTTCCTTAAAATATCAGTTGCAAATTAAGAAAACACTTATACAGAATAAAAAAGAGGTGATCTTATCCAACAGTTATCTTCCTTTTTCCTCTTAGCTGGAGCCATTTTTGTGGCATTCCTATTCAGTCCTGTCTGCTCCACCAAGAATGAGAACAAAAAAACCCCAACGTAGAGAAAACAAAACAAAACAAAAAACCCACAAAACTTCAGAAAAATGCAATTCAAAATTGCATTTCCTGGGTGCAGGATTTTTTTTAGGCCAGCTAGAAAATGGCAGAAAATCAATGTATGCACTTCCTCATTAAAATATCATTACTGAAGGCTTTGTTCCTTCAAGATGTTGCAAACAAGGTTTATTGCATTGTGTTATGTCATTGTAGTTTATCAGTAGCCAGATGTTATATATGAATTTAAAGATACATAAGCAGAGTTGTCTGAAAACTGTCTTGCCTTTATTAGAGCAAGAAACAAGTTGCCCGTCAGATTATCACCTAAGTTCAGATAGCGTTGATCATTGCCAAGCGTCCACTTGGCTTATGGCTTCTCTTGGAAGACACTTGCTATCATTGCTCTAAATAAATTAGTGCTTCCATAATCAACTGAGAAATATTACAAGCAATCGTATTTGGCTACTTGCTTACTGCATAGTGGATTTGACTTCTTAATGTGTATTTAAACACCAATTTTTGCAAAGTTACAAAAAAAATTCCATGTTTTCCTGATTGTTAAAGAAAATAAATCAAACTTTAAGGAACCATTACATGACTTATCTGTGAGAACCAAACTGTGTGGATAACCTTCTTGGTGCAAATTACCATTGCTTTATTCACAGTTTGTCTCACCAGAATATCTGCCCCATATTGTTCTATGTACACTTAATGGTCATGCTTCCCAGCAATAACAATCAGTTGGAGTCACATCCTACACTGTGATATCAGTACTTAAAAAGGTATTTTAAAAGAGAAAAAATTGCATCTTGGATTTGGAGGGTTGAAAAGTCATTGGGAACAATTTAATTTTGAAGGATTCCTCAGCTCTGTAAACAAGGTAGATGACATTGCTTTAAAAAATCCATGTCAGAGCCATGGTGTGTGTGTTTGGATGTAGGGGGAAGGCACTCCTCAGACACACAAACACTGCAACAATATGTTTTGCTGTACTTAAAACCAAAACCAGTTATTTCATCTGAATCTCAAAAGTTTTCCAAGATTTGAGTTTGAGGTTATTCCATGGTTTTGATTTGAGCCAGCCGGTGTCAGAATCTCATGAAGCATTTAGAGACAAGGTTCTTCATCATGCGTGCATTCTAGAAAGGAGAGTTACTGACATATGTAGTTGCTCTTTTTCTGTTTCCAACAAAAACCAGCTCCTTGAAATCTCAGCTTGTGCATGCTGGCTGTGGGAAGTATTGAATCAGTTCTTCCCTCCCTTTCCCCCACCCCAATAGCTCTTCTCGCTGATACAGCAATCTTCCAGGCCAACTTTCTGAGCTACCTTGTTACTCAAATGAAAGTACTTTCCTACTGTGATTAGCATCTATTTATTGGGATGGTTCCTGTTTTTCATAATTAGATCCTGAGCAGAAATGCAAAGTCTGCTGTGTAAAAGGATAATGAATCTTTATTGCACCAGTGCAAATCAGATTTGTGCAAAAGGCCCTTTGAAAACAGCAATAAGCAGACACATGCATTAAGTCACCAAGATAATGTTCTTGCTTTTAAATTTTCCTTTTATAAATGGAAATTGTAACTACCCAGTGGATTTCATGTGACCTTTCCTGCCACTCAAAAAGATTTTAGCCTTGACCTTAAGCTTAGTATATGCCAACCCCACCTTCCTCATGGTCAAGCCACTAAAATATATATATATTAAGGAGCAGGAGTAGGGATGGGCTTTGTCTGCTTTCTTTTTGTGTCCTCAGTAGTGGTGAAAAGTGGGGAGGAAGGGAGCCACTTGGAAATGTCTGAGATACGATCTAATCAGGCATCCCAATGTCCATTTAGCACGCACTGTAACATTTTAAGCATCTCTTGGCCACTCTCTCAGAAGGGAAGGCTCATGTCATCCCTTGTATTTTCCCATTGTACACATCATTTCCTGGTGAATGCAGGATTTATTCCCCAGCTAAACCCTTCTTGACAGGTTTGTTATCTGTTCACCCGGTCGGCGAGCCCCTGAGAGGCAGAGCATAGCTGTTAGAGAGAGAGAGAGGGAGAAGGAGAGGGGGAGGGAGGAGGGAGGAAGAAAGAGGACTGGGAGGCAGGGCAAGGAAATGTCAAGCGAGCTGCCAAGGATGGATATTATAGCTGCTGGGGACCTTAGAGAGTATCATGTGTCTTTTGTGTCTATTTTACAGTCAGTGCTTCATGTAAGATGGCAGTCTCGCCTGGACTGTGCTTAGTATTGATTTACTCCCAGGCAAAGCACAGACCATTTTAGGAGTACATGGGAGACTAGGAGAAAAAAAAAAATAAATTAAAAAAATCCCCCCCTGTTCCAGCCTTTATTTTTTTCTATTAATGAATTTTCTATTTTTCTTCATTATTCATTTTTTTCTATTAATGAATAGAGACCACATTTAAAGTGGTCTCTATTAAGTTCACTCTCCCTCTTGTTTTTCTTTTTGTTTTGTTCAAATTAGCAAATTTATCAGAGTCTTCTCAATGAACAATAGATGCCTAGAAAGTAATGTGGCTTATTCTCTTATACACAGGCTTCAAGATCTGTGGCCTTTCTGGCTTTTAGAGAAAGAGAAAAGACTCATATAACCCAACACCTGTTCCTGGGTCAAAACTACCAGGAAGTAGCTAAAAGGTGCAAGCATGCTGAATTGGAGAACTTTTTTTTTTTAATCTACACATAATATATAGTCCTTATTATTTCCCTTCTGTTGTTTTCTGCAGTTGCTGTTCAGCACTTTGGTGCAGTATGTTAGATGGAAAAGGCAGCCGTATGGCTGTCTAAACAGCCAGCATCTGCTCGGCTGTTTGAGTAAGCGTAGACTGGGTGTGCTTCCCTCTGGCAGCCTTAGTTCTCCTTCCCTGTTGCTGGGCCAGCGTGTGGGGGTTCAGCATCTCAGCTCTGTAATTCAGCGGATAGTGCGTTTTTGTATCTGAAGCATCCTGCTTAGGCTCTTGCTTCTACCTACCTGTGGTTCTGCACCTTGTGCCTGCATCTCGTTGGCGTGTTTGCTCCAGGTAGGGCTGCTCCTGTGCTTGAACGTTTCAGCGTTAGGTCAGGCTGAGCAAAGTCTGCGCTGCGGGATCAGAGCCTGAAGTCACTTCTCTTTGCTGGGTTACGGTGGAGTCGTTGTAACACTGATCACCCTAGGGCAGCTGCTGATGCTTTTCCACCAAAATAAAGAGAAGTATTGCTTTCCATATATACAAATTCTATTCACATGCTCTTTTGGTATTTGTAGATGAAAATAAGTTAAAGGCTTTTAGTTTAAAGGCTTGCCAAGGTTGTCATATTTTTCTGGGTTCTGAATTTAAGCAGGATTATTTTATCAAAGAGGGGCTTGCGTGTGGTAATGTTTTTTTTAAGCCTGTATTGAATGTTGAGGATTCTCAGGGTGCAGCAGACTTAGATGATTCTGCTCTCTGGGAGCAGGGGAGTAGGAGTTTGACAGGCAGCCCAGGGGATATGCACACCGGGGACAGAGCAAGCCGGGCTGTGAGCTCCATATGCTGTTTTAAAAGTCTGTGTGGAGGAGGATAGTACTGGGACAAGATGGGGTGTCCAGGGAAATGATGGGAAAAGAATCTGAAAATCTACCTTATTTCACTGCCTGTGGTGCCAGGGAATCGTGCAAATGTGTAGCTGCCCTGTGTAGGCTTGTGGACTGGATTTCCCACCTTCTGATATGCCCCTACATGCCATTTAGCAGGTGGGGTGGCACGTGGCCTTCCAGCCGCGCTGGGAGTGAAATAGTCTGTTTTAAAGGCAGAGACCAGGCAAAAATGTTCAAAGCGTTTCACATATGTTAATTAATGTAGCAAGCAGTGCTTTTTTTAATGAAGTCATGCAACAAGTTAGTGGCAAAACACAGGAATAAATAGGAGTTCTGAGGTTTTTTTCTTATTTTTTTAAGAAACCATAACATATTTCTCAACTCAAAAATTCCTTTGGAGGGACACAGTATGAGGAGTTAAGTATAGAGATGTTACCAAAACACTCCTATTGCACTGTATTAGAGTACCACGCATCTTTTCTCTTTCCCTTTTTAGAAGTGAGAACAATTTGTTTCAAAGTCTCATTATTTCTAACTGGCTGCCTCATTAAGCAAGTACTGTGACGGCAGCAGAGTCTGTGATTATAAACACCAGGACAATATGTTACTGTGTTTGTAACTCCACAGATACAGGAAAAAGAAATGTTTTTCCACCCTTCTGTGTCTAGTCAAGGTTGTTTTTTTCCTCCTCCCTTCCCTCAATCCCTCCCAAGCTAGTTCTAATAGTAAAGCATGTCACTTATAATCTGCTAATTAAATCATTTCACTCCATTTTATATAATTTTTAATTTAGCATTCATTTTCAACTTAGCTTTTGGCTTCATTTACTGATAATAAACAGCATTGCACACAACACATGTTCCTCAAAACAGTCATTCACACACATACAGATGCCAGTAATTTTGCCAGTATGCCATGCGTATAAATATTAAATATAACATCCCACCCTCATTTTACCCGTGATTGAATGTGCATGTTGCTGTTTCGTTGTACTATACACTGTAATAAGGAAAAACATGACGAATTTGGATGAAGAGTCTTCAGCTCTCTGTTGTTCACTAACCCTGGACCTTAGAAAATTTGCTGGGTGTACTGTGCTAAGCTGGCACTGTGGCCGTTCTCCCCATTCTGAATAATAGGCTTTGACCTGACTCTCTTGCTGGTCAATTAGTTGTTTTTAACACATCCATCTGCTGGTCTTTTTTTGACCATTATGAGGTGGATTGATGACCCAAAGTGAAAGGATGACATTTATGATACCAGCCTTTGTCTGCTGGAGGCCAGACAGTCAAATTGGAGCTGGCATCCTGATGACAGTCCAGTGGACTAAACTTTAGCAGTAGGTTCAGTTCTAAGCCTGATCATACCCATCTCAAATTAAACACAGATTTTTAAAGCTTATGTGATCTTATAAAAAAAAAGTTCCAAATTTTACATGCCTTCATTTGGGGCCTTTCTTAAACCACCCCTGATACTTTTAAGTTTCTTTAGAGGTGTGAATATTGAGAATATTTGGAAGTTAAGCCCTGCTATCCAGACACTAGCACCCACCACTGGAAAACTGGATTTTTGGTTTTTTCTCTTGAATCATAAAAGTCCTCCTGACATTGAAATGTTTCTCTTTAATAGTTCATACAATACACACTAATGTGTTAGACAAGCCAGAGTGAGTGCTTCTTCATTAGTGCTGCACTACTTTGGTGATCAATATCATTATGTAGTTAATCCTTTATGCTGAAATATGTCTCATAGACTTCCAGTACATTCTGTGCTGTAGCTTGTTGCGTGCCAGTGCGGTAAGAAAGGGACAGGGCTGCTGTAATGATCAAGACATCAGCCAGCGGGAGATAAAGACAGTGCATTACTTTCTGGGGCTCCAGAATATATGTCAAAAATATCCAGTGTTTACAAGGTATCCAATCTCCTATTTGTAAAGGTAGACAGAAGAAGAAATCGAGTCAGTAGTGATCGCATATGGCAGTTCTTTGAAGAGCACTGCAGGGAAGGAAAAAAGGTAAAGCTCCCCCTCATTTATTTGAGCTTGTGAAAATTGCCATTGCTGCTGGATCTGCAGCTCAGAAATGGATTTTCTCAGGCTGCAAGGTCAGCGTGCCTCCCGCCGCCCCCACCCCAGCCAGTGTATAACAGCAGAGAAGTAATATCACATACAAGATGTGCTGCTGGTACTTGCCGTTCTGTTAATTAATCACCAAACCACTTTCCATTATTTCCTTTTAATTATAACATTATTTGACCATTCAGATTTGTACTGATTAAACCATCATTTAATTGACAAAGTGTACGGTAATGCTAATGTTTCCTGTCAGTTTAAATTACACACATGGCACCTAGTTTTCTGCTGCCACAGATTAAAGGGAGAGTGGCCTTCACACCAGTCAGCATCAGCACTAGCAGCAATGTACCACTGTGACCTAGCAATTGCCGTACCCCAGCTTGAAAGTAATAATGATAGGCGTAATTAAAAACTACCAAAAAAAGTTGTACGTCATAGTAAAATAGACCTGAATGTCATCATCAGTTACATTAAATAACATCTGCTGCAGAGACTTCCTCTGGAAATCAGTGGAATAAAATCTATTACGATTTCCAGAAGTGGTTGGTAGCATGATTCCTTGTTATTTTGCTCATCATATTACATTATTTTTAACTGAGTAAAACATAGCCGGTCTTTTCTCAATCTCTCTCTCTTTTTCCCCTCCTTTTTTTTTTTTTTTTTTTTTTCTTTCTTTCTTTCTTTTAACAGATTTGTTTTCTGCTCAATTAGACTTGTGATCACAAGAACACAAAGTAGTATTTTTCTCCTTCTGGAAAGACTCTTACAGTGTGATGGGCAAATTGTCAGGAATAATTATACCAAATGGCGGAAAAAAAATTGATGGAAAAGATCTCTCCCTGCTAGTGATACGTTTTATTTAAGACACAGTGAACATCAAGCGCATTTGTGACAAGGTGAAACTGGCAAGTGGAGCTCTGCCATGGTTTTATTTTTAATTGCTAGTAAGCTAATTAGATGGCACAAAATGTTACATAAACCACACATACTTATACACAAAACCTAACAATGCTGATTGTGTTTTTCAATAAAAGAAGAAAACAGATGAGTTAGACGTTAGGAAAGAGATAATACGAGACACTTTAACATACCACCTGTCCTGCCAGAAGGGCTCGAGATTGTTGTTGTCATTGCTGCTGGGTTATTTTGAAGGGATTTAAAGTTTTTCAGTGGTACTCACTCATGGAATCAAGTTCCCTTCAGGACTAGAGAATTTTTAATACCTCTTCATCCTGTTTCCAGGTGATCACGCCTTGGCGCAGTGTAACAGTGTACAGTTTGTGTGAGTGGACATTTGCAGCTGAAGAAGGGTAGTATAAGACTGAGTTTTGTCTTTAACCTTCACAATTCAGCTGTGGCTCAGATTTGTAAAAGCAGGAACGTAGGAGCCTAAGGCTTTTAACAAAAGGTGGCTAGTCTCTTGCAGTCCTAACTTGTAGTGGAAGACGGCGAAGGTCAGGCTCCTCAGTGGCTGAAATGACTCATGGAAATAAAAGTTGGGTTTTAGAACACTAATGTGCATTTGAAAATTTTCCATGTATTTTAAATATTCAGAAAACTCCAGCAAGAAGCGTCAGTGCTTGGTTACTTTTAATCTTGCCAAGTTTGTTTTTTTTTTAATGTCTGCATAGTTTTTCAACTCGAAGGTATAAGAAAAAATATATTCTGGTATAAACCCATGTAAGTTGGTGGAGTTAACAGGAATTTGTTGGAATGGTGGGGTAGTATTTATCCTACCTTTCTCCAAATATAAAAGACCAGATGTTCATCTGTCACAAATGAGTGTAGATTCCCTGAATTCAGTGGAACTACGTTACATTACACTATCTTGTATTTACAGAAATAGCAGTGTCTTCCCTGTGTGGTTTCTATGATCAGCGTGTCGGTTACGTCGCATTTCCTATTTTTAAGTGACATTAGATTGATTTTAGATTTCTCAACTTAAAAGAGTAAATATTTCCCCCACTTGGACTGTCTTACAAAGTAACCACACAGTTATTGTAACTCGGTTATTTCTGGCCATGGCAATATCTTATTGATAGACATTTGGCATTCCTTCTGCAAATATGACATCTGCCTGTCTGCCTGCGTTAGGAATACTGATGGGACACTGAACATGTTTCTGTATTTACGTGATGTGGCCCTCCATGGATTGATTGGGTTAGTATTACTAAAGCAAAAGAGCTGTACATTTTGGGTATCAGCTCTTTGTTTCCTGTAGTTCAAAACAAGATGGGATTTGTTGATTTTTTTTTTTTTTTTTTTTTTTTTTTTTGATGTCCAGCTTATAATAAGCTTTTCAGGGTAAATTGACTTTATGTTAAAAAACAGCGAAAGTATTATTCCAGTAAACAGAAGAGGAATGGGGTGTGTACACTATATTCATAACTTTTTAAATGTTAGCATTTGTGTAAGCAAAAAACTGGCTTCATACTAGAGACAGAAACCACAAGTACAATTATCTTTCCCTATTCTATTTGCAGTGACAATTTGAGGGAGCTCTGTAATTTTTTAAATAAATGAAGAACAAAGACATGGTGTTTGCATGTAAGCCAGAAAAAGGCTTGGAGTTGTTGATGGAATTCTTAATCCAAAATAAAATATTTATTGAAGTCCTTAAATAAAATTACCAGCTTTTCAGTACCTTCTAAGTAATCATTTTAACAGTAACCCATTATGGCTCCCCAAAATAATTTATAAATGGCCGAAATACTGTTTTGCCTGGTATTCTATCAGGTCTTCTATGGAACAGCAGGTACTTTCTTGTTTCAATGCTGGAACTCAGTAATTTGTGTGGGTTTCTCTTTTCTCTGTATATGGGGTTCTGGTGGGTTTTATGTGTGTTGTATGGAGGAAGTTTGACAGCAGACCTCTGTACCAGTTGAGCACAGATGCTATGAATGACTTTAATGTGTAAAACCCAGGAAAACTGGTGAAAATGTATGAATTGGTTCTGTCTATATATTCAATTTCCCTTTCATTTACTAATGGGGATATATTTGCTATAAATAGGGTCCTTGTTTCCAGCTTCTGTTCATTGGCAGTGTTAGGTTTACAGTTGCACTCAATTTTAAAGGTCTTTAACAATCTAAATGAATCCAGGTTTATCCTCCCTTATATACAAATCACTTGACTCATTTGTGGAGACATGCTAAATAGTAAAAAGGCCAAACTCGATGTGTGTGAAGTAAAGGGTGTTGAATTCCTGCATGCAGGCCCCCATTGAAGAGTGAGTTGCCGTCGGATGGGTTCAGTTGAGTGTCATGACTTCCCACCAGGAGCTGCTTTAGGCTTTCTGGCGTCCCCCTGTTAGAGTAAGGCAGTGCCTTATCCACATGGTAGAGAATCCCTTGGAGTATTTATCCTAGTACCATCCTTGTGTAGGTGGAAGAGCAGAGCATACAGGGAATCATGCCGCTGACTTTGACCAAGGTGGATGAAGCTTTGTAGGCTTCTTGTAGAGTCACTGGAGAAGCACTGGCACCAAATAAAATACCTCTCTAATTGTCTCCTAGAGTAGCCCTGTCTCCTCTGGCTACAGCCAGGCTAAGTTAGCGCTGGGGAGTGCTGTCCTTGGAGACAACTCAGACTGGTAAAGGAAATCTGTGGTGCAGGAGGAAATGGGGCCCTTAGTACTGGATCATCCATCATCATCTGCGCTGAGAGTGTGGTTCAGCCCCACATGTGATCTGTGGGCAGGCAGCTGCAGAGCTGAGGTGGCAGCAGGGGAAGAGCTTTGTGCTTTTGCTTTGTGGTCAAGGTGTGAGGGCCTCAATGGGAACAGTGAGCATCCTTCCCAGCTGCACTGGATCAGAGAGATGTGGAAATGCCACCCTCTCCCAGCCTGGCCCTGATGTACGGCTGAATTTTCTTGGGGTTGTCAGTTATAGGTTGGAAGGGAGGCGCTCCCTGTCCTCTGTGAACATTTGTTGGCTCTGTGTTCCTTATTTCTGATTATTTTTTGGTGACATTGAAGAATCACAAAGTTTTCCCGTGGATTTCCCTAATAAAATAATGACTTGTGTGACTTACGTCAAATTGGCAGGGATGACAGCATAGCTCTGTACAGTCCTGGCTAGATTCAGTATATGTATACAATTACATCTCCAAACCAGATTTCTATTTTAGACAAGTACATGGGCATAGTCACAGGTTCCCTCTACTTTCAGTATGTCCATCTTTACTTATTTACTCCTATGTGTGCATACTTATTTCTGAACAATTGAAGATTCTTCAAGTTACCAAGAAACAGGACTGCTTAAGTAGACACCCTTATTGTCTATTCAATGTGCAGACTGGCTGTGTTCATGCAGCCCAGCACAGCTGAGAGCTTGTTTCTTGGACATTATGCTGTACAGGATGAGAAATGCTGCCTAAGTGTCACAAGCCCTTGTTTGCACAATTGCATCTGATTGTAAGATTGCCATTGACTTCCATGGAATAGGGTCGGGGCCTCCACCACCTCCGTGAAAAGCAAGGAAATTGCTTGAAGTTGTCTGTAGAGAGTAACTCTGTAGAGCTGTGTTTGCCTTGTGGGAAAAGAAAACAGAACTGAGAGCCAAGAAATACAGAAACTATTGTAAAATAGACCAATTAAAAACCTAAAGTATTGAATATTTTCAATGGAGAATGGACTTTCCATGTAGTTTCTGTTGCCAGAATCTGAACTGTTGAAAACTAAGAGACAAATCCGAAGTATGTGAATAGTGTATTTAGACTGCTACAGGCTGCAGCTTCCCAAAGGGCTTGGAATTATATCTGATTGTCTCTGCTTACCAGCTCTGCTGTCGATGAAAGTAGGTGTTGAGTATGGGCGACGTATTAACATTGTCAGAAAACAGTGCTATGGATTCCCAGGAAATAGGAAATATATATTGCCAGAAACCACGAGGAAAAAATGTATTAGATTTTAAGCACTTATGTTAAAAATAAATCTAGAAATTCTCTGTCTGGCATAAGAGTCCAGCTCACTATGTTATATCTTAGATGATGTGGGAGAGATCACCCAGACGCTGAAGACCCAAGTTACTGAAAAAGTGGGAGGGAGAAGCACACTTGGACCTGTGCTCTGGCTGCACTCTGGTACACACTATCTGAGAGGCTGCCTAAAGAAAAGTCCTATTTTCCTTTTTCAAACAGATATTTAAAAATTTTTTATGACTGTTTCTGTTCTTGGGGTTTTTTGATAGTGTCTGTGTTGGCTTTTTTGCTCCTTTTCTCCATATATGTTCTGGCAATAATGTTTACAGTCTCATCTTTACTGTCTGGAAGTTTGTCATCATTGCTTTGTCATGATCTTAATATGTCACCCATATTTGACTACTGCATATATGTACCATCTGCAGAGTAAATGACGGCCCATTTAAAGTGAATTGGGTAAGCTGCAGTTTGGATGTGTTGAATGTAAACTCCATGTGCTCAGTACTTTAGCCATGTCTGTTAGTGTTAAGGTCCTGACTGTATTTTCATTACTTTGTAAAACCTGTTTTGAGGAGTTTATATGTTGGCCACAAAAACACTCCCGGCAATGAAAGTTGGCTGAGAACATCCCTGTCTGGGTTATTTTTAATTTTTTTGAAACATACTTGAAAGGGACCTTTTTCCCTTCAATGAAAGAAAAGTAAGAGAGTTTCACAATGTCAGGAGTTTCCTTTTCTGTTCATACCTGCAGCTGTGTTTTAAACTTGAAAAATTAAAGATGGCTTCAGTTGCCTCACTAAATGCTTAATAGAAAGCTGCTGTGCCTTTCGTCAGATATCATCACCAGTGTGGTGGGTTGACCGTGGCTGGAGGCCGGGTGCCCACCAAGCCGCTCTGTCACTGCCCTCCTCAGCAGGACGGGGGAGGGGAAATGTACCGCAGGGCTCGTGGGTCGAGGTCAGGACGGGCAGAGATCACTCGCCAGTTACTGTCACGGGCACCACAGAGTCGCCGTGGGGAAATTAGTTTACTTTATTACCCACCAAGTCAGAGTAGGAATATGAGAAATAAACCCAAATCTCGAAACCACCTTCTCCCCAGCCCTCCCTTCTTCCCGGGCTGCGCTTCGCTCCCGCCGCCTCTCCCCGCTCCCGCCAGCGGCGCAGGGGACGGGCAATGGGGCTGGGGTCAGTCCCTCAGGCGCCGTCTCTGCCGCTCCTTCCCCCGCACGCTCTGCCCCGCTCCAGCGTGGGGTCCCTCCCGCGGGAGACAGTCCTGCGCCACCTGCTCCCACGGGAGCCCTTCCCACGGGAGCCGTCCCTCAGGAGCTGCCCCAGGGGGTCCCCGCGGGGTCCCCAGCCCTGCCCCAGCCCTGCCCCAGCCCGGGCGGTCACAGCCTCCGTGGGGCACCCCCTGCCCCGGCGTGGGGCCCTCCCCGGGCTGCGGGGGGGAGCT
>JAVJGI010000001.1:102593518-102678383 GCA_035590275.1 Ibycter americanus | reverse complement strand
ACTGATACATTAATATAAAACTGTTCTACTAAGAAATAACCAAAATACAGGAATGGATTTTACGTTTATTTTTCTTAACTGGAAGTTGATTGGGATGAGCCTGCTAACAGGGACCCATATTCAGAACTCGGCAGTAATTGCTCTTTTTAACAGGCAAATTAGTTGGAAAAAATGCAAAATAAATACATAAAAATAAGTTTGTTAAACATTTTCTTTATTCTAATTCTTAATCAAATGGGATGCATGGGAAGTTAGGAGTGAAAAATACACATTACATGTACCAGATGAACAGCTTCATCAGCCCTTTGGTGGTAGCTGACTGAAAGTTCATTTTTCCTGTGAATTTTGTTTATTTTTCCCATTTTGAGACCAAGTCCCAACTTACATTAGTATGTGTATCAGCTAAGACTACCTCTGCAGCACTAGCCTAGGCTTAACATCTTCAGTTTTCTTCCTCTGGATACTATGAGGAGAAGTCTACTCTGTGATCAGGCATCTTTTTTGAAGCAAGGTATTTTTTATTCAGAACAAGCCATTACTTAGAAAACAATGTAAAGATTAACATGTTACTTCTGTCATTTGTCTCCCTACCTTTTTGTCGTGGTTTCCCGGCCTGCAACCAAGTACCACACAGCTGCTCAGTCACCCCCGGTAGGATGGAGAGGAGAACTGGAAAAAGGTAAAACCCATGCGTTGAGATAAGTAAAGAAAGAATAATAGTAACAGCAACAATAATAATTGTAATGAAGAGGATAGACAGGAATAAAACCCAAGGCGGTGGTGGGGATTCAAACAAGTTATGCACAATCCGGTTTCTCACCACTTGCTGACCAATCCCCAGCCAATCCCCAAGCAGCAATCAGCAACCCCCAGGCAACTCCCCCCAGTTTATATACTGAGCATGACGCTTTGTGGTATGGAATATCCCTTTCACCAGTTCGAGTCAGCCATCCTGGCTCTGTTCCCTCCTGGCTTCTGGTGCGCTTGCTCACTGGCAGAGCATGGGGAACTGTAAAGTCCTTGGTTTAGAGTATGCACTACTTAGCAACAACTAAAACATCATTCTCATACTAAATCCAAAACACAGCATTGTACCAGCTACTAAGAAGAAAATTAACTTTATTCCAACTGGAAACAGGACAGTGTCCACCTCTTTATTACATACCATTTACATCATGCCACACTTTCCAATACACCATCACCTTTCCTGTTTTAGAAACACACCGATATCATTCCCTTGGTCTACGGGCCATCCCTGTAAAAGTCCGTTGAGTTCATTTAGTCGATGACTTTAGTCTCTGTCTGTCATAACGGTCTTTCAGGGCAGGGAAGATGGTGTGTGGCGGTGGATTGTTGCATGTTGAAGCCAGCTCTGATTCCATCACCACTCTGCTGGTCCACTCTCATCAAAGTTTGTTCTTCATTAATGTGGTGATCGGAAGGGAGTCAAGTTCAGATTGCTGAAGAAAGGATTAAGAAGAAAATTAACTGTCCCAGCTGAAACCGGGACACTTCAACATCAAAATCCTCATGTGCCTTAGCTTCCTATGGTGTTGTGAGACCACATTTTTCCCCTCAAGCTACAAACTATTTCCATTCCCCCAGAGAGTCTTTTACCTCTGTGGTGCATTGGCCCTTAGATATTTCAGTTCCTAACAAGTTCCTAATCTTGGAAAAGAGCTGCATAATGTCAAGCTGACGTGTGGAAGTTGGCCATTGTCCTGCAAATGCCCCCCAGGGGTCTGGTCGGAAGTTGTATAGTCATGATGTCATTTTCCTGCTTGCTTTTCCGACTTAAGTTAGAATAGTGTATTCCTACAGGAAATTCTAATGAGCCAATATAATTATATAGTGATTTTACCTTCCTGACGAGGTCACATAGAGTGCTAATGCAATTATCAAATATTGGTATTCCTAGATTACATAATAGCACCACACCTAGCTAAAGCCATTTTGATCCTTCGGATTTTCAGTTTGGTTATTTTTCCCTTTTGTTAGAGTCTGCCTTAGATTAAGTAGTTTGATGTTACTACTCAGGAACAAGACAATACAAAGGAGCAGTTATCTTAATATCTGTCTTATTCTTTTGGTTAGCTGTCTGTGAAGGCAGAAATATTAGGCATCAATTTCATCCTTTTTTAAAATGGAATCAGATGTACTGTATTAATTTTAACATGTTAATGAGTACTCAACCATGACAGGACAGAATATTCATGACATCTATTAAATATCTGACAATAGAAAGTATGTTAAAGATTGTTCAGTATCTGACTGGGACATGAAAGGACTTGAATTTTGCCTTCTTGCTGTCTTGCTTTCTTAAAGCACTTCAGCAAAATCACTAGCTGGTTAAGCGGGTCATGCTGCCGCTTGGATAGCATTCAGGAGCTGTGTTCTGCATTTCAGAAATGTTCACCTCAGATGGGTTTATTGGATACATAGGATCATTATTCAATAGAAAGGAGAAGTTCAAAGAAATCAGAAGTAGCAAAATTATGAGAAGCAAGGGATTTTTGTTAGTCCTTTTTTTAAGCTGAGGGAAAAAATTATTCCTCAGGTCAGGCTTGAGAAGGATTTGGTGTTGATTCATATCAACAAGAGTGTCTCCGGCTGTTACAATAAATACTAAAAATAAAGAAGAGTTTTAGGAGGAAACTGTCAAGAATCCACACTTAAGTGAGGCTATAAATCTTGTGTGACAGAAGGAAAGTTTATTCAGTGGACGTTTATCCTATGACTTTGAGATATTTCTGTTTCTTCCTCTGAAACAGACTGGAGACAGGAGGTTAGGCTGGATGGACCGTTATCCCAACCTGGTTTGGCTGTTCTTCTGACCCTGAAAGTCTTGAACACATAATTTCATCTGTCCAGGATGATATCAGTAAGGCACATGGAGTGTTAAATAGGAAAGTTGAAGCTTAAGTGTCATCGCTGGTATTACACAGATAAGTGTTTCTGCAAAGAGGTTTTTTAATCTGCTGATAAGGATAATATGACATCTGAGCACAGGGGCAGCAGAAGGGCAGGCAGAGAAGGAATTGTGTAAACAGTCCAGTGTAATTGAAGCCTGGCTTTCAAATCTTTGAACTCTGCAGCAGCCAACTTCGGGGGTGTAATTACAGTCTGATAAACTTGCAGGTTTTGACCAAATCTTCAGCTTTTCATTAAACTTTTCCATTCACAAAATGATTCTTTTTTTACCTGCAAAGAGAGAGATGAGTTATACTTGCATCTGCATTATTTTTGTTTGTTTTGATGGGGTTGCTAATAAAAGTGTAGTAAGGTTTTCTGGAAGCTCTTTCTTTCATTCTGAAGGATCCGCAGTTGTGAGGCTGCATTTTAGCTTGGATAGCAGAGCTATTTAAGGCACATTAAGCTTTTGCTAACTAACCCATGTGTGAAATGCAATTGGAGACCTATATCAGTATGAAAATTGACAACTGCATTGTGTCAGTTCCATAGATTTGAAACATACATTGTGTCAGTCCTTCAATAGCTGATTTATTTGGTGATTATGAGGTAAATAATTTACACAAAAATCAAGGCTTTGTGGCCTTTCTTCTAAAACATTGTGACCATTGTATTACAAAAGTGAATTTAGATGTTGAATTTCTAGATTTTCAAGCGTGAAAAAAATCAAATTTTTGCTGTCACAGTAATAATTTGTGTAATATTTCTACTGAAGTAATAATTAGAAGTTTTGGTCAGAGTGGGCCTCTGTGTTCTAGGTACGGTACAACTTGTTAAGTTGCTGACTATTTAAAAATTGCTCACAATAAAAATATTTGTCATTCAGAGTTATAATGCTTCAGCAGTCTCAAAGATGTTTTCAGACATAAATTGATCCTGTCAGCGTCCCAGAGAAATAACAAAGTAAGAATTCAATAAAACCTAGAGTTCAGAACTGGCCTAATGCTTCGTCCACTGAATGGTAAAATTTTCATTAATTTTCAGAAGCAGAGGTGGCAGAATGATGGATGCTTTTAGAAATCTCCAAACCTGCCCAGGATCACACAGGAAATGTGTGAAAACATTTATTAACAGGTATTAAAACTTCATCCCTACAGTCAACATGGTACCTTAAAGGAAAGTTAGTCTTTTCCCTATGAAATAAAAGAGATTAACATGTTGAAAATGGGTGGTTTTGAAGCTCAAAGCCATACATCACTTCAGCATCTCAATCGTTTAGAAATTAATTTCGTGAAGTTAGGGGTGCCATTGGCCTCTCAAGATGGGTAGTTTGTACTCTTTGAATAGATTCCCTTTTCTTCTCCTCTCAAGTCACAGTGAAGAGCAATGCCTGTGTGCGTCTGCAGTTCTGTTTCCAAACAGCTCCCTGGATCTTGCTTGCTTCTTGATTTTACCCTTTCCTTAGTATTTACGGTAGACAAAGATACTAGAAAGTGCCTTTCGGAAAAGTGCCTGTCTGAGGAAAGGAGCAGGTACAGTGCTACAGGCAGGGCTGAAGCCCTCGTCTCTCCTGCCCCAGCACACTGCGGCTGGCGGCAGTTGTTGGTGCTGGGCATGAGCCCTGTGGGGACGTGGGTGTGAACACACCTACCTCAGGCTCTGCGGTACCCGCTTCAGCGGGACACAGTGCTGAATAAAGCAGGCATCGCAGTGTCACACATTTCGGTATGGGAGTTTTGTTGTTGTTTATTGTTTGTTTTAAAAGCCTGAAAAACTGATCTGCCCCTTCCATATGCCTTCCTGTAGCCGAGTTTTGATTTTTGGCACCCTGAAACATTAATGTACTGAGTTCTGCTGCACCACTGACGACTGTCTCTGTTACTGTCCCTAATACACAGGTGAGGAAATTGAGACCTACTCTAAGTAAAATTCTTAACTTCTTAAAAGAATAAAATGTTCTTTAAATTATAACAGAATTTAACATTCTGACAACGTACATATTTTAGATGTTTTCTAATGTTATCTCAGGGATTCAAAGAAATGAAACACAGTTCTGGTTTGTGTGAGTTAGTACGCTCTCAGTCAATACCATACACAGTCTGAGGGACAGCACACACCAAGGACTGCTCCTAACAGCCAGCAGGAATGGGCTTCCCCACTTTCGGGGTCAAAGTGTGTTTTGCCGTTGGAGCCCAGGCTGTGCCATGTCACATGTTGTCTGTGCTAGAGAAGAAGCTGTTGTCCGTATGATTTACAGGTGTAACAGAGTACATATAGTCCATGCTCAGAGGGATGGAAAAGGAAATGCTGTATACCTACTTACCCTAGAAACCTCCTATAGGGACGTGTACATAACAAATACTTATTCTTATAGTATACAAAAGGCTGTAAGTACTTCTAGTAGAATATATGGTGTCTTTGTATGACTCAGTGTAGTACTGATTAGAGATCCCTCAGATGGCACTAAGCTAGCTGTTCTTCCTTCTTGAAACAGCAAAATGTAATGATAATTTGTGGTGCTGGAAGCAGCGTAAGCACGTTACCAATGTCCTCCATGCAAGCTCATGGTAAATCCTGCTTCTTGTTGCTTATACATACATAGTGCTATTGCTAGCTCCACATGTGGTCAGGTCAGAAAGGTAGGAGCTGCAGTCGCTGAATTGCCAAGCAGATTCAAGGAGATGGAGGAGCAAAAGGATGCTCCAAAGAACAAGGCAGAATGCTGAGGACAAAATGCAGTTTGGGAGGCCCAGTGCAAAAGTTGGAGGCTGTAAGAAGGAGCAAGCGAGCTAGGACAAGGTCAGGAAGGCTGGTGGTCAGGAGCAACATCAAGGATGGACAGACGAGCAGGTGAAGAAGAAATTTGGCTTGAGGGCAGACAAACTTGACATATATGTTCATGTATGTTGCATCGTTGGGTACCAGCTCCAGAAAAGAAGTAGGGTTATACATCTAGAATAGACGCCAGGAACAAGAATCAGAAATGTCTAGTGTAAACTGGTTTTCCAGATCTCTATCCCATCCACAGAGCCGCCTCCAAAGAACAACGCATCTTGTCTTTAGCTGTGTATCTATGGAAGGTGAGTTGACCTATCCTCTGATGATGTCTGATTTTTTCATTTGTCTATAAAGAATGCTCAGATAACTGGTTTGGATTAGACATTTAAATTTTGGATGACTAAAGGTAGGTAACATGACTCATGCTATTAAGGCTAGATGGGCACATGTTCATCTGGATTTGAATTGTTGTGTGGCAGCATATTAAAACATTTTTCTTGAGGAAAAGAATTGAATTGGAAATGTTGATGAAATCGCTGTTCTTTTGGAGATAAATTATAGACATAGCCTGCTGGAATTCCATAGTTTTGGAGTTCTCTTGTACATTTAAAAGTTCTCTTCACATAAAACATACAGAGCGTTTGCAACATGGCATCATGATATTATGTTGTCACCGGAGGGCATAGTCATTGGTGAGTTTTACAATCAGACACCATTTCAGTGTATATTCAGGATATGATATAAGCAGTGGAAAAAAAGCAGCCATAATAGCATATTAAAATATGTATCATTAGATAAGCGCAGCATACTGTTGCTGCCAAATATTTCTTTGTTACACAATTTGTCATACTGCTTACAGCCAACTCATCATTAACATGCATCAGCGTGTTCACAGCACTTTTCCCAGTGAGGGTCAGGGCCTCTGGATTTCTTTAGAACTAGTTGGAACTCAGTAATCCCTGTCTCCTGGCTTTGGAGGTAGAGGAAGTAGTAATGAAGTTCAAATTAGCACAAGATCTTCTGTGGCACATGGTTCTCTCACCTTTTAGTAAGTATACGTATTTCTGTATGTATTTTCACTGGTTCCACTAATAAAATATTTTAAATCTTATTTGTAATTTACAGCTAAACAAAACTGCATCAGTCCAACAGGAACATTTAATCTAGGAAAATCTACCTGCCTGTTGTCACTCACAATCATACTGATCCGGAGGTCTGACTTCGTTTCTGCTGCTGCTTGTAAATGTATACTCATATTTCTAATTCGCCTGTCAAACTGAGTATGACTTCAGACCCAGTCTATGTGTGTGTTTATATATAAACTGAAATTTAACATACTATGATGATTCATAGTCTGTGGGCAATTATGTTAGAAGTAGTTTTTAAAAGGTAAGTTCCATTATTTAGAAGGACAGTCGTCTTTACGAAACCCCCTCCTTGTAGCTCAGCTTTGTCAGACAGAAGTTGTTGCTGGTTGGCATCCCTGATAACTCAGACATTCAGAAATTCTTGAAACTGACACTACTAACTGTGCTGCTAAAAAGAGGACCCTTGTCTTCTGCTCGCATGATATGCTGCCTGTGTCCAAAGTGTAATATTTAATTGCATTTTCTTAATCTTTACCACTGTATTCCTAAGCTTTCTAATACCTTCAAAATACCAAATCTCAGGCTTATCCTAATTAAAGAATCTCAATTTAATCCATATTGCATGACAATTCAATTTGTTGATTGCTTTTTCTCCCCCCTCTTTGTGAAATTCCCGTCAAATGTATTAATTCAACATGATGAATCCTGTATTCAACCCACTGGAGTGAATAATTAAAATTAGCTGATAAAACTTTCAGCAGAATTACTTTGTGAAATTGCTGAACAGATGTGTCATTTTAATGAAAATCCACAGACAAGCGCCTTCCCCCCTCGGCAGGATAAAAATATTATCCCCACGGCACATACTTAATTTGGTGGTAAATACACTCCGAGCGATTGCTGGAAGGGAAGAAAAAGCAACTTGTCACACTTAGTAACTTGATTTTTCCCCAGCATGCAGTAACAGCTATCTACAGTAATTCATAGTGCTCTATTGTTGCTGCAAGTCCCAAAGAGAACTTATTAAAATGCAATAATCTCCTATTTAAACAGAAACAATAACCATTAAATTTCCTGTGGATCCAAAATTGAGCACAAGCCCCATCTGGTAAGAGTGATTAGAGGCCTGATGAGGGAATTTAATTTGCAACATTCAAAGACTAAATCTGAGCAGATCTTGTCACCTGGGACTGGAGTGCTGCTTGCTGTCTTCTTAAAAATCTCGACCTAAACTGAAAATGGAATGTAGAAGTGAAAATGTTACCCAGGGGCCAAGCTTGACAGGATTGTATTTCATTATGTGTCTCCATCAGGCTTAGAGAGCTGCGTGGAATTTCAGCTTTGGCTCGGTTGGGATATCTCCTCGACAGGGCTTGCACTGAGGCTGTTGCTCCCTGCAATGGTGAACGAGTCATTAAAGGAGACTCCATCCTGCACTTGGACCTCCTACTACCTCATTTTAGTCACTTGCCCAAATTACGCCAGCTTTTCTATCCCATTAGAAGGAGCCAAGATAATTTTAGCACTGCCTACAACAAAGAGGCATCCCCCAGATATGTTTGTTTCTGCTCCTGGCAAAACAACACTGGCATTAGACCTTATTACTGAGTCCACTTAATGGCATGCCACAGATCTCCTGTCATTTGGAACTCACTTCCCGCACAGGCCAGCTGAAATGCAGAGTGTGCAGGTGTATGCTGCAGAAATATAGGATCAAAATCTGGTGGTTTGCTTTTTTTCTGTTTGTTTGGCTGGCGTTTTGGGTGGGGTTTTTATTTGTTCTAATTGTTAGATTTTGGTCAGCTAGTTTTGTGCCACAGCTGTCAGTTTATAAATTATTATAAGCTCCTAATTAAGAACCTGTTTCTAATGGCAGAGCTCTAGTTCACTGAAACATATGTTGCTAGGGAGATAGCCGTAACCAGTAGAATAAGGAAAATAGATGCATAATGCTTTTTCAGATTCAAGATTTCTTCTCACTCACATTCATAGTCTAAATTCCACAGATTTATTTCTGGTGGTGGTGCTATCCAATACAGTTTTGGTTTTGTTTTTGAAAACTGCAATACTGATGATGCTAATAAACATTTTTAATGTTTTCAATTTGGTAAATGCAGCAGGGCAAATGTGATGGGTTGTGCACGGTGCTGTATGTACAGCCTTGCCAGTCTTCCTTCCGTCTTGAAGCTGCATAGAATTACTTTTTGACTTAAGGCTTTCTCAGTTTCTGTGTTCTTCTGGATGCTCAAGCTGCCTGTTTGTTCAAAGTTCTGTTTGCAGTTACAGGCATGTGTATACTTGCCCTGTAGAAAATCTGAAATTATAATTTGGAGAGTAGCTGTCAAATAGGAGTAACTACTGACCTTGGTGAGATGCAGACCACTGACACTGGGGCCATTATCAGTCTTCTGAGTAATCCAGTGTGCAAGCCATTAGTTGCCTTAACTATTGCAGATTACATTTGTCTTTTGTTCTTATGTAGAACAAAACCATGCAGTTAAAAAAATAATTTGTTGGTTGGCTGGTTTTTTTGTACTACCCACATTTAATAACTACAGCATATGAGTCACCAGGTATTGTGAAGGGAGGAGTCATGCAGGAATTAATAAAAACACCACATGAACTGCTAAGTTAGCAATGTATTTGCACCTCTACTTGTAGCAGACAATTAAAATCAAAGTTTATATGAAGGGAAGGAGCTGCATGACAGCCTTGCCACTTGTCTCTTTGTGCCACTACAGGTACATTGACTGCTGAGTTCTGACTTGGGGTGATGATAGTGTTTATCCTAAGCCATTTTGTAACGCAGGATGTCCAGGTCCTGGGAATATATTCCAGCCTCAGTTTGGGTTTTTTCTGCCTCCTAGTCCTGGACGCTTCTACAGGAGATAGAAAAAGTTTCAAGAAAAAAAGAGAAGAATTTCTTAGTTTTATTGACTGTCATGTTTACATGGGAGTGGGAATAGCACAATTCTAAAACCATTTATTTTAGCTTCTCTGGTATGGTATATTATTAAATTATCCATGAAGGTACCCGATTCTTTTTTATGACTCAAGGATGTATATAGATCATGCATTGTCTGCAAGCAGAGTTGACCCCTGTTAAATAGCGAGCAGGTTTTCCATCAGTGCCTTTTCTAAAGGTTTCCAATAGCGATGCCAGGTATGTCCTTTTCCTGGCCTGAAGTGTTCCTTCTTGAAAGTGTTCCCATGTAACCTTGTGCCTCAAGCTCTGAAAACCAGCCTACACCACTGATGAACTTGGCCCGTTGTCACCTGTCATCTTGAAGCTGATTTTTCTTTTCCAGAATATAAGGTCGACAGGGAGACAAAACTTTCCATCTGTGTGCTTTACTTGCATGTAATTGCTCCAAAGAAGGGAGGAGGTTCCCTAGATAAAAGTACTCACTACTTTGCTTGAAACTGTTTTCTGTAAATAAAACTCTTTCATCTTTGAACTTAAATATATTTCAACCCCAATTTAGGTTCTTTTTCCCTCTTAGTTCTGGACCACTCTAAGTTATTAAAAAAAAAAAAAAAAGAAGGACAAAAAAAAAAAAAAAGACTTTCTTATTTCTTAATAAGCCCCAAAGGTAATCAGAAAGAAGACAGCAAAATGAAACAACTCGTAAAATATTCCTCTACATCTTTAGGGAATACTTAATGCACACAAGGTCAGGGCTTTGTAATGGTAATTTAAGAGTTGTAGGAAGTGATCCATCATTTTAAAGAGCAACATTGCCATCCCTGACAAAAAGTTTATGTTTCGGAATCAACTTGAGTCCCTGCTCACCTCAGGAAAACAAATGCTGGCAGATCCCCTTGTAGGACATAATGAAAGAGATTTTCTATAATGTTATGCAAATGTCATGCTAAATTGTATGTAGGTATTGAGAAGTGACAGGCAGTTGCGGCTGTCCAGTTTTCTGGAA
This sequence comes from Ibycter americanus, assembly GCA_035590275.1. NCBI lineage: Eukaryota > Metazoa > Chordata > Aves > Falconiformes > Falconidae > Ibycter > Ibycter americanus. Next base: position 102,667,675 of record JAVJGI010000001.1, on the reverse strand, counting down.
AGTACTAATGCTGTTCTGGATTAATTTTTCTTTCTGGAGTAGACGTTATATGGAAATTACCCTTGACTGTACTCCACTGTTGGAAAGGTCACAGCGGTAGATACAAAATCCATAGGCAGTCGATTGCCTTCCACGTACTCAGCATTACTGCTCTTGCCTATTTTACCCTTAGGCATCTTTTATTTCTTGCACAGATGGTCTCACTCAGCCCTAACAAAATGTTTTAAGCTGTTGCATAAATTAAAATAAGAGGCCCCGAAGTACAAAAGTGCAACTCTTTGGTAAGAAGTTGGGAGCGGGGGGAGGAAATAGGCAAGGAGAGAAAACAGTGCAGGACTCTGCTTCCCTCTCTGGCACCTTCTTGATTTGGCTGCAGCTTGCATATTAGTCACAGGTATTTCCAGCAGGACAAGCTGAAATTCATGGTGTGTGGAGGAACAAATATGTAAGGTTGCAGAGGAGTGGGTGTATTTCCCATTTGCATAGCACATCATATATGTGCACCGAAGTAATGAGTAAAGATGGTCAATATTTTTTGATATATTTTCTGTATTGGAAAGGCTGATTTGATCAAGCTCGGTGGATTGGGAAGGGAACTGGAATGGATTGATTTAATTTATGCTTTTATTGAAAGATTGTATAATGATAATCAGCCTTCAACCTTGTCATTTGCCTTTGTTAAAATGAAGCTCCTCAGAAGCATTTCACAGATGATTTTGAAATACTTATTTTTATTTCCAACATGGGAAGGAAAGAGGCACTGAAATGTCAGAACATCCTGCTAAGTACAAATTCCACGTGCTGATCTGCTTGAGTAACAACCAAAAGCATCAGCATCCATGGCCAAACTGCAGTGTCTTACGTGTACTTCTGTAAGATGCTGAGACCTGCTGAAACCAGGCTGGACATGGGCTAGCTCACATATGGATGCTAAGAAAAAGTGAAATACAAACTATTATTTTAATTTGAAAGTCTTACACCTCACCTGTGGTGTAACCAACTGCATATCACTGAGCAAACGGTTGGTTATTTCTTTTGTTCCTTACTGGATGTATTTTTATTTATTTTTTAATTCAGCTTGCTATCTATGGTAAAATACTTCTATTGCAGTTCCTAGCTTGTGTACTGATTTGCAAGTAAATTAAGCTGACTGGAGTAAAAGTGACTCTTGGGGCCTCAAGGCTTCCCCTTGGCTATGAAGCCTATTGTCATGCAGAGCCAGCTGTAGAGAGGCCTCTTCCTTGGCAACATCCCACTGCAACTGCTTGTCCCTGTGGTTCAGATTTGATGCCTTGGGCTTCCACTGAAGTTTATCCCTACTGATTTCTTCAAGTCTCTCAGAAGGTGTAAACCTCCTGACTTGCAGTTAAAATCTTCAGAAGATAATTGATACTGTGTAACAGAGGTGAAAATGCATGTGGGTTTTATATGGTGTTTATGATCATGTTGGTATCTTACCTGAAGATGAACTGCAAGAATTTGCAGCTCCCTTGTGGGGGGACCCCCCCGCCCCCCCCAACATATAAGACTTCTTAAATTCAGTGCCTTAACCTTACTTCACCTTTTGTTGGCATTCTGGGGTGTAGGGTCACCCCGAATTCAGGAAGGCAGCTACCTTCTGCTTCACTGAACTTCAGGTTGATCTGTGATGCTCACATTCTGCCTCATACCCACTGCAGTAGGATTCTATAATCAGCCATTAGCAGGTTCAAGCTTAATCAGGTTTCTGTGACTTTCACAATGCATGAGGATCTTCCCTTAGTGGAAGACAGCAACAGGTAATATTTCAATGATGTAGCTATTAGGTCAGTGATCCTTTCTTGAGGTCTGTGCCAATACCCTGGGAGTTTCATTTGAAAGACCAACCTGGCAACTCAAACACAGCATGATACGCAGAGGATTCATCATCTTGAATGGGCAATCATAGATTTGCCAATTTCTTGTAGCCCTTGGGTGTGGGATACAAGGGTGACGTAGTTAATGGTACTGAACAGCACCAGGAAATGCAGTGCAGCAGATGAGATGTCTTCCTCCTGTCAGTGCTCTATCCATCAGTGCAACTTGTACTGATTTTAAGCCTTTCTGAGCACGCGTGCAGCAGCTGTGCTCAGGAGTGTGGCAGCTGGGGTGGGGTACACTGGGCAGATGTACTTGTTTCCTAACCCCAGGAACCTTTCTTCTTTAGTGCTTCCAGTCCTCCTCACCCCGTGAAGAACTGGGACTGAAGGCAGTCTGTAGTAGCTTCCTGCACTGGGGATGGGAATTGGGGGAGCAGATGGTGCCAGGGCTGATAACCTGTGTTCTGCTCCTGAGACTTGCAACACAACGTGCAGTCCCAGGGGAGAAGGAGAAGCAAAGGTAGCACTTGATAGCAAATCTGGAAGTATTTTACAGACATGACTGTCCAGTCTGGCTAGAAGTAACTCCTTGAGCACAGCAATATTTTGTCCTGTGTTACAAACAGCAATGTACCCGGAATGTCCCCAGCGCACACGCTGGGGACTTGTCCTGCTCCTGCAATCCCCATCCACCCCTAGTGCCTGTGCTCATAGTTCTCATCCATACCCTGAACCCTCCTGCTGATAGGGCTTATGAGCAGCTGAAGATAGCCTTCAGTGGTCCCTTTTTCAGCCATATCTAGGACTTCGATGCTATTATGAACTTTCTGTTCACCATAAAAGGACCAGAATAGGTATCACAGAATCACAGAATGGTGGGGGCTGGAAGGGCCCTCTGGAGATCATCTAGTCCAACCCCCCACTAAAGCAGGGTCACCTTGCACAGGGTGCACAGTGGTGTCCAGGCGGGTTTTGACTGTCTCCAGGGAAGGAGACCCCACAGCCTCTCCGGGCAGCCTGTGCCAGGGCTGTGTCACCCTCAAGGTAACAAAGTCCTTTCTCGTATTCAAATGGAACTAATTGTGTTGCCGTTTGTGCCTGTTGCCCCTTGTCCTGTCTCTGGGCACCACTGAAAAGAACCTGTCCTTGTCCTGTTGACCCTCACCCCTAAGATACCTGTAGCCATGGGTGAGCTGCCCTCTCAGTCTTCTCTTCTCCAGGCTGAACAGGCCCAGCTCTCACAGCCTTTCCTCATCAGGGAGATGCTTCGGTCCCCTCATCATCTTTGTAACCCTCCGCTGGACCCTCTCCAGTAGTTCCCTGTCTCTCTTGCACTGGGGAGCTCAGAACTGGACACAGCACTCCAGGTGTGGCCCCACCTGGGCAGAGCAGGGGGAGAGGGTCACCACCCTTGACCTGCTGGCCACACTTCTCCTCATGCTCCCCAGGACACCATTGATCTGGCTACAAGGGCACACTGATGGCTCATGGGCAAGCCTGCTGCTGGCTTATGGTTATGGCTCATGGCTCATCATATGGTCATCTTCTTTCTAAAGCAGTTGAGCGCAATTAGTTGCCTGTTCTCTGTACATGCTGGGGAGAAAGGGCTGGCGTGCTGTGTGTGAGGGCTGGCAGGGAGAGAGTGCCTGAACACGGTGGTGTGAAATTGTTCTCAGCCAGATTGTAGTTTGTCTGTGGAGGTACCCAGAGTGGTGCTGCACAGAGTCCTGCCCAGTTCCTGTTCCCCCAGGATAACAACACAACCGTACCGTGTGAGGCACAAGCTGCAGCTCAGTTTACAAGTAGATAGGCAAAGGCTCCAGCACGTGGACTGGGATGGCTGAAGCAGATAAATAGTTGCTGAGGACATGATACTGCTCAGTCGCTGGGATGGAAAAGAAAGTTAGGGACCAGAATGAGTGTCTCTGTCACTATCATGGACTGAACTTGTCCTGGCATCAGCCACATACTGTTCCCGACTCTTACCTCATTTATCAGGTTGACAGTAGAACAACTTCATAATACTCTTCCTTTTTCCCAGCTAATGGATTCAACCAAAAAGAAAATTCAGCAAACTAGTAGGTTGGGTCCTAGGAGAGGTCTAGTGCTTTTGACTTCTATTTGTTACCAAATACTGTTCCCTTGACCTACAACAACAGGTGTGAGTTCAGGTATCGCAAGTTCTTGTCTTTACTGGTCTGCAGGATGATTGTCATTACATGGAACTGTGTGATTGTTTTCACTTCTGTTGAGACAAACAGATAAAGAGCAGCACAGAAGCACTAGATATTATGCATTAGTCAGTGCCACTATTACTTCTGACAGTGAAAACTAATAAATGGGAACACAGGCTTTTATAGATCGTACGAGTACTGCAAGGTGGGTTCTGAAAGAAATAAAGTATAACGTTGTAACATTAACCACTTCCTTCATTCCCATCTTGCAGAGCTACCTCTGTTTGCTCAGTAGCCCTTTTCTCCTCACCATTTTCACAGTAGAAGAGGAAAGTGCTTTGTTGTTTATTGGATGGAATGAGGTTTTGACAATTTTGTAAGCCTATGTTTCTGTTGCTTTATTTTAATGTGAGGTGTGTTGTTTACTTCCTTGAACATTTTAGTAACTGTTTCCTTCAACTTCTTTTGATTGAGATTATTGATGTACTATATAGCATGTAAAACTCAAGGTGACCATTTCCATTTTCATGTCTGCTCTCCCTCTAGGCTAGAGGTTTCCCGTCTTCCTTTTGGACAGTTAATGTAGGGAAGAGATAGTGTTCTCCTTCAACTAATTAGATGATGCGTTTCAGAGTAGTCAGTTATGTTTAGTCACTTAATGAATTATGTTTAGCCAGTTGACAGAGAGGGATTGATCAGCAGGCAAAGAATCCAAATCCAAAAGAGAAGAAGGAAGCAACCATGACTGTATTATTAAAGAGGTATTTACAGACAAAATCTAGATGTTAGAATAGTGTAATAGCTAGGCTACAGTCATTACTAAGCTACAATCACATTTAGAAGGGACCAGTCCTATTTTTACAAGGTTTTGATGCTGTTTCTTAACATTTTATTTAATAGCATCTAATTTAAAACTTCGGCAGGCTTATATCGCGCAGAACAAAAAATCTGATTTTTCTTGTGTGTTGGTGGGACTTTTTGTTACAGCTTTTCGAACTGTGGGGTAATGCATGTGGAGGGAGCTAATGATGTGGTCTCTAGGTGTTGCTTTACTGTATGGAGTACTGATAATGAGCTTCGAGTAATAGAGTATGAGTCCCAGAAGATGAATTCTGATTACCTTTGTGGTATCGTCCCCTGTATGCCCCTTCTTCCTTGATGTTTCTGTAAAGAACATTTGGATTTTGATGAGGGTATTGCGTATTTGACTTTTAATTAGATTTGCAGTATGTCGTGTTAATAAACCATGACTCTGTGTTTGGTTATTTTGGTTTTTTTTCATTTTCTTAAATGTATATGTTCGTTGAATCATGTGATGGCAAGCATCAGTTGAAACATCTTGCTGCTCTGTTTATAAAGCTTATATTTATTGGTCCAGAGAGGGTGAATTTTGTCCCATACTCAATAATAATCAGTAAACAGTACTTAAATTGTACAGAGACTAGCAAACTGCAGTGTACTGTGAAAGTACAGAGAGATATCCTCCAAGGAAATAGCATGATAGGTCTTAAATAATACCTTATAGTCATGGGCTATGCCATTATAGGCACTAAAATTAAATATACAGCTTCCCTAAACAGCAGGTTGTCTTCCCCACTGCCCCCTTTTAATAAAAACTCTGGGACTTTCTCATGTTGACAGGTCAAATGTAGCCTTTTTATAATCTCCATGTTTTATTCCATTTGGAGTTCTTGAAATTTGTTTTCGTTGTACTCAATCGTTTCCCACTAAATCACTTTCTTGTTACTGAGTACTTTTAATTGAAGTTTAAAAAACAAAATTAAAACTCAATCTTTTGCCAAATCTAATCTGATATAAAGGCATCTAAATTACTGCCGATTCGTAGCTCTGACTCATGTTGCCAGTATCCTCACTTCTGTTTTGTTTTGTTTAGCAGACCGCTATGCCAATTTAATAAACATGCTGTTATATATTCTGTTGTAATTTAGCTGCCATTTTGCTTCAGTTAGACATTGATTGGTTATGGCAGGGCTGTAATGCGTTGTCAGCACAGGTTACTCACTACTTGTTGGTGGTGGCCGAACATAGTCTGAGACATAGTGTCATTGCAAAATTGTTTGACAATGTTGATGCTGTAGTTGCGCTGAGCAATAACAACTGCAGAGGTTGAGCAAGGGCACGCGGGAGCGGCTGTGCTGAGGGCAGTGATGAAGAGGGCATGCTAAACAGAGCAGCAGGGACTGTCATCAGGGAAAAGTTTGTCCATTATTTTTATTCTCTTCTGTTGTTTTACTTTTCCTTTTCATTAGCTACTAAGAAAAGGTACTGTGTCGATTGTTGTGAGGACACAGGTCCACAGAAAAGTTGGCGATGGATGTGCAGGCTCAGTTCTTCGCCCTGGTGAGTGTCCTGGGGGGACCAGGCTCCACTCAGCACTTGGCCTCTTGGCTGAGGTGGCTGGATTTGGTGGCAGTTTTTGTGATGCACAAGCTCTGCTCCATTGCAAACGGGGTGAGACCACCAAACTTAGGTCACATAGGTCACCTTACAGTTATCAGATGCTTTTGCCTTTCAAACACTGTCAACCTGGGGTGCATTTTAATAGTTAATGAAGAGGCAAAAGGCTCAGTTTTCCATTGTGGTTTTTTTTAAGCCATCCAGTCCTTTCATAACAAGATTAGTTTCACTTAAGCTTCTAGTAAACCAGAGTGTTTTCTAAGACAGAAATGGTTCGTCTCTGAATTTCTGAACCTTCCTATTTTTTTCTTCTGGAAGGTTGTGCTTCTTTCTAGATATGAATTAAAAGTTTTAGAAATGAATAAAATAATTGCCAAAATCTGTGCACATGTTTTTAGGAGATGGGAAGGGGAAATAAATTATTTGGGAGTCTTCCATCACCATTAAAAAGCAATTGTACATCTTTACTCTCGTCCTGCCTGTGTAAATTATAGTAAAACAAATAAGGGAAAGCCCAACTTGGATGGAATTGCTTTCACCAAACTCATGAGTTAAATGATCTGTTAAAAGTAAATGACCACAAGGTCTGGGCCTTTATGCAGCACTTTCTGGCATTTTATTAATAAATGATATGTTGTTGTTGAGGGGATTTTTGCAGTTGTTTGTTTTTAATAAATTCAGAAGCAACCTCAGGTATTAAGGGACATTTCTGTCTACTGTCATTTAGTTTAGGGCACTGTGTCATAGACATAATATTAAGTATAGCCCAGCCTGCTTTCCACACAGCCTAGATTTGTCTATTATTTATTTTCGTTCTGAGGCAACCATCAGCCTTTCCCTGTCCTTTTATGTAAACTTTTAGGACATAGTATAGGAAGTCGTGCATGTATTTCCTTTGTGCGTGCTGTCTGACAGTGCTGGTGGCAGTTTTTAGGGGTCCCTGCTTCAGGTGTTAGCAAAGGCAGGTGTCACTGCCAGCAGGAGGACAGCCAGGACTTCAACACATGGTGAAGAGGTCTGGTGTTTCAGGATTCTGATGGGGATGGAGGAGTTAAATAAAAAGATTTTAATCGACTTTTGCAGATTAAATTTATTGCTGCTGCTTTAAAGTCTGGGATGGTTAGTTAGCGTTTGGGTCCGGGCTGTGGGCAGGGGACCTCCTCACGTGGTGAGGCCAGAGGAGAAGCTCAGCTGCCAGCGCTGGCTCTAAGGAGGGCTTTGGGGATGGGGTGGGGGTGTCTGGGGGGACTCAGCTGGGAGAGGGGGAGCTGGCAGCTCGATGGCTGGGGGGACCCCGCCACGCGTGGTGGGTGGCAGTGTGCCTGCCTGGGGGGAGGGAGGTGGGGGGAAGGGGAGGGGAGCCCTGGGGCTCGGGGCAGGCCTCTGGGGAGGGCAGCGGGTTGTTTCCACTTTAGCTTGTGGATGGTGGCAGAAGGGTGAGGTGTGACCTGCTGCGGGCGAGAGGCGATGGGGTGCAGGGCCCGTGCAGGGCAGCAGAGACCTGCTGGCAGCCTGCAGGGCCAACGCATGTTATAGCTGACAGAAACACCTCCTGCCTGCTCCTTCCCCCCACAGAGAGTATTTTTATAATCTTTCCCTTCCGTGCTGCCAATGTACGTGGTTTTGCTTCACTCCACTGCTGGGAACATTTCTTTCCATTTGAAAGGGGCTACTCGCACACACAAAATGAAACAAAAACTTGAGCATTTTTGAGTAAAGAGGTGTTTAAGACTGGGTAGCTAATGTAACAAGACAGTTGTCAGGCACCGGCTTGATCATTTTCTCAGGCAATTTGATCATTAGACTCAGATGTGCAACAGTCTCAGCATTGTTGTGTAAATACACCCCGGTGGCTGCCCAGGGGCTCTCCTGCTTCCCGTGGGCCTGGCAGGGGCGAGGGGGAACAGGCTTCATCCTCCACACGTGCTGTCAACCCCGTCACCCCCACCAAAACTCACAGCAAAGTTTTTTCTCAACTTTGGATCCCATTGCAGTTTGATGGCATCAGAAAAGAGATATGCAATTGAACTGACAATCAGTGACTGGCATCATGCATAACTCATTATTGTGTCAAGGATTTGGCATGTCCATGGAGAGGAAACCATGTGCATTGCATTGACACTGAGCTTAATTCATATCCTACCGGTGGTTATGCCAAATCCTTATCTCATCGGTTCTCATGCCAGATCGCTTGCTTGCATGCCAGATCCTTGTCAGAATAATGAGTTATGCCTAATACCAATCATTCTGTGGCAGATGCCGCCTTGTGTAGCCATTTTGTACAGTTGGGAGTTTGAGCAAAATGGCCGGGTTTTCATGCAACGTGAGTGGCGTGGGTGGAGCTCTCTGGTAGGGTCATGAAATGGAAAAGGATTTCAAATGGCATCCAAGTGATATGCCAAATTTTATGGCAGCTTTCTTGAAAAATGTCTTGCTGTTGTTTTCTCTTCCACACCCTCCCCCAGATATGTATTCCTCTAATTTGTTCATTATCTTTCTGCTTGTAAGATCTTCAAAATCACATTTGTGGATGTGTCATTCTAGGCAGCTTTGCCTTTCCTTCATCTTCCCCCTTACTAATGCAACAAAATTTTGTAGGCAGCTCTGATTCTTTCTGTTGCTAGCGAGGGATTCATCTGCACAGGTCTGTATATCAGCCTACCGCACCTCATGGTTTTAGCAGTTACACTTGCCAGGAGATTGTCAAGGGAGATGCGCTATCTCCCTGCTGAAAATAACCCATTATCTCTCTAACGTCTTAGAAGGTGGGAAGGGCTCGCAAGGAAAAGAAAACCCACATGCATTTTTGACTTTTCCCTATGGGAGAAGTCCAAGATGCCACCAAAGCGGGAGTGAGCATTTGAGCTGATTTGAACTTATAATCGAGTTCTTTGTTGAGAGAACTGAATACTATGAGAAAGGAAAAGGAAGACCTCCACAGGGTACAGTGGTAATGCGTATCCGTAAGGGGTGAGAGTGTAGATTATCTCCCGTTTACCTCTTTGACTTGAGCGGGTGATTTGCTGGAATAAAGAGAGCAAGAAAAGGCTGAATGTTCAGTAGTTCACATTTGCTTCAAAATTAAAAGGGTCCCAAAGCAGTTTGGCATTCCTTGCTACAGGGATATGAGTTTATACCCAGGTGCTTTCAAATACAGGTTTTAAAAAAAAATAATCACATCACACTCCCCATAGCCTGGTCATCATTTGTTCTCAAACCATGTCCAAGCAACAATGCTTGAAAATAGGTTATTCATAATCATGTTGTTGTTTAAGCTGCCTACTATTTTGTATCCACCCTATTGATTTTTCAGGATACTTCTGCATGAGGCTTTTTCATTAGTGTGTTATATGGAACACAAAACCCATAGTGGAGTCATAAAATAGTTTACTTACAAAAGCTACTTAATTTTCTGTTTGTAATAGAAAAATAAATGCACCTGGGCTGACAATTAGGATGCCAAGATTTCCCTTAATTTAATTTGAAACCGTTCAAGAGCTTTACTTTGGATATCAGCAGAAACGAGGGCCAAATTCAGGTAAAGTTTAATTGGGTACAAATCATTTGGCTTTCCTAGAATTACTTTAGCTTACACAAAATCCACTTTAATTGGACCTTTTAAGCATACAGACATTTGCATTTCTTTCGCAAACCAAGTTACTTACAAAACATTTCTCTTTCAGACGCTTCCTGGGATAGACTACCTGTTGTTCTAAACCTAGGAAAGAATTGCTGCAATACGAGGGTGTAGCAAGCTCCTGCACCAGGCAGTAGTGCTAAAAGAGGTAAAGGACAGCTACAGAACAGATCTCCATTGAAAAAATGTTAAAATTTGTGGATGAAAATAACACTTCGGTGTGAATTGGAGCTTCTCTGCTGAAAAATTTCCCTTGTGATGGTCTGGTCAATCACCATCATGGCCATAATGGGCTCTTGGTATGCAACACCTTCACTACTGTTACAGTCACACTTCATATGAAATATTTTCTATGGGAAGACCACGCGGATGTGGTACATCTCTAAAGTTACTTTTGCTTCCTAGGGGCTGTGGTATCCAGTTAGCCCACAGTTCTATGAATATTTATACAGCAAAAATGGGGAAATCGGTGGGTTCCCTTGGTGGAAATGTGATATTGGTATTTTTTAAAATAAACTTAAATAAGGTCAGAATTTTTTATCCTCTAGAGAAAATTTCACGTCTGATTAAATAGTTTACATAAACTTAATCTTTTTCTGCTAGATGCATTATAATCTCAGATATTATTCATGTAGCTATTCCTCTGTGAACCATAAAATGTTCATTTCTTCAAAATGAATATGAAGCTCAAAGCATTAGTGGTCTTAAGAGCATAAAAAGTTTATTGCTTTGTGCTTAACATTTTTCAAGTAACTTTCGAAAGCTGAACAAATTTTGCATTTAGATTAATGGAAGATGTTTTCCATTTGAAGGAACTAGCAAGGGAGCAGCAATAACAAAAATCCCCCAAGGTTAAAAATGTAGTGCTTTTGATTTTTACCAGAACTGTGTTAGCAGAACAATCATTTCTCAGCATGGAAAGGTAACATAATTGGTCTATACAGTGGCAATATAGAAAACGAGTATGCTTCAGAGAAAGCTAATATGGCTCTACTTAATAATTTCCTTCAAGAGCCTGAATTTGAATGTATATTTCACCCAGCTTGAGGCAAACAATTTGTACCCATAAGTTCTAGTGGAAGTTACCAGGGGGTCATGCAATTTATTTTAGTTCTTGAAGTTTTCAGAACTGCAGACCTAAATGCACATTCACTTGCATTGTTTCACCAGTAATTTGATCCAATTGGGCACCGTTTTCCTTCTGCTCCATTATGTTAGCTCTAGCGGGGGAAAAAAAAGAACCTCTCATGAAATATTGTGAAAGAAAAAAGTAAAGTTTTCTCGAAAGAGAGACTACTTTTCAAATTTATACGGCCAGCCTCTTCAAGAATTTCTCAAATCCTTTCATTCCCTAGCACCTGAAACCTGCTGTGTTAGTTTCTTAAAAACTGAAAAAACTGATCTTACTATGTGGATCCACTTTCCTTTCCAGGTGTATTTTTCGACTCTGTGATTGGAGAAAATAGCTTTCTTCAGAATAGACTAAATCATGTATTTGCCCTTAAATGCAGGACAGTGCTTCCCTCCAGCGCTGACTGCAGCCTGGTTTCCATGTTCGTAGAACCCAGCAGCCAAGTTTCATGTACAGAACGGTGCCAGCTTCACCTCTGTGCTTTTAGGCAAATACATATTTTTCTATGGTAAATCATATTGTCCTACAAATCTCAGGAGGTTTGGTGGCAGAGTAACTGAGGGGTCCTTTTCCTACAGAAATGGCATTGAATAGAAGGAAAGGTTTATGCTTTTTAGTCTGATTTAGAAGAAAAACTCTTGAGTCTTATTATCTGGGCTTGCAAAAGGCTTTGACAGACCCTACAGGGCAGGGTACTGGGAAAGCTTTTCAGTTTCCCCAGTTGAAGATACCGGTGTATGGATTACATCTCATCACCATCCAGGAGCAGTGAAGTTAGAAGGGGCTAGATAGTTAAGAGAGAACTGAGTTTGTCAGAAAATTTGTATCTAAAATGTACTGGAAAGATGCATTAGGAGAAACAAATACTAAGGACAGGAATGGCTCTAATGAAATCAAGATGGGTTCCTCCCTCTGCTGGGTTGTGTGAGCAACTGAGATTAGAGGGAAGATGCATGTTTCTTGTGGGGGAGGGGACAACACAATTGTGGAAGCTTCTTTCTTAAAACACAACTGTTCCTTGCATTCTAGCTTTACAATACAGCTGTGTACATTCATAATATGAATGTGGTCAGCTGTTTCTTTCAATCATAGCCCTTCCTCTCAGTGCTGCTTTGTTCCATTTGTTTTCTCAGGTGAGTTTTGTTTCCGTGTCTTCCTTAAATATTAATTTATGTTTTCAGTTGTGCCTGAAGTTTTGATTTATTCATTTTTGGTTTAGTGGTATGCTTTTTTGATTTGTGGAAAAGAATTTCTGGCCTTCTTTAGCATGTCCATGTTCTTATAGCAGAAGATCTTTTGAGACAGTGTTGACAGACCACTTACATTCTCCCTTAGCCAAGGTAACAAATGCTTTCATGTGAATTTTATGGAATTCTTCATCTGTTGCAGTTCTAGAAATCCATCCTGTCCTTTTGAAGCCAACAGAAGTTTGACCATTGATTTTCAATAAAGTCACTCAACTTTTCCTACTTAGATGCCAAATGTACCTGAACAGATCTTACGGACACAAGGTAGAATATAAAATAAATCCATCCCTCTAGTAATTATCACCAAAACCTAACGTCTCTTACTTCTGAACCCAGGGCCAGTCTTGCCGGAAGCCTGCATTTGGGAGATGCTACCTTTTCCTTCCATGGTTCTACAAGGTTATATGATCTATCCTTACTATAACTGTGTGGCCGTTTGTTAGCACACTGGTTTTAGAGCCTCGATTCGGTCAGTTTGCTGTGATGAGGCAAGGGGATCCTTTTCCCTTTAAGAGGCCATGATCGGAAAAACATGGCCTGAATTTCTTTAGCAGTGTGACAATGAGAGAGATAAGTAGATGTGACAGTTATGAATGACGTACTGTCATGCACTTCTGCGTTCTGACTCAGATAAATTGACACTGCTGTCAAACACAAGCTATGGAGAGTAGAGACCTCTGATGAACCTTCTAATATGGTAAATGGGAGTCTTAATTCTTCATTAACTGGAAAAAGGAGATTTGGCCATGTAATTTTCTCCTTGCTGCCTGTTTTAAAGATTCCAATAACCCAGCATTTACAGTTGACTAGGCAGGGATTGCTTTTTCCTATGCTAGCGACATGTAGGCTGTGAAATCTAAGGAAGCGCCGCTTAAACACAGACTTATTGCCTTGGTTATCTTTAATGACTTTGAAATGTATTGGCCTCATTATGGAACAGTGCAGTTATCAATTCCTCTAATTAGGTGATGTGGTCCCATAAGAAATTTAACATTAAAGTGCAAAAATGAGTTAGTGGCATCAATTGCTGGCAACCTGGGTGTTGGCACTGAATTTAAAGCAACGGTGCTCTTTTTCTGTGTAGTTATTCTGCATCAGTCTTATTCATTCAGATATCAACAGTAATTTCTTTCAATTCATTTATTTTTGCCTATGTGAAGAGCTGTTTATCTATCTGAGAATTTCTTTGCTCTCTGAAGCTCTATTCTGCAGCATGAGGTTGGTGTAAATACTAGCAAACAATGAAATAGCTGATGCAGAGTGAGCTTTCTTCGTTTACAGGTCAGACTAGTCAGTAAAACTGCCAGTCCAACTTTTCATTTTTAGTGGCCTTTTCAGTCTGAAGATCTCATAGCAATTTATAAGCATTAAATAAAAATGACTTGCCCACAGTCATACCACACAGCAGCAAAGCTGGAAAAAAAACCACTATACCCGCAGTTCAGTCACCTTCCCAGATTTTGTAATGCTGCTCCCTCCTACCAGTGTCTGTTTGAGCTTTCATTTCTCTTTTCCACCATATGGAAAGGATTATTGGTGGCCAATTTAGAACAGGCATTCGTCTGTCTTGTTGGGAGGAAAATAGGGTCTGAGAAACCTGATTTTAATGTTGTGTAGTTTCTGCAAGTGTTAAAAGCAAGTGCACAATAATTTATGTCTTGTTATCCTTCTCCCTAAGTCATACAGCACAATCCCAGAGTTTATTTCCATATGAAGATAATCTTCAGTTACTATGAGTTTATAAAGCTTTGTGGTGATAGTGTATGGCAGGGCAATGAGTGGTGTTAATGGGGAGGACATCTATGTGAATGCATCAGGGGGCCCATACTGCTATAAACTAGAATTTTTATGTACTTGTGACTAAGTCGTTCCAAAGATACCTAAAAATCTAAAATTACAAACCACAAATGGTCATAAACGCACTATTGGAGTCAGATTTCTGTCTGGTTAGGCATACAGTAAGCCAAGGCTGGAAATACCAACCTATGCTTTCTGCATAGACATGTAGCTCATGCTGTAGTGGCCTCACTTAACTGTACTGAATCTGTTCGGTTTTACTGCTTTTCCTCCCTTCTCAAAGGAAAAATATTAGATCACCAAATTAGTAATTTTCCCTCAATAAGATCACATAAAACTGTTATTTGGTAGTGAGAGTGGGAGAAGAAAAAGGTTGGGGTACTTCAGTCTAGGACCTCGAATCTCAGAGATGTTCTACTAGACGCCTACGTGCACGTTATACACCTAGAGATTTTTTAAAAATGGGGCCTTTAGCTATTCTGTGCCTCGCGTCTTTATGCAAAAAAGGAGGATAATGATTTTGTTTCCACAAAGTTGTTTAAATACACTAATGTTTTCAAGGTGTTCAGATGTTACAGGGGTATGAGGATATACATTTGTTCAAGCTGAATAAGCAAGCAGAAGAGCTACTGCTGCTCAGCGGTTCCTTGCTCCGTGCCATCCACTTAGGCTGAACATGCTAAGAAATCTCTGTCCCTGCAGGTTGCTGGGAGCTGACAACACACAGAGGCAGAGGGAAGAGAAGTAAACCACCAAGCATTGCTCAAATCAGGGGTGGCTCATCTGTTCTGGATCCTGTCCATCACCTAGTTCATGGCTATAGTGGCTATCCCATGCCAAACACCTATGTCAGGACCTCCAGACACCTGCACAGGCCTCCTTCTCCTTGAGAGCTTCAATCCCAGAGCTCCACAGCACTGCAGCTGCAGCTGTGGCTACGTTTGGTTCCCACCCTGGCACAGCTGCTCTGGGACACTGCACTTTTTCCAGTATCAGCTGGAGCACTGGCCCTGCACTTCAACCTGAGCCTTTGTGGCAGAGGGCAACGGGGCATATTGTTGGTACTTGTTGTCAGGCTTGCGGCTTGACTTTTGGTTCACACTCAAGGGAATTTGGAGGTGTTAAGATAGATGGTCAGAAGGAGGTTGCAGGCTTGGAGGAGTGTGCCAGCACAGTTGGCAGCACCTTTCATTGTGTCTAGCATCCCAGATGTGGACCTTAGGTCTCCAGAAGACCCTGAGGTAGCACTGCATAGGTATTAGAAGGATCCAACATCAAACCTTTTTTAAGTCAGAAGGATAAACAGTTATGGCATTGTGAAGAAGTGCGATGTATGTGTCAGTGAATGATTTTATTCCCTCTCTGTGAAGTTCAAAGAGGGGAAGAGGATAAAACAAACTGCACTGAACAGTACAGGTAGTTGTTACAGTTGGCCATAAACAGGGAAGCGCTGTGCACTAGCAACACAGTGGGGTGTGTGCCTGGGTTTTGGTCAAGTTCTTAACCTTACTGGGTTTGGTGGGTTGATTTGAATCTATTCCTCACCTCCTAGTGCAGAAA
This sequence comes from Ibycter americanus, assembly GCA_035590275.1. Lineage (NCBI taxonomy): Eukaryota > Metazoa > Chordata > Aves > Falconiformes > Falconidae > Ibycter > Ibycter americanus. The sequence continues at coordinate 102,651,872 of JAVJGI010000001.1, read as the reverse complement.
GTATCAAGAGACCTTAAATTCCCTTCACATTGCACATCCTACAGTAGTGTGCTAAAGCAGTGAGGTCACTCTACAAATACATTAGTTGTTTTTGGAGGACAGGGCATTTGTTAAAGACTCAAAGCTGAGAAGATGAGGAATAGATGAAATCACTTAGTCTGCTTGAGCACCTAAGTTGGATGTTCTTACCTTCACTTCAGCTCCTCTCCTTTTTCTGGGCACTGCTTTTTTCTCTTGAATCACAGATATTTGACATAGAATACACAATCTTGCCACCGTTTCCACCCCTTCGATTGTGCATACCTGGTCTGGAGCTGTTACCAGGAGTAACACAGCTCTGGTGGCTTGGTGCCTGAGCTAATATGTACATATTTCTGAGCATACCCAGTCTGAGCCATCCTAGGTATTTCAGTACATGGGGAGTTAATGCAGGGGCTCTTTCTCTGTTCAGCCACGTCATTGTATTTCTGACTACTAAAGAATGCAGAAGCCCCTCATAGATACAATGATTTGTTCTGAGTCCAGATGATGCCCTCCCCTGCAATGTGTGTGAACATGCCCCAGCAGTGTGTTAAACACTGCAGCTGACATCTACTAGGTATAATGTCTAGTTTATTCTTGCATCTTCTGTTCAGAAAGAAAAGCATGTGCAGTATATTTTTTTGCTTTAAATAAATAAACATGCACATGTACAGTCCCACACAGTGTTTGCTGTTGCTGATGCGTATTTAGAGAAGTTATGTTGAAGAAGCTCTCCTTTTACTTGAGCTGGAAGGAAAGAGGTATGGGGTAATTCTGCTTCCTGAGGGAGCCAATTCTGCTCTCCTGCATTAGCTTTCAAGATATTTTTGTTTCACATGTAGACAGGCCCTGTTCTAGCAATGGGTGTCACCAGAGTATCTGAGAAGCACAGTAGTTACCTATGCCTAAATAAGGAAGAAAAAAAAAAATCTGATCCTTCTAGATTTCTCCACCTGCATTGTTTATTCTCTAAGCAGTTTGCAGTTTTCCTTCTCTGAAAATGATATTTTCAATGATGACTTTTCATACCTGACCGTACTTCTGCACAGTCAATGCAAGAAGAAAAGAAACAGTGGCGGGAGAAGGGCTATCTATTAATTCTGTATGTTGTTCAGGAGTCAAAAAGTTGACAGAAAAAAATTGGACCATGGTTAACCTTTGTTTAAGTGTAGACTCCATGTTTTCTCTGTAGTCCCAGGTGACAGCCCACATGTGCTGTGTGCAGAGTGATGCGTGTTCCTAAACCACACATCTTATCCTAATCTAATGTAAAATATTTCTGTATTGTTCTTACAGACATTTCAGGAAAATCAATGAAAATTATTTATCTAAGGAAAAAAATTATTAAGCATAGGTTAAGACAGACAATAACTGCATTACAGTCCTAAAAGCCCTTAAACAAAACATCTCCATCAAAAGAGACGCTGTAGCTTTAATATTGGCTGCTGTTTCCTTGAATGGAGTTACCCAATCTTTCATCAAAGAAACATATCTCCCATATCCCTGTCTTTAAAAACAGCAATTATGTGTAAATGCCTTCTGATTTATTTGAGCCAGGGCCACCGGCCAGTGTGAGTCACCACAATTTATTGCTAACCGTCACTTTTACATGATAGGTTTGTAACAAATATCTGCCGCATATTGTTAAATTAATCTTCCATTTAAAATTAATGGAGTTAGACTCCCCAGGTTCAATGTAATTTCGTGTTCACGGGCAGGGAGTGATGTGAGCTGCATACAAAATGAGCCGAGGCCAAACGCCCTAATCTTTCATCACCTTGAACCTAGTGACTAGGACGCCTTCTCAGCACCAACTAATGAGATTGAGCTTGCTTCTCTCCTGAGGACGCCAGCTCAAAGAAGCTTTTCTGCTCAGATACAGCAGGCTTCGTCTTATTTTAATAATTCCTCAGATATGACATGCCTGATGTTATGTATGAAAGAGTCAGGCTTGAAAAAGAGATGAAATGAATTTTATATCATTACTTCAAAACCGAAACCAGCTAAAGGAAGTATGTCACAGTTAAAAATGCAGTAAGCATTTTAGCTATGAAATATTTTGAAAGTAAACAGGAGTCATTCTTTCATTTATTATTATAATGCAGCCTCACCTTAGACTCATCTTCTGTAATTCTAGTCCCATTCATAAATTAATAACAATAATGTAGATGAAAGCAGCAGACTGTCCAATAAGCATGTGGATGGGACCATCAGAGAGAAGAGATTTAATTCCTAATGGAATATGCCATGCTATAGTGCTGAGCTCTATCATTTCTCTTTGTGGGCATTTGTAGAAAATGAGCCTGTCTTTTATGCAATGGCAGACTGCAAATCCATCACATATTGTTTAAAAATAATTGAGTTGAATTGTATCAGTGTACCTTTCCATCTTCCCTTTATTGCGGCTTTAAAGAAGTAGTAATTTTGGTTGTATTTTAGTATTTATCAGTGCAGAAGACTTACAGCATTTGTTATATCTCTACAAGGTTCCGTGTAATTGTATGTTGTGGTCAGTGCCTTTGTCACCCTTACTGACTCCCTGGTGTCCCTGACTACTTTTGTACCAAGTGCATGAGAACCTGCTTCTCCATGCATGTCATGGGGGTGTGGCTTTGCCACGCATACAAGTCATGCAGTGGGGATGGGGTTCAACCAGCCCTCTTCCCCTGCTGCTGAGTCGTGCGGCAGTGCCTGCTTCAAGAGCCATGTGCGGGGTGGAGCAGGATGATGAACTCCTCTGCTCTACCTTGTGTATGGTCTCCAGGCAGTGGAAGGTGTTGCTGCTTCCTAGGAAGAAAGATTAGAAACATGGGATTTTTCAATCTAGAGGAATCTCTTAGAAGAGAAAGGAGAAGAGTCTTTGCACGAGCTACTGTTGAACAGAGATGAGCACGATTTGTTCTAGGGGCATGTGGTGGGTAGGGCGAGGGATGGTAGAATGTGAAGCTTTCCAAATCTTCCTCTTACTTTCATGTACATGCCCGGGGGTGGGGGGTGGGGGTGGGCACAGAGTTTTGAACCACCCGGACAGCTGAAGAGAGTATCTGCAGTGGTTTCTTTCCATTGTGATACTTTGATTTAAAATCTTTATCAGACTTCCTTTATATTCCACCTGGGGCAGTTTTCCCTAACTGAGCAGACCTCACTCTGGTTCTTTCATGTCTTCTACCACTTTGTACCAGTTGCAGCTATTCTGATCTCTATTGAGTTCTGACTCTGGTTAAACCAGTGAGCCCTGATAGCAATATCAGGCACCATCATTACTGTGGTGTTTTTGTGGCTGAGAAAATCATCCCCTTTTTCATCATTTGGTAGAACTACTGATGTTGACTTTTTGTTTACTTATTTAAAATCAGTTGTGAGGATTTGATCTTGTTCCTCTCTACTGTCTCACCTGATTTAAGTCTCAAAAATTTGTCAGTTCTTTATTGTTTTATTGCTCTTCTATTTTCAGAGTGAAGTACATGCATGTATACCCTCAGTTATAGGCACTGTTAATTCTTTTACAGAACATCTGAAACCCTGTGCTCCATGCTGTGTGCATTCATCAATGCTGACATCCACATGTGTCCGATTTCCTCTTCCTCCACATTATTGCTGACAATTGCCTCTTTTTTCTTTCCCCCTCAGATGCAATACTGGGGTAGAACAATAGGACATGCCCAAATAACCTGGACATATATCCCTTGCCCTGTTTATTGATCAACATTCACCCAAAGTAATAAGGAGTACCAAAAAGAGTACAAAATTTAAAGTCATGACTACATCAGTTGACATCAGCTGAGGACCAGCCCTCAGTGTTTGGTCCGGAAAGAATCACCAAGGGGTCTCAGAGTCTGGTTGTTACTGGAGCCTGGAGCAGTGTGGGGGGAGTTGCACTCCCTGCAGGGGCGAAGGGCAATTCCACCTGCTGACGGCAATGCCAGTCTGTGCAGGGGGAGCCTTCCAGTGCACAGAAGGAGTTTTCTTGCATTACCTTTTGAGCAGGTTGCCTTGTATGTAAAAAATATGGTGCGAGCTAGGACTGGCTGTGCTGTCTTGCAGAAGAGAGAAAGGTAAATCAAGTTCTTTTTCTGCTTTATTTACTTGCTATTCATTTTTATACCAGACTTTGCAGCAGACAGCAATGAAACTTCTAGATATTCATAAACAAAAAACTGGTCTTCTGTCCACTGATATAGATCAGGGAGGCCAGAGTGTATGTTGAGAAAGAAGAGAGTTGTAAAAAAATGTTGAAATAGATTTATTGGAGACTTCAATATCTGTTGAAGTCAGCAAAGCTGAAATAAGCTTTAAGTAAACACTATCAATTTCGATGATAAGATTTAGATGGTGGCTTCTATTTTTTTTTTCACTAGACGAAACAATATCACAAAGCTTGTCTTCATGGAAATGTGATCAAGATGTAAGCAGTTCTATCATTAACTCCTTTACATTAGGTTTAGTTACAGTCAGTTCTCTTTGACTAGCAGAAGAGGTGTCTCTTAGCATTGGAATTTTTCATTATGTGGGCTTTGCATCTTAATGTTTTTCCTGTCTCCTTATATTCTGGATTGTTGCCATGTTGCAAGGTGAAAAGGTTACCAGTTCCAGCTCTTGCATCGGTGCTCTGCTGGACCTTCTGGATACCCTTGGAAGCCTGTTTGCCTTCTATTTTATTAAGGAAAATATCTACAGTCAGGTTAAATGAGTTTCTTAGTTTTCAGCATCCAGAAGTATAAAAAAAAGTTCCCTTCCTGTGCAGTGCATTTGATTGGGAATAAAAATGACTGATGGCAGCCCATACTGGACCCTTTTGTTCAATCCAGCTATGATTATGGAGCCTATTAGCTGGAGTTACAACCTATTTAAGAGCAGTGCTTACTAGTAATGGGGGCCAAATGATTTTGGAAAGTTCAGATTTACTGGGCTCCCTGCAGAAATGAATTCAGCACTGAACATATTGATGCAGAGCCTGAATGAGGCTGTTCCAGTGGGACTCAGAATTGTGTGCTTAGCAAGAAATGAGCGGGTAGTAGAATTAAAGATCAGATAGATGTGAGGCTCAAGGGCAGTCTAAACTCTGAAGTTCATCACAGCAACTTAATCAGACTAAAATGACTGTTGCATTGACAGGAATCAAGCCTGTGTGTGACAGGAAATTTAGCTTGTTAAAATGGTGCTGTGTTTCTTCTAAGTCCCTGTTTTGTAAGGTTGTGAAGTGTTTTAAAAAAATTGTGAGATGTGGGTATTCAGTGGCTACTGAGGCAGCTTGTTTTTTGTTATGGAGATGTTGACTCTGCTTTATATTTACCTTCAATACAACATATCTGCAGTTTTAGCACTATATAAAGACCAATTCCTTGCACCTATTCAGAAGCGAGGGAAAGCTTCAGGATTCTCTCAGTGGTTTTGGGCACAATCTTAAATTTTGCACGGGGGAGAGGAAAAGTTGCATTATTGGGCCCCCAGTCCTGCCCCTGAACAAGACCCCTGTGAACCAGAGCTCATGCCATGCGGTTAGCATGGTGCAGTGCAGACTGGTCCCTGTGGTCCCCTGCTGCTCACAGGCACCGTGAGAGGGGAAGTGCCTGCCCCGATACCACAGTGAACAACACAAGAGCAAGAGGCTTATAGGACTGCTTTGTCATTCACAGTTGGCTGTTGAGCGGGGCATTTCCTGGTGCCTCTCCACAGACAGACCAAGTAATTTTTGGGCATCGAGTTCATTGAAAAAAATTTTTTTATGTTTTCCCTTGACCAGTCTAGTTTTAAAATGTAAGAGAGATTTTTCCTTGTAGTTACAGTCTCATCCATCCACTGCATCTAAAGCCTCCACCGAGTTTCTTTCTGATGCCTTCTTAGCTCCCTAAGAAGTCTTAAGCCATAGCCCCATTTTTCCCATCCCTATCCAGCCGGGCCCAAATCTTCAGGGCTGTCCAGGTCTGTAATTTCCATATTTAGACATATGACTCTCTGGTTTTTGAATTTTGCTTCACTGCGGTCATCTCCCCTTCCTGTAACTCCCCTGAATGTAATGCCTCTTAGTCAGCTCCAAGCTCGTCCAGCCTTGTTCCTCTATCCTGCTCATCAGCTATCTTCCCCCAGCTGTGTCCACATATATAAAGAAGCAATATACTTCTGAAGCACTGTTCAATAACAGTGCACTCCGCTGAGAAATCTTGCTCAATCCTCTTTCCTGACTTTGCTTCTGCTTTGGGACAGGAAATTCATTCGTTCTAAACCAAAAATTCTTGCTACATACAAATTGATACTTGCCTTGAAAGTCTTTTTTTTTTTTTTTTTTTTTAATATAGATCATGGGAATGTACTGCTTTGTTGTTCTTGAACGGAGCTGTGAATATTCAGTATTTGTCAGTTAGATTGCTGCTTTCCTTCTTCTGAACAGCAGCAGCAGACTCTTGATCCAACCTGGAGACAAGCATGTGGGACTGTGATTTTGCACCTTGTGAAATGCAGTAGTTTGTGAAGAGACTCTGGGAGAATTTGGTGTTGTTCATGTACTAAACAAATGGGAAGTGTAGAGTTGGTTTTATATTTTTAATACTTTTTATTTTGACCTTTAAAATTGTAATAATTGGGACATGCTTTTACAGCAGTGTGTTGGCCTCCTGTAGGACCTGGATCCATGCAGAAAGCAGTGGAAATCTCCTCACGCAGATCTGGCTGTATCGCTGTCTCTGGCTGCACAAGGTCAGACATCCAGTAAAGGACTGGAACTGCTTTACTGAGCCTGCAAGAGTGGAAAGATGGGGCAGTTTCTGGGTCACCATTCTGACCAACTGTTCACGTAATTGTTACATGAGATGTTGCTTATAGGAGTCCTATTTTCAATCATATGAGCATGTCCCAGATTTTTATAAACCATCTGTTCAAGTGAAGAACTTCCAGTTTGTGGGTTTTTGGGTGAAGGGGGGGAAAAGGCAGAAGGAAAATTTCAAGCAGGAGTTAGAAGCCATGTGTCAGCTGGGGTCTGGTAGGAGCCTTTTTAAAGCTAGAATGAAAGATCATGAGAGAAATGGTTTCAGCTTGACACACAGATGATAAAGCATGCCTTAAACAGAAGCTGTGGCTGCACAGCAGGTAAAGAAATCCTGCTTAGATTAAAAATAAATATTTTATGCTGCCTGTATGCAAAGCTTTTTTTTTTAATAGCTTAAAGCCCTATACAATTGGCAGCAAGTAGAAGAAATTAAAAGAAAGGGTTTGCATTGTTTTGTTAAGGTAGGAACTGCTCAGAATGATATGTTGAGGGTTTTTTTAACATTAAAGAGAAAATTAAAGGACAGGCTTCTCATCAGAATTATGAAGCATAAAAGCATTTGCAAATTACATGTCTCTGTATGTTTATAGCAAAGAACAAATCCACCCTTGTAATGTCAGATGGCAAATAATTTTTTGAGGCAGGCATCAAGGTGCACAGTACAAGAGAGAGCTCAGCTGTAATATGCATGAGTTGGTGCTCTCTGCTCGGAGGGGCAACCATGAGGTAAGGAACAACATCATCCGCTCCCCTTCCTTTGCCATCCATTTGGAGCATTTTAATGACTAAAGCAGGGTAAACATTTGTGAGGATAAACATTGTTTTCCTGCTGAGCAACAATGTCTCCTATATGAGAACAGTATTGTTTTGGCATATGTCGGCTCTAAATATCCCTGCAGATACTTTACAGGAATTGCTACCTCTTTAAACATTTATGCTATTAAAAATCAGGACGATTGTTGACATAAACCTGTGATAGCAGCTGCATTGTAGACAGAGTATGAATTTTTTATGTTATTGATGAGAAGTTTATATCATTTATGTACTGTAGTAAGGGAGGCATATGAGTGCTGAATACAGAAAATTATGTGATTGAAACCATTTAGAGTATCAGGGCGCAGTATTTATTAATGTGTCCCTCTCAAGAGGAACATGAATACAGTAAATGGAAAGCAAAACAAAGCTAAGTGATTTATAGTATTTTAAAAACTTGTGGGGATGAAAATAAGTTGTGTGGCTCTATAGCCTGGGTTATCTGATTTGGGTACCAGTGTCAGCACCACGTGGAAGAGTGATGTTATCAGATGATGAGAGTAGGCAACCAGTGGGCTGAAGCTCGTGGGCTTGGAGGACTTGTGACTGGGAAGGGTGGAATATGATAAAGGGATGACTGCAAAAGAAGTTTTGAAGAACACTGTTTCTGTATATGTTTTCTTGCCTTAAATTACTCTGACTCTGGAGACAGGACTAAGGCTGAGGTTGTCTCTTGCTCTGGAAAAAAAAGACATTTATCTTCTTCCTAATCCCTTCTGTTTTTTCTTGCTTGCTTTCTCTGTAACTTGCTCTTACCAGTAGCTTAGCGCTTTCTTTTCAGACCCTGCTCATCCCACTGAGAACAGCTGCAGAACACTTCTGTCTGCTCCTGAAAGGAAGGACTTTGTTGCTTAAGTGGCAAAATTTCCCTCACTGGGCGGCAGAGTGGGCTGTGCAGTTTGTGAGCGTTGTGGTTCGGTTGTGGGGAAGTTCCACAGTAGCTCCTTCAACAGATGTCTCCTACAGGTTCTCAGTGTGATCTAAAGCTCTGTTCCCTCCAGCATCGCCTCAGGAGGTAGAGGAAGCAGTTCAACTTTCCTCCTTCCGGCTTGACTGTCCCTGTTTTTGCAGAACCCCACTTGGAAGTTATCTGAGTGCTTCACATTTCCCAGCACCAGACGGGCTAAATTAAAATTTCATCTGTTGTCTTTACTCATTTTTCTTAAAAGAAGGATCACTGAGAAAATTTTCAGGATGTTCATCTTTTAACGGAAGCACAGCCGTTGCTCAGTTTGTGGCATTGCTGGCTTTGCTCATCCTCAGTGGATATTGCACTTAAGGTTCTGCTATTGTGTAGAAGAATGGCCCCACTAAGTCAGTGTAGTTACTCATGTGTTTTTGTGCTCTCCTGGACTGTGGTATTTCAGCCATCCAGCCGGGCTCTTCCTGGAGGGAGGGAACGTTCCCATGTCAGCCCTTCCTCCAAGAGGAACTGCCTGGAACCACATTTTGTAGAAGTACTGTCAACAACTGTGGGTGCATCCACATATCTGCGAGGCAGTAAAGATTACAGTTTGGGCAGTCTGGCGCTCCATTGGGGGTTATGAATGGTAGCAGTAGCAGTGGTGATTTGTGCAAGGTAGGCACCTGCATGCAGAAACTCAGATCACCAGTTCATTTCATAGCGGCCACCAAACAGAGCTGGTCAGTGGCAATAACTTCTCGTCACCTCAGCCCTAGGCTGTATTTAAACCAGTGACCTAGAGGTGAAAGGCTTTGTATCCTATTACCAGTCCACTGAGACAGCCAGTCCTCAGTGGGGTATGTCTATAAATTAATATAGCTCTGGATTAATATTACAGACAAAAAGCTACATTAAAATAACATTATTAGGGTTGCAAAGTCAAGCCTGTGAAAGTTAAGAAATGTGGGAATTAAGGTTGCCTGTTCAACCTTAATTTGCCCCCTTCTGTGTATGCATTATGATACAGCCTTTAATTACATGATCACATTCTACTCAGCCTGAGGCAGACACCTGGCATAGAAAATTTCAGCCCAAATGGTTTGAAGTTTGGCAAAGTTATTATCAATTGAAAAAAACAGGATCTTGTAGGAAGTGTCTAGCAACTTTAACAAAAGGCTGTAGTTTGTGTTGATTTCCATTTATTTTACTGCATCCAAAATTTGTTTAACATAAAATATTCTGCAGGTAAGATCCATCTGTGTTGAAGACCCAGGAGGGCAGTATGTACCTCAAACTGTTTAAACACAGTAAGGATCTTCTCAACAAAAATCATCTATTGTTTAGACATTTAGTGCCAAAAAGATAAAACTGAAATAGGAATCCTACTGTTTTGGTGTCTTCTATATATATAAAAAAAACAAAGATGAAAAATAATCTCTGCAGGTAACAACCAAGTCACTCAGTCAAGGAAGCTGACTATTAGAAGGAGAAAAGCAGATTAATTTTCATGGTATCTTTTTAAGCACAGCAGAGGGTTTATTCAACCCACCCCTCTTTTCACCTCAGAGCTGCTTGGGAATTGTTGTGTTCATGAAGATCAATGCATGGCGCTCTAATCTGCATTCTTCTGTAGAATATAATTGTTCATTTACGCTTCATATAAAGTATGTTCCGATGTATAAAGATGTTTTGCACTGGTGGATGGTCCTTTCCCTCAAAAGTAGAAGTGAGTGCTTATTTCACAACACAGTAATGATCAGTTTATAGTTTATTGGAGTAGTGGCACAGTAATTACCAGGATCGTTTTGGAGTTTGGGTAAGAAGAGGCTCCATCTTGCTGTACCGAAAGCATGTTGCATTATCACATCGGGTGCAAGTGCTACTCTCCCAATTAGGTGAAGAGTTGGAAGAAATTTGGCGAGCAAGGGTTGACTCTGAATGAGATTTCAGAAAGTGTTGGGGAATATGAGGCTGAGGTACAGTGTTACATGATCCGGCTTTAGGGCTCCTAGGACTGGGTCAGATGTGCTGTGACCATCTGAAACAAAGCACTGGCCCAGTAAAACTTTACTCTGAAAGCTCAGATATCGTAAAAAAACATGTTGATGTTTGTCCTGGCAAGATTTATACTAGGTCTGTTATCACTGTCCTACTATGCCCAGCATAGAATCATGGAATCGTTTAGGTTGGATAAGACCTTTGTGGTCATCAAGTCCAACCGTTAACCCCAGTTCCAAGTCCATCACTAAACTATGTTGCTAAGCACCACATCTATGCGTTTTTAAATACCCCCAGGGGTGATGATTCCATCCCCTCCCAGGGCAGCCTGTTCCAATGCTTGACCACCCTTTCAGTGAAGAATTTTGTCGTAATAGCCAATCTAAACCTCTCCTGGCATTAGCAAACACAACATTCCATTCCTGGGGAAACAGAAATCCTTACAGCTGGGATACCCAGCCACTCTGATAGTTCTCAGCATCCCATTATAAGCTCAACAGTACCCAGGGAGGAGTTTGCAAGCCTGTTTATTCATTAAGCCAAAATGAACTGGTGAAATTTGGTAATACAGGTGTTAGTGTGGAGGAAACATTTTCTAATGGCTAGCATTACCCTGAGGTTCTTCAGCACACCACAGTACAGACTGCCTGCATCTCAAGAACCTCCTTCAAATCATTAACACCAGTAAACAAGAAGTTACTTACCCAAGGTCATATTGCACAATTACAGCAAAATCAGAAATAATAACTTGGTTTCTTGTCTTCTAGACCTCTATAATCTTCACTGCTTTGACAGTCTAGTGTTTATACTTAGCATATTGTCATTGTATTTTTCAATTCTTAGTGATCATCTTTCTATTTATTTTACGCAAGTATTATTTTTTTTTCCTGGGCTATTCTCACAAGCCAACGTTCTGTTTCCCTAATCACTTAGTAAAGCTTATTTTCGTGTAAATTAATTGTGTTCTGAATTCAGCACAAAATGCCATAGCTAAGATTAGCTCTAACCTTCAAAGTTCAAACCTTCAGACATCAGAGATGAGCCATCCATATGTAAGTCTTGTCTGTGTGTTTTTAAAAGTGGTAAAGAAAACGAAAAATAAGCACTGTCCTTCAAAGGGAACTGGCAAGCTGCCATCTTAATTTTTCAAGAAGAGGGCAGGTCAGGACAAGTCAATCAAAATCAGTCAGTTTCTTGGACAGCAGTTCAGGTACAGCAGTATAAAACCCCTTTCAGTGGAGGTCTATAACATTAATCAGAAACTGCAGGGTTGTCTTTTGTAGGACTTTGGGGACCAAATAAAGTTGGAGGTGGGTGCTTCTGCAGTGACATTTCTGCTTATGTTTCCCTTATCCTGTCCAGACAGAGATCCTAAGAGCAGAATTTCATTCTTTTTTTTCACATCACTGTAGGTTGTTCTTCACCACACTGAAATATTCTTTTGGCACTTTACATAGGAGGACACAAAGAACTCTGCAGAAACTGTAATTCCATAGTAACCATTGACTCTGTAATTACATGGTATGTACAGTTCAATGTAAATATGTGGGTAATACAAGCAATTTGTATTTTCTCAACTACATCATTAAGTCTTAAAATTGCAAACTACATGGAAATTAGGTTGAGAATAAAATGGATAACTTCACATACTATATTATTGCAGCATATTATCTCTAGAAGTCTGTCATTACTTTGTAGTTACATGCTATTTTTCAGATAATAACCAAGCGGTGGAAGTTTGTGGACTTGTCCAGCTCATAGCTGCACAGCCTAGCCATTAATTTGGGTTTAGGAAGTGGAGAATGTTGTCAACTTGGTCTTTTAGTCTCTTTTGTATAGGGAGGATGATTTTTTTTCTCTCTAGCAAACAATCTCACTGACTGGCAACCGTAGCTATTTTCTCTTTATTGCAAATATACGCAGTACACTTAAAGTGAGTGTTGTGTCTCTTGCCAAGAATAAGAACAGGCTCTAATGCTCACATGCAGGGTTTTCTTTTGCCTTTGGGCTCTCAAAGATACATGTCAGGTGTTATTTCACCAGCGAGACTCTCAGGCTTCACAGGTCTGTGCTGCACGCATTCTGAGCCTTTGCTGGAAGGGCATGGCCAGGCATTTTAAGGACATTTTGAGACTTTGTTCATTTGTGGCTGACTTCCAGAATGAGAAGCTCATTTACTTCGTGTACACTTACTGCTCTTTGGGGTCTTCTGATATTTTGACCTCTCCCTCTTACGCTTTTCTCTCTCCTTGTTGTCTTTGCCCTGTTGAGTGTGGCTTTAGGGTTAGCTTATTTATCCAGTATGAGTATGTAAATCTTTGTAGTCCTCTTAGTCTAACCCTCTGCACTTTGGCCCCTTTTTTTCTGTTGAAATTTTGAATGAAAGAAACACTGAATGAGTCTTTGAGCTTAGAAGCAACTGCTTTTATTTATTTATTTTTACACAAAGCATGCAGACATGAGAGTTGGAAAATGCCTCTAGTATGTGTCACATTTGTCTGTATTTTCTGTATTTTAAAATATATACATGTACATTTATATGCATGCAATCAAATCCAAGTAGTTTGTTGACTGTTTAGAAAAAGTCAGAAAAGATGGAAGTGTTTGACTTTAGTAGTCAAACTGGTAATCAGGGCACCAGTCCAGGGGCATGTGATATATTGAGAGAGGGCTGAAAAGTAACCATAAAATCTGAACTAGAAGACTGAGCTCCTCTCTGGAAGACAAAAAAGATGCAAGGACTTAGTAAAGTGCTGTAAGATAGATAATGATAGTCACCCATCAGTCTTTGAACTCTCCACAAAGAAGTCACAGCTGTTGCTCTTCTTCATGAGGAAACTTGATTTATTTATGTTCCTTTACCTTTACACCTGTATCTTCTGGGTTTTCTAGCCTTTTGTGGTAGATTTATTAGCTGCTGTGAAGCAAGAGGTAGACTTGCAGGGAGGGGGGTAAATGGAGGAGAACCAAGAAAAAACAGAAGGAAGACAGAACAGTGGGAGGGAGAGGGAGGAAGAAGATAAGAGATAGATGAATGACAACAAATGGAAGAGAAATGAGACAAGGGACATGATAGGGGAGAAAAAGACTGGAACAGAGCTTTTGAGAGTGCTTGTGAAACAGAGGTCTGGCGGAGGATTTCCAGCAGAAGTGGTGTAAATCAATGATGAGTAAATTAATAGGGCAATTGTGCAAATGAGACTCAGTCATTTAAGCCAAGTGTAATACATCATGGATGATTTAGAGAGAGTGTAACCCACAGGGCACACCTTTCAGTCTACTAAAGATCTAAGACAGGATGCTGACACGTCAGAAACTGGAGCAGATGAACAAAATTAGGGATGTACATTAAAAGGGAAGAGGTTGTAAGACAAACTCCAAATGCAGAGCAGCGTTAAATTCCATAATGCCAGAGTAATGTCTAAAGTAAAAACTTCCTGGTCCTTACAAGTCAGAGATAATTACCATGGTTTCCGATATGGTGTCCTGGAATTACTTCAATTACTGATGTGATTCCTAACTTCTATCAGAAGAATAAATATTCATCCAGCAATTTTTTTAACGTGTAAAATTCCTGTAGTTGCCACTGCAAGCATTTCAGCCACCTAACACTGAACTATCAATGTAGCTGAAGAGGGAATATTCTAAGGAATTTAAAGTGACCACCTGGTCACTGAGGGGCAGGCACCTGGTTTTGAACTTGCTATGTCCCATTCTGTGCCACTTTTCAGAGCATGTAAATGCGTTAGTGCACCAGAGAAGACAGGAGACGATTGGAATATGCTGTTGTCTCTCACTAGTATTACAGCTGTGCCCGGTGATCCTGGGGTTTGATGAAATTCCAAGAGTTCTAGGTTAACCCCATTTCCCCAGGATGTGTTTTGTTTCCAAGTCAGTTAACATGCTTTAGCCCACCTTTTTGAGATCATTTGCAAATCTTCTCCAACGCTGAGAATGGATTCCTCTGCAGTAGCTCTAAAATGGAGCAGACCCATTAGATCCTGTGCCCTTTAAATGCATCGGTTACTAACCTTTTGTGAAGGACCAAAATTAACAGACTGTTTAAATGAATTTCTGACAGTCATTCTGCCCTATTGGCTTTTTGAAAGCATTAGACAGAGTGCCAGGTGGCCCAGTTGATAAAATGTTTTCTTTCACTCTGTGACTCCTGTAAGTTTAACTCATTCCCCAAGGTCTTAAGAAAAATAAGTGTTTATCAAAGACTTTTTGTTTGTTTGATTTCACCATCTTTCCTCTCTTCTCCTTGAAATATTTAAGTAGAGTGTGAACTTGATTTTCATTTTACTCCGTAGAAAGTTAAATGCAACCCAGGCGTCTTGTTAAGGATAAATATTTTTCTAAAAGAAACAAAAGAAGTGATGAAAGATTAGGTGGAAAGGGAAACCTTAGCTGCTGATGGGGGACAGCTGGATTTTGTCAGTGATGTTAGTTCCTTCCTCTTTTGCTTGCTGCTCTTTCTCTGAGAAAAGCAGCATTTGTATCTGAAACTCATGCTGATAAAATAGCTCCTAACTTGACAGCATCCCTTTTGCAGCCTTAAAATTCCTTCCTGAAGTTCAAGTTAGTCTGAAATACTGCCTTGGAAACCTTGGGATGCAAGTATAAGGTTGTCTTCTTCAGGAGAGTACTCAGCAACTTGCTAATTTTTAGGTCAGATTGAAGTAAGTCTTCCATGAAAAAGTAATGTAAGGCATGGAACCTCTTTTATGTGCAGTTTCGTGGATGTAACAACATGGGAGCATGTCACACTTCTGAGAGGATCCTGACTCTCTGTTAAGGAAAGAAATCACGGAGCAGTTCAGTCACCTGCAGACAGAGTGGCATCCTGAGTGCCTGTCACTGGTGGAGCTTGGGCTTCTTTCTCAGAATGTTACAAACCCTCTTTCACTGGGGAGGACCGAAGTCCAGCAGACAGGTGACCTTTTCTAGGTCTCAGAGTTGTTTCTGTATTTTTCTCAACGAGAGTTTCAAAGGCATGGTGTTTCTCCATATCACATTGCATAGACTTCATACCACAACATAGATGTCGATTGCGGCTTACTGAAGCTCTTTAAAAATCCCATTATTATTATGTTAAAAAAGAAACAACACCCCCATTCTGTTAATCAAAACTGATCTTTATTAAACAAATACAGAATTTTTATTCCTTTTTTTCAGAATCAGGCTTCAAACTGGTGTCAGTTATGAAAGTTTCGTTAATTATAATTGAAGTTGTGTTTTATAATTGATTTCTAACATAACTACTGTAACACTTTAATGATGTCTAACAAAGATATTAAGGTTAATTTCTTTAGCAATAGGGGAAAAGATATATACATAGTAATATTGTTAATTATTATGCAGCCTGTCTGCACTCTCAGTTTCAGTCTCAATGGCTGCTTCCATGTTTTAGTGTGAGAGAGTCACCAGAAAGTGTGTCACTGGAGGATAGATGGTGGTATTTAACTTCTTGCTGAAGGATAACTCTTCATAACACGAGCATGGAAATAAAAAGCTTTTTCACAGTAAACTTAATATTTTTTGAGAGTATAGTTGGTCTGTTGAAGGGTTTATTCTATTTAACAAAGGAACAGAGATGGAGTGAGTAGGTAATCTCAAAAATTATCAAAGTTTTGAAAATGTTCCTGTTCCAAGCTGGCATGAAATCCAATCAGAACTTTTGAAATGTGTCTTCAGGAGCAACATCCAGAAAAATCAGGGCAAAAGTTGATTCTGTTCCCTGTTGTTTAGGAGATACAGGTAGCCTTGGAACTGGTTTGCTTTTTTTTTTTTTTTTTTTTTTGCTTTAAAGAAAGTGCATCAGCCACTAAGCTGAGAGGTGATTCTCAACCACTCCTTAATTACCACCAGAAATCTCTTCCCGGGCCTTTAAAATGTTTTCCAGGGAAATTCTGCTGAATCTGACACCTCTGTGAAGCAGATTTGTCTTAGTGAGTTGTTATTTCCTGGCAAAACCCCTGTTTTGTCAGAAAATTCTGCATCAGCCTCTAGAAAATCATAATAACACAATATAGTATAAATAGAAGGGAGGAACGAAGCATAAATACAGTTAGGTCTGCACTGATCTTTTCCACCCATTCTTAAATAATAAAGGAAGAGAAGGAAGAGGATAGTGGACAGATGGAATAACTGAAATAATCCTGCAGTGAGAAATTGTTCTGAATAATGCGTCCTTGGAGCAAACCTGGCTTGTGAGACCTTTCAGATTCCGCTTACCTGAATTCTGTTTTCACTGCTTCCTGCTGCTGTGCCTCTTACCAAGTGCAGAGCCCAAAGTTGGTGCGGTGGTCCTGGGTGAACGGCTTGTACTCGGGGGAAGGAACAACCTGAGCTTTAAACAGCTGCCCAGTGTGGTAGAGGCTTTTTGGACACTTGGCACAAATACTCAATAACTGTAGTAACTTCAGGTTCCCTATTGAAGTTTAGTGTCTTTGTAACACACTGGAAGGCTGTACTTAGTATTTACCAAGATTATGTCTGGATAAGGTCAATGGCTAATTGCTTCTTTTCAGTGGCTGATTCTTTTAGTCTTCATAGAGAAACTGTATGAGTCATTGAAATAATAATGTTGAATGTCTCTGTTAGTTGAAAGACAGTTTGTCAGGTTATAATAATGGAAGAAAATCAGTAATTAAATCTTGTTGCGTATATTTTGGGGTTTTTTGGTTGAAGAGTCCTGTTAGTAGTTTTTAGATACTATGATTTCTATAGTTAAGTCTTGCCATGAGGGGTCTGGTTGTGCTCCCCTGGCCGACGTTTGGCGGGATGTTGGAGGAGTTTGGAGCCCTCCATCCCATACTCCTTTCTCGTGTGAGGGCTGGGCTGGGGTTAGCCATTGGCTTTGGGTCTCTAGAAACATATCTCACATGTAGATCTGCATTTTGGTTGAAGTTAATGTTACTTCCTCAGCTTTCCCCAGCATCTCTTGGATGTTTCCTAGAAAACCACTCAAGGCTTGAGTTCTCTTTGCTTTGTGATTTACCTTTTCTGGCACATAGAGCAAGCTCACAGCACAGGCACAGATACGTTTTTTTCCAGGATCCTGAGTTGCCTTGCTACTTAGTGGAGAGAGAAAGCAAAAGAGTTTACAGATTGAGCCAGTGTGACAAACCTGCATACATGCTTTGCCTGTCTCCCAACACTCTGGAGCACTCTTTAATGTTTCATGAAAACCTGAAGTCTCCACATCCCTTCTGGAGCTACTGGCTTTTCTCCAGGATCGTATGGCTTGTGTCTCCTTGTAGATGGATATGCTTTAATTTTTGGATGGCTCAACACCAAATCAAGTTCTCCCTGTCGCTAAAACATGCTCCTTAGCTACATGTTTTGTAAGCTGTACCTTGAGTCTCTTCATGGTGACCTCCTGCTAGCATCATGGTCTTTTGCTTTGTTGTGGGTAATTTTTCACTGCGTCATAGGTCCTTCCTGTTCATATTGATTTCCCAGCCTTGGCACCCACTGTAGCATACCCATGCTTAGTCACTGAGAATGCACACACCTCACTGTAATCTGATGAGCACATGAAAGAAGCTTTGACAGCCCTTTGTGCCCTTTGTGGACATGAACATTCACAAAGGAACATTTTTTAAAATTGGCAGCAGGTACAAGAGTAATATTACATACTCCTAACCACAGTTTGAGTTCAGATTCTGAACTGACAGATCAGGAGACACTGGAAAGAAATAAATGGCAGATGCTGGCTGACACACAGAGTTTTGCAGCATAAAACACTGAACTTGGTTTCTAATGCTGCAGAAGTAAATGAGGAGAAAATCAGCAATATACTGTGGAAGTTCAGTAAAGCTTTATAAAGTTTAACAAAGAGTCACAGTCTTCATGTAGAACACTTGTAGAATTCCACCCCTAAGTTACAGTTTTCTGAAATGCTGTAGGATGATTTGTATTCATAGGAAGCGTTGGGTTCATGCATGATCTGCTGTAATATTAAATCATGAAAATCTTTTTTTCAGTCAATTTCTAGTTATTTTCTCTTTCTTCAGTGTTCAAACAATGGTCATGCCCTGCTTAATTAAAATGGCAGCTTAGCAACTACTTTGAAGAGACTCCTAATATAAAACATAAGAGTAAAATACAAGCTTCCAAAACATAATTAACTTCCTTAGTTAGGCCCCTCTTTGAGCAGTAGTTGTGTAAGACAGACCTTATCAGTCTGCCAGACTGCTTAACAGATACAGCCTTTTCATTTTTGTAGATAAGATTTAAAAGTATTGTTCATTCTAAGTAAAATAAACAAGTGTTTACTCAGTGCTCTAAGCTACCTGAAAATAGGATTTATAGTTCTATATAATTGCATTTTCTTTGTGTTTGCATAGAAGTCATAGCATAGCTGGAAGATGATGGCAATTATAATTTATTATGCTGTAATTGTTACCTAAATGTTTTTGAATAAGCAAAAATCACATCTGTTTAGGAATAAGTTGCACAGCAAGAGAATTCCCTTTGAAATGAATGCTGTGTTCTCAAATTCTGTAACTGTACACATAAAACAACATATTTATTTCCCCACTGAGTCCATTACATTCCCAAGTCAAACTGCATCCTCTCTTCCCTTCCCATATTAAACCCTTTGATTTAATGGAGGTTTTAACTACTGGTTCTTTAGGGAATTTTCAGTAGGCTTTGCACAGATTAGGTTATTGGAAAGTATAGTTATTTGCTTGTAAAGTGGCAGTTCTGTGTCAAAATTGATTTTCTCTGGTGCTGCAGTAGTAAAACAGATAAGCTTCTGCTTTGCATCCAAAATACACTGATATTCCTGCCATGATACTTCCCTTCTGCTTCCTACCCAAGCTCTGTTATAGGCTGGCTTTGAAATAAAGCGGACACAGTGATATGCTGCACAGGATGCCTTTGGATCAATCATTAATATTTACATGAATCTTTTGCTTTGTATTAATGTACCCTTACCAGTGATGGCCAGTTGTTTAGAGGGAAAAAAAAAAAAAAGTATCTGTGCTGGGAGTTGTTGAGCAGTTCAGCTAAGGGCTTGAACACTTTGTCAGCCTCTCAAAGCAGTTGGAGTTGCAGATGTTAAGCGTCCAGCAGGAATAAGTCACATGTGCTGTTTCCCATACTGCTATATTCAGAAAGTGAAGTGTTGTAGAAAGTACAGACAGACAAACAAGTGAATAAATAACAAATACATCTAGTATGACCTCTGCCTGAGCGCCGTCAACAGGTTTCCTACCTGGTTTTCTTGGCCAGCTTTCATAGCTAGGCTGGGTGTTTCTCAGTTTGTCTGTCACATCTCCATTCCTTTGCAGGTTGGACGCCTGCTATAGGGAGAGTGCTTGTAAACTAAACTTCAATAAAATGTGTTAGCACACATTAACCAATTCAGCCTGGAACTTCTGAAACTTCAGTAGGTCTGGTGCAGATTTAGTAGTAGTCGTGTAGTAGGGAATGCCAGTAATGCCTGATTTTTCAGAGTTTTTCAAACCTGGTTTAACATAAATTTCCAGTTCAGTTCTTCATTTATTCAGTAATGGTATGTCCATCTGTATTGCTCATGCTGTTAACAGAATTGTTGTCGCAAGCTCTCGAGAGATTAATGTATTTACTGACTTCTGTGAAACATTGCACCAATCAATGTTAACAGTCTTTGACAGAGACATAAAGGATCTATTAAATTAGATCTGGTTTCCTATTAAATTACTACGCATAAAAAGCTAGACTCACCTTATCTGTGGCAGAAATGAATGCCTGCTATTAAAGCCTTTAAAGAAAGTTTTCAAGAACACAGTCCAGCAAAGCAGTGAGATAATTAGAAGGGAACAGTAATCTGTTGACATCCAGCAGTGACTACAGTAAGAGCCGTGTAGGGAAATGGAAGTTTTTCTATATTGCAGACATGAAGGCATTCCCATCCCCACCAATCAACTCCCCTCCATGCACACTTCTCTTTACTAATTATATCAGAGACATATAAAATTAAACTATTAAGGCAATTAAGAAATTCTTTGTTTCATCAGTCAGTTGAATATAAATCTGTCCTCCATCTTTCTGCTAAAGGGCTGATTGCATGGAGTGTTATGTCTTGAAGTACATGTTGGCTGGTTAAGAAAGACAGCAAAATCCTAGAATCCTAGAATAGTTTGGGTTGGAAGGGGCCCTTAAACGTCATCTACTTTCAACTGCCTTGCCATGAGCAGTGACATTATCAACTAGATCAGGTTGCTCAGAGCTCCCTCCAGCCTGAACTTGAATGTTTCCAGGGATAGGGCATCTACCACCTGTTTGGGCAAGCTGTGCCAGTGTTTCACCACCCTCATTGTGAAAAACTTCTTCCTTAATATACCCAAAGTAATTGGGTTCAAATAAAATAGCAAGATAACGTTTTTTTTTTTTTCACTGTGTTGCTTCTCTTCCCCATGCTATTCACATGTAACTGCCACTTTTTAACCAGCATAGGCTGTGGTCTCTCATTTACCCATAGTCCCAAATTCCTCTTACTTTCACAGTTAGACAAGCTATGTTAACTTCATTCCCGTGACCATTCATGAGTTAAACACCCTCATGAATTTGTGATAAATCAAACAGATGCCTGGTGACTTCATAAGGAGTTACCCCAAATAGTGAATGAAAGACTTGAGTCAATAAGGTTTTAATATCTCTGTTTTATCTCTTTTGGAAGAAAGAGAAGGACAGAAAGTGGCAGAGAGTAGCTTTATAGTTTGTACGCTGAATTTATGGTCTCCTGTTAATAAAACATGCATCCTGGTGCATCTTCATAGTTGTTTTGGTCCTGGGGTTTGATTTCACGGTACATTGGAACGCCACACAAATATCCCTGCACGGGCCCCCTGATGAGCTCGTTTCGGAGTGGGAAGCAGTGCTGCAGCACCGTCTCTGTCTTAACCTGGGTGCGGTACTGCACTAGTGCAGCCCTGTTCCTTCCAGTGCAGAAGCCTGTTGCAGCAGGACACCACGTTGTGCCAGCCCCCATGGTTCATCATGCTCCAGACTTGCTCTGGGATCTTTCACTTGGAACTCGTGCACAGGATCTCCGGGCTCATAACCTCCATGTCTGATAAAGGGAATGAATTTTCTTTAGCAACGGGAAGATTAACAGTGTGATTCTTGTGTACATGTGACCTGTTGGCACTCAATTGTCCTGGCCAAAATCAAGTTAAGGCACCTAGTTTCTGTGCCCTTCTACAAAGCCCTGGCACATCTTGGTTGAATCTTTGAGGTGTCACTGAGAAGTGCACAGGACTGATGGGGGTCTCTGGCTCTCTGGTGGTACATTCAGTTGCCTGAGAGAAAGTTGCGGGGGGTGGGGGGTGGTGGTGGTGTTTGGTTTTTTTTATATTCAGTTGATTATTTGAGCACACCTAATTGTCCTTAGGAAGAAAAGGTCTCAGCACACACAAGGTGATGTATTGGCACTGCAGTAACTTACATTGTGATCCACGTCTTGATGCTACACAATTTTATACCCACACATTCTGCTATCAATACAAGGTGGTGGATATGTAAGCAAATCTGTTTCCTACTTATTAAATCTGGCTTCAAGAGGCAACAATACTGTTAACACTGTTAGTATTTACTTCATGTTCTAATAGCGTGCTGGTACTCGTGCTACTAGAAGAGTTCAAGTGCCCTTAAAAAATAGAAGCTTTACTTGATAGCAAATAAAATTGAGCACTTGATATTAATGGTCTTCTAATTAATGGTAGAGGAAACGTCTCAGTATATTCACCTTCATATGTATCTTTTTGGATACTTAAAGAAGTGGATTGACCATTGCATCTTCAAAGTGTCATTTCAAAGGTAAAAGAGAGTGAGTTCCCCTCAGTGTCGATACTTTGAATGGTCTTATCCCATAGGACATTTTGACTCTTTGCCGGAGTATTGTTATACCAGCTTTCCTAAATGTCAGCACTGGGCCAGACACAGAGTGGCTGAAGCCAATGGCTGTGGATCTTCCCAGGTGTTTCCATCAGGACTGTCTGGATGGCATGTGAAGGGGCGTGCGTGTAGCCTGTTTTGTCTTTCGGCCTGCTGACAGCCTGAACACAAACATTAGTGGAGATGGTTTGTATGCTGCCCAAGGGTGTCACACAAGTGCTCTCTACACATAAAGAAGTTGTGGAATTTCATTAATTCATTCATCAATACAAGCCATTAAAAGAAACTGTCTTGTTAACTGGTATCTTGGATACTAATCGGCAGCTTCTACTAGACATCAGCCTGCTGATACTGTCAGTGTCACAAAGGGTAATGACCTGCAGTGCTGGGTGGCATAAATGCAGTCAGGCAGCCCTCAGGAATAAACTAGTGTGAGACCCTTCATTGTAGTCAGAGGCATTTTGGAAGGGGAAACACAAGGCAGAGGGGACAAGGCAGTTAATACAGGAACAAAAACGGTTTCTGTATTGTACTACATAGAGGAATTTCAGTTTACCTAAATCCACAATGTATCTAAACTCCACTGCACACACACACACATACACGTGTGTGCACATCAAATCTTGAAGGCAGCGAACAAATTAAATTTGAACCCAGAAAATAAGAGACAGGGGCAAGAGATGGTTGCAGGGTAACAGAATTCTCTGGGGAAATGGGGTAACAAATACACCATGAACAACTTCAGATGCTGGAACTGTAGGTGACCAAAGTGAGTTCAGTTTGTTATACTGTGATCAGGCTGCAAATGTTGAAATACACGTGGAAATTCTTGCCCTTGCCTATGACAGATGTAGCTGGGAGGCCTAGTAAAGCTGCAGGTGGGACAAAAACCAGTATTCAAATCCACACGCAGTAATCTGCCAGGTTTTTCAGTCAATGACGGGTGCTCTGCAAGGTCAAGCGTTTTATACCATTATAAATAATCCAGAGTTGTTATCTACATCTCTCTACAAACAAAGAACACAGTCACCAGTATTTATTTTGCGTGAAAGTAGAGTACAGAAATTTTACATCATCTAAGGTATGTTGGGGATTTTGCAAACTGAGTCAAAGTCTACCATGGTTTGTATTAGCAATCAGTGGAGCTTGTTTTGTTCACAGTCCTTGTGCAGTCATGTGAAGGCAAGACATACCAATACCTAGTTTGCAGATTGTTTCTTTCTCCTGTCCTTTTATTTTTTAATGCAGTTTAGGTTTTGTGCAGCAAATAAAATTTCAATTATACAAATAATTCAGAATCATGTCCAAAGAAATTAAAAAAAGGTTTTCACTAATTTAATTCTTGCTTTACACCTTCTAAGTTTTATTGTTGTTGAAGAGTTAACATTTGCAGTATTTCAGCTTGTTCTATTGTTTACACATGTACTGCTAGACCTCTGTGAAATATTCTTATCACAGGAAAGAGCAACAGTGATAACATTTGAATTTTGAATTTGTGATAACAGTTGAATGCTGTGGGTAAAAGTTAACTAGTGAGCTGGGTGAAAGTTATTCCAAATCAACATCATGAACTAATTTAGTCTAACTTTTCCTTGCACACTAGTGCAAATTAAGTCTTCTATATATGCTGACTCTTCTTACCATCCTTTGGCCGCCTACCTGGCATTACTTGATTGCATTTCCATAGTAGAACTGCCAAGTTTGGTTGGTGCTGTACTTGGAGAGGTACAGGCAGGCATTTAACTGAGACCTCCAAAAACATATCAACATGGTGGTCTTGACTAGAAGTCTAAAATAGAAATAGAGAGCAATCTGTAATGTATCCCTCAAGCCACCCTGTTTGTTGCTTTTCTACCACTGTACACCTCAGCAGTTAGTTCATTTTGAAGAATATTGCTGCTTATGAATGCCACTCTACGCGCGCTTCCTGCTTGCTTAATTTCTTGTTGGTTCTCTTCTAAAATGTTTGTTTCACAGTGGTGAACCTCAGGCACCAGGGACTCCTTCCCATGATTTTTCTTGGGGCTTATAGCAGGCAGTTAATCAGCCCGTGCACTTTTTCATGTCTGTTCCATTGTAGGATCAGTTGAGTGGGATTTGTTGACTCTTCCTCCACCTCTAATACTGGATAAAATCTTTGTCCCAGGAAGAATCTCCTGTAGCTTCTATTTATGCTCTTACTACTGCCACGTGCTTGCAATTGTGCACAATGCTTGGACCCCCTTCAACCCTTTTCCTCCCCCCCTCTTTTTTGAATTACTAGCGGGTGACAAATAGCTACTGCTTTCCACTCCATTTCGCCAGGCACAGCTTCTTTCCTGTCCTCATGAGGTTTCTGACCTTTCAGTCGATGCCTTTTGCAGCCCCCCAGGGGCCTCCAGGGAGCTGTAATGGACTCACGTTAATTGCCTGTTGAAGGACAGAAGCAGTTCCTAGCAGGATGATTGGTGATCCCCCTGTGAGTACAGCTGTCCTGGTCAGTGAAAAGATTGATCTGACACACACACACATTTCGGCTCACTGCTCAGTGTGTCTCACAGAGCATGCACATAATCACTGCTCTGGCTTTAGTGGTTTCCTGTCTGCCCACACGGCACTGTGGGTCTATTTGCTAGTGCTGTGACTCAGAGGAGTGAGCGAGCAAGAGACTATCCATTCTAATCCCCTTGTGGGTTACGGTAGTTTAGATAGAAGATACCCCACAGACTGCAGGATAATCCAAAGATTTATAAAGTCAGTCTTGTGGGTTGGTTTTCTTTCTTTTTTTTTTTTTTCTTTTCATTGCTCTCAGTGGAAGCAACCCTTCCATTCTGGCTTAAACATGTTTTAATGTGGTTTAAAATGCAAGTGATGCACTTTTTAAAGTATACATGCATGCATTCAGGAAAAAAAAAAAACAAAACCAAAACCCACCCAAAACTCCCATGTGCGCTAAAGTCCAAACACATCTTTAAAATGAAGAAATAGGAGGCATTTCTTTTACTCTTCTTGCTTCTGTTCTTTTGCAGCTGGGTAAACCATTATGTTCTCATTAGAGTTGAGTATGGGTCAGTTTGCAGAGCTCTGTACAAATATTATTTTTTCCCACTTTTGCTTTGTATACATTCAACCTGTGTTGCGCTTCAAGCTCCAAATCTGAAAGAGAAACTCAGCCAAAGTCAGCAAACATGCTTTGATAGCTGAGGTCAAAACTTTGCAGTATTATCAGCCTATGTGTGTTTTCTATCTGAAAATATTAATCAGGTCAAATCTACATGTTCCTTGGCACATGTTCAAAAAAAGACATTTTCAACCTGTCCCATGTCTTATCATTTGTAACAATGGTTTTTCACAGATCTGATCACCACACAAATAAGCCTCTCCTGAAGTAAATCCCCAGTAAAGTTTAAAAGGATTGACTTTACTACTACTTTGAAAGATTCTTTTCTTAGTTGCTTCATTCTCTCAGCTCCATGTTTCACATTAATCTGAAATCAGATGGCCCCTGCATACAACCACCTGTGAACTTTGAGCTGTACAAAATCTGGTACAGAATCTCAGTTTTTCAGATAGCGCTTGTGTTCTTTAAGGCTTAGTCTGAAACCTCTTGTCTAAATGTTTCCCATCATTGGAATGCACGATGCCCAAATACAAGGGTCTTACCATGTGCAAGCTGTTTGTTTTAATAGGTGTTAAAAAATCTCGCAGAGAAATAAACTATGTCTTACAAGCAGGCTAAAATTAATCTGTGACAAAATTTAGCAACTATATGCCTCTTGCATTTTAGTAAATGTTCTGCTTTTCTGAAGTATAAACTGGTGAATGAGTTCAGTGAGAATTCTAGAGATGATGAAAAACGGTAATGATGAGGCAGTTAGTTTGCCATCCTTTGGGGTCCTAGAGACATCCATCCAGGCCAGGGAAATACTGTTTTTCCAAGAAGTTGCTGTATTGCAAGTGTCAATCAAAATTGTGTATTTCTGTTGAGAACATTCTGCTCCAGGAATACTTTATTTACAAGTGGAGGAAGCTTAGAGAACACCTACCCCTGGCTATTGCTGGGTACTCTTAAGTGTACTAAAGACAGGCTTTGCTGTGGGTTTTCTGTCCTTGTTACTGTAGCCATACTTTTTAGCTATTATTTTAGTGCTGCTTTACATGTTTAATATAGGTATGCGTGTGATCTCAGACTAGATTCAGAGTTCAATAGATGAAAATTTCAGGGCTTTTTAAGCTAGCCTACAAGCCAATTAAATACTTTTTGCCTGAGAAAGAATGTGACTTTTTCTGATTCAGCCCCAAACCCTTCCCAGCAAGGGTAAGTAAAATGAATGCTTGGAACAGCAGAGGAAATAAGATGGGAAGAAGTATTTCTGTTTGCAAGCTGTGTAGCAGTGCCCAGTAGTTAAAGATGGAATGGCTGGAAACTAGCCAGGAGTCCAAACAAAAGCATCTTAAGAGGTCTAGAATAGCTCCAGTGTAATCGAATTTTAGACAGATTCCAGTATAGGAATGAAGCCTCCTTGTGTCCCATATTTGTTATTGTGGGTGGTTTTAACAAAAGCATTACACCAAAATGTAAACTCTGTTGTCATTTTTACTAGAGGGTTGCTAGTGAGATGGGGAAAGCTGTGTTATAGGAAGACCATGTCGTCAGAGAAGTCTTAAGTGTAGAAAACTTGTGGAGATCCAGCATACCAAAATAGGTAAATAACACCCAAATGTAACAGAAAAGATGAGACTAGATAAGAAATTAAATATCTCAGAGAGTTGAATTTATGTTAAAAAAATTGTATTATGTTTATATCCTTTATGAGAACTTGATAATGCTACTTAAAAGAATCATATTGCAAGTACAATGAAAATTTCTGTCTGTACTCTGAACGTAATGGGAAAACTAACATTTCAACCAGCTCTTTTACTCATACAGTTATTATACAATAATGATCAAAAATACTGTAACACCTTTAACATTCAGAAAACACATGAGAAGAGGTAACTCTGATCTGGTGGGCCAAGGTTTATAGAAGATGTAAAATGGGAATCTAGATTTGAGGATAAGAGTATTTTGGAGTATAAGCTTAAAACCAGGCAGGAATGTGTTCAGCCTTGGGACAACAGCATTCAGCTAGACTGTTTACTTAATGAGACAAGTAGAGAATTAAACGCTGCTTTTTTGAGGGTAAGATCCTGGTGCCACTGCTCTGTGTGGACCTTTCATTGCTGCCGGCAGCACAGAGGTCTTGCTTTGGGAGAAAGTATTTTCCAAAAAGGGCATCTTGTTGGTGTGAACGTCCCTCTGGTTACCCAGGGCTTTGAGGCAGATGCACAGGAAAAGTGCATCCCCTGCGAGGTCCAGCTGTAAGAGCTACCTACTCTCTTCAGCCTCTGCTTTCACTGCAACCTTTTCCTCTTTGTCTTTTTTCCTGCTTACAGTATTTTTGATTCCAGAAGCTTCTCTCCCTTGAGCACGGTGTTCAAATAACTAGCCAGCAATGTAAAATTCATTAACAAAATTTTGAACAACTACAAAGGCTTGTAGACCTTGGTTATTGGCTTTTAAAAATATTTTATATGTCTACATACAGTAGAGTTCCAATACTGTAAAATATCATTGTCTGTTTTCTTCCAGAGGAATTCTTGCTTTCTGGGATAGGTATTATCAGTGCTTTTAGTTTTTTCAGTAACTATATGCCTGAAGGATAAATACAGAAACCAAATATGGCAGACATAATACCATTTAGGCGTTCATTTTTAGCTTGGTGTAGGAGAATTAATTTGGCTTCAAGACCCATGGTTCTCATGAAGTTTAATGGGAATTGCAAAAGTGATCCTCCTATCCACCATGCTGAAAGCGTACACCTTTAACTGCCTCATTTATACTTAATAAACAAGTGATTGTATGTTAATACTAAATGACTCTTGGAGTATAGGAAATATGCAAGGCATATGTACCAAACTGAAAAAACTCTCACGAGAAATGTTACCTGGCAGCTGTGATAAAGCAAAGATTAATTTCACATGATTAGGCTAACGTATGAGGAATTGAATTCGTGACAACTTGAACCAGGGTTTGTTCAGCTCTCTGGAAAGACTCACAAAGTCTGGAGTGGGCCCTGGATCAAATTCCAAAGAGTCTGAGATTACAGGACAACCTCAGAGAGCAATAACAATTAAGAGAGTGTTTGTTACTCAGCTATAGGCTGTCTGGTAGTTAGTTGTCATTAGCACTCCTGAACAGTTTGGTGTGAAGAGTTCAGTGGTGAAATTGCAACGTTTGAACTGTGTGACCCTAGCCATGTCTCTCCTTCAATGACTGGGAAGATGACATACTCCTCTGCCTGTTTCAGTTCTCATGATCAGGATTTGGCCCAACAGGTTTGGAAATAGGTTGGTAATTAATATTGCCAGGGAATTTCGGGGGTGGCGGTGGGGGTGGGGGGTGAGTGGACGTGGGAGGTCAGTAGCCATGGAAAGAAAATGTCTGTCATCATTCACAGATTCTCTACTTAGCTGCTTTGAATGACACCAGGTATTTCTTCATTCCTGAAATTACTGCCCCGAAAGCATAATTCTGCAGATGGTGCAGCATCAGAGATAATTGGCTGGCATTGCTAAGTCCAATCAAAATAACTATTGAGAGAGGTGTGTTGTGCACCGATGTTTTTCACTGGAAAGCAAACATGTTTAATATTGCATCTCAAATATTACCTACATTGAGAAAAAGAAGTGACAAGAAAATCTGCATTTTTGATTATAAAAAATAGAGTAACATTTTCCTTGTTTAGTGGAGAAAGCCCAGAAGTCCTGACCCAACCATTCTCTGGAGGTTGGCTGCAGATCAGTATCAAAATTTAGCAGCTTGCATCCTTTTCCAGTTCTTTTTTTAACACACGAATGTGATTTTGCTCCTTGGCCAGCTGCAGCTCCAAGCACTGAAATTAAACTTAACATGTTTTATAAAATGAATGGAAGGCCAGACAAGAGAGTTTTGTTTCCAAGGATCACATAGCCCCTTTCTGGGATTACAGAAACTCTCATTCTATTAGAATTTGGCAACAATGCTTGAACTGCACAAACATGATGTCTCATTTGTTTGCCAACTGGTGGAAGACACTCGGAGCCGGCTTCTCCATTTACAGCCTGCTCTGGAGCCTGTTGGAGTCAGCCACCAGACTTCCACTGACTTCTTCGAAGCGATGCTATGCATAGTCTCCCCATCCGGGGTTGTACCGTCCTGCGGTTGCTGTAAGATCAGCCTGCTTCTGAGAATGAAGTCCCATGCAGGCTTGGTCAAGAGAGAGTGATAATTAAAGCCAGTTGAGTCAAAGCTGGACCACGTTTTTCTTGTCTGGTAACAAACTCTTTGTTGTAAGTGATTTAGCTACCCATACGTCCCACCATCTCTTTGCAGATGACATGCTAACAAATGTGTTAGCTTATTACTTTGTCATTGTAAGTTATTCTGTGAAGGGCTTTTAAGAACATATTTAAGCCTTTGTGTTGTTCACAGACTGCTCAGAATATGCATTGTTCTGAATATTTCTTATTCGTGACCTGCCACGTAATACCCTTTCTAGTATCTAAGCAGATGACTCATAGATACACTTCACAGATGTTGACCACCATCTTGAAAGATGTTGCTGAATACATAGAAAAGTACACTTTTCTATAGCCACCTTGGGAACTTTTTTCTGTTAATACTGCCGTGAAAAAATTCTATGAGTTTTTTAGGAACATCATTTATTCAAATGTATTTTGAAATCATCAAACGGTTTCATTTGCAGCATTTGTCTGGAACTGAGTCAGATTCTTCCCCAGTAATAATGTTTAGCTGATGGTGGTGACTAGATAATATTTTGGTCAGGGATGTGAGATGACTTATGTGTTACTCCACAAGTGTGTTATATTCAGTCATGCTGTAAGTGCGAGTGTGCAATACTGGCTTTTTCGTAAATGCTTTCCAAGTACTTGTTCATTTTCAGATGAAACTTGTCTAATGGCTGATTAGCAAGTGTTCAAAAATAGCAAGTTCAGAGGTTGATAACAAATAGTTTGATGAAAAATATCTTGCTGTTAGAAAGTGGCTAATACGTGTTATTGAGTCTACTTACTTTGTGCAAGAGGCTGTATAAACTGGTGAAAATGTAAGGATGTCTGCCCATTTTTCACTCCTTAGTGTAATGGATTTGTGGAAAAGGTGGTGTGGGTGTAGTTTCCCAGCATTGTTCTGAAATTATGGAGGTTTTCACCTATCTTGAACAAGAAAACTGCCAAGGATTCATCAGTGCTGCCTGTCCCTATTTCAGACCATAAATGCCAAGCTTATACACTAAATACCTGAGATATTTTCCTAATGAGTTCTCCAGACTCCATGAATACTTCGAATATGGTAGGAATGGACTGGACAAAAATAAGCATAGTTACTCTGTGGTTGCTATTGATAAATTATTGCAACCCTCACTGAAGAATTGATTACTGTGTACTACTTAAAACTATTTCATAAAACTATATTCAATCAGATATCGCATATTTTAAATGTAGTGAGAAGTATCTTTCCTCCCTTTCCCAACCACTTCTTGCCTTTCTAAAATGCTTCCCCAAAAATGCTAGTCTTTGACTTCTGAGTTTCTTTTCAAGCTGTCAGGCTGAAGAACACATTCTGAATAACATCAGTTGTTTCTGGTGTATAATAATGTGCAATAAGAGCTGTATAATAGTGGAGGTGCATCTGGTTTTTTTTCTCTTTGATATTCCAAACACTAACACCCCATCTCAACAGCACGCTGTAAGTAGCTCGGAAGCCAAATGGTGAGCTCGAAAGAAGATGGTCTCCCTCAGTTTGCAAAGCACCCAGGGCAGCTATTGATTCCTTCCAGTAAATCCCAGCTCTCATCATCTTTGCAAGTGGGAAGGGCTCACTGGAAGGTTCCAGCTTGCATTGCATTTTAATAGCAGATGGTTACCCGATTACCATTCTGCTTGCATCCTTTTTCTGGTCGACTTTGTGATGTTGCCCTTTTGTGGACAATAGGGTCACGGCTTGTCAGTGCACTTGGTTTTCAGGATTGCTGTTGGTCTGAGGGGTTTTTTTATTTTGTTTTGTTTTCCTTGTCATGCAAGAAGGCCGTGATATTTCTGTATCTGGCAGCGTGTCTGCATGAGACAAGGCAGAGTGAGCGAGGCTTGATGTGTGAGTGACAGATCCCTAGGTGATGCCGCTGGGAAGCTCTTGATCTGACTGGTTTGAAGTTGAAAGCTCACTAGGTCACACTGAAAATGGTTGCCACTGGGCATTTCTTTCATCCTTGTTTATTTATTTTTTCCTTCCCTTTCCTGAAGTTTTTACACTCAGAAAGGGGTTTTGTTGTTGTTCCTCATGTTCCTTGTTGCTGGTAGGCTGGATTATAACATTTAACTACACTTAATTGCTGTTGTGTCTTCTCGTACTTTATTGTTTTACTTAAGTGGGCAGAGGAAGGAAAGGGGAGCCTCATGCCTTGGAGCTTGGCACCTGTGCCAGGGACTATCCAGATACAAAATGACCATTTTAAGTAAGCACCAGGTGTTTTTAAAGACACAGTCTGTTTATTATTTAGCAACCTGCTGTTCAAAGGTTCTGGCACTTGCCAGCCAGATCAAAACAGAGGAGCCAGGTGGCAATTCTATGACGTTTTTCTCTCCATACCTGCAGCATGTCCTTAACTATAGCAGGCATAAAGAACAAGGCATAAATTAACCTGAAAAGACAAGGTGGTACTAGAAGAACCTCTGATCCTTTTGTAAATGCCCTATTGGCAAAGCTAGAATCACCACTCTGACAAGAGCCAGGCGAGGATTTCCTCCCCTGTGAACATTGCTAACAATTTGTCACATTGCACGGAGGTTCTTGTTGCAGTAGCGTACGGAGAGTCAAAAGCCAAAGCCCCATGTTGTGCACCCTGCAAAAGGGTCATCTGGCACAGAGAGGGGATTAGGGAGCCGAAACCAGTGCAACGGGCTCTCAAGTAGGATAATAAAAATCCAGGCACAGGCAGTATATTCAGGGGCTCACAGCAATTTAGGAAGGTTATTAGTGAGGTATTGCAAGTAGACGTATTGCATGGTCCATCTGCCTCCATATGGCCCTGGGTACCCAGTGCACTAGTAGCTACCCATTAATTAGGACTGCCATAATACCACTTCATTTTTGCTGAAGTTCCTAATCGTTATCTGACAGCTTCTCTCCAGGGATTAAAAGGGCCCAAATTCAGCGTTAGGTCACCTGACCTAATGAGTCACTAACTACAGTGAATTTCTCATGTTTACATTGGAGTACTTGAGAGCTGAATATGAACAAATAACCTCAAACCAGTTCGAGTGGGCCTCTGGCATTTAGAAGGAGAAGCTGTACAGTGGACTTTATTAAATCACTGATCTATTGGGTTACTCAAGGCAGAGAAAGCAGGTCTCACTTTAAACTCGTATATTGTACCTTGCAATAATTGGTCGTACATGTGACTGAAGTGAAGTACAAATGTAAGACCTTTGGTCGCTCAAGAAGAAAATGCTGACCCTTGCAGGTTTGTGCTCTGCATACTAGATGGAAATGAGGACTTGTGACATCTGATATAGTTCCTGCTCGCTGCGTTTCATCATCGTCCAGGCTTGGACTGTAATAGTGGTAATCTGCTGTATTTCTGCTTCTCAAAGCAACCTTGAAAACAACAAGATTTTGGAAACAGTGCCTGATATGCCATCTCAGCTGAAGGTAGAACTGATGACACCACCACAAGCTATGTGGGAAGCAGAACTTGGAGAGGAGGCACTTGACAATTCAGGAGTAGCAGGTTGAGACTGCTATTGTCTTTCTCTTCGCTGTGAAAACTTTGGAAATTTATCAACGAATTTCCTTGCGTGCTTACCTACATCAAAAGTGCAGACCGAACAGTGGTAAACAAAAAAGGTAACCATCACACTTTAGCCCTCCTCAATAATTTTCGTTCAGCTTTGAAACAGTAGGAGGTTCATCACAGTACAATAGGATGTAGTAGTTGCTAATTTAGGAATGTATTTGAGTGTGCCCTTTCAAGTTGTAGCTGATTAAGCAGTTACTTAACATGTCTTTCTCAACTGAAAGGAGTTGGAATAAATTCTCAGCACAGGTAAATCTGTGATATAATCCAGGGTAATTTCTTGGAGGTGAAGATTTTGCCCACTGGTCTTGGGCACAGGTGGCATATTTAGCTCTAAGGACACGTCCAACATTTCTGGAGTAAATCACTTCCTAAGCAGGCCATAGCACACTGATGAGAGCGGAAGTGAGCAAAAAGGAACAGTTCTAAAGAATATCACAAATTTATGTTTCATGCAACCAGGCACCGTGATGATTTGCTGGAGTTAATGAAAAAAAGAAACCTGTTTACATTTCTGCTCAGTATATTCACCTGTCCCCCTTTGTTAAAAAAAATAAAGAGCCAATCCAAAATGGGATCATTATCTTTAGTGGATGCACTTCACATCACTGAAAACAATTTCAGCTTAGTTAAATAACATGCAGCCTCAAGATTAAAGCTGTCTCCTTTTCAGCTGGATAGACAAACATAGCCGTTGGTATGGAGATCACTTAGAGCTCAATATTCCTTTCAGTAGTAACTTGATGTATCATATTTTTTTTTCCCTGCCTGTTATTACATTCTACTAGGTTTTATTTATTTAAATCTCAGCCTCCTTTTGCTGACATAGCAAGGCATAACCAGAGATGTTTAGTAAAACTTAGATGAGCCCCTAAGTGGGCCACTTGTTCTATAAATCTTTAAATATTTTATGTTACTCCTTTAGAAATTGCTTTTGCCAGACTAACTCAATCTGCTTTGAAATGACTAGGGCATAAAATAACAGCTCTTTTAAAATTCTCCAGTGATACAGTTATTTGGTATATTTTTAGGGAAGACCAGACCTTGCGGCCTCTAATGAAAGATCGGCTTTAAACTTGGAGAAGTTTTGCTCCGAAAGGAGCCGTTCTTTTCAGCCCCCTGGACACCGCTAAGATCGCGTTACTCTCCCAGGACGCGGCCGGGGTAGCCTTCTGGCCCTTTGAAGTCAATGGCAAAACTCCCATTGAATTATAATGGAACTGGGGTTTAACCTGAAGAAACAGAGTCTTTGTTGTCTTTTATCACCAAATACAGATATTCTCCCTGAATTGTGGCCTAGATTGGCCAGTCATGGAAGAGATTGATGACTGTGCCAAGCAGCATGATCCCTGGAAGTAGAAAAAGGGGGTTATGTCTTACGAGAGACTAGAATTTTAGAAAGACAAATTGGATTAGACTATTAACACAGAAACTCCAGAGAGCATCATGTGTGGCCTGTTAATGGAAATGCTGCCTGCCTGTACACATCTTTCAATAATGATAAATGTGACACAGGCTTTTTACAAATACAAGTGTTGTTACATTAATAGGAACTGTTCCACCACAATTAAAGCCATGTTCATTAAGGAAACCAAGCAAGAATGGTGCTGGCCAAACACAGAAGTACTGTGAAGATGGAGGAGGGTTAGCGCCTCTTCCCTTAGCTGTCAGCTGATGTGATACACACTCCTGCATCCACGGAGTGGGGTTGTAGCTATGCGGCTACTCAGCCACCTCGTTTTCAGATGTAAACACCAGTGACATGAGACTAAATTTGAAGGATGAAGGAAAGGAGATGATATTTGATAATGCTATGGAATCAAAGCCAAAATGGTCATGCTCTCTGGCTGTGTTCTAGTTTCCTACTGGTGCCATAACTTAGGGGCAAACTGGACATACATTGGCATTTTTTTTAGATGTTACAAACTCAAGGGCCGTAGCAGGAGAGAAGCATTACACCCTGATAACTTCTTTGAGCTTCATTTGGATCTCACAACTCCATCATCTTCTCCACAAAAATCCATAACACCAAGTGTTCAGTAAACCCAGTATTCAGAAAATTACTTTTGGAAATGCCTTTGAATAGGACTAAACGTAAGCATGGCCATCTGTGCCATTTGCACAAGAAGAATGAGCAAAGTAGAGATGAATGAATGAACCCCTGGATTAAGCCGTCTTTTGACATTACAAGGTATGTGGCACCAGTTTGATTCAAAGGTATTCCTGTTCTTGCCCTTCCCAACCCACTTGTGCATCGTGTGACCCTCTTGATCACACTTTACAAACATGTTTATGGGGCTGCGCTGAAAACCAGTTCACAGTAATTTTGTTTCTCAAAAACTGCAGGTTTATGAGATTTCCTTCTTGTGGTTTGGTATTTTTTTGTAAGCTAGTTCACTGTGCCAGCGATTTTGGTGGCACAGTGGACTGAGTGACACACTTGTGCCATGGTGAGGGGCCTGGCACCATGTCACAGGAAGGCGGTAATGTAATAAGCTTGCAGCCAAAAACATCATGTCGAGCCACAGCCCTGAGGGGGCTGGAAGCACCAGGAAAACAAAGAAAGGGCACTAAACCAATTTTCATCAATTTACTGCAAATTTCTTTATGTTGATTTTTACAGGTGAGTGTGAGTTAATACAAAGAGCCCAAAACTTCAGTAGTATATGGACTCAACAGCAGTGTGCTAATCAGCACCATATGACCACACACTAAGTCCTCTCAGTTATGCCCCAGTAAAGCTGTATAATCTTTTCATCTTTTTTCCTCTAATCGGAAAGCCAAAACTACCCCTATTCATCTACTGCTCTCTGTTACTCACAAATCTTGTTTTCTGTCTAGAAAATACTTAAAATACTTGTGCCACATGTAATTCCACTAGCTATTACATCAGGAAGCTGTGGTTACTGCTCGGTAGAACAGTAATGCCTTCTGAAGAAAAATAGTTCCTTCGTGTAATTGAACATGTCCTGTTTACAGAGTTGCAGCAGTACATTTTTGTTATTAAATCTAGGTGATTCAGTAAATTACATTGTGTTATGCTGGTACCGATGACAAGTTTAAAAGGGGATGCTGATGACTGGTTTTAAATTAGGGAAATGGTGTTTGCTCCTCTATGAAGGCAGAGTTCAGTCAGCTTGAGCACTGTAACTGGTTCTTTCTCTGGACCATATTCATCTGCTTACCAGGACAGAGGTCTGCAACTGGGGCAGCAGGTGGTATCTTATGTGGAACTAACCATGGGGCATATTGATAACACAAAATGGCAAAGGTGGAACGATAAATCTATTTTACGTTTCAGTAAAAAAAATTGTGAAGGACAACGCTTGTCTGCTCCTTCAGTATTTATTAGGTCTTTACCTCTGAAATTGCCTTGCAAACAGAAAGAAATGCACCGTGGGTCTCAGTAAAGATGTGTATTTGCAAGTGTGAAACTGGACAGCAACTCAGCTTAGTAGATACTGACAGCTACATCTGAATGCTTCAACTGAGCATATGTAATAAACAGGAGGAGAGTAACTATTTGAGAAGTTATGGACTGCTGTTCAGTTACTTCTGTTGTATGTAGCCCTATATGCTGTTTTGAAGTGCAAGACTAAGATCAGCACAGCCTCTCTATAGAAAGCAGAAAGGTCCTCATACCTCTTCATTTGTTCATCACCACTGGAGCCCTCGTTTTCTCACATGCATTCCAATCCCCTTTAGTGCTCCCTTGGCATCAGTTTATTTTGTACTGAGTGGTACAATGTGATCCATTCTGGAAGCACTTCTTGCAAACAGTAAAATACATTTTCCCTGAAGCCAACATCTTGCTTCACATTTGCACTGTAAAACACCAAGCAGAGCAAAGGAAGATTCCATGCAAACCAATTGGCTGTAGCCACTCTTTCCTTCTTCCTTTGTTTTAATTCAGTTGATTCTGTTAAAAACTTAAAAGGCTACACCAGAGTCCAAAGCTCAAATGACTGTTGGCTTTGTTTGATCATATATCTAATTTACTTTAACATGGGATCCCGGCATGCGTTTCTTTAAGAGACTGAATCAATTTTATGCTAAGTGATTTCTTGGAGTAGATTTTTTTTTTATTGTCCCCTTTGCCTAAAGTAAATTAGTGTGATAGCTGGAGCAACCAGGGAATGAAAAGGAGTCAAGTCCTCTAGTCACATTAGCGGGCTTGTTGAGGCCTTTAAACAATCATCACCATCAAAGTACTCCATAATAACTGTAAAAAAGCTAATCACAGGTGGCAGTGGGCGTGAAATGTGTGGCTCTGTGCTCAATCCTTAGGATAATGGGGGTATTCATGGGATTTCTAGAAGGACTCCTTTGTGCGGCTAGTCATGTGCCTGCTGAGCTGAAAGGACTATTTTGCTCAATTTGTCTAAAAGCGGCTGGCTTATGAGATAGCTGCAGGGGTTTAGCTACTCAGGTTGTTTTAACCCTTCCCACGCAGACAGATTTTGGTACAATTCCAGGGCCTTGCCTATACTAGGAAATTTCTTCAGTTTAAGGAAGTGAAGCGCATTACTAGTCAAGAATCAAGAGTGTGAAAAGACCACCAGCCTTGCTGGAAAGGATTGGTGGCTTTGGCTATGCCTCGTTATGGATGCTCAGCTTGAGATACTCGTTTTTCCCTACTTGGCAGCAAAAGAAAGTCGGAACTTTGGGAAGCACCTCAGGCACTAAAGCTGAGGCTCTCAACCACTGGTGAGATATAATTCCTGAAGCTAGGAGTAAAGCCTGTTTAAGGCTTTCTGTTCAGGGGCAGAGTCACAAGGTACACCAAGCTTTTTTTAATGGTTTCTTTCATTGCAAAAAAAGATCTTGGTGATTTCTAAAGAACTGTCCCAAAACATGAAAATGTCATTTGTTGCATGAAACCCGCACAATCTAGAAATAGTTTCCTTCCTTGCTAGAAATAGTTAAAAGAATGCCTAAAAAAAAGAAAGTCTGTTACCTAAGAGACTCTGAAAATAGGGAAATGTATTTTGACATTAGAAAACCTTTACTTTGAAATGGAAATTAATATTAATTATCTAAATGCAGAAAAAAGTTAACTACCATAATACATTTTTTTAAATTGCTCTTAGTATCTAGAGCTAAAGCTGAGAGCAGTACTGTTTTCTACCAACAAGTATAATGCTAATGGTTGGGTATTAATTAATATTGCTATTAAGATACTATGTAAAGGTTTTAAGCTGATGGTTCATGTAGTTTCAGAACTCAGGATACAAAGAAAAATTGGAAGTTTAATCCTGCATATTATCTTATATGTGGCACCTTTTAACAGTTATAAAATCAGTCTCCATGGTGTTAAAGCAGGCTCTAGTCAAGAGCTTTCCAGTGTCAGGTAAGGCTAAACCAAACCAAAACCTGTGAAGAAACTATACCTAAGATGGTCCCTCATAGTGACCCAAGTGACTAAATCCTATAATCATGTTGCTGTCATGTTTTGAATTTTAATGTATTGCATCATCAGGTGAAGAAGCGACTGTTTCAAGTGGAAGTGATGATACTGGCTTAAGCCAGTACAAATGTAACAGGGGTCTGAAGTTCTTATCTAACACAAGAAATAGTTTCTGAGATTATGGATCAGGACTTACATGCGAGTCTTGTTTCCTCTCCTCGTTTGACCATTGCTACTGACAGTCTTCTGTTGGAAGGACTTTCCCTTTCCTTTTCCCTTTCACCTTTTCTCTTTCCTTTCATCCTTTGTCTGCCCTGCACTGT
The DNA here is from genome assembly GCA_035590275.1 of Ibycter americanus. NCBI lineage: Eukaryota > Metazoa > Chordata > Aves > Falconiformes > Falconidae > Ibycter > Ibycter americanus. The sequence goes on along the minus strand of JAVJGI010000001.1, from coordinate 102,612,877 downwards.
TAACAGCAGGGAATGGCTCTTGTTCTGCATTTGCGGAGTACCTAACACATTAAGGCCTCAATCACCGTCTGCAAAGATACATTAAAACCAAGCTACGCTAATAAATTAAATACCTTACAGTAGTATGCAACAGCAGTGTAAACCACAGAAAATAGAATATAAATATCTCCACGACTTTCTTGATTTTGCTTGCCCTCTGATTCTTAAGGTGGGGGACCAGAGTAAAAGGTACTAAAACTTGTCACGAGGAAGTCCATGGTGTTGATACCAAGTTGTGCTGAAACTGGGTGTGGCTGGGAGGATGTAAAAAGATAGTAAGAGAATTGGAATGAGCTGTTTCTGTCTCTCTTTCATACACATAAAAGTAATTGAAAAGTGTTTGCTGACACCGCGAGTCGGCTGCAGCTGTGGGGGTTCTTTTGTTGTCATTATTTTTTCGCTCTCTCTGTCCCCTTCTGCCTCTATGACCATTAACGTAGCCATCACTGAAGCAGAAATCCAAATCCTTAATCTGTGCTTTAGCTAACAGGAAAATTTTCTATCCACCCCACATCACCCCACTTCAAGTAATTGCAGTGTCTGGAATGGAAAAATTCCAACTGCAGTCCTGAACCTATGTTACCTGCAGAGCACCACAGTCGTTTTACTGTACTTGCATTACAAGGAGTAAATTGTGGAATATTTCAGTGTGTATAACGTAAGGTTTTTCAAAATTGCCTAGGAAAGCACCTAGTTCCTGCTAATTTTAAGTCAAACCATTCTCTGGCAGAGCTCCATTGATCAGTTTTAGAATTTTGCTCCTCCATGCACCGATTTGGAGTGGAAACACTGGTTCAAAACACTTGGCGTTGCTGCATGCTGTTTGTGTGCTGTTGGAGGCAAAGACCACAGGTGAAAACCTCCCTTTGGTGATAAAACAGCAAAGCTTTCATTGACTTCCCCAAAGCCAGGAGTTCACCACAAGTGAACTCACTAACTGTAAAGTTACCTTAAAGTCAGGAACTTTTCAGAACAAATTCTCACCACATTTGCTTCCCTTGAGGATGGTATCAGTGTCCATCTATTTTGGACACCCATAAAGCTACTTTGTAGGTAAAATCCTTTTCCTTTCTTCTGTTGCTTGTGCAATTTGATCTTGCACCTTACAGATGTTACCTATTGAAGGTAGCGCATGCTGCTTCATTCACTGATGCAGCCTTTGAAGAGTTAAGCTCTGCAGACACTCAGAAGGTGGACTTCTGCTTTTCCTCAAGTCTCTATTCATCTCCAGGAACTGAATTTTTCATGCAGTAATTAAAATTTGTAGGTCAAACCTCCCATGGCACCGTTTTCTGCTAATATGGGAGAGCAACGGTCGGATTCGCTTACGCTGCTCTTCGCCGCACTGAGATTTAAAGGATGAAGGGTGACATTTTCCCCCATTTTGTAAATTAATGCCATTGATCTGCCTAACAAGAACAAAGTTAGGCTTCAAAATACGAAATGATAAAGAGATTAAGACTTTAAATGGCTTTCCAAAGGCAACCTCTATTGTAAGATTCCAAGCAGAGTATTGAACTTTCAATTAGAATTTCTAATGGGCTATTGACTTAAATGGATAAAATGTTGCAAGTGATAGCTTTCAAGATGACAAAAATTGCTTAGTACATTCTGGAATATTACTTTATGAAACAAATACTGTTCTGGAGGCTGAGTAGTAATAACCCAGGCCCTGGGCAATATTGTTCTGTGTCTCTGTGCAGCAGTTTTTCAAAATTGAACTAATGCATTTTGAAACATTTTCTCTTTTCATGTTTTGTAAATCTTTGGGAGTGAGGTACTTTAACTTTCATGAAAGAATCTTAAATCTCTAGTGATGTAGCTATGATTGCACTCTTTATGAAATACAATCCATCTACTCAAATGCTGTATTTTCATAGTTCTTTCATCTAGGGCACAAACAATGTGCCCACCTTGTGTGGTTTTTCCTGACTGCACTCCAGAATGTATCTATTCTGCAGTGCATGTACTACAAATAACATCTGAAACTCTCCCAAATCATCCTGGCGCTTTACAGTGAATTGACTTGAAGTCTTGTTATGAAACACTAGCTCTAGTACGTTTTTCAAAGAGTATTTTTTCAGAGACTAGCCAGCCCTTTCCAGGATAAAGGGTTAATATTATGCTTATGTTACAGTGCATTAAAAACTCTAATTAAAACAGCATTACATTCCCATCTGCCAATCTCCAGTAATCTTCTTTAATTGCAGTAATTAAACTATATTTACATGTTCAGAATACTTGTAATTTAGCAAATTGCACTCTCTGCTCTACATTTAATCAAACAACCAGTTCCAGTATATTTAGTGTGGAAAGAAGTAATTTCAATGTTTTGATTACTATAGCAGATTTGACAGAGTAAGTGCCCCTCTAGTAGAGGCTTTGAAAGGGAAGGCAAACATGAAATATAGTCCTGTTCTGATTGTCATGTGAATGCCTAATTACATGTTAGAGGATTAACTATTAAAGGGTACACACTGTTTCGCTTGATTTTTTTAGGCACAGCTGACATAACAGATAATAAAGGTTGCCTGTTTGGGGCTGTTTGGTGGAATATGTAAGCTTTTTATTGTTATAAGTCTTAAAAACAAGTATTAAATCCAGTGAGTTAGTAAGGTCTTAATGCCCCACATCTTTACTTTAAAGACATAGGGAAATTGTTCTGAAGATTATGTTCACAGTACACTGTTGACAGCTGTTTTCTCAGATTCTTCCCTTCCCCTAACCTTTATCATCTCTTTTTTGGGACAAGGGGATTGTTATTCTTAGAATGGCAGTTCCCATTCTCTGAATGCTTGTTTATATGTTATATATAAAGTATCCTCAGATACGAAACTCCTTTATGTAATATTAATGCTGTATCTGTGCCCTGGGAATAAGTGGCGCTGAAGTGATCTCTTCCTCTTCCACCTCTGTGCAAAGACACACATGTTGATGACGTGCAAGTTGGTGGGTGGGTGGGCGGATCGATAACTTCTTCACAAAAGGAAGCTTCTCTTTTATTATACATCTCTTCCTATGATCTGTGGTCTATATAGCAAACTTTAAAAGGTGACTCCAGTACCTCCCACTTAAGTCTGCCCCAGATAAATTGTACAAAGCAGAAAAAATTCCTTCTGATCTGCCAGGACCAGACACGCTGGATTCAGGACCAAACTGTGCCAGCAGAGTCCCTGGTAGGCTTGTAGCAGTGCAGCTGCGAGAAGCCTATCACCTCCACTTGTCAGAAACCCCCATCCATAGTCATATTCATGCACGTGGGAGCTAAGTCCCCAGATATGTTTGGGACACTTTTTTGCAAGTTCTGATGGCAAATTATGGTCATTTCACAGAACCACAGCATGGTGGGGGTTGGAAGGGACCTCTGGGGATCATCTAGTCCAACCCCCTGCTAAAGCAGGGTCACCTTGCACAGGGTGCACAGTGGCGTCCGGGCGGGTTTGGAATGTCTCCAGGGAAGGAGACCCCACAGCCTCTCCGGGCAGCCTGTGCCAGGGCTCTGTCACCCTCAAGGTAACACAAGTTCTTCCTCATATTCAGATGGAACCTCCTGTGTTGCAGTTTGTGCCTGTTGTCCCTTGCCCTGTTGCTGGGCACCACTGGAAAGAGGCCGGCCCCATCCTCTTGACGCCTGCCCTTAAGATATCTGTAGCCATGGGTGAGCTCCCCTCTTAGTCTCCTCTCCAGGCTGAACAGGCCCAGCTCTCGCAGCCTTTCCCCATCAGGGAGATGCTCCAGTCCCCTCATCATCTTTGTAACTCTCCACCCAGGACACCATTGGCCTTCTGGCCGCACAGGCACCCTGCTGGCCCATGGCAACTTGCTGCCCACCAGCACTCCCAGGTGCTTCCCTGCAGAGCTGCCCCCCAGCAGGTCAGCCCCAGCCTGTGCTGGTGCGTGCGGGGCTGTTCCTCCCCAGGGGCAGGACCTTACACTTGCCTTTATTGAAGTTCTTTAGGTTCTTCTTCCCCCAGCTCTCCAGCCTGCCCAGGTCTCGCTGAATGGCAGCGCAGCCGCCTGGTGCGTCAGCCACACCTCGCGGTTGTGTACCCTCAGCAAACTGGCCGAGGGTGCGCTCTGTCCCTTCCTCCAGGTCATCGATGAAGGGGTCCAACAGGACAGGCCCCCGCGCTGACCCCTGGGGAGCACCGCGAGCTCAGGCCTCCAGCTGGACCCTCTGAGCCCTGCCGTGCAGCCAGCGCTCAGTCCTCCTCACTGCTCACCCACCTAACCCCCGCTGCCTGAGCTCACCGGCGGGATGTGGTGGGAAACGGTGTCAGAAGCCGTGCTGAGGTCGAGGTAGACAACATCCACCGCTCTCCCCTCACCTACTCAGCCAGTCAAACGTGACGTGTCATAACATCCGTGGGAAATACACTTGATCTCCGGAAGACTTGAATGTAGGCCATTAAGGACAACAGTCCTTGCAGGTAGGACAGATGTAAGCGTTTGTAGCTTTAATTCCTTGCTGACTGAGAAAGACTGTGGTGAGTATTGGCAGAAGTAACAGAAATGCTACAGGTGAGCCGTGCGTGGTCCTAAATAGATGCTCTTGGTATATACAGCGTGTGAAGTAAATCAGTTGTGTATACACAGATGCAATCAGGGTGGTTCTCTTTAGCGGTCTACCTACAAATATATTGCTTTTGTTTGAAAGGCAGTCCGTAAAGCCATTCAAAATCCCTAGGCCTAACTAATTTTCCTTATAAAACTACTCTTCTACCAGTGTCCTCCTTCCCTGTGACCTGAACTCAGGCCTACTTAACCAGAACTGATGCTGTGATTTCTTACATCATTCTCTGACTTCATTCATTTCAAAAAAGTAACTCCCACTTTTCACTCCTGTGAAGGAAAATGGTGTCATTTCCAGGCGTTTCCACTGGGCCTAGGGCGTTTGCTGCTGTGTGTATTTCTGACTGTCGACCATAAAAGCTCCGAATTGAACCCTGTCGTTTGAGTCTGTCTCTCTGTCTAACACCACTGTGTTGCTTTGTCTCAGTTTCAATCCAAACCCCCTATTTTCTGGTTTCGAAATAGAAGTATATATGTTTTAATGGAGCTGCTTAATGAAGGAGAACATTTGCTGTATTTCTCTGTTTGTGCATCTATATATATTTATAATCATAATATTTTTAATTTTGTAGAGTAGTAGACGATCTAAAAAGTTTGTAAATAGGCCTTTTGAGCCGTATTTTTAAAAATCAAGATCATAAAGCTTGAAGGTTTTTTTAAGGCACATTGGCCCTACCATGGAAGATGTAAATAAATTAGCCTAATTCTACTATTTTCTGATTATTTGCTCATGATTTACATGAGTGTGGCTGAAGTAAGAATCAGACCAATGTTCAATTCCTATGTAGCCTCTATCATAAAGTTCAAATAGATCAGAGACCCACGATGTTTCGGATTTCTCATTACACTCTGCGGTGTTGCGCAGTTAGGATTTCAAGATGGGTCTTCTTAAGCCTATTATAAAGCAGAATCATGTTGGTCATACGTTTAAATAGATTTAGTTTAGTGGCTTCAGGGGAAAATGGTTATGGGGGGATGCATAAAATAAAAATCTGATATAGAAACACATCTGATTTTTCAAAGGTTTTTGCAAAAAAATGGAAGTTCTGGCATTTCAATTTGCACTAATTTCACACATCATCTTACAGAGTACAGGGTTTGGTTCCCTGCCAGGCTGTCTGAAAACCCTTTTTTGAAAAGCACAGTTTGTGCGTTGAGTGGATGCTGCATCACATAGATATTTCCTAATATCTTTCATTAAACTTCCAAATGGACACTAAGTATGTAAATACAGCAAAACTCAATGGCTGGCTTTGAATTTGTATTTTCTAGGAAAGCTTTTAACGTTACTAGTCTAACAATATTGTGCTACGTCTGGTTTGCCATTTTCAAGGAGTAACTTAATGAGTTTATTGTATAATGAAGGACTCTGATTTATTAGCTTTTCATTATGCTCATTCCATCAGCTTCCTGCTAAATACTATAACCCTTGGCAGAGATGTTAGTCTTTATCAGGTGGTATCATTGCTTTTTAATAAACTCTCCTCCCACATTGATAATATTACATCCTGCATTATTCCCAAGGGGAGGAAAAAGAATATTTATTGAAAAGGCTGCACTGGAACATTGCATAGAATTCATTAGCAGTTTTGTATTACCCATTTCCACTAACTCAGATTAAGTGGGCAGAATTGGAGGCTGCAGGTAGGTCCTTTGGCTTGCTCCCCTCAACTGGCAGAGAACTCAGGCCATCCTATTGATACTTTAATTACATGAAGAAACCATCAGTGTGCAGCTGTTTTAAAACTGTGGCACTTGCAGGTATTAACAACTATTTCTTTAGCAGATATTTAATGATCAGCTCTGTTACAAGAATTAACATGGTGATGGCACGCTGAGAGAGGGGGGAAGGAGGGTAAAGTAATATTTTACAACCTGAAAAATTAAGCACTGAGATAGTTAAGGCCCAGCCCTCATTAGCTGAATGGTAGATTTTTCTAATTAGTTCTTTCTAGTGTAATTAGCATGGATGAGTCTAATCATCTCATGTGAAACCAAATCTAATGCTTGGGAAGGAATGTCCTTGGCCTCTCTTTCAGACTGATTCCAAGGATTTTGTGTGTTTCAGCTGAGATATTCCTTAAAGAAACAGCAACCTGCCTGCCTTCCTAGTGAAGGTGGGCTGCCAGGACTGACTTAGACCTGGCCTTGAATTTTCATGTAAGCATAGAAGAGGTACTCCCATTAAAACGTGCCATCCTTATGGTGCAAGTGAATCACATGTGGGTAGTAGCTCTAAGAAGGCCAAAATCATAAATCAAATTCTGGACTCACATGAGAAGTGAGTGTTTGAACATTGAACTTTAAATACTAGTTTTTCTAAGCTCTGTATTTCCCTGTAGGGATATCTTTTTAGAAATTAACACAAAAAGGGACAGGGAAAATAGGAAGTCATTTTCTTCCTGTGTAGCTCATCTTGCTGTGATACCCTAACAATCAGAATTGCGCTCATCTTATTGTAAACAGTCTCAAGCAAAGTAAAACAATACTGAGTCTTGTTGAAAATAATTTTGAGTATAGACTGCGGTCAACCTTCACAGTAGAATGAAACACATTAGAAATGTTGTGTTTACCCTCTTTCTTTCTTTTTTGAGAAATATGGGTGTGAAGGACAGGCAGGAAGCCTTGGCTGGCCCCATTTTGGCCTGATGTGTTTACTGATTGCTCTTTACCAGTCAATATAATTTCATTTTACAATTTGAAAATGTTTGGAAGGTTAAGAAAGTACAAGAATCTGCTTCATGGCGTAGCAAAGCGCATCCATCTCTTCCTGAAGCTCTACTGAGCACAAAGGCAGTTTCATGTGCAGAGGCACAAGGGCAGGACAAGGAGTGCCACAGAATCCAGTTGTGTTTTACCTGGGAGCTGCTGCGTAGCCCTTGGGTCACTTCTTCCTGGTGTGCAGCAGCACATTTAGTTAAGGCCCTTGTCACAATAATTATGATTCAGTCTCAGCCAGTGTCATATTGGACCCACCACTTCCCTGTCTGCAATGAAGCTATTGTTTCTGCAACGAAGGAGACATTTTGGTGACTTACGTGGGTAGGCAGAGCTCAATACATAGATATTTCATCCGAACTGTAAGCTGACCTGTGCTGCTGGTAACTCTAGATTCCTTTATGTCTTTTCTGCGTTATCTGCTCTTTTCCTGACATGACTTTGTGGTTTAACAGCCCTCATTTCTTAAGTACTTGAAAGTCTTTATCTGGAAAATCAAAGGTAAATACAATGATTAAAGTTATCTCTTTTAAAAAATACTTTATTCAAACCCTGTCCACGGGGATTTGTTTTTGCCGGTGGGTTTACTGAAAATATTGTAGCCTGCTATTGCATTTAGCTGCTAATGAGCTGAAGTAGTGTGTTTTGGAGTGATAGGCAGAGCAGTGTTACTGGTGTGGCTGTGACAGAGGTTTCTTCCCCGGAGACCTGGAAGGAGGAATACAACCCTGAGGCTTTTTGCCCCAACAGCAGTTGAATACAGGTAAGCAGAGGGGGAGAAAAGATGTAGGTGAACGCCTCTCACTCATTCTGTGGCCTCGGGGTGTATCTGTGTGATGTGCTTTTCAGCTGAGAAGGAGAAGTTAGGTACACAATATACAGCAATTCCTAACCATTTTCAGGAAAATGAAAATGCTGCCTTGTTTGAGTTCAGTCCTCACTGGATATCCCTTGTATCAGAAGAACTAGATACTTCTCTTCCTGAGGCCATCTGGCTTTCTAGATCTTTTGTGGTTTCAGGGCAGGGGATATAGGGCCATCCTTATGGAAGCAGATGTATACGGCTCCACAGAAATTTATTGAAATTGCACTAAAAACCCAGAAGAAGGCTTAGGAGTTGACATTCTGGAGCCAGGGAGGAAGGTGGGCATGATGTATGACTTATGATTTATGAAAATCGCTGTATCTTACAGATTTTAAAATGAAGAGTTTGGGTTTAGTCCGATCCTGTTGAAGCCGAGGAATGGTGTAAAATTGCTGCGGTCGTAATCTGGTATAGGACTGGATTTCTCTGAGCACCCAGCTGGCTGGCTTGGAAGTGGTGGGAGCTGGCTCTGAGAGGGGATTACAGTCCAGACTGTTTTAGCTGAGGGGCTGGTGGCTATTTTGAAAGCAGCAAATAGCACAGAGATTGAGCCATGGAAGACCCATGGGATTTATGGCATGGCAGAAGAGCAATGGGAGAGAATGGAAATGTAGTTAGTGATATTTTTATATGGAAAAGAGGAAATAAGATGTAAACAGTATTAGTGTAATACAATTTTCATGTGAGATTAAAAGGAAAGCCAGGATTTGAGAGATTTGAAAATTGCAGTTACAGGATAAGTGATATTTGAAAGGATCCTACTTGATTTGATTAAACTTGAGTTCAAATGTCATTATAGAGATGCATTATTTACAGGTTTTTCAGAGCTTTTGTGTATGCATCCCAAGCTGTGTGCGTGGGGAAGCTGGGTTGAGCGGGGTCGCTCTTTGGAAGGGAAGTTCCCGAGGGAAGCCTGGGTGCTGCACAAAGGCGCGGGGCACGTTCCGCTTGCCGCAGTCCCCTCTGCAGGCTGGCGTGCGGGCAGTGCTGCTGTGCCATGCTCAGGGCACTGTGCTCCGGCGTGCTGTGGTTTTGGGTGAGGTGTTAGGAGTCCACTTCTGGTAGTTCCCCCCAAAAATGCATCTACTCTTAAATTCTGTTTTCCAGCTACAAGTTTGTTTTGGTTAATGCTACATCCCACCCTTGCAATGGCAGTAACGTTTAGAATTTGCTGCTGCCTCTTCAGGTTTTTTGGTTTTCCACTTCCTATATTGCACCCTCACTATGGTGAAAGCCCTGTGGTGGGAACTGTTTGATGCATGAGAACATTGTCAAATCCTATATCCTGCCTTTGTTCACACTGGCCTGGCTTCACTGACCTGACCAGTGCTATGATGATTTCTTTGACACAACAGGCCTTTTTTTAACAAAAATTTTGCAACTGAGGCAGTGGATTGAGTAACATTTTTAAAGCAATTTGAGTGGAAGATGCTTGATAACTTTAAAAGCCTCCAGTGATTTATACGTGAGTCTCTCAGTACTAATGTTGTCTCTGGTTCACAGGTTATGCCAGTTTGCTGTTTCCATTTTGCTTCCCAGGGTCTCACTATGTGACACATGAATCATCATTAATAATAGAGAGACTTGTTTGGTAAACCCCTTATGAGGAAGTTTACTACTCTTACGACATCATGCCAGATCCCCCCTGACAGCGCTGGCATTTTCTCCAAATGCACAAGTCTATTCCCATGTCCCAGCCCCAGTCATGGGAGATGTGATACCAGCATCTGGCACTAATATCTGTTGTTGACATTTTGGGAATGAGAACATAAGCCATTAGCAAAGATGTTTGCTTGTACCTAATTAATGTTCAATTGTATACCCCTTCCTTTATCAGCACTGCAGCAGCAAACCAGACTTGGCATTATCTTTCACCAGCTAGCTTTAAAACTTAATTATTTCCTGACTCGGTGTTAAAGGCCGTGCAGTAAGACTTGCTACCTTAATATAGATTTAATCAAGTTACCAAGCATCAGAGTGACTTGATGGCTCTCTAGCTGGAGTGACTGTATTTATGTATCAATAGAGCAAAATTTGGAGTGCGCTTTTTTGTGATGCTTTGGCAGGGCACCATGGAAATAAATGGATGGGTGAATGCCTCTTTCAAGAACGGGCTTGGAAAAACATAGGCAATTTTGATTCATTCAGTCAAATTGCGGCAGTGTGCAAAAGCACTCAAAACCTTTTTCCAATATTGCAAGAAAGCATCATAGTGATACTGATCAGGTACTTCAGTGAGTGGTTTCAGCTGGGTAAGACACAGATACCAGATCACGGACATATCAGTAGTGAGACCATTTTAGCCCTCAGCTTTACCTGAGGCAAGCTATGCCTGTGTGTATAGGAGGGGGAGAGGGAAAAGATAGATGGAATCAAAAATCATTATCGCTAAGAACACTAGACAACAAATATTGTATGGCTTTGGCTACAGTCTGCCAGTGACATGACTATAGAGGTGTACACAGCATACAGAGGCTTATACTTGAATCTTGACAGAGCAATGAAGCAGGTATCTGACATATACTAATATTTTCATAAAAACTTCTTTTTTGTGTGTGATCTTTGCTTATGGGTTTTGAAATCTAAGATGAATTCAAAAGATTTGAATGCACAGTGAGTTACTCTGAGGAATAATGGCTATGGAGGGTTTCTTCTTTGGAGAACCTAATCTAAATGCAGCATGATATACCTGCTAAAATGGTTTTAAGTAGGCTCAGCCTGTTTTGCATTGAGATCGTGTGTTAGCCCTCCCCTCTTTGCCATTCAGTACAAAGTTCAGCCCGTGAATAATATGCACTTAAATAATTCACAGAGCAAAGGTATGCTGCTGACCTCATTACTAAAGATGATGTCCTGGTGTACTGTTTTTTTGGCTTACTGTTTTGAAATAATCTTTGTGCATTTTAATTTTTTAGCACCATGAAAATGACAAACTGATTGGGAGAGGTGGCCATTTGAGGATACATTTATAGCACTGACTTTTAAACCCAGGCAGCAACAGCTCTGCTGACTGTTGGTTTTGCCAACAACAAAAACTCTTAGGCTTGCAGTTGTAATGTGAAGGATATTCATGATAGATGTCCAGATTTATTTTGCTTAAAACCCAGACATAATTAAACCTGAATTTCGGGTGTGAAGGACTAACATGCTACATCGCTGCACTATTTTTTTTTATCTGAACCACATTTTCAGGAGAAACCAGAGTTTTAGATGAGCTTAGGTCTAACTAGGTACCTTAGCAAAGGCTAGATTTTCAGAAGAATTTAGCAGGCTGATGGCTGAGATTGTTTCACAAATCAACCCCTGGTAGCACAGCAGGGACTGCTCAGTACTTACCACTTTGGAAAAAAATTTCCTAGTTTAAGAAATTTTGAATCTTTTATCAGAAGTTAGGTGCTTTTTTTTATTCAAAGGGGCTGGCTTTAACTCATCAAATTATGGATAAGGGGAGGAAAAAAGACTTAAAACACATTGCATAATATGATTTATCTTTGATGAAACTGCCGCAGGACACCTTTTCTTACCAGAGGCTTCCTCAAAAGGTTCATTCATCATCAGATACCGTAAACTAGGCAGTAAGCAGGTTAGCAGCAACTTGTGTCCTCTTTCTTTAAAACTTACCTGTGTCCTTTCTGTGTCCACCCAAACAAGTGTTGGAAAAGCAAAACCCTTGAGAGGTAGTAATATAATCATAACAAATTGTACATAGACCAGTAACCTCAAATACCTGTTTCGTGTGGGTCAATTACCTTAAAGCCTAATTTTGTGCAGAAAGCATAGCAGCTGACCTAGAAGAGCTTTCTCTCTGAGCCTATGTTTTTTCTTCTGCTGAGTAGGGGTGACTTTGCTCATTTAGCTGCCTTGGGTGTATTGCCCTGTGGAAATACTAAGTGTTGTTGCTATGATGGCCTCAATGTAAGGCAAGCTCTTTGCACCTCAGAAATCAGTGTATGAAAAAAACACACTTGGCTAAAAATTTATAGACTGCATTAAGTCCTACTGATGCCAAAGGCTAAAATTACCCAGGGCAGGTACAGTCACATAAATGTCTGCCAAATGTTTAAGGCATTTATGTCAATACTTTCTTGGTATCTGTGCTTCACCATAGGATCCAGAACATCTTAGCCACGCACTTACTCCCAGCCAAATGCAAGGCCAGATTTAGGCAGGCGTGGTATGCAGTCTGAGCCAGCATCATGATGGAGACAGTGTTGTGTTTGGTGCCAGAGTCTAGCAGATGGACCACAAATGAACAAAGAAGGTGGTTAGGCAGGAGTCACCCATGGTGGGGTTATGCTTGGGGAGGTGGGCTTGTAAAATCACGTGCAGGGCTGAGGAGGAGAAAAGTAGGCTGAGGGGGGTCTGCATGTGTTGGGATGTGGGGCATCTGGCCATATGTGTGGTAATGGAGGACTTCTCAGGTACCATTTGACTGATCACTTTTCATTCCTTAGAAGTATATTTTTGGCTCTTATTTTTATTCTTTACAAAGTAAGAGTGACCTGAGATTAGAAGCTGCCTTCAATTGAGTCACTGCAAAATTTATTTTTATTATTAAAACTGCAGTACAAACATCTTCACTTCTTACATATTCTGTGCCAAATTATGCAGCACAGTGCAGTAAATTTGAGACATTCTAGGGATTAGCATTAGGCAAATAAAAGAGGCTTGAAAGACCTGGTTCTGTGTTTTATCATGGTTTAACATCAGGCATATCTTCTTTCCTTGTAAGTTAGAGCTGACTGTGTAACACTATTGTCATCCACAAGGGATCTTGAGACCAGCATTACAGATTTAACGTGCTCAGGGAAACCAATACCAAGCTATCAACCGATACATGACACTAATACAGGGTTCACTTTTACACTCAACCGAAAAGAGGGAGAGAGACAGATTGTTCCAAGTTTAGACAAGCTGTAAAATCCTTTACTAGTAGGTACTGCATTGGCCAGCCCTTGAGACTATTCTAATTGCTTTACATCTGTACAAAGGTTCCTTGTAATCGGGCTTTCTGCCTCCATTTGTCTTCTTTTCAGCCTCTTAGTAAAGGCCTTAATTGGTCTTAGTGGGGCTTTTTTCAGTTAGCGCAACCATACCTTAAAGGCTGAACAAGTACCAGACATTACCTGGGGGGGAACGGAGGGAGTAGAGGAAAGACATCAATACTTCTTTACCTTTAACACTGTAATTAATGGGCTCAGAGCAAGGAACAGATTTGGAGAAATTTTAGCTCTTTAGGGGATTTAGAGACAGATCAGACAAAACAGAGCAGGGTGGAATTCTCTAGAATTTCTTCCTGCTTCATTTCTCTTCGAACAATCATTAGCCTTGTAATTGTCTCCTGGTAAACTGCTGTATCAGGTTCCATTTTGTCCTCTTTAGAGGATCGAGTTGCCTTTAAATCAATAGTTTGAAGTACTGGGGGATGTATGTGAAAGGAAGTGCCCTCTAATTTCTGTTTCTTAGCTACTAATTATTTAATAATACATTTTATTGCCTATTAAAATGTGGCATAACTTGCTTGTCAGCAAAACTGGATGGAACATAATCATTTGAGGAGAAGGATAATTGGCACTTTTGCAGATGGCTTTTATTGCAAGCCTGGTTTGTTGTTATAGAAGGAGTTTCTTGCCAGGTTTCCTTGCAGTCTTTTCAGACCGGTCAGTGTTATAAGTGAGTTGCTGCAACACAGCTCAGACTTTCAAATGTGGCATATCGAGAAATCAGGGTGGACTTGGTTTTCTGACATAAAAGCCGCTGTGGTGCGTGGAGAGTTTCTTCCTTCCACTCTTGTCTTTTTAAGAACCCTTGTGGCTTTTAATACCACGCTGCAGTTTACTCTGGTTACTAGATATAGCAAAATAGGAGAAATTGTTTGGCTTAACTGATTAATGGAGGTAGGTGAAACTGGGGCAGGGGGGTTGTCTTGCAATTTTTATTTTTTTTTGTGCAATCAGAAATGCATGTGTGCTTTTGGCTGAACTCTGTATAGCTTATACAGTGAGTCTATACAGTGACACTCCGGGTGCTCTGCAGAATTTGCCCTAAAGTTTAATAGCTTTAGACAAATAATTGGAAGGCTGAGTCACTGCCCTCCCATTTGCTTCGAGATCCTTGTCATCATTAGAACGAATGGCTAAAAAATTTTAAGAAGAAACTGCCTTGGCCAGAAGACAAGTACAAGTGCTATGCTGCAGGGACCTGTTCTGATGGTCGCTGGGGGTGATGCCTCTCATGAGATGCTGAGCTCTCCAGCAGTTACTGATGGTAGGGGCTTGAGTGGATGAAAGAGTCTGTGGTGGAGCTGAGGCGCTGGGTGGATTTTGCAGTAGGGGTCCTGCAATTTGTGTGTGAGGGGAACAGACCAGATGCTCCTCAAGGATCACTGATAGACAGGAATCTCTTCCTTAGTTTTCCAAGAACCAGACTTCCCAGGGTGACCTTCAAATTCCTTTCTGTTTCTTCTGAGGGAGTGATCATGTTGTATAGGAGAGATCTGGTTTATATTTATTTTAAATTAAATGAAGAAGAGACTGGAACAGGCTGTTTCTTATTAAATACTCCTGCCGTTAAATTCTGGTGGTTTGGGGTTTTTTTTCTTCCTCCTGGAGAATGCTTGTGTTTATTAAAAAGTGTTCCCTTTTCTGTCATTGTTTGTGTTTTATGTACAATGAACTGGTCTTGTTTGTGGAAAGGTTTTTTAGCCTAGCGTTCATGGCAGATCCTGCTTCAGGGCTGCACTAGTGTCACAGTCAATCCCCTGCTCACTCATCCAGGTTCTTCCTCCCCTCTAATGGCTTTATTGCAAGTTAGAGCAGTGTTTCCATTTTCTGAAAAAGAGTTTAGATTGAGTGTTAGCCTCATTCTTTGGAGAAATGTCAGAAATTTGGGGATGGCATTGTGCATTTCTTCAGAGTATCAGAAGTACGTACTGTGTGTGAACTGTAGCCCACATGGTGTGGTCGGAAGCAGTTGAAATTAAATAGTGCATGTGAGATTCAGTGTCTTCTTGGTAAATGTTTTTCATAATCTCTCCAAATTGTCTCTTTTCATCATGGCAGTCAAAGAATAAAATCAGAGATGCTGATATTCTTGCCCACAGCGATTACTTGTGAAGTGAGTGCTATGCAATCAGCCCCTTATGGAAAAGAGTGCCACTCACTGTTAATGCAGCTACCAGAAACTGGTCCTTAAAGGAGATTACTAATTTATCTGGAAGCCATTTGTGATTCATTTGTGATGACAGCCCTGTAGTTGCCTGTTTCAGAAAGCAGTTGCTCTGGTAGGCAACCAGCTATCAACATTGGTTCAGTGGCACCTGCAAACTGACTGCTCAGGTCTTGAATAGGTGGCAGTGGTGCAGATAAGAACAAGTGGACAGGATGGAAGTGCCTCTTGATGATTGAAATCTGAACAAGCACATCCAAGAAATACCATCTTTGTTGGGTTTTAGCTGCATGTGCTAATGAGGCAAACGTCATTTCTTGGGGTCGACAGAAATCTCTTGTTGTGATTGTAATAGACTCACTGTGCATGTAGACAAGATGGAAAATTGATCCAGTACACTTCAGCGAGAGTTAAATGAGTGGAGCATTGTTAACTTGACAGCATTTTGAAGAATTCAGATACAAGGACTTTGCTTTAATGTTATATATTGAAAATCTGCTATCAGGTCTGGCTCAAAGTTCCTCTGCAGCATAGGCAAATTTTAATTCTGTTGCCCCTAAGATGACGAGCAGGTATTTGAATGTGTCCTTCATCTTTACTGACTGCAGTTTCATGGATGTGCCTGGTAAGTCCGGAGTAGGTGGCAGGCAGTCATGTTCCCGATGGGGTGGGTAAGGGAGCGGGAAGTTGCAGGGTCCCAGGGCCATGCTGGGCGGATTAGTGGGAATTCAGAGGACTCGTATGGACGGCATCTTTCTTTCCCGTATCTGTCTGCTCCCTATGCCATCCATGTCACTCCCTGTTCCTAATGTTTTGACCTTGCTGGGCATCTATAATGGGGAATTCACACTGCAGTGATGATGCATTGGTTGTTGGCCCATTCCCAGCATTAAACTGGAAACCTGGGACAAAGCAGCTCTCATCTGCCAGGGGGGTGAAAGATGTGCATTGCCTCCCTCCAGCCCATTCCCTCTGTGCAGCAGTGATGGTGATTCTTCCTCCACCATTAAGATCAGTACCTCCTCCTCCATGGTGGTTCACTCCACTTTTCTCTTTCCATTGATTATAGAAGGAACCTCGGGATGCCCTACACTAAACACTATTAGATGGCTAAAGTTAGATGGGGAAATCTGCTTCCTGGCAATAAGAAATGAGCTTACAGCTTCTGGAACAGCAGCAGCCCAAAGAAACCCCTGAACAGAACAAAAAAGTGGAACATGTGTTTGACAGGACAGGCATGAACAGTGAAAGCAGTGAACTACCAGGAAGTAACTTGGCTGGATGTACTGGATCAGGAGTGCCTGTGGGGTGAAGTGCCAGAATCACAATGTGCTTTGGATTCCTGTAAAGTACATGCTTTTAAATTTCACCAGCATAATATAATGTTTAAAATAAAAATAAAAATACAGTGATTAAAAAGAATCCTTAATGAACGTGGTGCTGTCATTAAAATCCTTGCTGTAGACAACCCTTTTAACAAAAAGTATTTTTGTTGGCTTCATTTGCATTAGTGAGGAGGGTTATGGAGCTTTGTGATCATATCCTCTGCATCTTTGGTAAGGCTTGAGGTACCGGCCATGCAAGCAAAACGTAGGAGCAGGTGTGCTTCCAGCTCGCGTCTCCAGGAGGTTATAGCACTAAGAAATCTCAGGGCCAGATCACCTATTAGCACAATGAGTACCATTCATTGGCATGAGTGGTCCCAATTTACAGGAACAAGGATGCATTCCTGAGTCTTTTGGAGCAGCATGGAAGGTGGGTGCATCCCTCTTCACAGCGCTGTGGGAACAGGTGTCAGTGTTAGGCAGCAAAGAGGGAAGAGAAGCTTGTTGGTCTTTTGCTTTGCTGTCTACCTCTTCTGGGCTGGGTTGTTTTCACAGCTGTACTCATATTGTAAAGCTATAGTATGGTGTATAGTCCTATATCTGTCTATATATGTATAGTTAGGTATATGTTTTGTGGGTGTATATATAGTTGTCATTCAGTTTGAGGCATGTAGGTTTTCACTGCGGGGTCTCTGCATGCTGACCACTTAAACAATGCAGATTAGGAAAGTTTCAGAGTTTGGAGGTTTTCTTTTTACCAGGAGACAAACATGTTCCTTAAACTAGTCTTATTAAGGTGATATTTCAGGAAAGAAGTATAAATTTACATGGCTTTCAAAAATCAAAGTCCAAATACGCCTAATTGAATCAAGATACAACAACAAGTGGATGAAGTTTAGCAACATGTAATATCTGTAGAAACACTGGGTGACAGACGATAGGAAAAAGCACTCAAGTGCCCGAGTGACATTTTTATACAATGGAAGACAAGTACTTGGCAGCGTCTTCACTTTAACGTGGCTCTGTATACACTGATACTTAAGCAAACAGTTCAATTAACCGTGGTCGCCCTTCATCTGTCGGAGCACTGTTAGCGTTGTTTCCTGTTTAGTTACTCTGAAAATTTTACTCCAAAATCCCAGATCAATTAGGCAGACTATCAAAACATTTGGTTTTAAAGTAAATCAAAAAATGTGAAGTGGCTTTTTGTGCTAATTTGTGTTCCTAGGTCAGGCAGGTTTTTGCTGGGTTTTGGAAGTTTTGAGGTCCATTGCAATCACCAGCTGAGAGTGTAGGCCTGTGCAGCATCCATCGGAAGCGGGTGTCTCCCTTTAGGTACGTGTTGGAAACAGCAACTACATTCTTAATCAAACTTCTATTGAACCAAGCCAAGGGAAGCAGCACTTGTTTTGCATTTGCAAAACCTGGATTTTGCAATGGACTTGGGGGTGTATTCAGATTCTCAGGGGAATGGCCAGAGATTTGAATTCCCTAACAGTGCCTGAAACAGTCAATCCATGGAGCAAGTGGAGGTCAGATGTCAAGACAGGCAGCTGCCGAGAGACAAGGAAGAGAAATAATAGGAGGGAAGGAAAAAAAAACACCATCAAAGTGAACTGATTCACCATGTGAAGTTAAGTGAACTACATTACAACAGACATACTGTCTGGAGGAACTAATTGCTCATGTGGTTAGGTAAGTCAGGTCTACCTGAGACCTTCTTGACTCTGGAAGCTATTAAATAGAACAGAACTTGCTAAAAGCAGGGAACTTCAAAAACATGAGCTTTACTTTGAGATAACTTTTTATTTTCTCCTTCCTTTTTCTCCCCCTCTTCCTTAAAGGAGACATTACTGATTTAGAGCAGATTTCAACAGCTTTTTGGCAATACAGAAGACTATTCTGTAGTATCAAGGGCTTATTGTGGAAGCCCAGCTGATCTTTTCCTGAAAAGTCAAGAACCACAGAAATTTCTTAGCATATGAAAAAAGAAGACGATCTATGTGTTGTGCAAGCTTTGAATCTTCTCCATAAAGCATTTTCTTTGTCATTAACACAGACATGACTCATTTCTTGTAATACAACATTTGACATTTATGTTGGTGGCAATTAAAAGTGGGTGAAGCAGTTCTGGCAAAAACAGCCAGCTTGAAAGTGTGTAGTGAGTGAAGTATATGTCTCTTGTAGTATTCAGAATAAAAAAGTCTAGGTAGCTTTGGAAGGAGTGGGAAGATACAGGGGACAAAATAGGTGTTCATCTGTATGTGTACTTTGACTCACATTGGAAATGGATGTCATACACACACCTGTAGAATTCCTCCTAAATAAAAACACTCAAGTCATGCAATTGTATGGGATTTCTGAAAACACAGCACTTGTGATCATGTCATTTAAAGTCACCTGACCAAATATATAGATCTGGGAATCAAACTTTCAGCATCAATGCTGACTGGAATCGCTATGATACAGCAAGAATTATTATTTTTAGGACATTTCTAGTTACTCTGTGACACAGTAATGCTAAGTGCTCTTGTCAATGGACATTTGTTGCAATGTTCTGGTACAAAGATAAGCTAGCAAGGATGTAGAGGGTTAGTTAACATTGATAATATACAGTTGTGGGCTTGCTTCTGGGGCGGTGGGTTGGCTGATGTGGATAATGTACAGCTGTGG
>JAVJGI010000001.1:102591575-102593418 GCA_035590275.1 Ibycter americanus | reverse complement strand
TGAAGAGGATGAAGAAACAGCACAGACAGTAGATGAACCTTTGAAACCTTGTGTGAGACTGATGGTGGTGCCGAGGCCTGAGGGGGCCGGAATGGGATGGTAAAAGCCTTGTTGCAGCCTGGTACTTTGGTAGTGCTGCAACATAAAGATACCACAATGAGGAAAATAGAGAGTAATACAGCACAATGGAGAACATCAAAGGCTTTAGGAAATAAATCAGCATTAGACAACTGGTATGGACTAAGTTTGATTTCTTGCCAGATTTTTATATATGAGTATGAAAGTTCCAGTAAACTCTCACTTACTTGATTTTACTCTTTGACGTGAGGAAAACATTTTGTTTCATTGAGGTCAATGAGTGTATCAGAACTGTGCCCGGTTTCTTTCCAAGGGGAGAATACACAAAGGGACATTTTGCTGTTATTTTGAGGGAAAAATAGGGTAATTGACATGAGGATTTTGGAGATCATTCCTTACATTAATGCATAAGGTAGGTTGCCCTTGAACAAAGTTTTCCAGGAACTGGCAGGTTCTTAATTTTAAAAAAAAACCCTACATTTACTCTAAGGGGTATTTTCCATGAGTACTTCTAAGTTTAGAAACAGCATCTTACAGTAAGTATTTGAAAGGAGTGAAAAAAATGTATATGTCTCTGGGTTACTTAGGCATCCTAGAAATGTAAGAGTACATAAGTTTTATTTCCTTTTCAGGTCAGAGAGGAGCATTTTCCCTACTATGCAGACTTTGAACAGTGAAACTGAGATTACAAGACAAAATAATTAATACACCTAATTTTTTTTCTGGTTTTCAGTACATGGAGGCTATGAAAATGATAGAAACTTTGTTGTATAATTGTAAACTGTACCGAATCAAACAGTTGCACTAGTGATCAATACGAAAATAGAGTTTCAACTGTCTATAACTGAATAAGGAAGATAGAAGTCAGGTTTTTAGGCTTTTCCTAGAAAACACAATGTGTGATTTTCTTTTAGCATTGAACATCTCTAGACACAGGTTGAGTGGATGATTTGCTAGTTGTTCACTCTGTAAATAGTCCTTTTATTGAAGTGATCAAGTTCTCTTGACATGGAATTGAGAGGCAGAACGAATACCAGGAGATAGCTTTTCATAGTGCAAGTAAATATATTTTATGTGTGCATTTTTATCCCATCTACCTCACCTTGACAGCATATTAAAATTGTTAAAATTAGCTTGTACTGAAGCACATAACTTGCCTCAAAGAAGGATTAACATTCTGGATTTTATGTCTATTTTTATTAGTAAGATAGTGAATTGATACCCACTTTAGATATCCAATCAATATTATAATTCAGCCATTAAAACTAATGTATTTTTAAATCATGTATTGTGACCCACTCCCAAAGGCTAAGAAGAAATAGGACAGGTAATTCTGTAATATGAATAAAAGAGTAAATCTGAAATCTTGAGGCATGTTTATAATACATATGGACCATAACCCACCAAAATGGAAAGAAAACAGAACAAGAGGAAAGGAAGCTAATAGGTTGTATTCAGTCAGCAAAAAACCAAGCAAAGGCACTTGTAGTCAGTCATGGGATCATTAACATTCAAATCAAGCAGGCAGAACTTTGTTTCTTTTTTTATAATGAGATAAAACAGAGACAAGAAATAGAGATTTTTAATATTTTTTTTTTCTATTCATGAAGAAATTCAGGTGAAGGTAGAGCTGAGATGAAAAAAATTACTGAAGCACTAGGGAATTTAGGTGTTTCTATGTCTGATATCCTCAGAATCAGCAAAAGAAATAGGTGGGGTAATTACCTTTATTCATTCAATGCATCAGCAGACTTTCATCAGCAGG
>JAVJGI010000001.1:102569075-102586575 GCA_035590275.1 Ibycter americanus | reverse complement strand
CACGTCCTGTGGTGCCTCGTTTTTACAGCATATGCTGTGTGACATCCACATTAATCTGAGAGCCCTGCAGTACCAAAGCACAGCAGGACGAGTTAAGGACAGGCTGTTGGTCTTAACTTTCATTTTTCTGCTTTTGTTGCTGTGTGTCATGGATAAAGGTGACCTGCAAGGGAGGGGGGGAAGCAGTCTGCTCGTGTCCCAATTGCTTCATTAGGTTCTACAAAATGTTTTGAAAGGTGGTTTGTTTAGTTCTTGGCACCTTTTTTTTTTTTTTTCTTTCAGCAATACCAGGTCCAGACTTCTCTGGCTTTCCTAGGAGACATAGTAGAGAACTGGAGAGCTCTTGGAATTGAAAGTCTAAAGCTCAGGCAGTTGAAAGGGGAAGAGGATTTTAGTTGCAAGATTTTTAACCTTTCTGTTCTTTGTTTCTGTTTGTTACTACCGGCTCAGCACCACTCCTACTTAATGTCTTTCTCATTGTAGTTCTTTGGTTAAGATGTGAATATCTCTCATTCCCACTCTCTGATCCTCCAGAGAACTCCTGCAAATACAGATTTTAAACAAACACCCTCCTCAGCCACCACATATATCTACAAACTCTCAGTCTTTTTTCAGATACGTGCGCACACACAGATACATCATAAAAAGATGTTTGTTGCCTGCATTTTGTGTCTACCCCTGCACTTCTTGAGGGCACTCCTCTTAAACTGCTCTTATTTGCCCTAAAAGAAACATCACAAAATCACATATATCTATTTCAAAGAAAAAGTGAAATTATTTTTCTTTCATATATATTGAATGTGACAGGATGGTCTGACTGAGAAATTTTAGAACATGCAAAAATTTATTTCTTCTCATTTTTTTTTATTGATGAGCTAATTTTGTACTATTTATTTTTATTATAGTTGTTGTTTCGTTAGTGGGGTTCTAATTCTGAAGTTTAACACAGATGAAAGAATAGGAAGAGGAATTAATAATTGATTTTAATCATCTCTTTGGAGCTGCTGAACTCTCCTCCAATTAATTTGAGGCATTACAAGAGCTCTGTAGAATGAAGGGCGCAAGCCCATGTATTAATAATCAGTAGAGCTTTGGCATATATGACAGTACCATGGGACGTTCACTTTATATCCCTGCACATGTTCCCTTTACAAGTAGTGACTTCAAGAAATCTGCTTAAATCAGCTGAGAAGCCTTTTAGTGTCTGTCAGTGTTTGCAGAGGTCACAGCAGACACTCTTCCATCCCTGAAAATTGAAAAGCTTTGTCATTTTTCCTAACTGTAGCTAGATTCTGATTGTAAATAATCAGATCCTCTGATTATTTTTTTTAACGTTGTCTAAACATACCAATTTTGAGGGAGCTGTAGAAACAGATGAAGAGTTGAACAGTTGAATGCATTCTGCATTAAAGATACTTGAACTGTGAAATTTCTAAAGCTTGATTACATCTTTAGCCACCTCTAATACAATGATGCTATCAGTAATTTCTGTTCTGACATACAAAGATGGGTCTGAGTATTTAACATAAAACCCCACTCTAATAGCTGATCTGGCTCCTTTTGCGTATCTAGGCGTGCTCCTTGTTTGACATCAAGAGATGCAAGTGTCTGTGGCACAATTTCACGATCTCATGACTTAGAGCCTGGCCTGGAGGGTGGCAGTTGTAGACAATTTACAAGGTTTCAAAGTTTGTATTTGGTCCTCTTTGTACTGTTCTTCAGGAAAAAAATCTTCTATGTGAAAATGAAATTGCATTGAAATGTTTTTAGGCCGGAGCTAGCTATATGTGTGTATGTATGGTTTTGTGTATTTGAGTGTGTCTTGTGTGTGAGAAGCGTCAGAGGTGTGTGCGGTGGGGTGCAGGCAGTGGTCCTTGCTCTGCCTGATCAGAGCAGAGCATTCAGAAACTGTCTCAGATGGCAAAGGGATTTGAGTCAAATCAGACAAGTACTTGGATTCAAATTTGAGTGGGTAAAAAATTGACTGCTTCCTGAGCAACCTGGAGTTCATCCCTTCTGGCACTGAAATAGGGTAAGTGATTGTGGGATTGTCCCACGTCCATCCCAGGAAGAAGTCAGGATTAGCTGACTGTCACAACTGACGGTCTTCCAAACCAGTAAAACCATTAAAGGGAAAACAAAACTCTGTTTTTTCCTCTGGGGCTTCTCAACATTTTTCTCAACTGTGCTGTGATTCTTCTGTGAAAAACATTTACTTTGAAACAGCAGCAAAGTCTGGCAAATACAAAGTTAATCAAAATCATTGTAACCATGTTTACAGACAGAGTTTCTACAATGGATGCAGTTCGTTTAACTGCGGGCTTTGGCCCTTGGGCATATACTGACCACATGAATTAACAAATCTCAGTGGTGAGCGCGCGCTTCTTTAGCCCCACAAAGTCCATTGTCAGTCAGCAGTGCTGCCGTCATCGTCTGCCTGGTGCTCTCTGGCTTGTCCGGACTTGACTGGTTTTTAACCATCCTTGTGATATTCATTACATTATGGTGTTAATATCTAAGCATCAAATCCATATGCTTTGTCTCATGGCAGAGTGTAGGTTACAGAAATACTCTCAAGGTAATGTTTTTCCCTCTCCCTTTTCTGTTCACAGTTCTGCTGTGAAATGTATCAGAAGTGTTTTCTTGGGGAGAAGCATGATAAGGGAACCACTCAAGTTATTCTGGCAAAACAGAGCAGCCGCTATCAAGATGTTGTGAACACCAGTCATGCTAATTCATTTCAGGAGAAAGCGTATGTTAAAGCCTCTCAAGGCTGGGCTTTTCCTTTGAGACGGACACCTTCCCACTCAATTCCATCTTGGTCTTTCTGTCTCCTCCAAGAACGCCTCTTTAAGAGCTGCTGTTAATGTGTGGTATCAGAAGGTGGTTTAATGGTAAACCAAAACACACAGATTTTAAAGCCTGTCTCCCAGTTACGGTGCTCGTACGGTATTTCTGTGCTGCTTGTGCCTGCTGCAATGGATTTTATGTCTTTGCTGTGGGAGTGTTAGGACAGCTTTACTGTCAGTTACTTTCAGTTCTGGGCTGATCATTTATAACAGGATTTTGAAGTGACTAATACTAGGTGCCTTTCTGTATTAGCAGCATTTTCTTTCTCTGGCCTTTTCAACAGAAGTGTCAAATCCTGTTTTACCCAGCTGTTGGCCAAGTTTGGATGGTCTGGGACTTAGGACAAGCACACACATGTTCAGATGCTTTTCCCAAATACCATCCAAGTCTCTCAGGTCTGACAGATGGTTTGGCAGGACTAATTACACTTCCTGGTTTTGTCACAGATTAGCAATGTCCATAAGTCTTTAACATGTGAGGGCTGTTCAGGAACCGATGGGGAGTAAGCTCGTTTCATTTTATGGCATACTAAACAAGGGGCTCCAAAGGAGACTCAATCAGGATTGCTTTTGTTCATGTAATTTAAAAAGCCCAAACCTTACAGTCAGAGGATAGTGTGTCCAGCTCAGTGTGAAGCCACGTTGTTCAAGGAGAGCTTTTACGGTCATTATCCATGAGGTATCGCCTCCCTAGGTCATGCACTCTGCCTTTGTTATGGCTGATGTTTTAAGATGTCTCAAGATTGTTTCCGTGTGTCAGCGGATGTCAGCTGTTAACTAGTTGTCTTTGCAAATCTCTACTTAACGAATAATGGGAATATCCACACTTGCATTAAGTAGGACATACTTACATATGTACTCTTCAGCTGTAAAGTACTGGGAACAAACAAACCACCCAGGCTGTGTAAAGTTCCTTGCTGCTAAAGTAATAAAATGCCATCTGCATTGGTCATAAGAAATTAGACCAAGTGGGCTGTTACCACATATCTCTGATGTGGTTCCCTTATGTACGTGTTCATTGCTCTGCTGCTATCAAAAAATTTTTAGACATCATGTATAGCTATGTAAGCAAATGAATAAAACTGGAAGCAGAACTTCTAAATGTTTGAATATCCAGCCCCAGAAACATTTAAAACTTCTGATAGTATTGTGTTCTTGATTTACAAGTGTCCCACTATAAATCGTATCAGGAAGAATAGCTGTGGGAGTGAATGGACTCTATTGTCCATATTTCATGGCCACCCTTTCATGAAACTTACTCCCTTTTTCATGTGAAGAAATATCTGTAGCTGTTTATTAGTTTGGATTAATTTTAGAACATAACATAGCCAGCAATTAGTAAACATTCAGAGGATCTATTTAGTAGGAAATTTGGCACAGCAAAAGCCTGCTGCTGTGTGGATGAGTCTCAGTAATTGTTGTGTTGTGTTATGATATACAAAGTGCAGTTCTGAAACAGTGAAGCTCTTGCTCGAAGTGGAATCGGTGTGAGAGGAAAAAGTAATTTAATACTCTTTCTTCATAGCAGCACAGTGGTAAAGAAAGCCCCAAATGCTACTGCTCTTAGAAAGCATTATTTTCAGTGAAACAGGAGGGTTGCATGTATTTAGTCTAAAACTATTAATTATGCTGTTTAATGTGACCTGCAGAGAGCTTGCTCACCAGATGGGATGGAGCTCATCCTTTTCCATTTGTGACGTGTGTTGAGAGTTGGGAACTACTTTGCTTCTCTGAGGTATCACTGCACAGGCCGTAGGCGCAGGCAGCGATAATGCATGAATGAGCAAGAAACTCATCTGTGTTCAACCTGCTAGTATTTCCAGAGGCACCATCAAAACCGCAACACCTCCCCTTCTTAAAAAAGGATGCGTCCTGGTTCCTTGCCCTGCTAATTCTTGTCTGTGATGAGAAAACTACAGGTGGTACAGAGCGATCGTGTAGATCAATTCAGGAAGAAATCAGTGTCGCCCTGTGAGCTCTTGTGGCAGGCAGAGAGCAACCCCCCGTGTATTAGCCTCAACTGTGGTCTTCACCAACATTCAGGAGAGCCTCCTGCTGTACTGACAAATAAATAAATAAGGATATTTCCACCTTCGCTCTCTCTCTTCTTGGCTTACAACAGGAGCTCATGAATCAATCGTCAACCAGCCAACTTCTCGGCCAATTGCAGTAATGATGTATGCGATTAACAGGCTGTGATTCTTTCCTTTCCCCCCCCCCCCCAAATATGTAAGAGGTGGGGAGTTTCTTGCGAGCGAAAGCTGGGGGTCAGTTTTATGGCAGGTCCCCACCCCCACATATGAGTACGTGAGTGTGTATCTCGCTGTCCTGTCATGTGCTAGGTGGGAGGAAGTTTTTCCTAGCCGAGCGGCACACAGCCCTGCCTGAGGGATTGAGAACATATTGCTCGGCAGGTGGGGCCCACTCAGACGCATTTAGTGTTATTTCAGCATTGACAGCGAAAATACATCACACGGGCCCAAAATGCCAGCACACTCCATAGTAACCTGATCAAAAGGACTGCAACCTAGAAGCAGAATGCTCAGCCTTAATATAATGTTTTGACCCAATAACTGGTCCATGGGATGCCAGGGCAGTGCCTTGCTGTCTGGAGAGACTGGGACTCTTCTCTGTGGGTCTCCTTGGAAGCTGCTTTGAGTGTGAACCCTAATGATGCTCTCCCTTCCAACCCACTGGCTTTTTTTTCCTCTTCACAAGGCATGGCAAATCAGACATAGCCATGAAAACCCCAGATTTTGGAGGGGCCTCTGCAAATACAAACTTTTGGATTTTAAGTTATCTACTTGTTTATTGGAAGTTTATATGGTTTGTCTGCTAGCTGGTGAGGTACATGTAGCCCTCTACAGCAAATATTGGGGTCCAGATGTGCAAAGTCTTAGTATGAAAATGGAGAGTTCTGTAATGACTTCTTACTTTCAAAAGGTTACCCTTTGGTCAGTGGTGCGCTTACGGTGATGTCTACTTTGTTTCAGCTGAGGTATGGATAGATATTTTTTCCCCTGCTAGTTACTGTTATTGTAGGTTTGGGTTGGGTTTGGTTCATTTTAGAAATTCAGCTAAGTAGCAGGTTTAGTGAGAGCCTGATCACAGTTCACCATGTGGCTACCACTTGATTATCCAACTTCTTACACAAGCCATCAAGGGAAAGTGGAGTCAGGAGGAAAGGTATAGAGAAGTAAGTAATACATGCCATATTTTGCAAAGCGTCCTGCAAACAAACTTCTTTTTTAATATGGAGATCTCTAAAGGCAAAGGTTACAAAGTTAAAGAAGCTGTCCAGGTTCTGGTAGTGCTCTGCATCCTCCATTCTGACTGTATTTAATTGGGTGCATAAGTGAGAACTAATATCCTACTTTAAAAAGAAGAGAAGCTGGGGAAAGATAAAAAAGAAGCATCTGGAGGCTCACTAGGATATACAACCACCCAGTCTTTTCCAGGTAGCACAGCTGCACAAGAGTGATTTTAGTCTGGGCAAAGTAACAAGAGTCAGTTTAGAGCTAGAGAAATCCAGACATGGAAAGGCCTTTAAAAGAGGTAGGAACAAGTGAGTGGTAGATTTTCTATCCAAGGATCAGATTCCATTTCTTCATTTCCGAGATTAAAATCTGACCTCTATGGGTTTGTTGTTTTTTGGGTTTTTTTTCTTCTGAGACCTACACTAACTGATGCAAAAGAACTGCACAGATTAATTCCCAACAGAGACTATCTAAGACTTACTCCATTCCTGAGTACATTGATTTCTTTATCTACAAATTTATTATAGGTAGCAGTAGAAGTCAGTTTGGGCAATGCTTTTATGTACAACTCACAATGCAAACCAATGAGTGACAGTTTGATAGTTCATTTTGTACAGCTGTAGTAGGTACTACCAGATTGGCAGTAAGATGGAGCACCCGAGAAAATTCAAGTGCTCAATTAGGACAGAAACTTTTGTCTTCACATTTGTCCAGAGGCATTATTCTGTGATGGGATTTACCCATGTAAACTCATGAGGAAAAATTGAGAAATGTCTCTGCTTTCTGTTTGGTGTTTTGAATTGGCAACCAAGTGAGAATTAAATAGTGGGAAAAGCTCCATATGCCTCAGCTAACATGTGGAGAACTTCCTGTGGTCATTTCCAGAGTCTGTTTGATTTCATTGACGTAAGTAAGCAGAGGAGATGAAGCCTTGGTAACTCCCCAAGATGGATGACACATCAGGACACAGGCAGACAGACTTTTTTGTCATCCTCAAGCCTAAGTTTAAGCTTGCGGTTACCTCAGGAGACTGATATTTCCTGAAGTCTGTACCACAGCTCATTTGTGTATATGTGCGTTTGTGTTGCAGAAGCAATTGATTTTGTGAGCAATTGCCTTTTGGAGCCAAAAGACACAATATGCCAGGGTCAGAGCTGGCTCAGTTCCGTTCCTGCCTGAGCACAGCTATTACAGACACCTTGTTTTGTTCTCTGTTACTATGTTTTTCAGGTGTTCACCCCTGAAAAGAAATACAGTACGTTAGACCAGGTTTACGCTGTGAGGAGGAGGCAGGTTCCCCCCCACCCCACCCAACTTTGGGTGGAAGATGTCGTAGGAAACAGCCCTACACTTTGCTAAGGTTTCTCCAGACAGGAGCTGGAAGGGCTCAGCAGCAAGCTTGATTAAGCTGACCTATAAATCCAGCTGATTTCCTGTTGACTGTGTCCCCTTGGCAGCGCTGATGAAACATTACGGGTGCACCTGGTACATTCAGCAGAGCCGCAGGTGCCTCCTGCAATATGCACCCATCCCATTTGGCAGCAGTGGATGGCTAGTAGTTTATTAGCCCACTTTTCACCTGTAAAAACTTCTAGAAAAATGCCAGCCTGGTGTTTCAGCGCCTCTACAGAATCAGGCTCTACTAGTTTGAGTGCTTTGAAAAGCTTGTCAGACCTGTCTGCAGCTGTACTAGTAAACTGCTAGTTTGTTTGTTTCTGCAGATTCATAGGCTCTGTGAGGAGCTGTCATTTTGCTTGCAGAATGATACTAATTTAAAAATAGGAAGTCTGCTAAAGTATTAATGATACCAGATGTGGCTGTTACGTTTTTTTTTCTTTACCTGTCATGTACAATAGCGATGAATGTTATTTTCCCAACTGCTGCGCTGAGACAGGAAGACCCATGAAAGAATCAAGACTTCTTCCTCACAATATTGTCATAAACTGAAAATCTTTGGGCAGAGATGGTGAGTTTTTTGTTTTGAAAGAGCATCACTTAATCAGTGCTGTACAACCATATTGCACCTCATTTTCCTCACATTGCTAAAACAAGCTGTGCTACAAGCATGGAGAATAATGAAGTCTTAACTGCCTTTAGATTTGTGTCCTGCGTCGTACAACCATCTTCTCTTCCCTCTGCCCATTGCATACATTACGTGCTTTTAGCTCTGTGGTATATTCCTTCTCTGGCCAAGCAAACGGCATATCCTGTGTTTTACTCTTAGCTGGTTGGTCAGCTGTCTCTTAAAGGCCTGAGGTATATCTTTCCTGAATTAGAGTTACTGATTTGCATAAAACTTCTCATAACTTGATGTTGTTTAGATCTCTATCAAATGTAATTGAAAGCGAACAAGGGGTTTGAAAATTATTCAGGATGGGTGGACTGACAGCCTGTTTGCATAAAACTTGTTTTCATAGAAAGCTGAGCAAAAAATTAAATAAAATTACATGTCTCAGTAGCGCAATTTGTGCCACACAGATATAAGATAACAAAGGCACCAGCTTCCACTTTCTCCCTGAAGGACTGGTGAAAAAATTACCATTTCAGGTTAATAGTATTTCACACTCACTTTGTAGGCTGTACTACACAAGGCACAAGACCGTGGATAATCAAGCTTTTTGTGCCCTTATGCTCCTGTGTGGCACCTACCAGTTGTCAGTGCTGTGTAATATTATTCATACAGGAAAATCAGATAAAGTTCTATTGAAAGGGAAAAGCTGGTGGTGTCCATAGTTTTTACATCCAAACGAAGAGTGGGGGAAAAATAAGCAACCTAGAATACCTGTGCTACAGGTATGATTCCGTCCCTGATTTTCTCAAAGTAAGATCATGTAACAGTTCTGAAGTGTAAAAACACTGTGTTCAATCTTATCTGCCTAAGTAATCATTTGTACTGCACATGGGGGCAATTTATAACTCCACGGCAAACATTGGGAATGAACTTTGAGCCCTTGTTCCTGAAGCGCCGGGGCTTGGTGGGATAGCAGAAGTTTTAGCATTTTTTCAGCAGATGGACTCCCTTAAGCTTTTATCAATGGAATTAGGGACCCCAATAGAGTCAAAGAAACCAAGTCAATTTTTACAGACCCTCATACGAGGAGTATGCGAATCCCTTGGGTTCACAGACTGCAGTTTGAAAAGCACTGAGCTAAAGAAAACATTCTGTTAGCAGTTAGCAGTATAGGAAATATGACTTACTGTTCGGCAATTCTAATCCTATCCATTTGTGGGGAGGGGATTGCCTGCACATGTGCACACGCACACACATACATGCATTATTGCATTATTTGGGGGGCTGGGGTTAATTTAAAAACACTGTTTCTTAAGCTTAATTGAGATTTCTTGGAGGCCTGTTTTTACACATATAAAGGATCATTACCAGGAAATCATAGTTTACAGTGTTTATCTAGCGAGTTATGAAAATACCAGATAATAAGACTAATGACTCAACACAGCATTTTCCAAATTGTGAAGTAATCTTTGGATTTTCCAAGATTATTATTATATTAGTTGCACTTTTTAGTCTGTCAGAAAAGAAATAAATAAAAGGCCTGTATTTTTCCATTAACATTCAGAGAACATCTGTTGCGTATTGTAAATAACATACTTAGAAAGCAAACTGATAATAACTACTCAGACTATTTTCCTGTTCTGGCTATAGTGTTCAGTGCCATACAATATGTTATATCCTACACTCTCTATTTGGCCCAGAATTAAACGGAATTCTTCTAATAGTACCAGTCAATTACATGTAAAACAATCCAAATACTTCGCAAAAACTCTAACTCTGAGAACGTAAACTTTGGATTGTGTTAATGAAGAACAATAGTGATAGACCAGAGTATAGAGATATGAACCGATACAGTTCTGCATTTGGAAGAGGATGCGACTGAGATTGTTACAGCTGAAGCAGTTAAAACTGGGAGCAATGAAAGAATTTGAAAAATGGCTTTTCCTCTGAATCTCTCTCAAAATGCATACCAACCCTAGAACAAACTACTTCCGAATGTTAATCAGACTAAAAAAAAAATAACCCCATAGAGTTCTTTGATATTCCACCCCTAAAATGCTGCACTTTGTCATCCTGAAGTTTCTAACTCGGTTTTATAAGTTTGAAGGTGTAGATTAGACTTTTTTTTGCTTCCTGGGAGGCTAAATTCCACAATTAACTTGGAAGTCCTTTGAAGCTGATCTTTTGCTAACGTTACCTTCTTTAACTGTGAAAATACACATGGTCTTCCTGCAGTAATACAAGTAGCATGGTGAATACAGAACAACTTCACAATTTTCACAATTATGTCAATCTAAAATTGTCATAATTATTTCAAGAATAGGGCCCACGCTATTGGAAATTTTCAGCAAGGTAGAGTGTGTACTTAATGTACATTGAAGCAAGCTGTTTCCTAGGAGCCAAGAATCAATGGCTCTTTGACTGATCAGTAGGTGCATGCTGTAAGTAGAAGCCTGTTCTCCTAATAGTCTCCTCCCCACTGAAGTCACCTAAAAGACAGAATTGTGTCTATAAACACATATGAGTACAGCCAATCTCTCTCCTTCCCAGTGAAGAGGAGGAAGAATAGTTATAAAAGGTTCACTTTGTCTTTTCTAATTGTATAACAAATTCACCAGAGTTTCTGGGTGTGTCCCTTAGCTTCTGCATATTTAGTTTGCTTTACTTCTGCTTCATCCTTTCTGTACTTAATTATTTATCTTTTCCCATCTATGCCATTTGTCATTACAAATGCCCTGTCAATGCTTGCTGGTATGTAAAGGCCTGAACCTTACTTTATTTCACCTTGACATATCCTTAGTAAAGAAAGGCAGAAGGGAGAAGAGTGGCAGTTGGCTAGAAAAGCTTTGCCTTCTAAAGCAGCAGTATTGTGAATGCCATCTGTTATACTTATCCATAATATTATCTGAATCAGAACCAAAGTAGTTAAAATGCCTTAGCACACACATCTCTCTCGGAGTTGCTGGGACATGATTAAGTGCATGGACAAAATATTTCCAGAAGTCAGATTTTGTAATTTTCAGAGGTCAGATGACAGCGTTTCTAAATAATATACTGAAGGTCTTCCTAGAAGTGCCACTTTTCCTAACCTCAGTAGTTCCTGATTCAGAGTACATTTAGTTAGTTGAATCTTCCCTGTGGCTTAATGAACCATGGCTGAATTCCCAACTTACCTGAATTTTTTATACCATAGTCCATGTCACCAACACCTACCTTGGCAGGACAGAATAAAACGTAAACTAATTAGGGTGAGCATTTGAATCTCTCTTCCCTCTTTCATGGAGTGATTTCAGGGGAAGTAAAGGATAGAAGATCAGATTCTGAAGATGATTGTTTTTCTGGGTACTTCCACAGTCATCTTCAAACTAGAACTGAGAAGAGCCCTAGCTCTGTGTAAACAAGTAGATCAGTCCTCTGAATCCATAGCTGCACAGTGCTTGCTGCAGTCTTCCATTGCAAGATCATTTGTTCAGTAATTCAGATTTGATGTCTGCTGCCTATAAATGTGAACAGTCCCTGCAATTCTTTCTGTTTGTATTTAGTTTTGTTACAGTCGGAGAAACTACAGGACGGCAGTAATGTTGGCCTTGTCCCCTTGCCTTTTTGTCAGGAAGAGTTTGTATCATCATGTGAATGCTGAGGAGCCATGGGTTTGGAATGTTTGCAAGCCCTGTAGCAGTTTGAAAGGTTTTTTGAAATGTACAACCCTAAAAATTCTCTTTTGAAGGTATAGAGTTATCTAGTAAATTTAAAGCTACCCACTAGTGCGTTGCTATTCTTCCTTATGATGTAGATCTCTCTTGGAGGACGTTTGTGGGATTTCAGGATTCAACAAATCACAGGTTGAAAACTGCTGTGGTACAGTATGTGATGAAATAAGGAACAATTATGTTCCTTAGATGGGCAAACACGAGCCCATACATGCAGACATACTTCAGTGGAATTAACTGCTTGGGAGTTTGAAGTTTGGGGAGAAGCATTTGTGTACTTTAAATGTGTTTCTGAATACTGAAGTTGTCTCTCTGTGTGTTGCCGAGTAAATTCAGTGGGGTAATATAGATGCATATTTGTCAAAAGAGCAAATGTGAAAATATAATGTAGTTGCCTAATGAGATCTCAATTTGGCCACAGGATGATGAGATAGATTCATTAACTCTGTGGTCTACAAAATACTATTTCCTTTGTCTGCTGTCATTGGAAGCTGGGACCAACTTTATAATGGTGCTCTGGGAAGCTAATGTACTTCTGTGCTGGGCTGCTGATAGAGTAAATCTCTGTGTGCTTTGTTAAGGCTCAAGGTCCTTGCCTTTTGCCCACTTACCTAAAACTCTAGTGATGAGTGTTTAGGGTTAATGCCTAGTTTTAAAAAAATGCGTATTTTTTTCCAGCAATGGGAAATTATAAACCTGTTCAGCCAACATGAATGCATTTTACTTAAAAAAAAATATGCGGGAAGTGGCATTGTATGCCATAAAAATATACATCATAAGCCAAGACAAGCAATTGATGCTCTCCTATAAAATACAGTAAACACCTCCTCCCTGCCCTTCCTTTGGCTGTCGATCAGATTTCAGAATCATGAAATTTTACAGTATTACTGGTTAGAAGGGCTCCCCACTGGGAGCAGATGCCATCTCTGTCTTCATAGACTCAGAGAAAGTCCTGACATGTTTCATGGCGTTCATACGTGGAAGTCTGTGAAATGGAAAGGAAAACAGCTTTTTCTGTCAACCTGTCACTGATATAAGCTCTTGCATTTCATCAGAATGACTAAACTTTAAAGCTGTTTCTTCAGTGCTGAGTATATTTGAGAACTCCCAAGTGTTATCAGATTTATAGAGTCCCAGCATATGATAGAAGACCAAAGCATTTTGTGGCATGATATTAAAAATTCATTCAGATACTCGATAAAGCGTGGATGACAAAAGTCTGAAATGGAATAAGGTAGAGTGAATTTCTCCATGGTTTATTGACCTTGATTCCTCTACACAAAATAAATAGACAGAATGGACTAAAATCTCTTCTTTATGAAGGCAAAATCCTGGCAGTCAAAGACCGGCTCATAAAAATGCTCTCTATGGCACATACCTTGGCAATGTTAGAAGTTGGAGGCAATGGAAATTTATTGCTGGTGCTGCAATGGATGTGTCTGTATTTCAGAGAAGGAGAAAGCAGGGCTGCTTTTATGAGGTTACTGATGTTATTCTGTGGAGAACAGAAAAAGAAAACACACTTACTTTCGTCATTTTGTGTTCTTTCCCTGAAGGTATAATAAGATAAAACACTTCCCTTTGCATACCCATTTTTTATTTGTTTGAAAGAGAAAAAGCAAGTCGTTCAGAATGAGGAGTTTGACATCTTTCCCTGCTGCAAAAGGCTGGGGCTCCATACTGCTCAGAGAGGTTTTCCTGCCTTGCTGCAGTCGGAGAGCAGAATGCCTCATTGGTTTCAGATATTAAACTTTTGTGCTGAAAGCCCAGTTGGAGCTGGTGTGACAAATGGATTTTACCTGCTGCCGAAAAACACAACCCCCACCTCTCTACACCTCCCATCTTGCCTAACCTAGCCCTCAAGAGCACTGAAACAGAAAGCTGCCCTTAGGCACCATCTGTTTCTGCCAGCTTCTACTTTGGGCCCTGCCTTTACATCTGTTAAGTAGAGGCAGCTTACTTGATGAGTTGTTTTGAAGAAATATCTGGTCTCCCCACCACGTTCATTAACTATTGCAGATCTGTTAAAGAGAGGCTCTGTGATGCAATTTAGCTGTAGTTAACTAAATTCATTGAAGTCACAGGCATAGATTGTTTTTGCATCCCGCAGGGATGTAGAACAACACTGGTTTAGCAACACTGTTTTCTCTTCCCTTTGAAAATAAAAATCTTTTCTGTTTGCCTTGTGAAACACCATTTAAGCAGTGATGAAATCTAAAGGGGATTTAAAGTGACTAGTCGGTGACTGATAATTTGTTACTCCTCCTTGTAAAACACAACCAAGCTACATACATAGCACATGCTAAAACAAACGTATTAATCGTGTATCCCTCCCAAAAAAGAAAAGCAGCTGTTTTGTTCCTAGCACCTCCTTAAGTACCCCAAAGCTACCGATTTGTTAAGCTGGCATTCTTCTCATGGACAAACCCAGCTTTCTGGAGCCACTTTAATTTTTTCATGGCCAGTGATCAAGAACTAAAAGAAACAAAACAAAACCCACTTAAAATACTTCAGAAAAATGGATTCAGTATGTTTGTGTTTGGATTTGTTTGAATTAGAAAGCAGAGTTTAATAGGCATTCAGAGGAAAGCAGGCGTCATACAGTTTATACAGAAGACAGTATAATGCAAATAGAATGGAAAGATGAAGTTGAGGGGAACAGAGTCTTGTTTTACAGATGAAGGATATGGACAGAGAAGGACAGGGAAGGGGGTGTTTACCCAAAGTTGCTAAAGAAGAGCGTGTGGCAGCCAGGAATTAAACGCATGCTTTTAGTAATCTTAGGGCCTTAAGCCCTAAGTGTGGGACTATCATTTCTGTGCTGGTTGGACAGACAGTTTATCGAGCTCTCCACGTGTAGAGTCGCTTTAGAAGTAAAATCTGGTCATAACACAAATGAAATTTTCTTCTATTGTGTACGTTACATTTCCATCTAAAATGATGCCCTGAAGCTATAATTATGCATTATAATATACACTATACAGAGAGGTCCCTGTTGGTTTTAAGGATGAGGGTAATTTATATATTAGTTAGAAGCTGGCACCTCTGAATCTGAGTCATATGTAGTAAAATAAATATGAGTAGTTCCATGAGCATAAAACTTACCAAAGCCTGGTTTCCCATAGAGAGTTAACTGAAACCTCTGATTGATGCTTTTCCCTTGGAGTTCTTATAACATTTGTCTTCTGTGTGCATTTTCTGGTATGAAGTGAGGTGTGATCACACACTGCAGCCTTTCTTTCAGGCTTATCGGGTCTCTATACCAACTGGCCGCCTTTTTCAGAAAACTCACAGGAGCTTAATTATCTTTGAAATCTCTTGTCAAATGTGGGTGAAGTTGGCCAATGAGTTCAAAAATTTTGAGAAGGTTGAACAGAGAAGGGAGCTTCATGGACTGATTGCACAAGCTTTGTTTATCAGGAAGGCATGCTGCAAGGAAGTCTTTGTGAGGGTTTTTGTGTATAGTATAATAATGCCAACAGACAGAGATTAGATATCGTGAAACTCGACTTGACATGTTGACTCAAAAGATGACACTTACACTGTTTATTCAAATTGCCTAAGCAGAGCAAATAAAAAGCTCAGTTCTGCTTCCTTTACTTACACAAGTCGTTTCATTGCGTTGGTATAATTGGTCATCTGCTCTTTATAATTTTACTCCCCTATTATACAGGTAGCCATATAGTGAGAAAAAGTAACAAGTATTATCTGACTTAGAATGATTTGCAACATATATATACTGAGATATGGAAAAGGACACTGTCCTACACTGCTGTGGCTTTCTAAGCATAGAGCTCTGGTGACATCAGGAATATTCTGCAATTTTCTTGTCTAAACATGCCACTTGGAAAACACATGACATGCATAAGAATTAGCAATTCACACAATCTAAAGAGAATTATCTGTTTGTCTCTAGGCGATTCACAAAAATATGCCCATAGCAATTTGAGGCATTATAAATCCATCCAGGTTGGTTCTGACCATGTTGCAGAAGTAATTTCGACTGGCACATCAGATGAAAGAACAGATTTGAAAACAGTAGCGTGCATGGCCCTGAAGGTTTTATCTTGGCTAATATTCCAGGCACCTT
Source organism: Ibycter americanus (assembly GCA_035590275.1). Lineage (NCBI taxonomy): Eukaryota > Metazoa > Chordata > Aves > Falconiformes > Falconidae > Ibycter > Ibycter americanus. The sequence goes on along the minus strand of JAVJGI010000001.1, from coordinate 102,570,658 downwards.
ATGGCACTACTTTGGGTTTCTGTGAAGACTCCAAATAAAGTGTCTGTAGCCTGATGAAAGATTTAACACATTTTTTTCCTGAACAAGCTTTATAAATGTTACACTAAAGATAAAGAATGTACTTGCTGATGGGAAGCAGCTTATTTTTCAGTGTACTTCTCAGTAAAAGCACCCTTCACACGTGGTGCTTCAGTATTTCCAGTGTGTGGCTGGTGCAGCAGGGACGGTTCTGTAATAGTAACGCTGGAGGTGCAAATTTGGGGTTCGTTTCCACTTTTCAATAATGCCCATGGATAATTCCTTAATTTACCTTTAGCAAGCTATCTTTGTGGTTCCAAATAGAAACAGCCAGAACAAATATGTCTACTGAAAGGACTGCATGAAGGGTCAATGGTAGAAATAAGTAGACGATGTTTAGCAACACAACTTGTGTTGTCTGCGAAGTGAATGACGAGACAGAGAGCAAAGGCTGTCACAGGAGTTAGCTTTGGATGGCCTTGAGGAAAGGATCGTTTGATTTTCCTGTGAAAAATAAGATGTTTTCTCAGTGTTTTTTCTGCTTTCCTTATTTGTATTTTGTGTCATTTTCCACTTGCTTCTACTAAATACCAAGGAAGGGTGCCTCAAGGAGAAGCATGTTCAAGACTACTTTTTATCTGTGGATAGCAGGCTCTTTAGGCTCTCTCCAGTCAAGGGACAGATACCGTGTCCTCTAGGTGGTGATGCTGAAAGCTTAAGGGCTGCTGTATGGCTTAGCTTAAATGACAACTCCCTTCTCAGTCCCCAAGTATTTTAGGAACACGTTCTCCTTCTAAGGCAACACTGTAAGGCAAGAGAAGGGAGACGGACAAATACCTGTAATCAAAGATGGGCTCTTTGCTACCTCTGTTTTGGAGCTGGTACATGTTCCCTTTATTATCTCCTCCTAGCCATGTGCTTGGCTGACCTTTTTATCTGAAGAGATCTGCTGGCTTCTGTGGCCTTTCAGGGCTCATGTGCATTGGGAGGCTGTCTAGTTTTCCAGCTGAATAGGGTCCTAAACACTATAGGGCTCTCACTAGCATTTCTTCACAATTTATTTCTGTGGGTTAAAAATAATAATGAAGGGCCATGTGTTCTGCCGGAGTAGGCACTGAACAAATACAGAGCGAGGGGTTCAGGGTAGGGCCGGTACATTTTGCTGAAAGTTCTGCTTCAGTTGGTATCCTGCAATCCTTATCAAGGATTAAAAGTATCATTTGCCGCTTTATTTAGATATTTCCATTGGAGAGAGCTTACAAGAGGAACATAGATACTAATTTCACTTAGAAAATGGAGAAATAAAGCTTGACAAAATTGGTTTATGTCTGGCCCTGAAAAACGCTAGTCTTGTACACCTTGTACCCTTCCCCTCTTCATGCACAATCACAGTTGTTCTCCTTGGTAAACACCAAATAGCAATGAAAAGAATTTTATTTTCCCAAATGTAACAGAGACAGAAGGAATAGCTCTGGGGGACAGAGGGGAATATATATTGCATTCTTTCAGATTTTAAGTATAACCAAAATATTCCTTAAATTTTGTGACTGAAAGCTGAAGTACAA
>JAVJGI010000001.1:102559075-102564075 GCA_035590275.1 Ibycter americanus | reverse complement strand
AAAGAAGTGGATGTTTAGGGATTTATAAATTCACATAATTCAAGGCAATGAGGGTATGATCTGCTGTGACCTCCTGTATAGCACAGGCCATATGATCTCCACTAATTAATTGTACTGCCTTGAGTACAGTAACTCTGACTGAAAAAGGGCACAAAATTTAGGCACGGTTTTAATTTTTCATTACATTTTTTTCAGTTAGGGAAAATCTGCCCTGTTTTTAAGTTGAAAAATAAGAAATTATTCCCCATTTTTAAAATATGTACCAGTCTAAATTTATCTGCTTTTTACCCATTGCATCTTGTTATTCACTTGCGTTTCAGATTGAAGATAAAGCCTGCAGAGGTTTTTGTGGAGAGAGCATGTTTGAAATCTCATAGCTTTCCTATTACTAAATTTTCAAAAGAGATGGGAATCAAAATTCCAATCGTTTGGCATCTACAGTCTATAGAATATAGGGAGCCTCTACCTCTCTAAAAAGTCCCTTGTGAAATTCCAGGGTTCTGTATTCATAGAGAGCATCTCTGGAGAAAGAGATGAATTTCCATGCTCTACCTAATCTGTCTCAAAACTGTACAGCACAGGCTGAGCAGTTTAAAAATCCTTTATGGATGCTGTACAAGATGCAGGTGGTTTGCTGGAATCGTGCAGACAGAAATCCAGTGTGTATTTTTGCCGGTGGGATAGCAGTGGCCACAAAGATCAGAGACCTGAAGCTTCTGCTCCTTCTAGGCCTCCCGTAGCTCCCCACATTCCCAGGCAGACTTGTTCTGCAAGATGCATCCCCTTCTATTTCGGTATGGCCCTTCTGTCTTGACAAAAGGTTTAATGGGAAGTCCGATGTTTTACATTCAGGATGTCTCCTGGCCCTTGCATGGGGTTCCCCTTTGGAAGACACAATTCCTAGCAGTGTGAAATCTCAGTGCCGTTGCAGCTGGAAAAGGAGCATACAGGCAGTCTTAGCAACACTCAGCGCTGTGTCAGCTACAGCCCTGCTTAAACACAGTTGTTGCTGGCAAAAGTCTTGCATTTTCCAAGACTTGCCTAGACAAGGATAATTTTTTTCTGAACACTGCGCTAAAAGCCAGCTGTTAAAAGCAATACCTTGCCTTGGCTGTGCCAGGTAATTTGCCACTGCTGATAACAGCCATGGAGTCTGTCATACTACTTACGATACAGGAGGTTTTATCACCTTACTCTGGTGGTAGGTTAATGCAGCAGTGAAAAAAACCCCAACCATTTTCCTCAGATCCTTGCCAGGAGCATATTGGTGGTAAACTGAAGGCCTGGTTTTCCACGGTGAATAATTTATACATGAGAACGGCTCCTAAGGCAGAGGTTTGGGTCTTACCTGAAGCTCCTGTAACCATGTAGTCAAGCACTGTGGTGTGCACAGGTTTTGCACGGTGCAGCACTGCGGAAAGTGATGTCAGAGTAGTAGCCTTTTCCCAAAACAGAGGAGGCACAGCTGGGTCTGGGGCTGGTTACAAGAGGTCCTCAGGAAGAGAGAGGTGGAGCAGCCCAGCCTGGAGCCTAACCCATACCTGTGTGGGCTGTCTGGACACGCCGAGGTACCACTTCTGCCGCTGCTTGTCCGTGAAGGGGAAGCCCCAGCGGTGGATGCTCCATTGGATAGCATCCCCCCTGAATACCAATATTCTTACTTTTTCCCAGCCAATTCATGAATAACAGACGGTTGAGTCCAGCTGATAAATCAGGGATATACGATTATGCTTACCTCTAAACAGAGAAATGAAACTCCTGTTTTAAATTCAATTATTATAATTGCAGCATTCTGAAAAAAAAAATAATGCGTTCATTTCCTAATAAGAGATTACTGATTCCAAATTATAGCATCACATATGTCAAAACAGGAAATTTGAGGCAGGCAGGCCAAAGTGTGCCATTGTCTTTAAAATTTATATTGACTTGCTGTAGATTTAGAATAATCCTTCTCTTCCCTCAGGTCTAGCACAGAAAATTTATAAATTGTACAAAAATGATAAAGGCAGCAATAAATAATAACATATAACAACTGTGCGAGTGATGAATTATAAAACAGAGAGTAGAAAAAGGAATGAAACCACAGCATAGAAGCCAGTTTACAGGGCTGAGTACATAGTCTGAGTTATTTTTCTGGCATTATGACAATGAGGAACATTTATGGGAGTTTGCAAACAGCTTACAACACAAATCATTTTGTTTCAGGTTATATTTATAGGGCTTAGTTAAGAGTTTTTTAGTATCCATTAAAATCCAGCATTCAGAGGTTTATAGCTCAGCTGCTAAGGTCTTATCCCTAAGGATCAATTGTTTTGGGTTGTTTGGGGAATTATTATTATTATTATTATTTTTTATACAATTCAGTTTAAATTGCTTAGCCTAATGTAAAGATACAGAGCTCAAAAGCTAAGAGTTTTTGTTGTTTGTGAAAGAAGAGATGGCTTTTTAGTCTTTATTTTTTGTTTCAAATACTATTTCTGCAACTATGTTATCGTGCAAATCAACTGAATCTCTCTTCATGTGTGTTAAAGTAGCCATTTTGTGCTCCGAGTTGCTGCAGCCTGTAAAAGAGAACAACCCCTGTGCGATGTTATCGATGTTGTATTGCTGCTTCTTTATATACGTTACTGTAATTTAAAATAAAAATAATTTTCAGTTGAAATTATATGATTTGCTGTAGGTCATGCCGTTTGGTGGGTGGAAGATGAGTTCTGTGCTGAAACTAGGCATGATGTGTCTAGGGCCTGATCCAAGTCTTAATGCTTTCTTCTTCGTTTCTTCTATTTACTAAGACCAAATTCTCTAAGGCAAATGCCCTATTATCCTGCACGCTCTATAAACACATACAGTGAAAAGTAACCAAAGCCTAAGGACCATACCATTTAATAGCCTGAATAGATGTAAAACAGAGGGTTGACAGAAGAGACTAGGTGACTCGCCTGGGGCGATACTGGTAGCCAGTGACAGAGGTGGATCTGCAGTCCTAGCCCAGAGCTCTCTCTCCTCCATCATGTTGCTTTTCAAGCTGCAATGAAGTATTTTTGGTGAGAGGTGAGTCAGATCCAAAGAGTATTACTGGGTCACTACCAGTTAGGTGGATGTGGAGGATTAAGAACCTGACATATATGGAAAAGGGCAAGTAGGATACCTGATAGCTGCATTTCATAAACAAACATAGAAGCATTTGAGACAGATAAACTGCATATCTTCAGAGAGAATATTTTAAATTCTTAAAATACACCTATCTGTAGAATTAATACAGTGGCTGTTTTATTTAAATCCTTTTCCATTGTATCAAGCTTCCTTTGTGGCAGTATTTCCTAGCTATTTCTTGTTTAATTCTAAATATTCATGACATTAATTCTGTTTAGGTCCTATGCTGTTATCTGAGACAAATTGTCAACATTTTTATGACAAACTACTGTATCCATTGCATACAGTGCAGTCCCCAAGGAACCTGTTTGCTGTGGCTGACTATCAATCTCTGATTGAAAACCTGATTGACACCAATAAAAGCTTAGTAGTTCTCATTTCCCCATTTAAAATGACCCAAACAGCTCAATAGCCATGCAAGATCTATAGAGTGTTTTTAGCCTGTACATAATTCATCATGTCAGTTATTGTGCTTTTTTAACTTCTAATTTTGGAACATCAGAACTTCTCCATCAGGTCAATAGAACATTTGGTTAATGTCTTTTTGCCCTTTCCTCTCGTGTTGCAATCACACAGGACTCCAGGTTCCTTCTGGGCCCCGGAGAAGCATTTTTTCATCCTCTTTGCTTCCTGCTACAACCCTTTTTGTGGATTATTCTTTTTACTTTTTACTTGGCTGTATGAACCGTAAGCTCTGGACCTTCCAAGATCTGTAATACTCAGTTACATGCAGAAGAAAGCAAGTTGTTGCCTCCAACCTATTGATTCTGTTTTCAAAGTTAACTCAACCCTCACTTAGTTTTTTTGTCCTGTAATTTCTATTTCTGGCAGTGATGAAGAAAGGAAGAAACTCTCAGACCCCAGACTGTGAATGTAAAGCTGACAGTAAAAAAACATTTAAGAGGAGTTCTCTGTGAGATACTGAGGTCAGAATTTGGCCATCTGGCAGTTAGGAACAGGCATGTGTGAAGGCACGCCAGGCACCTGCTGAAGGCAGAGCTGCAATAGCAAAGTCTTCAAAGGTTTGCTTGCTGCTTCTCAGCCATTGCATGGTTTTCATTTGTAGCTTCTCTTATCGAGCACAATTTCTAAATGAGGATGGTTGCTTCACTTTAAGGACGTACAAATGACTTGCCCTCACCTGTCAAGCATGATCCTTGTATTTTACCAGGCCCATTATGAACGCAATCTTTCTGTCGAAAATTTGCATACCTCCTTTCTTGAAAAGTAATGACAGCAATTTCTTTCCCTCCGCTCACTTTCTGAGTGTCTCATTTAACAGCACCTGTGAAACCGACAGGCGCAGAGATGAGAAGTGAAAGAGAGCAGTTGATTAAATCATCATCAAGTCGGGCCTCAGAAAGTCAATTCTGCTTCCCGTCTGCAATGATATCCTTTTATCTTAAAGTAATGAGCTATGGCACTTTTGCATCCGGTAATGCGGTAAGTTCTATTAGCATGTTCCATTTGCTTCACAAGCAAGGGCAAGTCATTTCAGCAAGCTCATATCACTGCAATCAAAGCAATTGGCTTCACAGGCAGAGAAGAAAGAGGAAAGGCTCAGGGTGATTTTTATGGATCACAACACAGTGGAAAAAATAGATTCTTGTATTATTTTAACCCGTAACATGCTTTGCTTCTTGTCCATCAGGATATTTTGATTTCATTAGCCTGTAAGTATGTGGAAGACTCAAATTCCAAACTGAACTCTTGAGCTAAGACCAGGAGTTCTGAAAAATAGGAGTCTTTTCTCATACAGATACACTGGCTAATGCAGTATTAGTCATTGACTTCATTAAATGCTGCTTAGTTTAAGTCTTTGCTATTGACTTAGTCCACAAGTATAA
>JAVJGI010000001.1:102500850-102558975 GCA_035590275.1 Ibycter americanus | reverse complement strand
AATGCAGTATTAGTCATTGACTTCATTAAATGCTGCTTAGTTTAAGTCTTTGCTATTGACTTAGTCCACAAGTATAAGTGTAAATTTTTATTATTTTTTACTACTATTTATTGTTTGGAGCCTGACAAAGTAGTCATCAGTTGAAAAAATGAAAAAAAAAATGTAAATCATTTCATTACTGATGTAAAAATGTCATCAGTAAAAATGACACTACACACTGCAAATTGTCATCATCAGTTGAGAGGACACATACGTACTGCAAATTGTCTACAGCCAGAAAGGCAGGTGGGGAGGCAGCAGATGTACATTCGGGGTCCCAGAGGCAAAGGCGTGCAGTCATTTTTTCATACAGGGTGTTGAGGATCTGAGGCAGGGAGTTCATCCTTCTATCGCAAAAGTGAATGGCTTCCTAAAATTAAGATTCAGTTGTGTATGCGGCCAACAGCTGCTTGGTGCCCAGTTAGTCTCGTGGAGTTGGGATGCCTGGCTTGCAGCAGGCACTTTCTGAAGATGCTGAGCGGAGTAACTCGTGGCATCGTTAGCTTTCTAATGGTACATCTGGGAAGGCCATTTAGTCTACCACTGCCATTGGTGGGAGCATCGTCCTGTTCTTTGGGGATGGCTGGATTGGGCCTTAAGCACTTGTGGGATCATTGAGCAATGATACCATAAGGAAGCCATCGGGAGTGATAACTGGGGGAAAGAAGTTGCACTTTCCCAAGAACTGCAATAACTTACCAGTCTCAGCTCAGTTTCCAGGGAGCAAAGCAAAATGTGTTTCTTACAGGGCTGGTTTCTCTACACCCTTCTCTGAGGCTGTGCCTGGAGGTGCCTGCGGATGTCGGTGGCGCATTTCCCTTGGGTGAGACAGAGCCCCGGGCAGAGAGCCAGGACAGAGGGCTGCAGCTCTGTCCCTGGCAGCCCTCAAGCAGGCTTTGTGCTTCTGCGGGCCCTGCTGCCTGCCCAGCCGTGCACAGGGAGCCTCCCAGCCTCTCCCATTCACACAGAGCTGCTAGCCTTCCCCTTCGAGTGGGAGCCCTGGCAATACAAGGATCAACACAACAGAATCAAACCTCAAAATAGGACCCACATTTAGCTGTCTTTCTGGAGTGAAATCCCCCTTTGCTTTACAGATAAGCTGCCTGTGGTCTACCGGCAGTATGTATACCATCCACCAGTTGCCAAGGATATATACACGTCCTATATAAATACGAGGAGGATCATCTTTAGCATGGATAGTAATGCAATCTGGTGTTTTCATTTTAATAGTTGAAATACAATTCTTTCTTATCAAACCACTGTTTTGTTGATGGTAGAGCTAGAAGGAGCCACTAATTGTGTCATTTTGCTACATGAAACAATCGTAAAAGTCCTGGTAGTGAGGTATTAAAAAGAGTTATAGCTGAAAGTGGTTCTAAGTTCTGAATATTTTTCCTGTAAGGGGCCAAGATAACTTTAAATGTCCAAGACTGATACATTTCATCTGAAGTGAAGTAGTTTGGATAAAATGGAATTCAGATTAAAGGTCAACATTGCAATCTTTTCTCCAGACTAAGGTAATTTGTGTAAAATGGGACTTTTCTGTGAATAATCCGTAATTTTAGCTTTTGAGAAAGCAGACCTTAAACTTCTCAGACCATCTCTGTTTCAGAGTCATTCCTTACAGTGAATCACTGTGGATAATGGTGAAGAATTGCTAAGCAGACTGTGATGTTAACCAATTTGCGAGATGCTATATATAAGATTCCTTGGCAAGGATCTCCATGCTGAATGCTACTTGCAGGCAAAGTCAGAGATGGGAAAGAAAAAAGTGAAATTCTTGCTCTTAGTTTCTTTGTGACTCTGCCTGTCTCCATTTCATCAATTAGAAAATTGCCCATTTATTCCCTGTCTGTGTCTCCTTTCATCTAGGAGATGTTTTTTTCTCCCTTTTTTCTTGGAAGCAAAGGTCTAATTGTATAGCTAAAATATCATCTTTGCCCTTTCCAGCGCTGTCAGTTTGTCATTGGATAGATGGACAAGAATATTGTAAATGTCAGTGTGAACATGGCTGAGGTCTGGGTTTTCCCTCATTTTCTTCAGATTTCTTTTCAGCAGACAGATGAGTAGAATCACTTTGTTCAGTGCTGGCGTTTCAGCAGCACTGACTCCTTTGGTGGCAATGATAAATGGATCCAAGATATGAAATAGCTGTTCCAGCAAAGTCCATTGAGCAGGGTAGAGAACAATGCCCTCCTCAATGTCATTGTACATGATATATTCAATGATTGCCACTTTCTGCACAAGAATGTGTTCAATCAGCAAGGTACATAGAAATCCATAGTGTTGCTTCAGCCTGAATGAGCTGGTGAGGTGGCACAGACCTTTACTCAGCTTGATTTGGACCAGACTCTCTCAAGCTATTAAAATGGGCTCAAATTATAGCTGTAACCGCATAGGGTGTCTGATTGTTGAATGTGGCGTTGGGATCAGTCTCATTCTGCGGGTGCTGTGGGAGACGTGCTGTGCATTTTAACTTGCTCTTTCTCCAGCTGGGGCAGGGGATTTGGGAGGTACAACTAACCTGTAACCCAATCTTCAGTTTTCCTTTTCTTCTACAAAACAGCAGCAATTAAACCTCAGATGGAAATTGGAAAGTTCTTTTTCCAGTTCTCACGGCGATTATGTGTGTGCATACCCCACATCGCAGGGAACGCATCTTACGCTTTCGCAACCTGGACCGATAGCAGTAATTTAAAAGGTTTAAACTGGGGCAGAACAAATAGCTTTTTTTTGTTGTTGTTGGTTAGATGACCTTACGAGTTTGTGTGTACCCTCCTCACCTGGGGTTAATTTCAGGAATGACTGAATTTTGACTGCAGCACAGGTATGAAAATGCAAGTTTGTGGGTTAGGGATTCTGATAAGCATGAAGATGCAGAAATACTGCAAAAGGAGGTTTGAGCACTTGGCACCTGTGTGTCAGGTGGTTTGCTGGCTGATAGCCCACACACTTTAGATATTAAAGGTGTTAGAACAGCTTAAGTGATAACTGTGGCCACTTTGAGCAAGTCATTGTCAGTCTGCTCTTGTTATTGCTCTTGATTATATAGAAATTAGGAGCAACCTTAACATTTCCATAGGTCCTCTAAGAATTTTATCTGTAGAGCTAGTGTTCAGTGAGCTTTATATGTCCCTTGCTTTGGACTTAGTTTGTAGTACTGCAGGTCCTCTGGGAAAACTGTTAAGAGTCCCTTTTGCCCAGTACAAGACTTTCTAAAGTGTAAAATAGCCATTTTGAGAATTCTTCTGCTGAGGGGCCCATCAGGCTGTGGTTTGAAAAGATCTGACAGTGTTCTGTGCCATGCTCATTTGAAAACTTGGCCGTACGTGGGAGCTGTGGGTGCTCAGCAGTTTTGCTAATCTGCCGTTCATTTCAGTGCCTAAATGAGAGCTAAGGGCTGCTTGGTTGGGTGCGTTTTTGATAATGTAGGCCAGCGTTCAGAAATTTTGCTCTGGGCTCTTCTCAAGCCTGGCCCTGGGTGACTGTAATCAGTCACGACTTGTGTTCAGTGTGGAGATAGTAAGTGCCTTCAGCCTGAGAATCAGGGAAAGAAGCCTCTGTTCAGGTGTAAAATGTGTCTGCAGCCTCCTTGTCCTGATTTGTCACATTATCACTCACAGCTTCCAGTGAAGCTAGTGGCAGTTATCCAAAAATCAGGTCATGCTACCCCTGAATGATATTTTGGATTCCCAGTTATTTGTAGAATATTCCGATGCAGTGTGTGCACAGAGCCATCGTTTCCTGAAACGAGACATGGGAGAAGACTGAAAAATTACCTTTTTGTCATAGGCACTAAATACTGAAACTCAGCCCAAAGCAGAAGGCCAGTATAAAGCATTTGCATCACTTCAATTCCAGAACAGTCTGATGCTCTGAGAACCACAAAGCACTTAAATCATTTTACTTTTCTCTGTGGCCCTGGGAGGTAGAAAAATGCTAGAGGAATTGAGCAAGCAGTGCAGACTTGTCTTCAAATTGACCAGTAATTCTGAATAATCAACTTCACAGTTGTCAGCTTTGGTTTCCAAGACCTGTTCTTCAGAAGTGGTTAGCAGTAAGCCTGTAGAAGATGGAAACACCTTGTGCTTTAGCACCTCTGGGAAGAAAATGCATCCAAAAATGTAAATGAGCATATCAGAGCAAGGGCCACTGGGGAACGTGTGTGCAAGTGCAATGCCCAGAGTGCCTGAACAGCACAGTAGTCTCAGCCACGGGAAGAGCACACAGTTGCTTCAATTCACTTTCGAGCCTGAGTAGAAAACCTCTTATTTCTTATGCAAGTCTTTTTGGGATTACCCCTGCACAAAAATTGTCTGGTTCTTTCCATGAACCAGAGGAAATCCACATATTTAATCCCAAGGGAAAACTGAGCTTAACGTGGATGTGCAAAATATGCACATGCAATGTGTAGCCCGCACACAAACACACACTTGTATACATACTGCACGTAAATAAAACCCCAATGCAGTGCATAAAGCCCTTCTCTCCTGTCTTGCCTTCTTTTCTTTCATATAGCTTGTCCATAAAATTCGACTATTGGAACAGGACAGCACTGCTGGACGGTGGGTCTCCTTCCCCTCACGCCTCACCAACAAAACCTCTTTATGAGTGAAATAGATGCCTTGTGTATGCAGGACTCCTGGCATTTTACAAAGCGTATCTGGAGCCAGGCTAGGCAAACGTTAGGAGCTGTTTGCTGAGTGCATTTATTGCCTTTGCATAATTTATGAACTGGAGGGGTTTGACCATCATTCGTCTCTGCCAGAGGCTGGCACTGAGGGCTCTGGAGGATGGAGCTGTAAATTGGATGGTGCGCTCCTGCCGAGCTCACAGCAAAGTCCTCGGGTCAGTATGGGAATTTAATACCAGGAATGGAACTGTTTTCTCAGAGTGCCATGTGGGCCTCCGTGCAGCAGAGGCTTTTTTGGCAGCCACAGTGACTGGCCAAATCGCGAAGCTGTCAGTCACTGGGCATGTTGTGAAGGGAGCCTGAGCATTTTTAATCGGCTTGGCATCCGTGCTGCTTCCATAATGGACACCAGTAGGTCTCAGTCCTTCGCCATATGCTTAACTCTGGAGACAAGGTGCTTCTGGGTATAGCAGTAATTATTTGATGTGGAATTAAGCGGACCTTGAAATTAGAACTGGACTGTCGGAAAGCAGGAGGCTTAACACTTTGATGGAAATAACTTCCCACCGACATCGCTCTGTGCACTTTCTCTGCACAGGCACTCGGATATGGGTAACTGTTTTTCTGGCAAATTCAGATGTTACTGCTGGCAAGTACTCTTCTCCCCAGGTACCTCCACACTGCAGAAAACACAAAACCCTGAGCTCCAAGCTTATGAGTTGGGAAAAACTTAATCCACAGTGGAGGAGAGATTCCTTAAACCAGACAAAAAATGATGGGGGAAGGAAAGGCTGCAAATCTGGGTCACAGGACACGTGTACCTGTGCCCCAGTAGGGAGAGCGGATGGCATGGTAAAACCCTCTGAACCCTGCTGCTAAAAGGGAATCATCACACTTTTTACCCCCTTTCCTTCTCCTTTTGGATTCAGCTATTACAGGACTTGTATTGGGGTTTGGCTGGAGGGTGGGCAAAGGACACAAACAAATGGAGCAATTGGTTCTGAGCTCCCTCTTTTGAAACATATGTGTCATACATTATAATGCACCCTAATGTATAGAGCACACAGTGCAGGGGCCCCAGAACCACTGGGCCCTCCTGGCTGTAACCAAGCAGTGGAAGAAAGTGCTGTAGCCCAAAAGCTGATTTTTTTCAACTGTAAAACAGAGATAGTAAATGGGAGATCTTTCTGACGTGCTGTGGTTTTCATGGATGAAAATGCATGTGCGTGCGTGCTATTTTGTAAATGTAGGGCTTTGCTTCGCAAACATACTTAGCTCTGCTCATTTTCATACCAAAATCTCATATATGTAGTCATGCTGGAGTCAAAATGCATATTTTTCACAGGGTAAGGGTATGAATACTTCATATAAATACCATACTGTTGTAGAAATGTGTGGTTTTCCTTTTGTCAGTTAAGTACACGCTCTTCATTAAATTGATTGTTGTGTGAGGGTTTCAAACTGCAGGCTAAACCTGTCTTATATCTTTATGTTTCCTCTCATTTGTTTGTTACCAGAGTATTTAGGTGCAACTAGTGCTATATAAATCATTTCAGTTATTAAATTAATTTTGCTTCCATTTCTATTTAGAATTATCTGAAAGCAGATTGTAATTTTATCTAATCTTTGCATCATTTGAATTACTTGAACATACCTAGAAAGAGTTCTTAGTTTTAATTTGTTAGTATGTAGCTCGGTGTGGGGAAGGCACCTTTTCACCCCGTGTACCAATGAAGACGAGGAAAAAGCCAGTGAAACAGAAAAGTTGTAATTGAAGAACACACAGAAGATGACTTGATTTGTGCAGATCAAATACATACATTTGTGGGTGTATTTGGCTGTCTGTTCACATCCCACTGTATAGTTGACCTTTGGAATTCACAAAGTATAACTAATTTCAAAACAGTTTGGTTGTCTTACGAAAATACTCAAAGATGCATTAAACAAGATACAAATGCATAAAGGGCTTAACTGGCTGCTGTAACAACATAACATGATATTAGTCCTTGATTTAGGGAAGCCTGGTTCTCCTATTTGGTGATCTTACACTTTCCTTCGAAACATCTGCCACTAGATCAGCAGAGGTATGAGTTCATCCTTGAATGATACAGATAATTCAGGCCTCTAGAAGAAAAAGAAAAAAAAAAAAAACCCAACAAAAACCACCAACAAAAAACAAAACTCAAGGAGTTGTTTTCCTCGTTCTTCTGCTGTAGAGGTAACCAAGTGTGACCACTCCATAGTTACCCAGAATTAAGTGGGATGAATCAAATCTGTGTCTGAGAGAAGCAGCTGGGTGCACGTGAGTTGCATGGCTCTTACAGTCCTATTTCCAGCAAGGCTTTTTGACTTCTTGCATATTTAACTGTGTTTTTGGTTTCTGATGCTTATGTGTACTCAAACTTGGTTCATCTAGTCCTGCTGTATTTCTACATTAGTAAAAGTTATTAAAAAAATTAGCAATGACACTTCATAAATATCAAGACCCGCTAGTGTTACTGTTCAGCATTGTATAGTATTGTAAGTGTTTACTGTGATACCTGGGCTACTCTTGAATTACAGAGAACATCAATGAACCCATTAATTTGGCATGTTCTTGCTTCCACTGGGATCTCTGGATTCTTTAGTTCAGCCGCAGTGAACAAAGACGTAGGGTGAAGCCTCCAAGTAGCTCTTGGTAGGAAAACGGTCACCTTGCAGCTGCTTCTCTTCTGGACTAGGCAAGCCTAAGCCGTTTCCATGCCCTCCTGTCTGAGGAGCCTTTGCAGCCGAGGTATTGGCAGGCAGTATAAGAAATGCTATCCGTCAAAAGAAAACAAAACAACCCTCTAATACTCTTTTTCTTCTTCCCTGATCCAGTTTTGGAATCTAAAAATGCTCATGCACCATCAGCTCCTGTGCACGTGAATTAAACTAACAGAGGGCATTGCAAATGGGTTTTGTAGATTTCTGTGCAGTTTTTTCATAGTTCAAACATACAAGTGTATCATCTTCAACAAGAGTGTGGGGGAAAATGCCCTCCCGTACAGTAATCGAACATTTTCCTAAAGGTGCCAGATTTGATGCCAGAGGGTTTACGAGTGTTCCAGCCATCTTGTTCACAGAAGTCTTTCTTTTTTTGCTGTAGCAAGTTTCTCATACCTGTTCTTTTTTTCTTTTTGTGTTTCAGTGCGACAGCGACAGTGATCAAGAAGAGAAGGTAAGAAAGGAGATCAGTATGGGACCAAAAGTAATTAGTTGGATATTTTGGATTCACTTGTTCCTCTTATTCTGTTATTTATTCAAAGTTTCTTTTTGGATCGATCTAAAGCATCTCTATACAAAGAAAAGACTTTGTTTCCTTTAATTTAATTTTGGAATAGACTTCCAAGGAAAGAGTAATGAATATTTTGGAGGCTACACAATTAATCTTCAAGCATATTGATGCCATGGTTTTTGTGGGTTGTTTATGAACACCAGTCTCACTGCCAACCCTTTCTATGGCTACATGTTCCCTTGGGAAGTTCTAACGGCAACCAGATATGTTTGTAACCCTCACATTTGCACTTTTAAAGTTATTTAGCCACTGTTATCACCTGTTTTGCTTCTCCGCAGGCAAGGGTATTCAAACTGAAATTGAAGTATTATGATTGAGAGATATATATATATTTTTTTTAGAAACAGCATTTGGAAACTGTACATTAAGTCAAGTGACACAACTTGCGGATAACTATGTCAATAAATTTGGCTTTCTAAGTGGAAAAAGGGAAGAATGTCATGCTGAAAAAGTCAGGCACTGATCTCTAATGCTGTTTATTGTTTAGAAGACTAACTAGTATTCACACTGATGCACACTTTTATGTCTTATTTTATGTTGTGAACAGACTAACATCCACCTTCCTACTTTGGCAAAAATGAAACAATCATTGCAGAAAAAGTGGTCTAATTTCTTTATTTCCAGCTTGGATTTTGTGATTTTCATTTGTATGTTCAGCCTTAAGGGATGTTTTGATAATGTAATCACTTTTGCCGCCTCTTTCGCTGGATAAATTGGGGGATGGAAGTTGGGGGAGGGTAAAGTACTGTCAGAAAATGTTGTTCCTGTAATAACGTGGAATTGTTTAGAGTTTCATGAGTGGTTCTGTTAACTAGCTCCAAGTCAAGCCAAGAAGAAGAGAAATGACCATGCTTGTATGTATGCAGCTTATACAACAGAAAAGAACAAATATCTGGTAAAATCTACAAGGAAACAATGACTACAGAAATCACCTTTTATGAACTTAATCAGTCTTCTACAGAATTTGTGTAGCAGGAAGCAAAGGAAATTTTCAAACCATTCTGCATGTAACCGCCAAAGCTTTGCCCTTCAGCTTTCCCAGTAATTTCCCAAGTAGAGATTTTTTTCTTCATGTTTCTTAATAATTTGCTAACTGTGTTAAAGAATCACTGTTTACTTTGAACTGCAGTGATTTCCCTTTCATAAGGGAACTAATCACTGGAGTTAATCAGTGTGACAACAGAAAGGGGAGGTTTTGTTGGGTTTTTGCACAGAATATTAACCTGCACTTTTAGATATGAATTTTTAATGCATTACCATTACATTCCATCCTGTGAAGCGATTATTCATTTTCAGGATGTTCCTTACGCAGTGGAAGATGATAAACTGAATTTCAGCTCCTATGTTTATGGCACCCAGAACCAGAAGTGTAATTTCCTGCCACTGCTGCATTTGCGGAGCTAAAGCTCTGCCAGCTTCAGAGTATTTTTCTCTTACAGCACTGCTATATAAGAAGGCAGAGAGGCAGCTTTTTGGGATGGTGGTGGTATGCTGGCTCAGGATAGTTTCCACAACACGATACACGAGAGACTCAAGATTGTACCTCACACAGAATATCCCGGTACTTGTGCGGGAAGGATTTAAAATCCAGATGTGTATTTCATCTCTGTGATCTATATTTTGTCTTCCCCTCTAATGAAATGAGATTAAGTGCAAAGCCAAATATCCCTAATAATTTAGTGCTGTTCAAATCTCAGAACCAGACCCAGCTTTGAGTTTTGTAGCTCAGGCCCAATTCTAAAAGACGACAGCTAACCCTGGCATATTTATTCAGCCTGTGCTGGCAGCCTAGGCAAAGATCTAAAGGCCTTGTTCTGCTGTTAATTTGAATTCAGCATATGTAGCCTGTTATAAAATGCGAGACATCATCATTTGAGCAGGTCAAGCATATTCAGATGAAGACAAATGGTGCTTATTTGATTTTCTTAAAATCAGGAAATGAAAAAAGTGCTCTCTAGAGAAATCATGTTCTGCCTGACTTAGATGATAGACCAAGGCATGTACCCCAGATAAGAACAGGCGCTCGTCTTGCGGTTTTTATCTCTGAAGGACGGTCGGGACTGTCAGCTCGCTGACATGTGCATTATCCATGTCATTTTAAACAAAGTGACCTGTAGAAAAGTGCACTCTGCCGTGACATGATAATGGGCTGTTGGATGACAGGTAAAGTACACACTATAAAGGAGGCTGTGCGTTATTCCTTTGTTTAACTGACAAGTAGAAACTTCTTTTCTTCAGACAGGCAAGATCTTTTAGATCTCTCTCAATAGGGCCCAGAAGATTTTTGAATTCCTGCTTTAAATAAAATAACATTTTTAGGACCAAAAATTCCTATGAGCAAAATGCACTGGGAGAAGTGAGGGTGCAAAACCTCTGTGCAAGAGGTTGATCGTTTCATAAATAGTGCTCAGCGTCCTCAATTTTCATTAATAACCATAGGAGCTGAGGGTACTCAGCAGGATTAGAAGTTTTAAGATCCTTGACCCAAATGTCTTATATCGTGATGAGGGTATTAGCCTCCAACTGTGGAGCTGTTCTAGTAGCGAATTGTCAAATTGCGCTTGGCTGGTCCTAGGTCAATGTATTCTGAGGATTGTGGAGTTACTCTCCTCCTACCAGAAACATCTTTGCCTGAAATACTTCTGGGAGGAGGAAATCTACTTTTCTTTAGGACTACCTCTTGCAGATTTTGATATCCTGAAGGGTACAGAATATATGATATATTGCTGCAGATTAATTCTGTACTTGCTGTTCGGAAAATGGAAAGGAAACAATTTTGCTTCATTTAGGATTTTTGAGGGCAAACCCACACTGATCCTTCAGTGTGCCTGGGAAATAAAGAGATCCATGAGAGTCAGAAATCATGCAAAACAGATACATATTTCTACTAGAATAAGATCTGGAACCCAGAAAGGTAGACCAATGCCTTTGAATAAAAACTGGCAGATCAGTGTGATGAAAGGTGTGTGACAGATAAAATTCGCTGAAAGAGGAGTTGGTTCAAGCATCACTAGATGGGCCACAGTGAGGAGGAGAGTGCAGGAAGGAGCAGGACCTGGGAAGCTGAGGAGCAGATGAATAGTGAGTGGTGACAGAGTAGGAAAAGTAATGTCTCCTATGCTATTAGTATTATTTTTTTCCTCACTTGAATAGGTATCTATCTGGCTGCGTAAATCGTTGTTGATATCTGATCTCTATTAGGTGATGGCTGTGCCTCCAATCCATCTTCCCTATCCTTTAATTGGGAGCCGACAGACAGAGTCACTTTCTGTCTATGTCTGCCCTCAAATGAGACATTTCTCCAGAGATTTCTCTGGAAGAAGAAACAAGGATATTTAATTGAAAAATGATGTGGCCCCTGCTTAGCAGTACTGTAGCTAAGGCAGTGTCAGCATCTCAATTTTAAATGACATGTTTTGGGTGGATAATTTATCTATTTATATAGATTCATGCTCCTTCATTCCAATTTGGCACACAGTACTGGACTGGAGCATTCGGAGTAGGCATTTCACTCTCCTGTTGCTAGAAAACCTGAAGAGGTAGCAAGTTATGTCTGTGGAGGGAGAGTGTATTTGAAGAACTTGCATCAGAATGTGAAGCACTAATTCTTAGAGAGATGTCATTTTCCATCCTGGGATCCTTTCAGCAAATGCCACTGGGATTTCTTAGTGAATCAGAAAAAAGTATGGATCCCAGGGGAACTCAGATTTTCTCCATTAAAAAGTCTGTCAGTCTCACTTTCTGAGCAGGTCTCCAGAGCTGATAATCTAAAATTAGGGCAAGCTACTGCACAGCTGACAAATTTAAGTGCAACTGTATTGTCTTCTGATATCTAGATACCCTCTTTAAAATTATACCCCTGATAATTAATACAATATTAAAAACATAAGTGCAAACACATAGTTGGTCCTCTGGACAAAAAAGGAAGTCCTGTTTTGAAAAAACGCACAAACAGCTTTGCTAAGGAAGGCAGGTGCTAAAGATGAGGTAAGGGGTAAGGTCCATTTTATTCACCATCTCTACCATTTCCTCTCCCCACTCTGTTCAATTGGACTGATTTTAAAATTAAGGCTCAATCTGAGGCACTTTAGTGATTTTTCACTTCTTAGGAAAATATTTCCTTGATCATAGTGGGACTGCTTTGCAGTGTATACAGAGTTGTCCCTTACGCCTGGTGCAAGAGAAGAAGCCTGCTTCTTGCTCGAATTTTATTCAACTTTAATAGGATGTACAACTTAAAAAAGTTACTGCAACTGATGGCTTAATTCTGTGTATATATTAGTAGTACCCAGTCAGTTCTCTCTTGCTAAGGCTCTTGAATCCCGTTACAGTATGTTCTTGCAGGGCCCAGCAGCACCTGGCTAGTTATGGCTGCAGCCCCAGTGCTGCCGAGCGTTCCTGCTGAAATGGGCTGGGCTTTGGGTGGGCTTTTGTGTAGGATGGAAAGGGAGGAAGGAGGTCGGTCAAACCGGTGGCTAAGTTGGCACGGTGTTGGCGTGTGGACAGAGGGGAAGAATAACAACGCCTGCCCCAGCTTGGGAGGGGATTAGGATGGGTGGGTGTTGTGCTTGCTTAAGATGCCTACGCTGGTGGGAGCGTGGTGCTTGTTAGACTTCATTATTTTTCTCTTTGAAGAGAAAAGCCATTGAAAAGCACCATGAGAGCTGCAGAATATATTTCTTGCATCAGAATGTTTTTAATGATAATGCTAATACATTTGATTGCATATAAAACAGCTATGAACCAAAAATTATGGCACAGAAAGTATCATAAATCACTCTGGTATGCTCGGGTAACAGGAATGGTTATCTGTGTGTATCTACATACACACAAAAGCATTCACACCTGCACCCTGTGTGCGTTTCTGAAGTGCTTTTGGGCAATTATTTTGTGTATGGCCTTTGGAGAGAGATTTTGGAGTAGTATTTTGGCAAATGCATGTCACCCATTTTAGCGTGTAGACTGTATTTCAGTGTTTGATAGTTAAATATCCACGCATACAAATGTTTATGGATTTGTGTGTGTGTGTGTGTGTGTGCGCATTTGTGTAGTTTGCTTTCCACCGTGCTTCTGGCTCTGTTAAAAAAACCCATAATTTTTAGCCCAGCTTTACAAACTCAACTGCTTTATGTAATTATAAATGCTTCGGTATATTTATTATAAGAGGAACGTGGGATGGGCCTACTTAAAACCATGCCTTGCAGTACCACTGATTAAGTGCAAACTTGTTGGTCATGAACTTCAGAAGCCATTTCCTCCCTGCCCGTGAGATCTGAAGTGTCCTGCCTAGTTGTGTCTCTGCTGAATAAACAGAACATTGTTTCCAGCTGTGCTGGCCCACGTGCAGGGCTGCTCTGTTGCTCCCTTCCCTCCAAAAGGCGTGCAGGGCACAGCACATCGTCCTTTCTTCGGAAGCAGAACGGACCCAAAGAAACCCCACCATAAACTGTGCTAGAAAACGTAAGACCAAGGTAAATAGCTGCTTTGCTCAGGGCTGTGTTCTGTGTATTCTGCTGCTGGAAGTAAAAGCTCTATCATAAATGGATTAAATGGCGATGAAATTCCTTATGCCGTCTTACCTGTTACAGAGGACTGCGTTTATAGACGGGTGCAATTCACTCTCATGTGGGCTGTTGCATCAGTTTGGGATTTTTTTAGTAGGATGCTTGGAAACAAAACTGCATTGGGGATATTTTTTCCCTCATTCCTGGGAGGCATGAAGGAAGGAAGAGTTTGGGTGGCTCTGGAAAGAAAAATGTCCACCTGGATGGTGCCAGGGCTGTACCAGGTAGATAGCTGGGAGACAGCTACATTTTTACATGGCCACTACCGTGGCCATACAGTAATATAGTAATACCTGTACTCTTTTTATTGTCTGAAAACTGACCCGGAGTTTCAGTTTGGTGTTTATGTACTGCTGGAGTATAAATAATACATTATAATTTTCCTGCTCTGAAATATTTCAGTCGCAGAGGGAACTCTCAGCATTTATTGAGCTATTGAAAGCAGGGCGTATCGTCAGAAGTTCATTTTCTCATCCCATGCTCTACACTCTTCAGCTCTAGGTGCAGGTATGTGAAGTCTGGCGTGATTTCTAGAGGAAAGCGTCAAAATATAAAGTGTGTTATCTCCAGTCTAGTAAGAGACCCTGAGAAATCAGTGTGTAGCCTTAGGTGGTGTGAGATGTCCCCCAGCACTCCCAGCCAGGGAGCGGAAGGGCTGTAAGTCAGGGAAAACCACTGGACAGGGAGCTTCCCTGGCCCTGCACGGTCCTGAGGTCCAGGGACAGGGGACTGACTACGATATGGGGGTGAACTTCTATGTGGGAGCTCCAGGAGGGGTTCGTGGTGGGAGCCTTCTCTCCCCAGGCTGGACCTCCCTGGGGTTTTCTGTGGCACGTTACAGCTGGTAGCAGAAGGCTGAGTAACTGCTCGGCTGCCCCAGCCCTGTCGCCCCGAGCAGTGGCACGCTGTGCTGCTGGAAGGGCGAAAGCATTAATTATGAGAATAAAAGGGAGCTGAATTCTGAAAAAAACTCCTTGGATGTTGAGTACCAACATGTTTAGCAAACAAGGCTCCATGGGGAAACAGTGGCTGAGAACCCAATTTTAAGCAATTACTTTAGGTCATGGGATACTGGTATCTTACTGTCTGGCATATATTTATTTTGGCTAAAGATAGGATAAGAGAAGTAGTTTCTCAGTATTATTCCTAGAACTGTTTCTGCAAAGCCAGGATGTTTCCCATCAGTGCGATTTATGCTGCATATTTGTACAGGTGTTGTCTTTTTAACTCTGGAAAATGCAGCACCTTAAACTTGCCCCGAGGGTGAAAGATCACCCAGGCTTTATATGCTAGGTATGCTCAGGCAATCATGAAGTATTTCTTACTGTTTAAGGCCCATTAGGAGGAAAGATAAGGATCCTTTTTATTCATTTGATGTGCCACATAGAGGGTCCCTACAGCTAGAGTGGTAATAAAACCGGAGCCAAGCATGTTCGTTGTAAAAGATTATGTGTTTGCTACTAAGGCAAGGGAACATGTTGTTTACAGGCGTGGGTACGTGCTCCCCGGGCTGGCTGTGCCACGGCGCTTTCAGCCCATGATTTGTCCTGTCCTTTATCATCTTTGTCACTCGGCAGCATGTTGTCATAGGTAACATATCACTCCTCGCTCCCCCTACCCTCTCCCCCTTCCCCCGCCCGGCTCCCCTTTCCTTTTCTTTTTTTTTTTTTGTACCCATTTCATGTAGAAAATTTGTATTTACTTTGGGAGTGTAATTTGTTCCTCATGGATAATGTGACCCTTAGCGGAGCTGGATCATGGGTTAGTTGAAGTGATATTTTCCGCTAATGGTAGTCGTACATCATTGCTGTCAGCTCGGGTTAGGAGGCAAGCACATTACAGCTCCATTTTACCTCTGCAGGCATCTGGGATTATTTGCCATAACTGAGTATGACATGACCACACTACAGAGTGCATTAAAATTTTACTAGCTTCTCAGGCAAGTTCCTTGGCTCCAGCCTGCCTTCAGGCAGGCGTAATGATGGATACCTCTAAGGTCCTGACTTCCTGCACCAAGGATACTCAATGTCAATGGCCCAAACAGGTTTTGCTCTCCCCAGGGCTTTAGACCATCTTCTGGCAGTTGAGTAAACAATCAAGAATGGAAACACGGGGAGGCTGGCACAGATGCCCCCGAACTCCTCCTAGGGTATGTGGCACGCTGGAAGTTCGGACACTGTCACATCAGTATCTTAAAACACTGCTCGGCCATCAGGTTTTAAAAAGTTATTGTTTGCAAGCGGTCTTGTGTGGATAAAAATAAAATCATTGTAAGAAAATTAAAATCGATGGCAAAAATATCCAAGATTGTGAAATGGTATGTATTAAATGTGTGCGTGTAGAAGAGGCATGTACCATGGTGCATAACCAATATGTAAGATGCAAATCCACCAACTGTTGATGTTATATTTGTATGTTCATGTTGCACTCTATGCTTTATGCATATATATGGTATGGAGATTCATATACATAACTGTAGCAGTACATATGTGTGTTCATTATTTTAAATTTTTATTACTTTTGTATAACCAATTACTCTTTTTGTATAGGATCTTAGAATATCAGCTATAGCATATATACATGTGTATTATTTTGCAGCATGTATTTTTATGTATACACATGCGTGCTATGAAAATAATAGACATTATTTTAATTGAACGTATCAGTTTTTATAGATGTACATTATTTGCAACATGTCTATTTATATATATTTACATTCGAAATTAGAGGTATAGCTCTACAGAGAAATGTGTTTTTAGGAAACTTAAAGTAGAGGTTAAATTGAATATAGTACTGGTTTTAAATGCTTCTTGAAAAAGCATAATATATACCCCAAGATAATTTTATTGCAGCCTCCTGGTGGTTTTATAAATATCCACAAACATGTATGCACTGCCCACAAGCTCTCCTCCCCACAGCAGCACTAATATCTATAATACTTTCAGGAAAAAGGTACATAATTGTATAGAGTATTTTTGTAAGGTAAGTAGGTGTTGTGTATATTTGAAATCCTAGAAATTGTTCTCTTCTGTCCTCATTCTTATTTTCTGTGAAATAGCAGGTGGAGGAAGAATGGAGAAAAAAAAAGGGGGTTGGTTTGTTTAGCTTTTTGTTTTGTCTGTTGAAGTGTTTAATTGCATTTCTATTCCTAGTGAGGTCAGAAAAGTGATAGGGCTTATCAGCTGGTGTGCTTCTCAGTGGAAGACTCTCTGGGCTCAGAGTATCCCTGAAAATGCCCGTAGTTCCCCATTAAATTGTGCCATCCAGGGCGCACTCTGCTTTTTCCGTTGTTTCATCTAGGACAGAGTTTTGGGTCATGATACTGATTTAGACAACTTGATGTTTTGTTTTGGTATAATGCATTCCTGGCAATAAATCTTCCTATCTTTATTGCAAAACTTAGAGCCAAACTTTACTAGGCCCAGGAGTTTTATCTGTGTAGAGATTGTAGGATTTCATTCTCTGCAGGGGAGGAGAGAGGAAGAAGAGATTAAAGATTAAAGCTGATGATGTGCTCAGTGCTATACAAGAGATAGTTTCAGACATCTCTAAGGATAACATGCAAATTCCTAAAGCCTTCCCAGCAGCTTAGATCACAGTAAGGCAGACGTTCCAAATGATAGATAGTTTTGCTTGTTCACATTTTAGTGTTGCATCTTTTTCTTTATATGTAGCAAAACTTTTATCAAAGTAGTTCCATGAAGGTTGTTAGAGAACATCAGAACACCCGGCAGGATTTCCTTCTCAGGGTGCCACTGGTGCCGAAGTCAGTAAAATCGCAGTGTGGTTTTGTGATCTCACGCGTAGCACGAGTTGTAATTTCAGGGCAGTGAAGAAATAAGCGTGAGTCTGTGTGTGCACACAGTGTACGTGCACACACGTGCTCTCTCTGTCTCTGAAATCCAGCCTTTGGGAAAAACTTATCCTGGGTGATGTGAATTTTAAACTTAATTTTGAGTGTTTCAGCTGAGATGCTTTCTTAAGAAATCAATGAGGTATGCCTTTTGTTTTGCACAACTCTCTGTAAACCAACCCCACAAAACTAAGATTAGATATTCTGAAAGGAAATCTATGTTCTGAAACATGCTGGCACATTTCGCATGATCGATACACCTACATGTAGCTATTTGTTGATTAGCTATATGCTTTATACATGTATTTGGGAGTAGGTATTAATGAGCGTGCACGTATGGTATGTGTGTATGGAGACAGACGGAAATTCAGTCTGTGGATCTTGGAGTTTGGCCATGTCCAAACATATCTAGATTATAAAAACTGTTTTCTTAAGGACTATATGTTACTATATGTTATTCCAGTATAATATTCATGGACACTTTATGCGATTGAATAGCATCTGTTTTTCATAACAAATCAAATTTTATAATCATGTATGAGGCATGCTCCCCATTCCTGAATGTCTGTTCTCACATTTCCATGAAAAGAAAAAAGTCTTAGGCTTGAGTACTGAGAAGGTGACACATTTCTTTGGAGATTTCTTTAGAAAGAGAAGAAAAAAAAAAATATATATTGAAGTTATGGTAATTATTTCATGTTTTTAAGAGTCTTGGAGGCCACAACACATGTAACCATCTCAGGTTTCTCACAAACATATCCAAGGACAGGCTGAAAACAAGGAGACAGGAAATTAAATGCATGCACCAATGAATTGAGAAGAATTCCAGCAAGTGCCACTTCGGTTTTCTGCATATTTCTCTCCATCTGGCTCAGCACTAATAAGCGTATTGTGGACTTGGAAGTGGTAAAATACAGCTACCGTGTATCTTGGATTCCAGAAATTCCCCAAACAGGGTAGAAGTGAAAAGAATAGCGTGTGTTTTGAATTAAGGTTGGGCCTGCAGGTACCAGCAGAGTGAGGATCTTTCTGGAATTTCTGTTCATCCAGTGCAAGTTTTGCATTACCTCTTCCTCCCTCTTCCCTCGCAGTACCTACAGACAAAGTAATGCCTTCTGAGGGTCTCCTTGCCTGTGCCTTGCTATGTCACCCACGAATGAACCCCTGGTTTATTTGTTGGAAGGATAAGCCACCAGACTGTCATGCAACACCTCAGGTTATCTACTTCGCATAGAGATGTTTTGAGAGTCAAGGAGTTGTAGTTTTTAGGGAGGGAGTTGTGCAGACAATAAGTATGTTATAAATGCTTAAGAGTAGGGGAGTACCTTACCTTGGCTGGTGTACTTGTGGGTAAGTCCACGTATGTGTGGTAAGCACAGCTGAAGGACACCGCACATGAAAATAGGAAAAGGTCAAAAACATGTTTAACTAGCCGGGTTCTCCCCGTCTCTCAATGTATGCACACCATGGGCTGGCTACTGGTCTCCACACTGAGAGCTGCTGGTGGGAGCCGAGAAATACGGAATAAATGGCTTAAGGCGAACGTGACGTGCTTTGCTTTGAAAATGAGAGTCAAATGGTGTGTGTTGACTCTTGTAAGCCTTGCTCTGAACTCTGTTGAAAGCCTGGCTTCACTTCCAGGCATTGCAAAGATGCCTGCTTTGTAATTTTCCTCTAGTAGGAAGCACTAAGATGACCTTTGTGTCTTTAAAAATTGCCTGAGCTTTCTAATTCATGCCAGTATCTCCTCTTAAAATGCACCACTGAATTTCTGGGCTTCGCAGGCCATCTCAACATCACATTTAAGCTGACTCTGGACAGTCAGACAATATTAAACAAGGTTGTTCATTCATAACAAAAGCATCCTAATTGAGTTATGTTATTACATTAACTGTGGCAATCAGATTGAACCAAATCACTGAGCGATAATGTCATTTTCCAGGGTATCATTTGTAGAAACCAGTTGTGCTGTAAGATGCAATAACTTACTTAATCCTGTAGAGTTTATGGTGACTTATGTGTCATATCAAATTCCTTACTTTCAGAGAAAACTGAGCAGTTAATGTGTGGCTGTGAATGGGCTCCGAGTGATGAATTTACAGAGAAATGTGTAGCAGATCCTAGACAAACTGAGTAATGAGGGATAGTCTATAATAATCTCAGAAAGAGGGGCTGTTCTAGGAGCGGGAAAGACATGCAGCGTTTTCAAATTGTTAACTTCTGGCAAGACATTGGTGCTACTGTTTGTTTTAGGGAGTTGATAGATGGCCGCTTTATTGGCTCTGAGTCACCCATTGAGTACAGACTCTCAGCCAGAGACTGGAAAGGAGGATAGAGAATTAATTTAGTACTCTATGTGCCAAATGTTTACAAGTAACCTCATTTGGAAAACTTTGTTTCTGTCGGCATTTTCATGTGCCACCAGGACTTGGCGGCGGAGGGGGGCGGGGCGGGGGAAGGGAGATTCTTGTTCGTGCATTTACAGTTTTGTCTCTTGTTTTGTTTTTGTGAAATCTTGGTGACTACAAGGAGGAGAAGAAAGGTGACTGCTAGTTTAGATCAAAGGAATAAGATTTGGGACAGGACAGGGTCTGGGAGGCATGCAGCCCTTCGATGAGTGCAGTGAGGAGGAGAGCACTGAAAACCATTCTACCTCTGCAGTTAATGCATTTCTGGCTTCAGTCCTGTGCCCTGCTTTGTTGGTGACATGCACAAATCATTTAAACTCTCAAAAACTCAGTTTCTCTCTCTTAAACATTTATATGACCTCACTACAGCAGCATGCAACTGTGCAGCCCTCCTTACCTTTGTAATGATCTTTGGGACTAAATACCTTGTGGCTGCAGACACCGAGGACATCCATCATGGAGCAAAGGGTGTTCCAGCGTCTCAGACTTGTGCCCTGTCGAGGCTGTCCTGCTTTTGAGTTTACCTATTCACAGGAACTAAGAGGCCTGGCTGATTTTCTCTAAAACGCTTACAGTTCCTCCACTTCAAGGAGCTGAAGAGGTAGGAAGCATTCCCATCACTGCCTGAATGGAGCCACTTCTCCTTCTTGTGTTACCAGGGTCGCTTTGATTGATGGTGTCAGTGCACCATGATAAAGCAGACGGGCTGCAGGCTGAGTAAGATCAGTTTTAGAGGGCATTGCAAGGATGTTAAGTCAAGGCTGTTGTGTTCAATATGATAGAAATCCATAGTATCTTGTACTCCCAGGAAAATACAAACATGCTGGAAGATTGATGTTCGTACTTGTCATGTGTCATCAAAAATGCAATAGAAGATAGGCTTCATCATGACTTCCGTACAATCACTGCAGCGCTTTTGTTTCTCTTTCCTGGTCCAAGAATAACAGCGGCTCTGAACTTGCTTGTTACATGGTCTTTGTTTGGGGTTCCATTTCAGTATAAACATAAGATTCAAGACAGAAGACTTTCTGCAACTGAAGCCTGAAATCCAAATGACATTCTATTATTTTTGTATTGTTATTACTGTATAGCAGCACTCAGAAACCCCTTCCACATGGGAGTCTTATTGACCTATGCACAGTGCAGACAGAGAAAGAGAAAACATCCTTGTCTCCCAAATCTTTTGATATAAATAAATGAGATTGTGTGAATTGGAGGGGAAATTAAATACAGAGAAATGAAATCAATCATTCCTATCAGTAGCAGACCTAGGAAACACAGATTTCACAGATCCCATGCCTCCTGTTCAAAATTTTGTTTTGTTTTCCCTTGGTTTAGTGGCTGCTAATGGTGATTTATGCATTGCTTATGAATCAGGGGACCTTGGAGCAGCCTGCGGACAGTGTGTGGAGCATTCCTGCCCTTGAGTGTCAATGCGACAGGTGGTGTAAGGGGCATGGTGTTCCCCAGGACATTTTGAAGACCAGTAGTGGACCACTGTTCCAAAGATTTTTAGGATCCTCTGCTGCCACTTGCTGTCATCCCCAGCAAGTATCCTCTGAAGTTGAAGATGAGGAATGTGTTGTAGGAACTGTCAGGTTTGGTGCTTAAAGCATCTCTCAGGACTGCTAGGATGGCAGTATAGTGTCCCTTGTCCTGCACATGAATGTGGCAGACCTCAGTAAGATTAGGGCCATTTAGGACTTACTCCATTAAAATCCATAGCGTTGTTTCAAGTTTCATCTGGTGTGAGGGATGCCTGAATCTGCGATTGTGGGGCACATCCTGGCCCAGGACACAATTTCTGAGGGTCTTGGGGCATGAAAATGAGAGGTGACCACTTTCGCACTGTGCATTTCTGGGTTTTTAGACGGCGTGACAACTGTGATGCTATTGAAGTTTCTTTTCTGTGCATGATTTATATGTATGGTTACAAAATACTTATTTAAATTAATGGTTGTCTTTAAGTAATTTACAGCTTGTTTTTGTTAATGGCAAACCTGACTAAAGAGCTTTCAGTTAGCTGCTTTAGCAAATCATTACAAACTCCCTGCTACTTCCTGTGATAACATTAATCAGAATGAACTCACTGGCTACTAATGCAGATGCTGTATGTAATTCAGTATAAATTTTATTGTAATTTACCATTAATTAGTGTCCACTTATTCTGAAGTGCTAAATGACACCAAGCACCCTGATGTCAAAAATCAATTGGAAATAGGAGTGACTCTATCTACAGATGCTGGAAAATGTTTAGAGCTGGTAAATAAGTTTGACTCTCTCAGAAATGGCAACAAAAGCTTAGGAAAATAATAGGACAAGAAGGACCGCTCAGCTGGTTTGACATCTGGGAGCTCCATCCATTTCAAGAGGGAATTGTGCTTCACAGTAGCTCACAATGGACCACAGGGCTATAGGGGACACACTTCCAGCAGTGTTTCTTCATATATTTCTTTACACATAGGTGTTACATGGACTGGTTTCCTTTCTAGATTTAGGGTTGATGATTGTGTGCCATTCAGGTTGTGCTGTGGGGTGGATTGCACCATTCTAGAAAAGTGGAAAAGCTGATGCCTTGGGCTTCTGGGACAGGTAGAAAAAGCAGAGTGTGTTCCTTGACTCAGGTAAAGCAGGCTGAAGAGGCTTAACTGAGCAGGTTTTATGCTTCTTCCCAATAGAAGCAAAGGACTCAAGTTGAAAACGCTCTTTACTCTGCTCTTTCTCGTAGCGAAATGACATGTTTTTCTGGAAGTTCATTCTTATGCATAAGAATATTTTCTGAATATAAATTCACTAAGGTTTAGTCAAAACTCCCCATAACCGTATTGCTCAAACTGTTTACCACAGTATTTGCCACACCAGGTAAATAAATTTAAGAAAAATACATAGAATACATAGAAAATACATAGAGAATTCCATAGAGGAGCAAGAACCAAGTCACACTTTAGTAGTGTGTTAAGGGTGTTTTTTTAAGAAACCACCAAATCCTAGAACCAAAGCACCCCTGTGTGACATCCATTTTATAATGAAGCTTTTCTGTTAAAAACATGAAGCTATAGGAAGCAGAGGGAATAACAAGCTAGAGCTGGAAGTGGACAGGAGTAAACGCTTGGGTTCACATTGAAATGGTTTCTCCTGCCTCATATAATTTAACCTGCCCACACTGCTAAACTTCTATATTACACATTTCTGTCAGAATGTCAGGAGAAATGATAAGCCTTCTCGAAGCTGCAACCTCTATTACATACGGAGAGCATTCCAGACAGGGTTTTCTTGTACATTTTTTAAGACTTTTAGCTTGGTCTCTCAAGTATAAAGAATACCCTACTTCATGACCCCAGCCTCTTGTTAGTTGATAGATGAAATCTTTTCTTAAGCTGAGTCCCTTGTCTATTATGTTTTCAGAATTCAAGGTTTCTCTTTAACCTTCCTGGCTTACTGCCAAAAGTACCTGGCTTTGTTACCTGAAGAAATTGCCTTTTTATGAACAGGAAGTGGATCTCTGAAATGGCAAACAGGCTGGTCTGCTTCCAGGTGAGGAAGAACAGTGTTATAGGTGTGATCTCAGTCTTTTGCCATTGCCAATAACTGCAAAAAGGATAGCAAAAATTACTGTGGTTGTTGGGGCTTTTTGTTTGTCTGGTTTTTAATTTGGAAAGCTGGGATAGAGCATAAAAACACAATACAAGCTGTAGCCATTCCTGTGTTTTAAATCTCAAATGCCTATTATTAACTATAAACCGTAGCCTACATGCCCAGGAAAAATGCACATCGACGTTAGTGGGGGCTTTGCTTCAATGTCATCTGAAGAATTTGAATGTAATATAAAACAAAGAGGACTCATTTCACAAGTACATCTCTGTTAAATTTTTTTCTGGAATACTTGAGCAGAGATTGCCGTATCAAATGGATACCACAGAAGGAACATTGTCTGTACCATCTAGGTTGGAATCTGGCCATTGCAGTAGCTTAACTGGTCAGGGAAGTTGTGGCTCATCGCTAATTTCTCTGTGTCACACCAGCTGGTTTTACCTTTGCCATCTAAGTGAAGTAAATCAATGAAATGAGGCTTCCCAGAGATTCTCATTTAAGAACTTCAGTGCTTACTCAGGACTTACCCGCAGAAAAAGATTCCAGGCCACAGCTAATCAGACAAGTGATTTCATTTAACTGAAATATCAAGAGCTAGTTAGGAATAGATTCTTTTAGTAGGAGGCGTTCATGCTTATCTGTAGATACTGTTAAAGCCATTTTTTCTCTCTTAGATAATGGCCAACTACTGCAGTTTTCTAGATTTCAGTAAATGTGGTGAATAATTGGGGGGTGTTGGAAATAATTAAATTCGGTACCAACTGAGAACCAGTTGCAGTGATGGATACTTTATTTCACCTTCATGCAGAAATGTCTGTGTAATAAAACTACTAAGCACATTTCCACAAATACAGAAATACCAATTCACATTTGTAAGAGATCTGAAAGAAAAAAAGGCCCTAGTAATATGCTAAGCAATAAACCATCGTAAGTTTATTTAACTGATTGCTGCCTACAGGACTTGAGTAAATATCAAAGGAGATGAAGAACAATGGAACAGTGAAGCAGGAAAACAGAATTCAAGAGAAAGTACATTTTGAAGAGCTCTTTAATGAACTAGAAAGATTCATATTCCAGTGTATGTGATTTCCCCCCACCCCTGCCTTTGAACAACAGAAATATTCACAAAAGCCTAATGAAGGGTTCCCATGTAAGGTACTCCGTTCCCCACTGCGGAGTGCCTGTACTTACAAAATCCACAGTAAGTACCATCACAGTCCCTCCTTCCTTTTGCTAATATTGACCTTGTAAGGGGCTGGATTTTCAGTTGTTATAAATCAGTCTAACACTGATTACTACTAAGCTTTCTTGATTTGCATCAGCTAAGGCTCTAGCCTGAGTGCTATCCTCTGAGCATGAATGAAGCCCGAAGTTAGTACTAAATGAAGCTGACCCTTTCCTTTAATTTGCAGTCGGTGGAAGAGCTCCTGAAACATGAATTGCCAGGGCTGTATCATTTGTGTCCCTCAGACAATCATAGTTCAGGTCATACTGCCAGACTTTGTGGCTAAAACCCAATTGAAAACCTGTGCATGTTTGTTCTCGCCCCGTTTTTATATCTGGGATGAAAAATTATCTCAGTGCCCTTGCTTAGGTGTCATGACAGTTAACAGGGAAGGGTCTGCAATGGGCAGAAGTACAAACCTGCAATCCATCTCATGAATTGCACTTCTCCCTGACGGACTGAATCTCTCCCAGTCTTGCTCCTAACACATCCAGTATCTTACCTCATCTTGCAAATTTTAATATGAGTGACTTGTCGTCTAAAAGTCAATGGAAAGGTGATGGGAATGTAGCCGCTGTGTTCTGCCGTAAGAAGGATTATGCTATGACAAATTGATGTGCAGGTGTTTTTGTGTGTTATCTTTTAATATTCAGTAGCTACCCAAATCTCATCTGATGTCCTCTAAGGTGGGGATCTTTGGTTAGTTTGTTACTTTAGGTGAAGTATTTCTTGGGAGTCCTGAAATACTTAATGCTGAGATATCTTTGTGGCTTTTCAGATCAGTGCTCTGATTGTGAAGACAGGAAGGGAAAGAATGATTGGGAGGATTTGTCACCTGGTTTCATTTGAACTATTGCTTTTCCCCCTTGGTCAGATATAGGACATAACAGGAATCACCTAAATGTGGACAGATTGCAGTAACACACATGACAGTTCTTTATTGGTTTCCATTACCTATGCAGCTCATTTCCCAAGAGGAAAGGGCAGTTAATACTGTATATTTTTTAACATAAACCAAAGGGAAGGATAAGCGAGTGCATATGAAACGATGTCTCTTTATTCTCCATATGCACTGAACTGAATTGCAATTTCCTCCCTTCATTTTCTCTCAGCTCTCTGTATGTCAGAGACAGCCAGGTATGTTTGTAGTCCTTCACTAGCATATGATCACTGGAAGCCTACAGGTAATGAGTGGACACACGTTGTGCAGTGACAGGGGTTTCAGGCACAGCTCTGCTAATGAATTGACGGTGCTACATCAAGGCTCGGGGCAGCCAGTCCTCCTCTGGGGAGGGGAACCTTTGCACGCTCCCATTTTAGCTTATTGCAAACCCT
Source organism: Ibycter americanus (assembly GCA_035590275.1). NCBI lineage: Eukaryota > Metazoa > Chordata > Aves > Falconiformes > Falconidae > Ibycter > Ibycter americanus. Next base: position 102,533,011 of record JAVJGI010000001.1, on the reverse strand, counting down.
TTCTGTCTCCGTTTTAAGTATTTCACACCTTTATTTAGATGTTTCATTAGCTGTTGTCATTGTATTCGTGTATATATTCCACATCCGCATACCTGAGCAGTTCCCAGTCAGTGCTGGGGGTATCCCTGCAGTGTGTGGCACTGTCCTTTCCCTGTGCTGAGGCTGAATGCGACCTTCTCCCTTCTGCAGTAGTACACATCATTATCAGATAGGGGTAACAGAGCATTTTGGAAAAGTTTTCAGATGTTCAAGAAAGTAGACAAGGTCCCAGTGAAGAAGTAGGCCAACTGTCTTCTGTAGTCTGGGAAAAATCTTTCTCTGTCCCCTTTTCTCCTTTTCTCTCACTCCTTTTCTCCTTTTCACCCTCTCCCCCTGCCCCGCACCCCCACACCCCCCCACAACGGATTTTCTAGCTCTTTCTTTAAATAAAAAATTAATAAGGGAAAAAGCTTGTAGCTGGTCCCTGGGGTAGAATAGTGGCTAAGGATGTAAAAGAATGATTTGAACAAACAGTCTCAGGAGGATAAATGAAGTGCTAGAAGTATGACTTCTGGAAGTAAAAGAAAAATATATATAACCGAAAATATTTGCCTAGTTAAGCAATTTCTGTAATAAAACTTAAGCCATGGTGTTAGCAGATTGGAATAGATTTTCAAACCCAGCCAGCCAATCTAGGAGACAATATTTATTTTTCTAAATAGACGTAGGATGTGTAGCTGTCCAAATCACACGAATTCCTAAAAGAAGATCTGTAGATGGCATTTGGATGCCTGGATACGTAAATAGGCTTCTGACGGGATTTTCAGAAGGACATAAGCAAATCAGGAAGCTAACTTGTTTTGATTTTAGTAGCATTTGCATACCTAACTTGCTTTTTATGCCTCCTACTTTCTGCAGGCATTTACCTGCTCTAGCACAGTGCAGTCTGAAAATGATACTTGGAGACATAAGTCACTTTGCTTATAGAAAAATGTACCCCTGAGTTCCTGATAGCCATGCTGACAAAATGTGAACTGGAAAGCATGCTTCCATTTCTCTGATACAGGTCATGCATAGCTGCTTGAAATCCTGGCCAAACACTAGCCCTTTCTGCCAGGCCTTTCTGCCAGCCTGCCATTCCCTGTTCCAGACTCTGAAAAGCAATCCATAAAGCTCAACCAGTGAAGGCTGGGCTGGCTTACATGTAACAAGCATTAAATAAGGAACTGCTTGGGTTTTCCTAGGCTACCACATGCTTCTATTCATAATGCATTGCTATAGAAAATGTCTAATTTAAATATAAAAAATGAGAATGGGAGATATTTTTATGGCTCTCGCTGCTGTATTGTACTCTGCGTTGTTATGCTCTCTGGATGGATTCTGCCTGCTCTTTATTCGAATGACCTTGCTGTCATGTTCTGGGGACCTTATCAAAGACCTTTGCCAAACTGCAATAAACCACAACCATGCTCCAAACCGTGATGACTGATAATCTTGGAAGTGGCAGTTAATTGGTGAGAACAACCCGCCTCAAGCCTGGAGGCAGGAGCAGGGCTCCTTCCCCAGCCCTTCTCTGCAGCACCTTGCCAGCAAACCGTGGGCATGTAGGGAGTGAGCTCCCCTCCTCTGCACTGCCCCCACCCTCTGCTTTCCTTTGTTCCTCTGTTTGTCAAGTAATTAATCTCATTCTGCTGAGATGAAATTTTTCTATTAAAAGGAGAAAAAAAAACCCCTTCAGTCAAAACAACATTTGGGGGAGAGGAGAAGGGAGGGGGAGAGGAGTCCTCCTCACAGTTTGTTAATTGGTTCTTTCACCTGACAGTAGTTTGTGTCAATTAACTTGATACTCAGTGAAAGTGAAATTAATCCACCTGGGTCAAAAGCAGCTATTAATTTTTAATCAAAACAAAATGCTCACTCGACAGATTTGTAGCTCCACTTAGAATAAACAAGATACGCATGAGGTGGAATGTGCCACCAGGCTCCGCTCCATGGAGATGCTCCTGGGGATAATTTCTTTCTCTCCTGCAAAGGGCAGAGGTGAGGCAAGTCAGCTGCTAATGACATTCTTCTTCCAAAGAGGCTGTTTCCCTGGTGTATGTGTACCCTTTCCCCACTGTATTCCACCCCTGGAAATCCAAGCCTTTCCCACAGTTGATTTGGGTGCCCTCCACTGCAGGGCTGCCACAGCAACACGTGGGGAGGACTTGGATGCAGCAGCTGCCCTGTGGCTGTACACCGCCACATATGCAGCCACGTCCCTCCCCTCCTCCCCGTGAGACACTGTGGCACACCTGGGCACAGCTGTGCTGAACTTCACAGTGCATCTCCCTGAGAGCCTCTGCTCTCTGGCCTCTGCTTGACATGGGGAAGGTGACTCTCGTTAGTAGGTGATTAGCCCTCTTTCTGCTTCTTCCATGAAAGGGGCAGGGAGCAGAAAGCTGTCCCAGGATTTCTTCCATCTTGTGCACTAAATGAGGGCAAAATCTCATCGAAATTTTTTTCAAAAAACCATGATGCTCCAGGTGGCTGGCTAGCCATCACATTCAGTTAGATTAATCTAAAAAGTAGTCAGGAGCAAAAAGTTTGGATTTAAGCTTGCTTTTGCAGATGAGGTGCATTGGGATTAGATGCTATTAATAATGAGCTATGTCAGACCTGGCACTTACGAGTTCCCCTTTTATGCCAATAGGCTGAAGGAAGTCTACATGAAATAAGCTTGAGGTATGTACGGAAAAGACTACTTCAGAGTGACTGAAGGTGGTTTAAAATTCCTTTTTACTCCCCTTCTTTCTCTCTTTCACTCTCTTCCTCCTGAAAGCTGCTTTCTCTGTTAGATTCTAAGGGAATAAAGCAGGAAAAAACCCCACTTTGGTACACACTGAGCATGTAACAGCATCTCTTGGACTGTGGCCCCAGGATCTCTCGTAGTGCTCTGGAGAACAAGTCATTTGAGTCGTGCAAAAGGCAGCGTAGTGAGCCCAGCCTGGGGGCGGAGGTCCAAGGAGGACTGGGGAGTGAAGCAGCTGGACTCGTGCTGACACCATATTCCATGGGTGTCACAGGTTCCACCAGAGAGGAAGCAGCCTCTGGTTTATACCTGAGGTGTTCAGATACAGGTGCTAAGGCCCAAACTTTTAAAATAAATAAATCTCTTGACATCTGATTTTGTAGGAGTGCTCTATTATGATTCCTGTTGGGCCTAACTCTGAGGAGTGCTAGAGATGTCCACATCTTGCAGGTGCAAGTGGCCAGGTGAATTGCAGTGGGACACAGTGTGACAGCCAAGTCACCTGCCGGTTGCGTTTGGAGGAGCTGGTTATTGTTCTCTAGCCAGCAGGGTACACCCCATCTCTTCTGCAGACAACAGATGGAAGATTAATAGTAAACTGGGAATAAACTGTTCCTCAGAGGGTCCAGGAGGAAATTCCCATGAGAACTCTGCAGCTGGTCCACTATGGCAGGAGCTGGGCGTCTGTAGTTTTTCTCTCCTCTGAAGCACTGGATCTCAGCGCCGCGGTGCGTGCTGTGTAGCGTAACCAGCTCACTGTGTGGCTTGACCTTGTCCAGTGGAGGAATTGGCAGTGGTTGGCATGTGTGCTGCCATTGCAATTAGCAAGCACTGGGAGATCTTAAATGAGGAGATGTAAGTCATACTGCACTCTGCAATGTCTTACTCCTATTGTAAAGCGGCTCACTGAGACACCCACTCTCACAGCTCTTCTCCCTTTCTCATTACTTTGTAGACAATGAAAGCAAAATATTACCTGTTGGTTGTCAAGGTATCAAGCCTTAGAGGGGATTTTTTCCCTCTTATTCTTTTTTTTTTTCCCCAAGTAGTATCATATCTTGGGATTTTTAGACACTAATTGGATTTTTTTTTTTTAATACCACGAATATTATTTTGTGAGGTGAATATGTCTGCATACCTGAGTGCTGTGGGCAATTTATACCTGTGCAACTTACTACCTGCCCTTGCACTGATTTGGCCAAATGGATCAGAACAGTACATCTGTCTGAAGTAGTATATTAATCAACAGTATATAGCACTCCTTGGTGCCGTGGTAGTGTGATCTAATATGTGACACTGCCGTTTCATGTGTAATTAAAGTAAATCACAACCTATGTGCTAGGGTTAATATATATTTTTATTAAACATGCTCAAAGACATAAAATGGTTGCTAGCTCTTCCTTCTCTTACAGCTATGTCTGGTCCACTTAGCTGCCAGGATTGCCTAGAGAACCTGTAACCTGGATGATTGTTAGGATTTTAACAGGGAAGAATATATTCTTCAGTGACAGGGAAAGGCAAGTGAGTGAAAAAAGTGACAGTCTCCTCCAACAGGCAATGCCTCATATGCAGAGGATATTAATAGGCGACAGCGAGACAAGGATATATTCAGACCATGGAAGGGCTGTGTCTGTTACGCATTAGAAGTAATAGTAGTAGAACTAATAATAATAACTTTACACAGGCAGACCGATTACCTGGAACTTGCTGCTACCCTTGATGTTCTTGTTGTTGAAGGTGCTGCAAAACCTATAGTGAGCATAAAACACCTGGTCCTAATTAACTCCTAATTCAATAGAGGAGGCTTTCAGCAACAAAGGAACCATAAGGCTCAAGCTGGGATACCCCACGTGTGCCTCATCCAAAAGGAGACTGTCAAGTGGTGGGTTTTCGGCACCACTTCCTGGAGCATCCCTGAATCCACTGCTCTTCCATGGGCTTTCCGGGCTAAATCTGCCTCACCAGCCGTGTGAGAGGATGGTCTCAGCTGGTAAGTTTGTGTGGCGCATAAAGTAGCGAACCTCAGAGGGTGTGACGCACCTTTATGTTACTGTACTTTAGCCATTTGTTGTTCTCACCTGTTTTGTCTTTTTATTTTTAATTTTTAATCATTTCTGGAGCAAAGCATGAGGTTGGTAAACAGGGTGGTACTCTGACAAGTGGAAGCTTGCATTTCTGGTTATTTATTTGCATATCTTGTAAAGAGGTAATCTTTTTTCCCCTTTCAGGGTGATGTGATTTAGTTGCAGAGAGATTAGGGAGCTTATCTGAACTCAGAGGAAGTCTGATTTTCTGAGGCTTAAACCTTCATAATCAGAAATGTTACTTCCTCCTGCCTCTCCCTTAGCTTACCAGCAACAGCAAAGCCTTGCAACAACGTCAAGCACGCAAACCGATATGTATCCATACAAGAAGTCTGCACCCCAATCTAATAATATCTGTAATGACTTAGATGCAGGGTGTAGCTGGGGATTAATGACTAACTGGCATTAATGGGCCTCAGATCATCAACTGCTTCTCTGTTGGTCATTAATCCCCAGGAAATAGTCTGTGCTGAAACTACTATTGCTTAATTAGAACATGGTTGGCCAGTTGCAGCACAGCACTGTCTGTGGCTTTTGGGGGAATAAAAGGAATAAAATAGCCTTGTGAACCTGGTGAGTACGAGATGGATCTCCCGTTTCCAGGATGTATGCATGTGTCTAGAGACAGTGCATCCTTGGGTCAGGCTTGATTGCAGGTTGACTGGACTCTGTCTCTTCATCCTTGGACTCTTATTTTGGCTCAGGACAGCCTTTATTTCATTTCAAGGCAGATAATTCTACATTCCTTTAGAGCTGCTGGTAAGGTGTAAATGACAGTGACCTGTATTTTCTCAGAGACAGTAAAAGTGGGGGGGGGGGGTTTGATGCAAAATACCAGTTTTAAGTCACCTCATTTATCATGGTGCACTAGCATGGACTCCCCTTTTTCCACATTTCATGTTTATTCATTCCTTTTTTCTTGCTACTCCTAAGCCATAAGAGAAATACATTTCACGTGTAGTTTTCTGAAATGAATAAAGGGGATTCAGTCCTTTCCTAGCTTGGATAAACGTCCATGTGACCCTCCCTTACCTTAAGATGCGGAAAAGAGAACTCCTCCTTTACATTTCAGAAGTCTTTAACCACTGTTCAAGCCCCATTTTCAAAAAGGTATTGGGTCATTCCTTCCACTACATCAGCCAGGTCAGTAGCAATATTAATCATCATTCACGTCCCCAAACAGCATAAGCACAGGTGTACATGCTAAAAATGTGATCCAAAGCCCAGGGAAACCTTCGTAAGGTTTTCAGTGGTTTTGGATCAGGACCCAGAAGCACCTGAATATCATGACTCAAGCGCCATAGTCTCTGCCACTCTCTGCTGGGTATGAGGTTTGTGCTGTCCATGGGATCTGTTATAATTAAGATCACTCTCCCCTACCTCAGGCTGATCTTTTGTTTTAATGTAGTTTGACGGCCTAGGTATGCAGGCCTGCACTTCTCTGCTTTTCATTAGCCATGAGTAGCATTTAATGCCAAAACAGAGGGGGGAAGACAAGCTTTTTCCACAGCCTTATGTGAAATACTTAACATTTAGATGTCTTTAGAATATACTACACACACATTCCACTTTTACAAGACCAATATAACACTTTCAAAAGTTTTATGAATTCCAGGATGTAACCAGAGTACTTGTTAGCCTGTTTTGAATAAGCCATAACGGCTTGGCCCCAAAGCTGCATAGTTAGCAAATCCCTGCTCTGTTTATGAGGAGTAGTTTTGACCAGGTCGTAGGGAATGGAGTATGATCACTCTCCACACAGTCTCTCCATGGTATGTCTGCCCGGTTCAACCTAGTTAAAATTTTAGGAGCAGTAAATGGGGAGATCATGAGTATGAGGTGATATTTTAATCTACCTTTCCAGGCTCCTTGAATCCTGCATCACCAGTTATTCTCTAAATGCTTTCCATAAGAGTACAACCACACAGCTGCCAGGACAGCAACAAGTTGGAACCTACATCACATATCTATGGCAGGAGGTTATGGAAAGTGATCACAGGACAATCTAATGCTGCCTTCCATGCTGGCATCCACAAATACTGTGACACCGCTAGAAATTATAATGTGATTTGACAGCTGCACATGTGATGGTGGTGGCGTCTCTTGCGAGGCACACAAATATTTTGCAGTTTTATTTAAAGATGTGTAGGCACCAATGAAAAAGAAACGTGTGGAGGTTGAGTGAAAGGTTGGCCATTTACCGTGTCAAACACAAGTCGGGACAAGGTTACCAGAGGTTACCTGCTTTATTTCATGTATCCCACACTGTTGCTGGAGGAACTGCACAAGCTTTATACAGATTTCATTTGAATGTTTTATTGGGGTGATGGTATCCAACATCCTATTGCAGTAGAATGAGGTGGTGTATTTATAAATCATAGTTACTTTTCAGGAAATATTTAGCATTTTATCAAAATCCTTAAAACTGGACTTCAACTGTTGAAAATTGCCTCATGCTGTAACTTTTTCACTGGGAATTTCAGACTGTTATCTAATCAGAATATGAAGCCATTAATAGATATGAATTTAATTTGTGTAATACAACTTAATTTTTAATGAATAGGACCAGTAGCAGATGCTGCAGTGCAGAATTTCACAAACTGCTCACTACTCTTGTGTAGCTTCCACAGTTATAGTGTTCAAACCAAAGTAAGGTGCTTGTGTCTTAGAAGGGCGAGTGTGTGGTATGGTGGTATGGTATAGTGCAGGGAGCCAGCAAAGAATCGAAGCTCCACTTAAATGTTGTTTCCACCGTAGTTCAGAGGTTTAATCTGTATTTCGATAGTGTGCTGGTGATACGCTGCTCCTGTGGCACCGAGGAGAGATCCATCCGAATAGGAACAGTCCATACGTAAATGGCTCGTTGACAACTTTATTCCTTTCTGCCTCCTGCCCTGTGGAACAGTCTATTTCACTCAACTTCTTTCTTTCATGTCTTACCATCCATGTCTTCATTAGAGTTAAAAGGAAGAAATTCAATGATACTTTGCTTGGAGATAATCAGGTCTTTGGACATTTTGTTTTCCCACTTGTGAATTGTGGCGCTAAGGGTGTTACATGGAGAATCTCAATTCTCCTCTCCCAGACACTTTCTTACTTAATACTAGTATTGCTGGAGACTCAGCCTGCTTGGCAGTGTTTTCCTCCAGCTGAGAGGTATATCCTTTAGCTATACGATCATTTCTGTGGAGCATCTTGGGACTTGCAGCCTGAGACTTTGATTGATTCCTGATATTTGAGGTGGGCTGCAATTACGAGACAAGAACTGACCTGATAAATGGTCGATCTGGTTACCATTGCATTGGCCGCTCTCTAAACCTCACATTTAGGAGTAGTGAACTGTAATAATGTAGCCTGCAGATCACAACGACCAGGATCATTACAATCAGATCTATATTTGACCAGCTAGAGCACTGTGCCCTAGCTAGCAATGGAAAGCATTTTGTTTAATCCATTTATATTGATGTAGCCAGAACAATAACGCAAGTATCCTGAGATTATCTGATATTCTGGAAGTAACCCCTTTCAGAAATGTGTTTATGTTTCAGTCACACACAAGTGGATCCTAGCTGGGAGACAGAACTCTGTTGCCCAGAATAATATCTAAATTCCTGGTGAAGGAGATTCTGGTTTCTGCAGGCTCTTTGGGATGAGGTCTGTAATAACTTTAGATCAGCTGTAGCAGAATAGGACTAGGTACTCAAACACTGCCAACACTAATGACTCTAAAAGCGGTGTTTCCTTTTGCCTTTGTTTTTATTTTTGAAGCTTATATAATCAACAGCTCCTTGCCTTGAACTTTCTGAACTAAGACAATATACGCAGATATTTAACAGGCCAAAATTTCAGCATTGCTGGCACATTATAATGTGTTATTTCATTCACAAATGTCCTACTTTTTTCTTTATCATTTCCTCATCAGTGATATCAATCTATTATATGAATGATTAAGAAAAGCAGAAATCTTCTAAAACTGTCTTTGATGAAATAAAAAGGATAGTCGTTAACTGTGGAAGATGAAGAATGTTTCCTTTTTTGATACTAGGTGTTTGGGGCATGTGTGACCTTTTTGTTCAGTTTGTGAAGCAGTTGACGTAGTAAGAGTCCTTATCCACAGCCAGGGTTCACAGGTCCAATAACGGTGTAAAGAATAAATACTAGAAGTAATATGGCATTCAGAATCTTAAGTAGCTGTTGTACTCTGATAGATCTCTCAACCTTCTTAGAGTGCCATTTGTGTTAGATCTAGTATAAATGCAGAGATGCACATATGACATTTCTCGTAATATTCAGGAGTCGCGTACTTCTGTTGTTGTCCCTATAAATAAATAGATATTCAAATCTAAGTGGGAAAACAGTAATTTTTATTTGATTGGGATTTTCCTTTTAAGTAACAGTATTTTGTTGCTAAGACGTAGCTTTGGCATAGTTCGGTAACGGTGACATTTACATCAAGGTCCCTGATCTCCATTCCCTCACCTTTCCTCCCTGAGAAGACCTCCAAAGAAATACAAAACCAAAGCCCCCAGACCCTTTACTCTGCAGCTCCCAGTGCCTAAAAGGAAACAATTGTGGCTTAAGCAATGAGATCCTAAAAGCAAACAGTGCCATAACTCTTCCCTATCTCAGTCTACTTCTTCAGCCACTGTCAATTACTCATATGAAAACCAATTTTAACTGTATTCTTCAAGGTTAAATTCCCTTGAAGCCTGTGGACTGCTGCCAGGGGCTGTGAACCCTTCATGCAGGTCACCCGGTATCTGAATCTTCTGTTGCAAATCACTGCTCTCCCCATTACTCCTTTGGCATGTACCTGATTTGGTTGACATTTCCATAATTAATTTATAACAGCAATAACCCTGAGATAAGCCTATTTATAGATTTGTGCAAGCTGTATAAGACTATAGATAAAATCTTGGTTCATTAACATATTTAAAGTACTTGGGAGACTTTTGCCTGATAGTGTAGTTGGTGTGATTATCAAATTATACGATGAAAAGCTCAAGTGTTTAATGTGCATTCAGTGCCTATAAGATGGTTTCCACTTGAGATCACAAGGGTAATTCAGGGTACAGAAATACCGTCCTGTCTGTTGACCCAGGTAGTTCTGTATGCTGCCATGCATTGTATAGTTCAGGAAGGCAATTTCTCTTTTTCAGATACTTCTTTTCAGTAAATTTATGAATTCTTTGCATCCAATTCTCTGCAGTTATTTTTCTCCTTCTGTCATTGACATCAGTGCAAAGTCAAGGGTAAAATAGTGCCGAATCAGAAATATACTCATTCAGCTCTCCCAGGTGTAAAAGTTATTTTATGGTATGCATGCAAGAAAGAATTTGATTATGTGCATTTTTTCCTCTGAATCATCTACAATATCTAATTTTTTTTTTGTAACACAGAATGGGATTGTCTTTCGAAAAGTCACAGGCAATCTGCATATGAAAGAATGCTTTATCTCTGTCTATGTTGTGCATGTAGGAACTTCCAAGAGTGCCCAAGTAGGCTGAATTAGGCAGAACAAATAAAGGCTGTGGCAGCAGTACGGAAAGTATGGGCAGTTTGTGAGTTAAGATAAAGAATAGAGAGGGCAAAATAATTGAGTGTTGCCTTTTTTAAAAATATGACACCATTTCTGTCATGGCTCAATACTGAAATACACCTTGATGAGTTTCTCCTGACAAAGACATTCCTAAGATATTTTACCACAAACTAAAGTTTTGCAGGAAGACTTCAGTTTCTCAAGAGGCTGTACTGAAACGGAGCTAAGAGCACCTTGCGTCCTCCTGAGTGAGGCACAGGCTGGTGCCTCTTGTCGGGTTGCACTCGATGCCACTGATACTGTAAGAGGTGCTCTGGGTGATTGATGGGGAGTTATCTTTTGTCCATCTGCACAGGTAATTGCAAATCTGCAGTTGGCTGTGCGGCAGAGTTGTGCTTGTTACAGACCTTAAGATATTTAATTTGTAAACACTTAATAAAGCATAGCCTACAGTAGCTTGGCTAGTCTTATCTGTCAACCAAATCAAAATCAATATGTCCCTGGGGTATAAGCTATGATTGTCTGGGCTGCGGAGTCTAATAGGATTAAGTGTTTGGGACCCTATCTAACATTACAGTCCACAATCCTAGTTAGAGAAAGTTAAAGACCAGCTTGCCACTGTAGCAGGCATGATTGCTTAGGGGTCTGAAAAATCATTAAAGCTTGTCCTCTTAAACGTTGATTGTTCCCTAGTGATTTATTGACAAAACACAAAAAGTGCTCTATACTGCACTCTAATTATATGTATGAGGCTAGGAAATCTCATGGGAAATTAAATAAAATTTACAGCTTGATGGTTTTATGCTCTTGGGAGACATACCTTCTTAATAAGATCTTATAGCTGGGAATATTTATGAGGTTAAAATCTGTGGGCCTGAGCAAAGACCTAACCTTCTCAAAGGGAGGGACCTTTGTTTTTTTCTTTCAATAAATAATTTCAGTGAAAAGCAAGGTATGCAAAAAATATAATAAGGGGATGTGGTGTGATTTACCAAGTCATTGTTTTCAATACCTGTCAATAGGTGGTACTTCAGAGGGAGAGAATGAAATAGGGCAGCCACATGCCCTTTCTGATGTTATGAAGTTTGTGATCAGTTACCTGTGACATTCCTGATGTGGCCATGTGAGCCCTCTCAGAAGCTGTAAGGCCAACTGACTATGGTCAGTCTAAGGCTTTCTAGCTGGGAAGGTTGTGAAAGTGATTTATAGGTGTGTACATGTGTACTGCTATGTATAGTTTTCTCCTGCGAGTAAAATAATTCCAAATACAGAGAGACCCCAGATGCATTACACCCAAACCTGCGGATCTGCAGCCTGAGCCATTCTTAATGGAACTTGGGAGCCCAAAGCCCTTGGGTATGTGTAAAAATACTATCTTAGTATTTGGAAATGGTCAGATATTTCTTGTGATCACTTACGTTATTGGACATCTTATTTTAAGTTGTTATTTTGAATCCGAAAGGGGCTAAGTGAGACGAGGACATCAGTACGGCAACAAGAGCGTCACCAAATTCCCTTATACGTGGATACTAAATTTGTACAGATTTAGCTGTATAAATAAAAGAAACGTGTCCTTTTCTCACATGCTAGAGCAATTATGGATAACACAATTAGAATCAAAGGTGGTAACAAAACTGACCAAAAATCCCTTGTGAAGCATTGAATGTTTTATTAAGTGGGACCCTTTAGAAGTTGGCCTAGTAGTAAAAACAAGAACACTTTCCGAGTGACTCTTCAATGTAAAGGATAATTAATATAAAGGACAATTCTCTCTAGGCCCTGAAGCAGTTTTTGATTAAGGCACTTAACTGGGACTTTGGAGAATTAGGTGCAGCACTCGATTTTGATGTAGACCAGCTTTCTGATACTGGGCAAAGAATGGCATCTCTCTGTGCCTCAGTTTCCATTTATAGATAGGATTGTGATTCTTTCTTTATCTCCCTTTGCTGTTGATACTGTATTCTCTTTGAGGCAAGGATGATATGCCAGGCTCCAGCACACTGGGTCTCAGCAGGGGACTCTATCTGTTATTGTTGTCACAGCCACAACATGGGGGTTATCCTTTATCTCTGTAACTTCTGAATGTGTGCAGTGATAACTCTCACCAACTTTTCCCTGCCGTCATCCTCCTCTTGTTCCACAATGAAAGCAGAAACAGCTTAATTAGAATATGTTTGACAGGGATCCACAAAGAAAAGATGCACGCTCTCCCGGCTGCACGAGTCAATTGTGATTCTGTTGCTAATTTAAAAAAATAAAAAAAAAAAAACCAAAAAAACCCCACCCAACCTTTCCTGGTGCCCTTTTGTGCTTTATGTTTAAAAAGGCAAGAGGAGGGCAGGGCGGGGAGAGGGTGCGTGTCATCTCCCCTCCTGTCTGAGAGATGGTGCGTAGTAATCCATACTCTGGACTTCGGTTTCTCATCTCACTTAGCTGGTACAAATCAAAGGTAGCTCCATTAAAATGTATGAAAATACTTTGATGCAAAATACCTTGACGTTAAATGTAAGGAGAGTAAGCCTCTGTATATTAGCTACTCCTTCCCCCAAATCCTCCTAAATTCAGCAGGGCATGTGAATCAGATTTATGTTCCTATAAGGCTGCCTTTTCGTGTAATATTTCCAATCATTTATCTGGCAGACTTGCCTAATTTTTTATCCCCCTCGCCCCGTACTCCTCCTCCCCACATGCACGCACCTTATTTTTGCCCTTCTGCGTACAACGAAATGGCTGATCAGTTCAGAGGGAGCTTAGAAAGCCTGTGCCTGGGATGAAGGAGAAATTTATTAGTGAAAGACAAGACTCCCTGATAATCAGGGAGTATTGAAATCCCTGATTTAATTTGAATATGGTACGGAGCATGTCTCTTCCTGCCTTCATTACTGGGAAGTCTGTGCCTGATAATGTATCTTTTTACTTAAGGATATTATGCTGGGGAAAAAATGCTTGATGGGCCACTCTAGCTGAGGTGAAAAGGTTTTGGTATGTTTTAATAAGGATGGATATCACTAAGAATGTTTGAAATATGTGGAAGTAAGATTTGTTACAAGTTACAAATCAAAGCCTAAAAATGTCACTTATCTCCTAATGATACTTCTACACAGATTATTAATTTCATTTTAGGAGACCAATGAATGTTACATTTTTATGACATTGATTAAATGTCTCACTGCCGTCCCCCCATCCATCCTTTTCATTTTCAAAAATCCATATCCGACTTTAACAAAACCCAGCTCATAAATTTGTGTTTTACTGCTCACCAAAGCAGAGTTGGATAGCAATCCGCCTGCTAACTTTCTATTTGCACTCCTCTTATCTCCAAGAATCACTGGTCTGGCTTGCTTTTTTTCCCTATATGAACAGTATTTCAGATGTGAAACATATTTTTCCGTATTTGCTTGCTGTCTAACTTGTAGAGATGTGTTTCAATGCAGACAGCACAGCTAGCTCCACGAGGACTGTCAGGAAGGGGCACAGGACGTGCTGCTCAGTGACTCAAGGAAAATACCTTGAAGAAAAATACTTAGGTCGTTCCGACATCTCCCCGTGGGAGCTGCACCTCCAGCTCTTGGGTTGCAAGTGGGGATGCACCCTGCAAGAGAAGAGAGATGTGTAACAATCTCTCCCTTCACTGATTGATTTGCCTCTTTTCTGTATGTGTGTTGGCTGACATTTAGGCAAATTCCGTAAGGTGCCAGACCTATAAAGCCATTTATTACTTTTTTTTTGCTCCTGCAGACTTACTCTTGTAAAAGCATTTGAAGTTGTGCAAGGGAGAGGGATGGAAACTGCCCATCCCTTCCCCGCACGCATTCACTGTCCCCTCTCCTGCCTGTGTTACAGCTCTGCCGCTGGCCTGACCGCTGCCCTATTTATAGTCTTGTGATCTGAGCTAGATTAAAAAAAATAAATGACAAAGAAAACAAATTAAGCTCAGCTCCAGTGAGAAGGGAGAAGAGCCTTCGTCTTAACTGTCCCTAACTTCCACTATGCAGTAGGATTTGATATCTTGAACGCTATTGCACCACTGGGACAAAGTCAAATTAGCAACAGTTCACATCCAATACACAAAATCTAAAGAGAGCTGCAATGTTCAAAGAGTGTCTAATTGATATTGATTTTAACCTGCTTGTCTTAAACGTTGCTTCTCTTTTTGAAATAAGTTAGCTGCTGGGCTCCGTGTCCCTCAGCACCGGGGTGCGAGCGGAGGCTGCGGTGCTGCGCCGGCCTCTCCGTGCAGGGGCTCTCGGGCTGCTGGAGGTGGAGGTGGGCTGAGGGTTGTCTCACAGGGTGTCACCTTTTTGTTTTTAGGGTGCCATCTTTGTTAGGGATGTTCACAGCTTTGGGCATGTTCCATATGACCCAGCCTTGGCTGCTGCTGCGAAAGGAACAGCTGCAGTGCCAAGTCCCACCGTGAGCAGCTGGACCCAGACAGTCCAACCAAGCCACCGCCCCAGCAGATACATCCCTTGAAGACTGAGCCTTTAGAGACGGCTCAAATCATCTGGAGCAGTCGGTGCTAAGCAGCTCCCATGGGAACTGGCAGGCCAGATCATAGGAAAGGGCCGGGTGCGTCGAGCCCTCTGTCAGCCCCGTGGCCAGCTAAGGTCCTTGTGGCTGTCCTCGCGTTCCCAGCACGGTGCCGGCAGCGCCCGCGGGGAGAGGCTTGCTGCGCGGGGAGGACGTGGCAGCACGTACCGTCTCCGTGGTCCCTTCTCCCCTCCTCCCTCCCGTCACACGCTCAGACGCATGGGATGTTTCATAAAGAAAAAATATGGCATGTTTACAGAGAGAAATTTCAAGAAGTGTTAATTTAATATGCTAAAGTGTTCCCTTCAGCATTTTACCTTTGTTGTTGTTTTCACAAAACAGCCAAGACTAAATAATGAGCCCAGAGCTGTGCCCTTTGGTAGTGTGATACCTCATTACCCACGAGCGGCCTCCATCTGCCCTCATGGCTGCACAGGGAGCCATTACGATTATGATGGAAATCTCAGAAGCCATTACCAAGATGCAACAGAGGGCCTACTGCAGACAGCCTAATGGACTAATTTGTAATTGGGAGAGGGAAATGACTTAGCGAGCTCAGGCTTGGTTTTGATGAGTGTGGAAGTGCGCATGCTAAATGTGATAAATGAACAGGAATGCTTGTTTGCGCAGTGGGTTTTACAAGGCCTTCAATCTCTCCTGGGGATTGGAGGCGTGCTGACAAGTCTTGAGAAGCGAGGAGGAAAGGGCTCAGGGGAGGCGAGGAAGATGCAAAGAGAGTAGCTAAGGATAAATCGGTGAGGAAAACTAATGGCAATAAAAACCCAAGGAAATGGCTGTGTCTGCCAGGAAAGCAGTAATTAGGATGCTTTTTGCGTGCATATCTTTAGCCATTAAAATCGAAAATGAGAGTGCACCGTGGCATTTGCTAAGTTAAAAAAGAGGAAAAGAAAATCCCACATAGAATAAAAGGCAAGTGGTGTTTTCAGTCTGCAGCTTCTATCGAAAAGTGCAGCTGGGTTTGCGATCAAGCCCATTTGTTCAGCGCCGAGCAGTTCGATACCGCTGGTGTGACAGACGAAGGGATTCCTCCGCTGATGATCTTCCGCAAAGCTGTGCCCTACGCGAGGTGCCATTGCTGCCGCCGCGCGGCGTGGCAGTCCCGTGGGGCCTCCCTGGCCGCGGCGCTGCCTTGCAGCACGCAGAGTTAGAGAGAGATGCAAGTGTCACTGTCCCCAGAGTGACCAGAGGAGACCACTGAGTATATCGCTCTGCCAGTGTGGTGGAAGCTGGCCCTGGGCTGTGACCGAGCTGCATGGCGGCTTAGGTCGCGTTGCAATGCGCCTTGTGCAGCCCGTGGCAGACACCGTGCAGATTCGTGTCCCAGGCTCTCACCAGGGCTTTGTCTGGAAGAACCTTTGGGGGGGTTGTGCTCAGTCTGTTACATACAGCCACGCAATAGTGCGTGCGTTGCCTTGCGTTTCATGTGGGATCTCTAAATTGTAAAGACTGCCTCGAATAACACGTGTGCTCGGATCCACACTGCATGTGGCCCAGATGTGCAGTTTCCTCCTGTGGTTTCAGCTTACACCAGGGCAGGCTTCGCCCGTCAGTCTTAACTTTCTTCTTACGTGGGTTTTGCAAGGCTCTTCTGCACCTTTTGCCGTGACTAGAGTTCTTTTCTCTCTGTTTTAATATCCTTTTCCTATTTGAGGCTTATCATAGGGGAGAGCGGTGTGAGCCCCTCTGCGTGGCAGTTGCGGGAGGGCGGCCCTCGTTTCTCCCTGGGGGAAGGCCCTCAGCCATTTGAGACTTCACAAATACCCACCACCCTTTAAACATACCTGGATGTGCGCGATATCTGAAGACAATGTGAAGTATGAGTGGATGGGTAGGAAACATCCAATACAGAAATGTGTTATGTGGTAAAAATACCCGATGTCCTGTCCGACAGCAGGATCTTTGTTTGGTTATTGTTTGTCAGCTACTGAGAGAAATCACAGGATCCCTCAGACTCACTGGACGTTGCAGTGCATCTGATGAATACTTTCACATTTTTAGTCAAATGGCACGATTTTTTTTTTCCTTCCCCTTCTCTTCCTTTTTCTCCCTGAGAGCCTGTAATGTAACATTATTGCTAGGCAAGGAGTCATTTATGGCATAAAGTTGCCTTGCTTTAAGGCACTAAAGGTACAAACCATTATCTGTTATGAGCTATAGACTTTCCCAGTTTACATACATTTATCATATTGAAGGGCAGATAATAGGCTGCCATTGTTCCTGGCACAACAAATATAAATAAAGCCAACTGCCATTCAGTGGGCCAAATCTATGTCTTTATTTATTTGTTGTATTTGTTTATTTTTTATTCTTGTTCATGGACTAAATAAGATGTAATGAGGAAAACAAGCGCAGAACTTCTGTTCTTCTAGCCTGTGAATGCCATGGTTATCTCCTGGAGCAAAGTCAGGGTTTGTGAATGTTTGCGTCGGTGGCTGAGCACTCCTGATGTGAGTCGGGTGTTTTGACGAGGGCAGCGGCATGTGACTCCAGAGTGCCGTTCGTGACTTTCTGACCCTAAGCAAATCGTTTAATCTCTGAATATCTCTTGGCAGAGTTTACAGTTCCATCTGTAAATAGGGTATGTTAACATTGTCCTGCTTGGAAGTCTGTCATGAGGCTTTAATTCATCAATATTTGTGAAACACTTTGAGCTGCCATATAAATATAAGTCATTAATATATCTTATCTAAAAATCTACTTAGGTTCAATCTTAATACAGATGTGTTCTAGATAACTTTGTTCTGTTGCTGACAATCTTAAAGAAATCATTCCAGAAAGAGTTTATGAAAGGGTCTACTGAAGTTGAGTGCATCTTAAAAAGAAAATTTAGATCTCCTTAATGTTTTGACTGCGCTCATAAATGAGGAATGTTGTTCTGCAATAATTCATACCAGATCCATGGACACACAACCACATGCTTTTGTATTAACCACAGCGCACAATGTGGAATGTACACCAGCTTCATAGGTTTTTGCTGGCCTTATGCAAGCTGCAAGAGGGCAAGTAATGTAATTTGGTTTTGAAGACCAAAGAAAAAGAAACTGCTTTCTTCGCAACTGCAGTCTGCTTTAAAGCAGTGGGGTGTTGTACGTGAACAAGACCACAAAGATGGAGCCTTTAGGTGGCAATAATGGAAACTTGCTTCCTCTGTGTGCTTTACCTAACTATTGCCACTTCTTCCTTGCTGTCCCCACATCACTCCCTAGCTTTTCTTCTCATCACAGTCTGCCCAGAGTCTGCAAGTATGTGCTACTGTCTTGGATATGGGGTGCAGGTTTCACAGAAGCCATATGATTGGGGCCCTTATCTATAAAGTCTTCAGTGCCTAAAGCCTCTTCTTTAATGCTGTGGCTATGCTGTGCCTAACACAACAGATCTCTGATGAATATTAAAAAATTAATTAAAAAAAATAAATATTTTATGTTAAAAATAAAGATGGAAAATAGTTGATTGATCGAAATGTGTACATGGAAGCCTGAAAGTTAGATGTAGCCAACAGTATTTGACCTCATAATTAAATTACTTGTACATACATACAGATGTATTAATGCCTTTACTATCTGATTTCAAAAGATTTGGAGTGTTCAAGAAAATAGCATTTATGTGAATGACTTTTTGTCATTGAGTGGATACATTCAACTAGAACTGCCAGACAAAAGGGCTGTCTTGTGAGAGCTCTGAGGAGCTCTTGCATATGGGAAAAGCCTTCAGACACTGCATGTCATTCTTTCACTTGCATTTCCCCCTCTCCACGTCTTCATCTTTCAATTTTTTTCCGCTTTCCTTCTCCGCTGTCCTCTAGAACAGGCTTGCAGCTACCAGTGCACTAGAACTGCTGTGTTACTGATGCATGACCAACCATTTCCATCTCTCTCTCCTAACAAGTGGAAAGCGAGAACAATACCATACGGATCTCCATTCCCTGTAAATCTGCAAAATCCTAATGTCTGCAAAATCCTAATGAGCTTAATGATACTATATTGATTTACACCACATAAGAAATTAGTCTCTCATTGTTGCAGCCTACACAAAAGCATGAAAACATCCTTTTTACTAGAGTCTTGTTCACATACATCTTTATTAGTATTTTCCCCTTTCCTTTTGATTCTACATTTCACTGTGAGTGTCACTCCAAGACCCTTGTTGTTAGTAATGGGGAGATTTATCTTGGCCCATTTCCATGGTGACACCTGAGAAAGAGTCATTTCGAGGTGCTGACCTGTCCTGTGTTATTTCATACGTGTGAAACATCAACATTTTTACTCCTTTGGTGTTTCCTTGGAACACAGAGGTACATAAATGGTTGGAGTCTTTAATAAATAGACATGTGTGGGTGCTGTTTTTATTGGTATGATGCCGGTGCGGTAACAAAAGCATCACAGTTATATAAGGCACCTGGGAGCAAGTAAGAGAGAAGGAAAAGAACTGTGCAGTATAAAGCGGTCTTTTCTCTTATAAATGGCTGGCTGAAAAATAGCTCGGTGGAATATAAAAGTATTACAGTGTAAATGTGTGTGTACATGCATATGTGTGAGTGACGGTAGGTCCAGCAGAAAACTGGCTTTGAGACCAAAATGCTAAACTACCTGAAGTGGAGAGGTTATAGTTTATTCCCAGCTCTGCTTGCTGGGTCACAGAGAATAGCTGGAGCAGAAAATCGTATGCAGGGAAGGAGCGAGAGGCCGCGAGGGTGAGGCCGAGGGGTAGCGCTGGTGCCGGTGGCCGGAGAGCAATAAGCACGGGGAACCCTGCAGCCGAAGTGGCTGTCCTGGTGCTGCGCGGGTGGCAAGCCTCGCCGGCAGCAGGCACTTGTGGCAGCGTTGAAGACTTTCGGAGAAAGCTAGCAAAATGGCTGTGTCTAGTTAGTAAACTGACTGAGAGGGTAACACCGATAGGAGGACTCTTCTGCAGATATTTCCTGTGCAGACTGGAGCAGGAATGCACCAAGGGAAGGAATATACATTTTTAATGCCTGCAAATGGGATAGATCTCAGTGTTACAGCTCTTTTGTAAGACAGCAACTCGTTCCCCGGCGTTGGGGCATTTCCTCCACACAGAAGTAACAAAAGGAAAACTTGGGTTGTTAGCACACTGTCCCGAATTAGCATGTTCTGGGATTGTTTTGAACATTGCGATTTGTTCTCGTTGCAGTAAATAACTTCAAATCAGGATTACAAACCCCGGAGTTTTGCAGTATATACTGAACGTAGGTGATATGCATATATTTTCCTGGTTTACTCATTTAGACATTTTGGTACATCCAGGAATCGGAACAGCAGACAGTTCCTTTAAACAAGAAGGGGAAATGTGAGGTGTGTGGGAGAGGGAGGGCCTAATTTTAAGTGCTAGTCAACTGCAACCACTGATAATCTGGAGCCTGTTCAAACCCATTTAGAGAACCGTTGAATTTTTAAGTGCCTTTTGATTCTCTCTTTCATTTATTTTAACTGATCTGCAGGGATTAGGAGCTTGGTAGGGGAACACCATAATGCTTGCCAAAATGTGTGAATAATTAGAACGCCAACGATGTGTGCCAGATAGGAGGGGAGTATTCACACTTCTGATTAGATTCACTGAAATACTGTTGTAAATCATGGCTGCCAAGGTAACTTAGAGCTGTGTTAAGTTCCTGCTGCCACAGGAGCCAGCTGTGGTGCAGCAGAGAATCTGTCTGCCTCCGGCCGTAGGTGGGGACATTTTGAGTAGATGATTTATTTTGCTGTGAAGTGGGAAGGGCAGAGATCTGAAGGTGTGGTATCACACAGGTTGTGCAAACAAGCTTTCCATATTAACACCTATATGCTTACTACTGAACAGTAGGTGAATAGAGGACAGGTTACAGTTCAAAATCCGTAGATTCGCCAGCATTATGAGGGTCTTCGCATTTCCCAGACCGGACTTTTGACAAATGTCAGTATTGGGTACAATGGCCTGGGGTGGGTGGGTGGGGAAATAATAATACAGGGTTTATCTGGCATCCCTTTTCCTAATCCGTAACCCTCAGGGAGCTGCAAGGAAGAAGAACCTCTCCCTGGTGCTCTGCAGCAGTCCTGCACACAGCCAAAGCACAGTCTTGCCATCCTGGTCCTGCCTCTCTGCCGACCCCTGTTCACCCAAAGGCTGCCTGGAATGGCTGGTGGCCACCAGATTGCAATGCTCAGCAGGTATTTTACAGGCAGATTATATTATTGATGCAGAAGGTTGATTAAACTCCCAGATATCATCTTTTAAAAAAATCGAACTTGTTCATAATTGTGTGCCTGCCTTTGATGTGATGCGGTTTCCACACATTGGGTCCCAAAGGCGACATGCATCAGCGTCAAAAGGAGAAAATGGGAGTCTCTGTTCTCAAATGAGGGGCTGAGTGAGTGCTAGAGCTCACTGGAGCATTAAATCACACCTACACACAGTTCAACTCGCCCCTGTGATGTTAACAAGTGCTGCGCTTGCCAAGGAGAGAAAGCACACCTCAGAGTTAACGGACAGAAATACCATGTGAATGAAGAATGCCCAGGACAGTAGCTGATGTAGTCTTGAGGAGCTCCAGCTGTCATGTTGCCCTTGGACTTTCTGGTCTGGGAGATGATGCAGGGCATGTCTGTGCTGGAGAGGCTGTGTCTGCTGACTCTGCAGTAAGGCTCCAGCAGTGCTGTGTCCTAAGTGCCCTGCTCCAGGCCAAAACAATGCGGTGTGCACATTTCTCCCAGGTCTGCCTTCTTGCCCTTCCTTTCAGTGTACCTGTGCGAGGAGACGTAAAGCTCAACAGCAGCAGAAGCAAAGTCACATTTCTCAGTTGCCGCTTTCTCCACCCCACTTCCTCCGTCAGGTCTGTAAGTAAAGGCGAGCCCGGAGGCACAGGTACTGAGTCCGCAGGGTTTTTTCTAAAAAAGCCCAGTATGGGTGGGGTGGGTGCAGGCTGAAGGGGGTGGGGTAGGTAGAATCATAGAATCACTTAGTTTGGAAAATCTTTTGAGATCATCAAGTCCAACCATTAACCCCAGACTGCCAGATGGTAGAAGAGATTTTTCAGGGGACAGCCTCGGCATGGATTCACATGGTATTTTCTTCTTTTCCATAAAACACTCTAGAACAGTTTTTATAGCCAGCTTAGCTCTATTCAGAAGTGTCGTAGTAGAAGGTACTGTAGAATCAGGACATCATTCATCGTAAAGGAAAGTGCAAAAATCTGGTGAATAGCATGAATTAGGGGCTTACATGGAAGCATTTGCAAGATTTGATTGAAAGGAGAGCAACTTTGTGTCGCTATTTCAATGATTTAGAATTTGTATTAATTTTGCCTTCCTTTAATAAGAACTTTTTGTTTCTTTTGCTTTTAAATTGTCATTCTGTAACCACAGTCAGTTTTAGTCATGCCATTTTCCTGTTTTAGTGTGCCATTTTCCTGTTTTTCCTCTTAATTTCCCTTTTTATAAATAGATTGCTTCAAAACCAAAAACTTTAAACAAAATCAATTCAAATCTATATCTGTCTTTCAAAAACTCTAGAAAGATAGCAAGGAAAAAAGCCTTTCAAAATAAGAAATGTTTGTTATTCCTGTGTTTGCAGAAGCTAATGTAGCACGTGTGAATAGGGCAAGGTTTCTTCTGCTGTAGTAACAGCTTTGTAGCTCACTGCGGTGTTTTCTGGAGATGCCCTTGTTTCTCTCCTCTGTAAGATAGAATCCCTCTTTGAAGTGAAACAGCAATATGGAGTACAAGGGTAAAGGATCATGAAACAGGACATGACAGAGGATGGCTTGTAACCCAAATGGAATGGAGAAAATGAGCAACATATGAGGAATGTAAAGAGAGGGGAGAGACACATCAAAATCACCTAACCATCTCTGATGTCTTTAGAAATGGAGAGACAGAAGAAATAATACATATGACTCCCTTTAAATCATAAAAACTGTTTTTCACAATTCAGTGGAGGTATGAAGGACATTTCTGTGAAAGGCTGTGATCCTTGTAAAGTCCCTGTGAATCGCTCAGTGCAAATTAACATTTGGCAAGGGGAAGAAAAAAATACCTTCAGCATTGCTTGGCCTTTTAACTACATAGACACCTTGTTCACACAACGAAAGTGTTCCTCTGTAAAAGGTCACAATCAATATTTGGCATCTTTGGTGTGATGTCCTCTCTCCTTTGTTTCTTATGTACCCACTTTTACCTGTCAAAACCAGTTTAACAGATTGCAGTTCATCTTGCTCTTCGAAGTCAAGAGTCTTTGCTCTCCTTTGGCATTCCTACCCTTCCGCCCCTGCTGCAGGCGCTCTGAGCATGGGGTTATTTTTTGTGACATTGCACAAACAGGTTGAACTGGCACACAGAAATATTTGGATCAGTTCAGATTTTGTATCCAGACATCTGACTTCCAACGGCAATAAATTGGTGAGAGGTTTTCCTGTTTGACTTCCTGCCTTGATGTTGTCCATCAAAGGAAGCTAGTCATGGTAGAAGTCTGTTTAAAGCCATAATTATTTTTTTTTCCTTTGCAAATCTAACAGACTGGGCAGTGAGGATAAGAAGAAACTCACCTGATGAACAGGTTAGTGGTAGATGCCTTCGGGTGGATGCCTTCTTCCAGTAGTCATTGACTAGATGGACCCTTGGTCCCACCTCCAGCAGCTCCTGTGGTGCTTCCTTGTTTTCCATACTGATCCACTAGAAAGGGTGGCTGGGAGATCTGAGGTACTGGTGCTTCTTAGAAAAGAATTGAAAAATGGTGCTTTAAAACAATTTTTTTTTAATTGAATAAATTTATACATTGCAAGAATGTGCCTTACGTATTTCAAAAGATTTATGGGTGTGAGTCTTCTCTGCCAGCAGTATAAATTAGGAGTGATTTTACTGCAGTTGCGCCGGTGTGAGTTAATCCTAAATGAAGAAAGACTTTATGCCCTAAGTGTGTAGCTTTTTAAAGAGAGCCATGAGGGTGACAGTTCTAACAAAATCACACTTTAACAACTGGATTTTACCACTGCCGCATTTTAAAACCCCAGCTCAGCGTCTGAGATCCTATTTTATACAGAAAAAGGTACTTGCTGGCCTGTCCACTCCCATTGGCAGCAGCATGCGCGTTGCTAAGGATGATGGAGCCTGGGGCTTTGCTGGTGGGGAGTATTTTCCACATCCCATCTGCATCCCTGTAGAACTTGACCATTAGTCAGGCTACTTCTAAATGGTGCATCTCTTTTAGAGATTTCTACTGATAACAAATGAAAGAGCAATTTTTTTTTCTTACCTCATTATGCAGGCAGCTGTGTGACAGCGTTCTGACAAACTGTGTTATCTCAGGCTTCCAGCTGCAAGCTGTTCTCATCAATACTGCTGCGAACTGTTTCCTACTAACCCTTTCGCCTTTATGCCCATTTTTATCAGAATTTAATTTTAATGTGAGGACAGCCAAATATAATGCCAGATGTGGGAAGCAGATAGTTTCCTTTGTATAAGAACATAGCAGGGGAGGTCTTCTAAGGGACCAGCCACACGGAGTGCAGAGGGACTGTGCTGGAATCATTATGTTTGATCCTGTGGATTATTATTTTTATTATTATTATTATTCTAAAGTTGCCATTTCAACCTTTCCTCACATTTGCCTTGGCACTGAACTAGAAAGTGAAATTAAACAACAACAAAAGAGCCATAATTTAAAAGAAAATAAAAAAGGAAATGTGCGTCCCTTGGTCCAAGTTTGCAGTGTGCTGGAAGGTGCTCGCTCTGCTGCTCTGTTGACTCCTTGCAGCTGCTCTGGTGTTCCAAGGAGAACTGCAAAACGGCTGCAGGAAAATCTTGTTTGGCATCTACTGAAATTACTATTTCTGAGAAATGTGACCTCATTCCCTCAGGTAGAGTCCCCCAACCTCTGTTAGGGAAGGTACAAACAGATCTGTGTATGCTCAGGATATAGAATACATTTCCCTGTAGCACTGGGTTGTTTTTCCTTAGTTTACAGCACAAACAGAGCTGTATTTTGACAGATAGGCTGAATATTGTTGAAGAATCGGTTCCAGTTTTGCTCAATTGCAAGTGAAAAGAGCCAAGCCAATAACAAGCTGCCCATCGCAATTTTTATTCTAATAAGCAATGAAAAAAACAATTTGAGAGGGGAATGCTTCTTTATCCTCATATTTTAGTCATCATTGTCGTTGTCTGAAATAATAGCTTCATGCTGAGGCCTCCAAACTTACTTTGTATTTACTGTTTCCTGCAGGAATTTCTCTGGCGAGGCTGATTTAGGTGTGTCAGGTTCCCCATCTCCCCCAAGCCATAGCACAAAGCAGCCTCACACAGCTTGTGTACACGTTTTATTTTGGTTTGTTACTTCCCAGTGGGTATTCTACAATTAGCACTAAGCTCACTAAATGAGTGGCATGTAGGATCATGTCTGATTTCTTGCGACCCTGTAGCTTTTAGAGTGATTTTAACTCATTTATGACATTGAACAACTATTCGTTGCTCTTTAGCGAATGAAGTTACAGTCCCAAAAGAATTAGTTTCATGCTCTTGAGTGGTACAGTAATTTATTAGTCCAAGAATTCTAGTAATTTAGTACTCTATTTTAAGTAGTTCAAGCCAAATTAATAGGATAGTTTTCTTGTAGGAGTACTGTTGTCTATACCTATATATAGAAAAGCTATCATGTTAATTAGTTTTCTATTATTTTAAAATAGGCACATAGATGTGCACGTATTTGTGTTGATTTAGGTACTTAATGCAGGCCCCGTTGGCCCAAATTACTGCTTTGGCCTTGCTGTTTTACCCTCTCCCAGGCATGTGCACACATGCTTTTAACCAAGACAAAGAAAATTCAGCTGTGTCTAACAAGGAGAGTGGAATAAGATGTAAGTTTATTGAATAAGGGGGAAGAAATCACATTAACCCCATAAAATACACAAGGTACACACTTGGAAGATCTTCTTTAAAGCTATTGTGGAAAAATATCTGTTCTTGTCAAAAGCTGTCCTGCATTGCTAGTGAAAAGGTATTAGGTGCAGGTGTCAAACATGCCTAATGAGCCATGAGGAGTCGACAGCAAAATAACAGAGATTATAGGTACAGAGGATTGTGAATGAAGTGTGAATAGCAGCCTGGATGTATGACTGACACAGAAAAGAGGAGAAGACAGGCAAGAAGAAAGAAGATCCATCACTCACTTAAGGAGAATGGACATTTTGAATCACTTGATTGATATCTTCCCATCCAGTAATCCTACAACTTTTAAGATCTACATTTAAAAATAACCTAAATTGTTCCAAGAAATCATGAGTTTATTATAGGTCTTCAGGGTATTTTGCCTAACTCTGAGAGCAGAGGAGAAACATAATGAGTGGCTCTGTGTGTGTGTATTAGCACATAGAAAGTTTGGGCACACCAATCTGCTTTGTCAAGTTAACAGCCTGTTTATTAAATTAAAAAAGATTCAAGTAGCAGTATTTAAAACCAAAACTCTTACTCATTGCATTCATCATCTAGAAGTAATTTATAGTTAAATTGTACGTAACAACATCTCCGTTTCATCTGGAGGCAAATATGAAGGCCAATTTTTAAGGAATTGTTTCAGGGAAAGTTGATGTTCCTGATTTTATTTTTTTTTTATTGCCCAGCCCTCCTCTCCATCTGTTGCTTTCTTCTGTTGGATGGAGTCAAAAAGTCTCTTTATGTCTAAGCCATAAATCTAAAACGCTTAAGATGTGAGTTTCATAGACGAAATTCCAAATGTTATTGGTGTTATGAAAATGTCTGGACAGCTAACGTCAAGAGTTAAAACCTTATCCCTGATATATTTCCATCTGAACGTAAAACTCCATGATAATAAGCTGTTGTGCCTTTCTTTGGCCTCCATCTAAATGAAACAGCGGGGTAATGTTTAAAGTTTGTATCAGTAAGACAGAATACCTTGCCTCTTGGCTAAGAAAAATAATTATCCTGCTCCGATAATTCATGCTATTGGCACATTCGGAAACAGCCCGGGGGCTCAGTCTTGCTTCCTTTGAACTCGCTGGGAGTTTGGGGATTGACTTGAATGGGAGGAGGTCCTTGGTCTCTGGGTGTATATCGTACCATCCAGGTCTTTTTCGGTCTGTGTATTACCATGCTGAGTATCCATGGCCGAATGCAGAGCCTTGGTTACGAGGCCCATTATGTTTTCTTTGCTGGGTAAAATAAGCAGAATCTAAACCTTAATGAATTGACATGGGATGAGGGGAAAAACCATAGAAACCCAATTTGTCCTTAAATAAGCAACACAAAAGGATTGCTGTGACCACTGCTAAAATCAAGTAGCTTCTGGCTTGTTTTGTCAGACTGCTGGGAGGGAAACACATCCCTGTGTTTGTGCAGTTACGGAGAGAGCAGTGTGGTGCAGCCTGCCTGGTCCCAGCGTGGCGCCGGCACTGCTCCTGTGGCGGTGGGCTCTGGGCGCGCATCCTGCGCTCGGATGTGGCCGCCAGTAATTGCCTGATTGAACATGGCAGCAGATGGCTTTTTTCCTCCCCCGCCTTTTCCCTTCAGGTTTTCAATACATGAATAACAAAAGTTATTTAAAAACAACAACAATAACAATAACACCCCACCCCCCCCAAGCCACACCTACAGGGAATTGTTTCCTCTCAGGATAGATAGATATAGAAATGAAGTAATAGGTAGACCGCCTCCATTTTGGGGGGGTGGGGGTGTGTGTTGACTGCTGTTTGCTTATACCCCAGCGGTGTTAACAAGCGGTAGATTGTTAGTGACAATCACACACTCTCTGGCACTTAAAGCAGAAGGCTTGATTTAATCGCAGAGCTGTCATTTATTATTCTGTTGTGCTATTCCACAGGGGGAAGCGACTGATCAAGCGCCTGCTCCCCAGAGCAGAGGGCTCTTTTTTTTTTTTTTTTTTTTGTTATGTCTAAATCCTCAATACAAATTGCAGTATTTCTGGACTCCCAGCGGGACCCATTAGTGCCTGTGGGGCATTAAAGATCATTAATAGTGCTGTCAGATGGGGAGAGAGAGAGAGAGAGGGAGGGAGAGACAGAGGAAGCCAGCAAGCCAGCCAGTTGCTTAGCTTTCTCAGAAATCGGAAATTAATACATCTGCTTCATTAATACTGGCCTGTGTTTGATGTTTGTTAGCTGGCAACTTTAATGATGTAGGTTAGCACCAGTCGGGCGCTTGCATGAATTGGATTCTTTCAATTACCTAAAGTTCCTTTTCCCCATCCTCCACCCCCCTCTTTCTCTGCCCAAAAAGTCAGCCCTTAATTAGCAACTCTAAAAGAAGAGGAAGAAGCAGGAAAAAAGGCTGGGTTTTTTCCTTCCCCTCCCCAAGTGTGACAGCCACGATTTGCAACCTTGCCTGTATCCCATTAACTGTAGCTCTCTTCCAAGCATTTAACTGTATGGTAATCGAGAAGAAATGTTTTAATCACTGTGAACAACATGTTAATCAGTGCTGTGACTGAACACTAGGTATTAATTGGGTTAGGGTAAAGTGCTAATGTTTGCATCCAAGAATGCTGCTATCGAGTGCAAAGACGACAGAGATTCAGTGCTTTTGGCAGCTATTGAGCCCAAGGCGGCTTTGACTGGCAGGGTGACAGGGAGTAAGGAATGGGTTCACCCCAACCAGAGCATGGATGGAACTGCTTTGCATCCCCAGCCTTCATCTCCCTTCCCTTGAGCGGCTGTTGTGTCCAGTAAAGTCCATCCAAGACTTCTCTTACTTTTCCTCTAACAGACTCAGCAGCCCCTCTGTCTTTGCCTGCCTGGGTCCTGGCACGGGGGCTGAGGTCCTTCTTGCATGGTTTGTGGATCTTGTCAAGAACACCTAAGAGCGATCTTCTCCAGGTGTGCTCCATGCGTCAGTCTTACCTCACTGATCCCTCTGCATCTGTCACCTCTGTTGCTTCAGGCATTTCATAATGGAGGTCTGTGGGCTATGTCCAGCCTACACAGTGGTACTGAGATTGTCTAGTGAGTGTCAGCACTGCTCCCCTTGGCATCTGTTCCTCTCAGAAAAATCTAGGTAGGAGACCCAGCCTGCAGTTGCGGCAGGAGAGAGGAATGGTAGGTTTGCCATCAGTAGCTGCCAAGGCGCTGCTGCAGCTTTCTGGAGAGCTGCCCAGGAGAAATGACCTGAGGTTTTGTGGAAGACTGTAGTAGATAACACCCTTGTCCTGCTGTGTGTTGCTTCTGCATGGTGTTTGGATTATGCCTTGAGATTGTCACTCCCTTCCTGTCTTCTCCTTACTCCTATAGGACGTTAGCTGGTAACCACTCTCTTCCAGACCTGAGAAGCTGTTATGTTCAAGGAATTTCTATTGAAAGCAGTTGCAAAGCAAGAGAGGTGCTGTTCCACCTGCAAGCAGCGTGTCCTGCAGGCAGCGTGGTCAGCAGCAAGCAGGCTGAAGCTGGGTCTGACGGGACCATGGCAGTGTAGAAGCAGTAGTAAAAGTAGGAATGAATTTCAAAGGCAAGATAGATTGTCTCCAGAGCAGGTTTTGTTTTGTTTGTGTCCCTCGGTGTAGTTTTGAAGTGCAGTTGCAATGGTTCACTGTGAAGAATTAGTTGTCTTCCATGAAGAATCCACCACTACTGGAAGTCATTCTGTAAAATGGTCCAGCAGTAGCTATTTTTACCAGTGACTGATTTATGCTGTTTGACACCTCTCTTGTTACTCAATTAGCCATGAACCATTTGCAACAGGGCTACGGGGGGATACAACACATAAAAAAGAGAAGACAGATTGCTTTGGTTTGAGCAATTGCCTTCTTTTTAGGGCTTTAAACCAGACTAGAGGAGATTAGACTAAAATCCAGAAAAGCATTTCTGTTCTCCTCATGTCTACAACACCTTTCCTTGTTGCAGCTGGTCCAGGCAACTCTTTAAGAACAAACCCCAACCAAACATGATCAATGAAGAGACTAGGAGCTGGTTTCTGGCAGAGATCATCATTAGGTGACTCCACCAGTCTAAGTCTGAAAACCTTTTCAAGGTTTAGCTTCGTTTCTGTCACTTTGTACAAACATGATGCACCTTTAAAGACCCTTGAGGAAAAAGGGCCATTGAATGGGAGGCACTACACTGAGATTCATAGCCTTAGTTGGACTCCCAGCTCTGCCGCAGCATCTCTGTGGTGCAGATGAATCAAGGCTAGACCCTCAGAGGTACTTCAGTGCCAACTCCCATAGAAATGAAGTGGAGTTGAAGGGCAGAACTCCTACAAGGCTGAGGCTCTCCTTTTACTATTTCTGAAATGAGGATGCTTCTCTCTCTTTCTCTTGTCTTGGCCTTTTAAACTCCGAGGGTGTGCCTGTGTGACACATTGTGTCCTGCCGAGAAGCAGGGTGTAACAGCGGTGGCGTGCTGCTCGGCATGCACATCTCATGTCTTTGAACATCGGCACGTGGCAGCGTGCTGATGTACCCTCTGGTCTTTAGCCTGTCTCACGGGGAGTGCTGTAGCTCTGCTGTCTCAACCTCACTCTGCTGAGCTGGGGCAGAAGCAACGCTTCTGGTCTCTTCCACAGTGATGGACCTACCCCCTGGTTGATACTAGTGTAGCCGAGAGCAGACCCATTTAATTTCAGGTGTTACCCAGTTTTATAGTCATTGTCATCTACTCTAACATGCTCAGTGCTTCCTTGTGATGCCAAGACTGTGCCGTGAAGGCTCATGTTGCTTCCTCACATCTCTGCTCTGCATGTTTTAGCAGGAGTTTCCTCTTACACATGCCACATTTTTTTCTTGTATCGTCATATGGTGTGCACAACATCTCTCTGGTGACTTCATGAGAAAAGTCACAAATTCAACTTTCATATTGTGCTGCTAAAACACAAGGTTCTGTCAGATGTAGGTTATTCCAGTGCTGATACTCCTTCTATCACGTCAAGAAGAACTAGGACAGTGGTTCCATGGAAGGTAAATCCTGGTTTAGGCACTTAACTTTGGATTTTAAAAAATCCATGGTCATATGACACAAAGTGTTAATATACTAGCAACGCTGCTGACTCAAATATAGGTAAAAATTTTAAAGGGATAACTTTGTCCAGGAGGACTGTGTGCTGGATCAAGTATTGTCATCCTGATTTCACCATGGATCAGGCATCACCTTTCCCTCTACAGCCAAGATAATATTTCTTGCCACTTTGGTCCTGCCCCATTCAAATAAAATATGCATTGCCAGAAGATACGGCAGAGTGGTCATCCTATGTTAATGAATATTAAACTATGTCCTGATACTTCCAGCATTTAAAAACATTCTTCATGGATGATACCAGTGTGCATTTCTTTCATAGACATGAAATTGTTTCACTAGTGGACGCTGATGCTCCCATCCTTCTGTGACAAGTAGTGTAGCTGAGATATGCCATGACTTCCCCAATGTCCTACGATAAACAGGATCAAAGCCAGGTTTAAAATCTACAAAGCCATTCTGTGCTCTGCCAACGAAGTAGTCATGCTTTCCCTTCTGGTTTAGAGCTGCACACTTTTCACCCCAAATCTACCGTATCGCAGACTTCCAATTGCAATATGGAGTGTCTGTGTGTCTGAAACAAAGTTGATGGGTTTTCTGGGAATACTTCTTATAGGTAGCAAGAACTCCACCTGGATGAATGGTGACTAATGGAAAGAAAGGGAGAAATACCTCTACGTGCCTTGAAAAGAATCACCTAAACTAAAACAAATGCCTTTCCAGGGAGGATAGTAGAACTGTAACGACCTGTCTTGCTGGGGAGGCTGGTCAACACTCCGTGATGCTTGTTGTGAGCTGATTTAGTAGGTTCAAGTAAGACTTTATTGCAGTTTCTGTGCCTTTTCCCTTCCCACCGGTAGGAAAACGTTCATTGCTTCTGCTGTGAATGCAAGCCCAGTCTGGCGCCACTGGTTTCATGTTCATAGCTGTGTGACTTAATATCCACTGCATAACTGAACTACCAAGTAGGTTAAGATCCTTGTAAGTGAGACTTTTATTATATGCAATGTTCCTCCACCATAGACTGTAATTGGATTTTTTTTTATTATTGATTATGTGGTTAACTTTCCTTTTCATAGCAATAAATCTCAGTCAGCATTTAACTTTATAAAGTGAGGAGGAGAGGAAAGTATCAGGTGAGGATTGACCCTTTCTGCATTCCCCTGCCTCCCCTCTTTCCCCTCCCCCTGCCCCCTTCTGTTTTTTTCCCAGTTTTACGTTGTCTTTCCGTGCAACTTCTGTCAGGTGAACTAGTG